>BSBM01000596.1:5777500-6507500 GCA_027924585.1 Larix kaempferi
ATAAAGTAGTGCATGTTTATTATAATGCCATACAAGGAAAATAACAAGCGTGACGTACAACGACAATATTTAAAAAAAAAAATAGTGCCGTTGATTAATATGCTTACCTGCTTATCTTTTAAACCTCTTGCTAAATCGATTTCCCTTTGTGTTAGATTGGTGTCTCCATTGCGATGTGCAGCTTTAACCAATGAAGCCACACCTTCCCATGATATTCCATGACCATATTGTTCACATTTTTCGATCCATACCTTCATCCAGTCAAGATTGTTTGTGATGTATAAATGAATCGCATCCCACTCTCGACCAACTGTTTGATGACAATAAAATTAAAATTCGATGAAAATGTATATTAGTCACTTAAAAAAGTATATAATTACAATATAAAATGATGCAAAATACTAAATAAAAAAATAGAATATATATGTATGATGTATAAACATAAAAATCACCAGTGAAATGTGTTATGTTACCTTTCACCTTCCTCGATCTACCTTTCCCCTTCGGATACTCCCCTTCGAAATCTTTTTTGGAGTCTGGATCACAAATGCGACGTAAATTGAGCTTTGACGCCAATATAGGAAGATATTCACTAAGTACATCATGTTTTGGTATACCATATATCCTTCCATCATAGAACCCTCAGCATATGTTCATTGTCTGACCAAACCCTTCATAAATTTCAAGTGCCTCTCAACCATCCACATGGACCTTGAGTGCCCAGGTCCACACAGTTCAATCTCCTCAACTTGGTGTATGAGGTAGTGTTCCTGTGCATTGAAAAATGCTGAAGGTAGATGCTTCTGCATTTCACACATGAGACGAGGAATTTCTCTCCTCCAATACTTTATTTCTTCTTTATGGAATTCTTTAGATGACAACCATCTACAAGTGACATGACAACCCAATCAAGAGATTAAAGAAAAAAGTCATTAAATTATGTAACATGAAGTAGATAATGAAAATCAAATTAAGAATAAGTTCTATGTTGAATTAAACAAACAGTAAGCACATGGAAAAATCACCACTTACCTCATGTATTTCCTGAGACTATATATTATTTGCTTGACATTGTTGTTGAAGTTGTCCGGGATAGAGAGAGGTAGAACATACTGTAACAATAATATACAAATAGTTTCAGTATATCGAATAAGAGTACTAGAAAAAGAATTTTTTTTTTATTAAATGCATACCATATTGATTATTACCTTCATGAAGACATGCCAATCGTGCGTTTTCACCCCCGCAAAATCACCTTTCTTTGTTATGATATTCTTCATGTTCGCACAAAATCCGGTGGGAAATTTAATTTTTCGAATGACTTCTTTTACAACATTACTTTGCTGGTCTGTTAACATCCATGGAAGTGAGTTTATATTAATTTTCTCTTCGTTGCTATGAAATTGAATGACATCTTTCATTGCATGGTTGTTATCTTGAATGTCTTTGCAAATTTTGACAATTTTTTCTTTGTCACTCCTTCCATCCAATATTCGCCATAATGTTTCAGTCACATTCTTTCCGATATGCATTGTATCAAATAGATGAGCAGTTTGTAGGTGCTCATAGTAGGGAAACCTACTAAATTGTCTAGGATAACTTTTCATTCCTCGTGGAAGCCCATTAATGCCTTCATGATGATCACATGAACAATAATGATGAAATTAAATATTAAATCAATGTCAATTACAGTAAACAACACACAATATAATAAAATACAATATCATCATATATATACAATGATTGATTATACATACCTTGACGATTTTTATTATATTGCAACTTCCATAGCTGAGGTGTCATTCTCTTTGGTTTTAATGCAGTCTCTTGCTTGCCATTGAAAAGATGTTTTTCGGTAGTTCGATACCTGTGATTCTTGGAGAGGAAGTGCCTATACTCATCAAACACCTCCTTTCCTAAGCTTTTTGAAAGATGAGATTTGATCTTAGGACCACAAACTGGACATGCAAATTTCCCCTTTGTCTGAAGACCTAAATAAAAAGATGGAATATCAATATTGTCTATTATAATTATATAAAAATGACTAGATATTTATTTAAAAAAACATGCATGCGTATTATATTAACTAGTAGTTTGTAAAATTAAATGCAACTAAAGTGGAACTTATAATTACATACCACAGAAATGGGTTAACCCTGGGGCATCATGTATTGTCCATACAAGCATTGCATGGAATTGGAATTGCCTTTGTCGTATTGGTCTAGATAAGTCATACATACTGATGCCATTCCATAACTTCAGTAGCTCGTCAATAAGAGGTTCGATATATACATTCATATCATTGACTTGGTACTTACCTGATTGATTTGAACATATAAAATAAATATTCTGATTATGAGACGTACCATTTAGATATATAAACCATATTTCGCAATAGAAAAACTTTAAATATATATATAACATTATGAGACAAAAAATGACAAATGAGAATATACCACTGCAATAAAAAAAAAACTGCAGTGTTCGTACCTGGAATAATCATCGACAACATTATGTGCTCCCTCTTTATTGTCAACCATGGAGGAATGTTGTTGTTGATAACAAAAATAGGCCACACCGAGTAAACAGATCTCATCTCTGCAAAAGGATTGACACCATCTGCTGCCAAAGAAATCCTAAGATTACGAGGTTCGTCTTTAAAGTGAGGCCATTTTTCCTCCATATCTCTAAATGCAAACCCATCTATAGGCATCCGAATAATGTCATCTTGACTTCTGTTCCATGCATGGTAATCCATAAACTGCGTTATGTTTTTGCACCTGAACAGTCGTTGCAAACGGGGAATAATGGGAATATAACGTAGAACCTTGCGAGGCACCTTTTTAGTTACTTGATATGTGCGATATCTACTGATATGAAATTCAGGACATTCTATTGCAAATTCATGCTGGTTGTAATAAAGAGCATGATCATTGGGGCATGCATGAATTGCTTCATACTGCATTCCAATTTCTTTCATTATGGCAGATAAATCTCGATATGTGCGAGGTAAAATATTTGATGGTGGTAACAAATATTCACCTATCATGCTACAACAAATTAAAATAAAAATCTAGTTAATATAATATAGAAATAATATTAATGAAACAAATTTCATCCGTAGTAATTTGACTTATATATGAATTAACAATAAAATACATGACAATCATATATATTTTGTGATGGAATATATTACATACCTTAACATCCGTGTGACTGATATGTTTGAAAGACCATTCATAACCTTCAAGTTCATTACCAACAATATAGCAGAGAGAAGATTTTTCTTGGAGCTGTCATAAAGGGGTTCGTATGCCTTGTCAAGAAGAGGTGTATCATGAATATCATCAAAATGTTCATAATTTTCATGATCATCATCATCATCCATTCCAACATTAAATGAATCATGGATCAAAGTATTTGTAACATCATCTTCAACTATGTTATCAGTATCATCATCTTCTTCAATGTGATCATTAACTTGTTCTCCATTAATATTCATAGTTCGATGTTCCTTCGGTACTTGTTTTGGAAGCACTTGCTGATCCGGACGATATGCCGTAGGATGTCTTTCCTTTATAAATACATGAAACAATCAATAGATAAAGTTATTATAAGAAATTCAAAAGCAAAATGTAAACATTTCAAACGCAAAATGTAAAAATTTATGTGATACATTAAAAATTTAACAAATTTTGTACTGTTGGGATGAAAAGAACAATGACCAATTGTACTGTTTGTCAAAAATAAGAAATATTATAATAATACATAAATTTACAAAATCAATCAAAATAAAAAAAAAATATAATGCAAAACTTACAAATGGATGGTATTCATGTCCCCCCTCGGCATGCCCATGCTCCCTACAATGTTTTGTGGTTGTTGTGATAAAAATTCTTCTCCTCTTAAAGACCCTGCATTGATTACATGGACAATAGCATTTACCATCACCCCTCCTTTCAACTCCTTCCCACAATCTAGCAAGCAATTGTCGATTTTGTTTGTCTGGATCAGGAATAGTCGTAGTTGACATTTTCTCATAAAGAGCTTAAATGAAGATTATCAATCTTAGAAAATGAAGCCCCACAGTACTTTTCTCACTTGAATAACAAAAACAACGAAAAATAGTCCGCCGAACAAAAAAAACATTCGCAGACCGTTGCTGGTATAGCAAACATGTCGGAATGGTTATATATTTATAAATTTTAAAAGTCAAAATGTCAAACCTACATCGGATATCCGACGACAATAATTTAGTTACCATTGGGAAAAATCCGTTGTATATCCGACTTCCCCGGGTTCAAAATGACGTCGGTTATCCGACATCCAAAGCGTCGGATACCCAAATAGGCGTCGGATATTCGCAGAGCCATAGGATATCCTATGAGCCTCGTCGAATATTCAAAATTACGTTAGATATCCGATAGACGCCTCTCAAAATTTATAAAAAAAAAAAACAAAAAAAGTAATTTTGAAAGAAAAATCCGACGACATAGTCCATTTCGTCGGAGGTTGTCGGATTTTGGGTTCAAATCTACTAGTGGGAGTGGAAGGTTGGAAGGTGGTGGCAGGAAGGAGAACGTGTAGTGGAGGATGGGGGAGAGTGCAGAGGATATTGGGAGATCCCAGGGAGTGAGAGGAGGTGAGGTGTAGAGGGAGTGAGAGGAGGAACAAACGCGTAAGTGTGGGGGAATTGGATTGAGAAGAGAACTGGTGTGGGGGGAGACTGCGCAGTGATTGGGTGTGCAAACAGAGAAGGAGTGTGGGGATAGGAGCATGCATCCAAATGGGAGGATGTGTGAGAGAAATGAAGAATGAAGCGTGAGTAATGGGTGAAGGTAAGTGGATGAGCCGAATCCGAGCTCAGTAGCGGAGGAGCGAATCAACTCTGATACCAAATGCAGCAACCGTATCCGGTTGGACTATTATTAGTCGAATCTGACTCTCATATTGAATGATAAATAAGAATAATATTTTAGATGATGAATATAAAATTACAATAAGATGGCCTTTATAGGGCTTAAGGAAGCATAGTGAAGGGTTACGCCCTTTCACTAGTAACGTAATAAACTATTAATTTATAATTAATAATATTAATTAAATATTCACAGCAACCAACTACGATGCGATGATATTTATTACCTCAGTTTCTGGAGATGCACGCGATGTAACAGGTATGTTGTAGCATCTATATTTATCTAGTTCAACATGATCATCCTCAGAAGTGGCCTCGTATTCTTCTTCTTCATCCTTTTCTCTATCAAAATATTATTCTTCAAGCTGTGGTAGTCGTTCGTAGTCCTTTCCTTCAGTCATGCTGCAACCCTTTCCTTTTATCGCAATTCTCCTTCTCTTAATTGACCTAAATATTCTTCCACTCTGTAGTAAACCACACTCTTCATTCGTTTCTCTACCGTCCTTCCCTTTTCATATTATATCACATCTTACAACATACTCTCATACCATTCCCCACTGACATATCGAACCACTGCGCACAAATGGTTTACTCGTCGAATTCCATTCTCATAATCCCTTTTTCAAAAAGCATAATTTTAATCCACAGATTCAAATATTTCACGTACTTACTTCGTGGTCCTTAGAAGAACCCCCTTTCAACAATTATATAGGATTTTATGGTGTCTACATCAAACTTTGTAATATACCCTTCTGATATGCTATCTAACCAAAAATCAATAGTGTGATATATTTATTATCAACACCTTTAAGTGTTCGAATTAGATAAGGTATGTCCAAATTGTAGGCTCAGCCCCTTGAAAGCACCTCTTTTGTAATGTTAACCTTTCAAACCATCCAATTAATATAACATGAAACTCTCCAAAGAATACTTCATGGATATTTGTAAAAATGTACTTATTTAGCCATTTTCTGCATCTATGCGCGTTTCTTTGTTCTGGATTTCAACAAATTCTCTCAATTTATTATCTACCAAATCCTGGATCTCAGGCATAGCAGGATGCCACATACCCCTTCGACACAGATCCCGGTCTCAGAAACGGAACCATTTGTTGGCGCAGATCTACTTCCACCAGGGTTCACTCAGCTAAACACCAACAAACCCCAAGACAATGACCCTTTTGGAATCACTTGCAAAGCAAGCAAAGTCTCACCTGAGGTATCTATGGGAGTTGTAGGAACCAAGTTTCTATAGTAGTGAAGGGGTGTGACAAAGAAATAACAACCATGAAATTCCAAACTTCGATAGAAAACATTACTTAACAGTTCATTGGCTTGCATTTATATATCATTTAGCTAATTGTGACATATATTCATTAACATGACATTCATACACATTGATCCATAGTTATTCAACCATATTCAACAAATAACTGTAAATTTAGTCACAGCAGATCAATTGAACAAGAATATCAATCACAAAGATGTAAGACAATTTGGAGTAAAAACTATGCAAGAGAGATGCATCAGTGCTCTATAATCCAGAATGGTAAAATTACAATACAATACTGTCACAATGAGTGAGCAATTCGAATTTACCAAGTAGGTCATTCGAATATACTGCATGGAATAGCTTGGCTCCAACTAGGAGTCCTCTCATCAATCAGTGGTGGTCATCAATGCACAAGTAACTGTCATCCAGGTGTCAAACTGAGTCTAACTGATGGTAGTGGCACTAATGTAGGGAAGGAGGCTTAGTGGAAGGTGCATGAGGATCTAACTGAAGTCAGAATAGGTATTCAAGTCTCACTGGATGTCCATCGGAGTGGTAACAACAGTTAGGAGTCAGTCTAGCCTTAAATCAAGGAAAGACAACTAGCTAACTGAAGTGAACTGGAGTGGTAAGTGAGAAAGGTGCCCCTCTCAAGTGGTAAGTGCATGCTGGGTGCACTAAGCAGTAGGAGGGCTAAATCTGAGTGGAAAGAAGCTCCCGGGTGCTGGCAGACTAGGGACTGGGTGCTGGAGGCATCAAACTGGTGATTGGGAAGCAGGCGGATGCATGCAATGCATGCATGCATGCAAAGTGCATACCAAGCACATACTGGATGATGAGATATCCTAACACCCCCCCTCAAGCTATACTATGATGTAAAAAATAAAATGTAGGGCCCTGGTAACTAAGACCAAAGGTCACCCCAATACAATAATAATCCAAATAAATAACATTTCATGAACCGAGGAAATGGAGAAAACCTCATGGGAAACCCCCCCCCTCAAAATGGACTGTAACACACCAAAAGATTTAACTGCTCGAAACTCAAGTAGATATGTCTGGAGGTATCTTACTCTTGGGAGTAAATGGATCATGCTCCAAAAACATGTTCTTGAATTCTCCATCAGTGGATGGAAGCGAATGTGGAGACTTTATGAACTTGCTCTTCATATCGAAAATGGTGAGAACAAATCTGAAAATATGAGGATGATCCTGGAACCTGTGATTTGAACCAAGTGAGGTAGGAATAGCTCCAATCTGATCAAAAATATATTTAAACTTGAACTTCTTATCAGTGGAAGTTAAATCAGCTCCAAGAATACATGAATGGTTTCTTGAGATCTCCTTTGAACCAACAAGGGTGAGATCAAAACCAAAATCAGCAAAAATTGTATGAGAATTGAACTCAAGCGAATGGTAGTGCTCTTTATCTTCAGTAAAACTCTGACAAATTGTGCAAATGATAGAACATAAGTCTATATGAGGCATGCAATCAAGGAGGGCGAATGTTTCACCTCCAAAATGAGATTTTACCTCCAAAACATCAAGTAGATCATTATTTTGCATACCAACAAACTCATGTGAAAGAGAGGATTCAAGAACCTCTTTGGATTCTAGAGTATGAGCTGGTTTATCTTGCTCAGAATTCGAAATAGAAGATATTGAGAGAATGAGTTTTGAATCTACAGTTTCTTCTTCATCTTGAACAATTTTTGAGGCCAAGACATGATCAGAAAGAACACATAAGGAGATCTCACTGGGCTTGTTCTCCAAAAGGCTAGCATGATCCTCTTCTTCCTGCTTTCCAAATTCTCTATCAAGTTGGACCCATAGATCACTTGGATTTTCAGTAGTATTACTGAGGTAGCGCATACAAGGAGACATAGTAAGACATATTGCTTCAAAATATCTGTCATAGTCATTGAGCCAATCATTCTCCTCTTCATCAGAATCAAACTCTCTTGTATTACCAATGCACATATCAAAAAGACATCGTCTCTTCAAGAATGCAATCATCTTTGGTTTCCATTCATCATAGTTGAATGGAGTAAGAATATTTTGTGAAGAATAAGTTTCCATCTCTGCATTAGCGAATGCAAATGGAGGAAGTAAGAAACCTGCAAATCACACACAAACAATAACCATAAGGTCGAACAATCCACCCTTTTAGAGTTGCATCGCACTTGGGATTGGATATCAAGCAATCTTGAAGATCCAATGTATCAAATCCAGGAATTATTTGGGAAACTCAAGATTCTGGAGTGGTATTGGAGAGAAAAATTCAGCATTAGCGAATGCAAGAGGAGTTTTGCATGCCAAAATTGCAGTATTTTTGAGCAAATTCATTCAAATCTTCATGTAGCACACCTGTAGAAGAGAGATCTTATCCCTGCCATGGCTCTGATACCATGTAAATTTAGTCACAACATATCTATTGAACAAGAATATCGATCACAAAGATGTAAGACAATTTGGAGTAAAAACTGTGCAAGAGAGATGCATCAGTGCTCTATAATCCAGAATGGTAGAATTACAATACAATACTATCACAATGAGTGAGCAATCCGAATTTACCAAGTAGGTCATTCGAATATACTGCATGGAATAGCTTGGCTCCAACTAGGAGTCCTCTCATCAATCAGTGGTGGTCATCAATGCACAAGTAACTGTTAGCCAGGTGTCAAACTGAGTCTAATTGAGTGTAACTAATGGTAGTGGCACTAATGTAGGGAAGGAGGCTCAGTGGAGGGTACATGAGGAGCTAACTGAAGTCAAAATAGGTAGTCAAGTCTCACTGGAGGTCCATCGGAGTGGTAACAACAGTTAGGAGTCAATCTAGACTTAAATCAAGGAAAGACAACTAGCTAACTGAAGTGAACTGGAGTGGTAAGTGAGAAAGGTGCCCCTCTCAAGTGGTAAGTGCATGCTGGGTGCACTAAGCAGTAGGAGGGCTAAATTCGAGTGGAAAGAAGCTCCCAGGTGCTGGAGGCATCAAACTGGTGATTGGGAAGCATGCAAATTCATGCATGCATGCAAAGTGCATGCCAAGTACATACTCAATGATGAGATATCCTAACAATAAAAACATACACATCACATCATCACAATACACATATGCATGGGACACCTGATGTAACGTGGAAACCCAAATGGGAGAAAACCATGGAAAAGCTTTCTTTATTCACGAGTCACAACCAAAATAAGAACTTAATGTTTTACAATGAGTTACATATTTCTCTTTCTTTTATAGTGGATCTGCGCACTTAGCCTCCAGATCATGCGACTTTTCTCCTCATAGCATTCAATGTCTTCGTCATACAAAACAAGGTTCACAAAATATTGAACATCGACTAACTAATGAACTTACCCACAAAATGGCTAACTTATTCACTAATAGCCTAAAAAATCCCAATCCATTACATATTTATAGGGAATACCCAACTTGGCCCGCTCCCACTACTCTACTACTCAACTAATCCACTCTTAAATGTATGTGGAAAAAAAATCCTAACTAACTTACTCAACTCCACCTTTGACATAGTCAAAATGCCCATCTCCCTTGATTCTCGGCCACTACGTCAGAGTTGAATCTTCTTCATCTGATCGCTTTTCTTTGGCCTCGTTCACACTAGATCTTTGCAAAATGTTACCCAAGTAGTATGTACTTGGCATGCACTTTGCATGCATCCGCATGCTTCCCAATCACTAGTTTGATGCCTCCAGCACCTAGTCCCTAGTCTGCCAGCACCCGGGAGCTTCTTTCCACTCAGATTTAGCCCTCCTACTACTTAGTGCACCTAGCATGCACTTACCACTTGAGAGGGGCACCTTTCTCACTTACCACTCCAGTTCACTTTAGTTAGCTAGTTGTCTTTCCTTGATTTAAGGCTAGACTGACTCTCAACTGACTGTATCACTCCGATTGACCTCCAGTGCGACTAAACTGGCCATTCTGACTCCATTTAGCTCCTCATGCACCCTCCACTGAGCCTCCTTCATTCATTTAGTGCCTCCATGTGCCAGTTACACCTACCACACTCAGTTAGACTCAGTTTGACTGATAGTTGATAGTTACTTGTGCATTGATGACTCCACTGATGATGAGATAGACTTCCAGTTTTACTCTGATTACACTCCAGTGATATTTTGATCTCTCCATGAAGGCTAATTCAAATTTCCACCTTGGCATTCGAATCCTCATTCATTGTATTATTTATTTGTCCATTTGTGATTAGTGAATTAGTGTGTGTGAAGTTATTTTGCTTCTATCCGAGTTCTATTGTATTATTATTCTCTTGCTCTTTTACTGCATTATTCTCTCTTAATCTTATTCCTAAATTCTTTCTTGTGAGGTATACATCATCTCTTAGATCTGCTGTGAGGATTTTCACATGGTATCATAGCATGTTGAGAGTTTTGTTTATCTCCATTCCTGAGAGTTTTTTACAGGTTATTATCAAGATTTCGAGTGCAACAGTTGCAACAGTTTCTGCACTTTTGCAGCAGTAGCAGTTGCAAACTTTTCTATTGTTTTTGCAGGTCTTCTACAACTTCCATGTATTTAGAAGAAATTCATCCTCTTTCTCCATTCAACTATGATGAATGGAAACCAAAAATGATAGCATATTTGAAGAGCCATGATCTCTTCAAATGATTATTGTTTTGAAAGAGAGTTCGAATCCTCTGAAGAAGAGATTGACTGGTTAAATAAAGGTGACAGTGTCTATGCAACAATGATGTTTTCTATGTCTCGTTACATGATGAACCACTTCATTGATTCTGCTGAATCTCCAATAGAGCTATGGGCCCAACTGGATGAAAAATTTGGCAAACAAAATGAAGGGATTGGTCCAAACCCTTTCGAGAGCAAGCAAAGTGATGCATTCTCTCTCCTTGATGATCTCATTGATCATGAATTAGTATCAAACATATCTCATATTGAAGTTAGTCACAAAGAAGAAGAATTTGCAGATTCTACACTCATGCTCCAAATTTCTTCTACTTCGAATTCTATGCCAGCTCACACTCTAGAAATTGTAGAGGTTCCTAAATCCTCTCTTGCACTAGAGTCCATTGGTTTGCATCATGATCTCATGAATGTTTCAGAGGTAAAATCAGCCATTGGAGGTAATGCATTCACTCTCCTTGATCAATCACCTCTTATTTACTACTGTAAGATCATTATTTCATGCTCTCAGAAGGTTTTTGAAGATGATGGCCATTGCCACTCGCTTGGGATAATTTCTCATGCATTTACCGGTTTAGATCTCACCTCTAATGGTTCAAAGGAGATCTTAAGCAACCATGATTCAAGTCTTGGATTTGATTTGGATTCCAAGCAATCATTGATATTTGATGGTTCTTTTGGGCATAATCTCACCCATGATGGTTCAAAGGAGAAAACAAAAGACTATTTGCACATTCTTGGTTTTGATCCTACCTCAACTGATTCGAATCACAGGTTCAAGGATCATCCTCATACTTTTGGATTTGTTCTCATCACATTCGATCTGAAGAGAAAGTACAAGCACATGCTTTTTGAGCATGATCCACTTCTTCCCAAGAAGAAGATACCTCCAGACATATGACCAAGCATCACACCTGCTTGATAAAGGAGCATTTATTTTTGTGTGTGCCTTACAGTCTATTTTGAGGGGGGGTATTTTTCCCATGAGGTTTTCCCCATTTCCTCGGTTGATTGACTGTTATTATTATTCATTGTATTGGGTGACCTTTGGTCTTAGTTACTAGGGCCCAAGATGGATTAAGGGGGGGTGTTAGGATATTCCTATACTCCATCCTAGTCCTACCAGCATTTTCATTATTTACATTTTCATTTGTGATTAATGAATTAGTGTGTGAAATTATTTTTCTTCTATCCGAGTTCTACTATATTATTATTCTGTTGCTCTTTTACTGCATTATTCACTCTTAATCTTATTCCTAAATTCTTTTTTGTGAGGTATACATCAGCTCTTAGATTTGCTGTGAGGATTTTCACACCTTTAAGCTCCTTAACATGCTCGACAACTCCAATTGAATTCCCCTAAGCATGCTTGACATGGTAGTGTTTAAGGGTTCAAATATTAATCCTATTTGTGGTACTTAGGCAACTTTGGATTGAAAAATTATACATATAGATATATAGGCGAATATTCAATAAAAACATATAATATACTATTAAAAATTGTAATTTTTTGACGAATTTTAGCAATTTAATAATTTCTTATGTAAAAAATAGGTGAATTTTTAAGTTAATTGGTGATTATATATCTTTTTAAAATGGCCAAAAAATAGCAAATTGGTAAAATATTTCCCTTAAAAATTACTTGGATGCCTGAAAACTCCATTTGAATTTGTGGCATGATAATGTAAAATTGATAATTATGAATTTAAAAGAGGATTGCATGACATTGTCACACATGAACACATGCACACATGCACACACACACACAAACACACACCCACACATACACATAACCAATGGACAATTTCGAGAAAAACCCTCCGAGTACTTCTCCATGTTTCATGGATGGTAAATGGGATAAATTGTTGGCCCTGATTATAAATCCTAACCCTCCAACGACATCGAGTGAGTCCCTCAACATTCGCATAGATAGCTATCTCGGGGACTTGACCTTGTGATCTCCTACTTGTAGCTCACAATAATCAACCACTCGAGTTATCCCACCAAGATAATATAATGTCACATGTATATATCATTATATTCCTATGAGTTTAATACGATGATATACACTAAATCCAATCAAAGGAGATTGTTGGTAGCTTTCAACTCTTAGTATATATCAAAATATAAAAATGTAGAATGAGAAAACTTTCCTTCATTTTGAGAATAACATTAAAAACTTAAAAACCCATACAATGATATACATTCTGAGAATAGCACTAAAAAATTAAAGACCGAGACAATAATATACACATCAACTAAGAATATAAAACTAAATCCAAACCTCCACACACATATATAAACAAGAGTCGCATGCAACTTAGTCCTTGCCGTGTAGCATAAAAATAATAGTAATATAATAAATGCACAAATCAATATTACTTATCAATGGATTGCCATTTATTTAAAAAGTAAAAAAATAATGTTATTGAGTTGACAAAATTAATATTCATTTGGAACAAACCAAGATATTAGACATGATAATGACAACTATGCGAAGGAAAACCTTTTTTACGTGTAAATATATCTATCATCACTAAAGTTAATAGTTTTTTTAGCCATTTGAACTTTTGAGCATTATAGAGACTTGTATTTATATTTTATTTTCATGAAAAAAATCCCCTATATATGTTCTATTTTTATGACTATGAATAATGTCCCATGTTTCATCAATTAAAATCTTTCTCAATTTAAGCTCTAAGAACATACACTAAAAGATGAGTGAACACAAGGACATTTATAGATAGTCACAAGCACTACTAAAGCATGCTAGTCTTGTGAATAGCATAAAACATCTCGCAATGACCAATGCATAAATAAAGCCTTCCATTAAGCTTATATCCTAAATGTGTCATACCACAACAAATCCACCAAAAAACAAAAAAACAAATACTTCAACATTGAAATAATATGGGCATTATCCTATGCACTGAAAGATTCTCACTTTCATTCTTCTCGTTTTGAAATGAAAAATTGAGTTACTACAACATCAAAATCAAAATGCAATCATCCAAAAATCAAATAAGATTGCATGATATCGAAATCAAAATAAGATCACAAAATATCCTCGTGCATGAATCATTTGTGCAATATTTTAGATTGTGCTTCAAACGACATGCAATCAATCTTTTGAAGTAAACACAAAATAACTACCTTAATTTTTTTTCTTTGTATTGCACAACTTATATATATATATATATATATATATATATATATTAGAAATACAAATAATAAATTAAAAGAAAAATTACCAAACAAAATTCTTTACTTCAAACCAAAAACGCATCATCCCCACTCATAAAATATTAAAACAAAAAAATCTTAAAATCAAATTCTCCCAACAACTATTATAGCGCAAGTAACAATTATAAATTATAAAATCAATTCTTAATACATAAATAAACATCATTCAAACACTTATTATTTTATGTTAAAAAATAATTCTTAAATTACAAAGGAATGCCCATGATATAGAAATGGTGTTTAACTTAACCACATGTTTATGGCCATGTAAGCTACTAGAAATTGAACCAAGTCACCAACTTAAGCAATTACAACAGTTTCATTTGATAACATACCCAACAACCAACAATTTTACACCAATGAATATTAACAATAAATAACAAATCCAATCAAAAAACAATTTTCTAATTATTGTTACTTCAAAATTTGGTTAGATCCTTTGAGCCCTTGCTTGAATGTGTTTCAATAGCACATTGAAACTCAAGAGCTCATTTGGTGCACTTTTCAAGGGAACAAACTTAGGTGAAAAAAATAGGCCAATAATTTTCCATACATGTGGTGTTGTGCCTCACCTTGTTTTCAAGGCTTCTAAGAGATATTTCATCAGCACACCCAAAGTAGTCCCATTTCCCACAATCAATTTGTTAGGTTGCATAATTATGGCTTTATCCTTTTTTAATTGCAACGAATATCCTACTGAACTATAGTAATTGAAAATATGCTCTTTAAATAAATGTTTCTGCGGACTCAACTATTTCAACACAGAATGAAGTAATTATAGCATCCTAGTAAGTCCTTATGAAATGAAGATGAATCTGTGGAACCTGTCCCTTAGAAAAACAACATTATAGGGTGATTCCATGAAGATGGGTAACTCTTTTTGGCCAAATATGACGGTGAAAAATAGAAATTTTACCCATGTATTAAATTGAAGCCCTCGAAACTCATACTTGCCACATGAATTTTGACATGCGGTTGAAAAAATAAATGTAGAGAATTATGTTGGCTTTCCAATGATATTTTTTTCGAAATATACCAATGTCATATATCGTGTCGAATTTTCATTTAATGAAATGTGTGTACTTAAAAATTTGAAGAGCAATTAACAAGTAGTTTGTGTGTGTACACAACAATTTAATGTTAAAGTAATAATTTTAAAAAATGAAATATGTGAACATGATCTAGACAGAATGCACCAGGGCTTACATATTTTTCTTTTAATTTTTCTCAAAAAATTATATTTATTATTATTTTTCGAAATTGACCAATGAATATTTAAGTCGCATTTTGCACACATGTGTGTGTGTGTGCATGAAATCTTTTGATTTTTTACATAATTTGCAAAACTAAAAATACCATTTTAAAGAGGATGCGTTTATCTAGGGCTTGTGTATTTTTTCAAATTTTTTGGATGTGTATTTTGAATGTTGTGGATTTATCTTTGAGCTCAATCGAAGTTGTCGGCAGGGTTTTTTAGGACAAGTTTTAGTAGAAATTTAAAAACAAAAGACATATGAAGATAAAAAGTTCATAAATTTTATGTATCTTGATAGAGGATTCATTGACGAATCCAATGGTATCAAGTCCGCTCATTAATGAGCATTTAATGACATGGTTTAACTCTGTGGAAGGCAGACAAAACTTTCATTCTGCAGTGAAAAGGGCTCTTGGCCTGTTTTTTAAGCCCTCGATCGAGCTATTTGCTTGATTGAGGTATTTAAAATACCTCGATCGAGGGTTTAATTAGACCTTGATCGAGGGTTTTAACTAGACCTCGATCAAGGTATTTTAAAACCCTCGATCGAGGTATTTTAAAACCCTCGATCGAGCAAATTGCTCGATCGAGGGCCTAAAAAAAGGTTGCGGGCCTTTTTTTTTCAAAAGCTAGATCGAGCTTTTCAAAAGCTAGATCGAGGTCTTGTTTCAACCCTCGATCGAGGTATTTAAAAACCCTCGATCGAGGTATTGTCAAACCCTCGATCGAGTTATTTTAAAACCCTCAATCGAGGTTTTAAACCTCGATCAAGGGCTTGAAAATACCTCGATCGAGGGTATGAAAAACAAATTTTTTGGGTTCCGCTTGCCAAAAATGGTGAACCAGCTTCATGGATTCACCCTATAGCCACAACATAACTCGATGCATCTTGTAATTCAACATATGCACTTTTTTCGTGAGCAACCCTCAGCTTTGGTACACCTTTTTTCCTCGGAAAAAAACTCTTATTTATATTCCAAAACTGAAATTAAATACATTCTTCAGTATTCTCAAAATAGTTCATTACTATGCAAATTGTAAAAATTTCACGAAGACTTAAGTAAAATACAAAATCTTCCTATCTTTCCTGTATATAAGCTACAAAAAATCAAATAAGGATCAAAACCCACCTACCAACATTGGCTTAACTACTGCAATTAGGAATTGTGTTGTAATTTCCAACGCAACTTCTAAAATTTTTGGATTGTTTGGCCTACACAATTGATATGGTCCAAAGGAAAGATAAATAAAATTTCAGTATTTCAAACATAAAGCCAAAACTAGATTTGGAAACTTTGAAAAAAATTAAAAATTAACAAAATAAAATTAGCTTCAAGTAAACTTCATGGAAAAACTAAGAGATTGGTCAATTAAAATCACCTCAGGAATATCATACACACAAAGTTAATATAGGTAACCAAAATAGCTTACCTATATACGAAGAATTTTGAACTTATCAAATATAGCACAATTCACTTTTAAATTCCTGATAAATTACATTTACATAAATTGCAAGAAAAAAGACATACTTGAATCAAAGGAATTAAATAATCTAACTACATATAATTCACAGTGTAATAGTATATTGTAAAAAATTATATACATGAATAGATGCTAAAAAAACATGAATGAAAAGAATACAAAATCTAACTAATTTACCGGTGCATTTATATATTTTAAGAATTTAAATCCACAAAGATTGGTGCATAGGTATATTTTAAGAATTTAAATACATGAAGTCAACTTTCATTTTATTAATGTGACAAATTTATTTTCGAAATGTGATGAGTGTAATTAAACCTTCGTTGTGATTGTACATTATGGTAAATAGATGTTTCTTGTGATTGTGTATTGTTTGTACCCTTTAATGTGAATAATTTTCCTTGATTTGGTGGATTTTTAAATATAATTGACATGTTTATAAATATTTTGAAGAAAGAAATATCTTTACCATGAAGAAACAAAGAGTATATCCAGAACAATAATTTCATAGAATTGTGATCCTTACTTAAAGTAAGAGGAGAAAATGATGTATATGAAGGGACCAAGGATGAAATAGTCCTTGCAATTTGATTTGAGAAGATGCACTATAAGGACGAACAAAGAATACATATATTTATTAAATGACAAAGATGGGATACATATATTTATTTTTAATATGTAAAAATGATTGATTACAATCCAATTCATATATATTGACCTTAAAACCACTGAACCGTGGAAACAAATTAAAATTGAAATCATTCATAAGGCTGACATCTCTGGGATGAGATGAAGCTATGCAACAATTTACATCATATCCTTTAAATATTCTCTAGATTCCTTTGGCCCTCACCTTCTAAATTCTTTATAATCAAAACGCCATGGAAGTAAACGAAAAAAAAATGAAGCATGTAGTACACAATACTCTTTTACTAAATCTTGGCATCTATCTTAAAATATCTATCCCACCGAAACATTGGGTGGATTTCAATAAAAAACACATGCTGAAAGAGACAACTGAATATCATAACTGCTTTATGCAAACATATTTACGATATCGTAGATGACCATCTTTGTCCAAAAAACCAAATGCTTGCACATAGAATCCTCAAGTTCAAATACTAGCTAAGGGAGTAGAACACCAATGCAAAATCTTCATAGTATTGTTTACCGAGTAAAGAACTAGATAAAACCCAGATTGTAGCACATGAAAAAACATGCAAACAACACATTATCTTAGACCATCAATTCGAGAAATTGTTTTTTCTTTAGGTAAGTAAACTTTCTACTACAGTCAATAAATCTCTCACCTATTAAACCTCAACCTTCTCATCCCTTGAAGCTTATATATTTCTCCAATGAACAAGCCTGCAACCGCCACTTGTAACCACCACCTTTCTCTTTTACCCCTGAAAATTCTGAGCTAGTTCACAGATGACTCAATCCACATAGTATACAAATGCTACAGATCATAACTGTGAGCTCTCCCTATGAACTACACTGGGTAGTGGCCATAATAACGAAAAATTGAACCAAAATTAACCCCCCCCAAAACCCTAATATAACATTTAGAAAAACATAGATAAAAAAATAAAAAACAGAGGAGATCCATAGACGGTGATACCTTAGGTTGAAGGCCTTACTCTTTATCTTCTAGGTGATCCATTTCAGTTGTCAGCAAACATTCTGGAAACAAAAAACCCACAAATATGTTGAGTCTCTTTAGTAGAAGGGTTTATTGAAGAACTTCTCCATCAACAAATGTAGGAAAAATCTAGATTAAAACCCCCCACTACCAAGATTATGGAAGTTCTCTCTTATCCAGATTCATCGTTTTTAGGTTTATTAACAAGAGAACTGCGAGCTTGAGTCAAAGGAGGCACACATTCATATTCACATTCATACTCATTCTCTGTATCGTAATACTCATCATCATATTCTTCAATTGTGTGTTTACCCCGCCTCCATCCTTCTTTTCTCTTGTGCTAAAACAAAAATCCCATTTACTTACATTCAAATAAAGAAACCATCCATCTAAACTTAAATACATAGGGCATAACTGTACCTACACTTATTCTTCCCACAACTCAAACACAACATCTGCCGAAACTTATACAGCTCAAATGCAATAACCAAAATGCAATAACCATCATATATACATATTTATACAGCTCAAATGAAGAATCCCAAACCTACCGAGGGTTTGAAACCTGTCTACACATCCCCTAACTTCTCAATATGCTCGCGAACATTTACATTGGATGTGCCTAGAATTCAACAAATTAATTTTGTCCATCCATTTGAGGGATTGAAGCAACCAAGGGTACTACAATGATTGCAGCTTAAATTTCTTGCTTGTGACTTGAACTGGGCCGTGTGAATTCTAAGAAAAGATGTTCTACGGTGTGAATGTGGTGGAAGGTTGTAGAAGCAGGAGGGCACACTAACGCAATTAATAGATGCCAAATTTATCCCTCGAGCAACTACCATGAACTTGCATCCCTTGTGAGCCTATACAACTTGTCAATCCACAAAGAAATTTAAATATTTCCATATCTAAAGTATATCTAAAGTAGGTTTGCAATTTAATTTAATTTAATTTTTAATTCCGGTCAATGATAATATTACTCCAATAAAAAATACATTGGTTGAATAAAATATCTACATATATTTATATATTTTATTAAATAAATGTTCTTAAATAAAATATTTTCATTTAATATTATAGATTTGAAATTTATTCAATATAACTATACAAATTAATTGAAAAGGCTGGAACATATCTATAATCTATTTACATCGGAAGATATTTATATTTGCTATATAAGAAGATATCTGTGAAGTTTTATAAATAAAATCACTGTTAAAATAATATGGTTATGCAAAAAAGACTATTCATATATTATAACAAGAGAAAACTGCATCGCAGCATATCCCTGCCAAAAGGATGTCCGAGCAAAAAATGATAAGGCGCGGAGCACTAGCTAATGGAGATCTGGGTAAGGGTTAACATTTATTGTGTTGCCATCGAAGCCCTAAATTTTAAGCTAGTGAAGGCATCACCCTTATGGTGCAACCATCTTGAAATTACCTAAAACCACCATGGACTAACTTGAGTGGTTCAAAGTCTGAGCTTTATGTAGGAGGTCTTGAGGTAACCCCCATTATGATGGCTGACTTTGTTGTATGTCCAAATCATTGTCCCTACTATTTTAGATGTTGGGATGTTGATGCATTTACATTGAATACAAAATGTGAGCAATTGGCTCAAAGTTTCCCATAAGAATATCTTTATATATATATTTTTGGTGGAACCTTTGTTAAGTCAATTTGATATTCGATGTGAATGTTGAGATTTCATCTTCCACAATATGATTGTAATATACCGCTTTCTCCCTTAGGGTTTCTACAACAAAAAGTACAAACTGTGTACCCGCCAATGGCAAGGAGCTCATGGCAAGAGCTCTGCAGGTAAAACTTTGTAAGTATGATTATGTTTTCCTAAGTGTTAAGTGAATTTGTAGACTTAGGAGACTGAAATCTTGACGCAATGAAACGATCGGGGCACAAAATCCATTAGGGGGAGAGGGTGAATGGCTTGATAGCCATGAGTTTTAATGACAATGGTCATCCTAGTGTCGTGAGCACTTGAAGTGAACTGGGATGTTCACTAAGAAAACACTTTAGTTTAAAAGTATGTTAATAAGTAGTCCTAGATAAGGGCGAGGAAGAAACTTCTAATTGCCGAAAGGCAGTAATAATTTACCTTGGCCTAACTATTTGCATAGAGTTAACCCTTATTGAGTATGATTAAGTAAAAATAAGGATTTAGCCTAAACAAGATTAGTACCTTGGTCTCGACAAAAGATGTTGCTAAAGTTCCTACGTAGAAAATGACAAATATTTTTCTAATTATAAATTAGGAATAAAGATAAAATGATTTTATTATTTCTAAGAAAACATATTGTATTTATAAATAAATATTTAAAAGTTATTTCAAATAAGATAAATTAATTAATTAAGATTGAAGAAGGACTGATTGATTGTCCTTGATTAAAAGTAAAAGATTTAAAACTATTAAAGTTGATAGCAGTTAATGCATGGGTATCCATGGGTAGCTAGTAACTCATGCATGAGAATGCATGAGAAACTTTGAGCTATTAATATTCAATTAACTAATTAACTAAAGATTGACTAAGTAAATCAATCAGATAAAGCTAACTAAGTTAATGTTAGCTAAGTTAATTATCAATTAAACTAATTAAATAAATATTGACTATGAAAGTCAATCAGTTAAAGATTAGCTAACTAAGTTAAGGTTAGCTAATTTAAAGGACAAAGTTCACATATCTAATTATGTTTAGATGAGATAATTATGTAAACTAAAATAATTACAATCAGTCAGTTAACTGATTAACTGAAAGTTGACTAGGTAAGTCGAGCACTTAAGATTAACTAAGTCAAGTTCGAACAAGAACTTCTTGGGTAGCCCAAACCTAAATTCGACTATAAAGAAGACACTATTGTGTTTGTTTGCGAAGGGGGTGGGTTCTTCTTTTTCACCTTCGAAGGCAAGAAGGATTCGAGCCCAGCTTGGGCATGGCCTCTCGCCGGGAAAACCTACGCTCGACAGAGGTTATTTGCCTAAATTAAAATATTTATTTTAATAAAAGTTTAATTATTTGTTGAAATTAAAGTTTTGTATTTGTTGAAATAAATGTTTAATTTAAAGTTTAGTCATTAGTTATTTATGTTCAAAGATAATTTCTTTTGCAGTTTTATTTAAAGTTTTTGAATCGTAATCTCTGATGATAGTATGCAAATTAATACAATCCATGAAATCCTTTAAATAAGGAGATCACATTCTCTCTCAGTAATACGGATAAGCTAGAGAAAGTATTTTACAAAACTGTGTATATACGCATTTTAAGGGTTTAAGCAACTTATATAGTTATGTGAAATCCTTACTAAAAGATTGTGAAATTATTTATGTGAATGGTGGGTTCTACATAGTCTAAACACATCCCCCTCACCGCCCCAGAATTACAGTGAGCCGAGATTACTTAAACCTGTCATTTAAACTGTAAAACTGTCTGCATGTTCGATGTATTCTCATGGGAAATTTTTATGCTTGCTAAACGCGTTACTCTGTCACTTACGGTTGATTGTTTCCATACTTGCCAGCTCTTTGGGATATTCTTTCTTTTCTTTAAACATCTTGGTAAGACAGTCAACCTTCTTTACATGTCTTTTTATGCTGTTGTCTATCCCATCGTTTGTGAGCTCTACTGCTGGTTTAGCTTTGTGTAAATGAGATCTGCATGTTAAAAGACTTGACAAATCTGCGTAGACTAGGAGGTATGAATAATAAATAAATTGATAAACTCTGCCTGGAATAAATGGGTTGTGTGGTCTGCGTGTTAGCTCTGAAAACGGTGTGTTAATGGTCAATCCAAGACTGAATTACGATTAAAGTCTTTACGTTTCTGATATATATATATATAAAATTGAATTTAGGTTTGAATTTGCAATTGGTAATCATATATATATTTTTGCGAATGAATTGACTTTCAACTCATAGTGGAATTGAGTTTGGATAATTTCCATTACAATATTCTAATAGTTACGGAGGCCATCGTGTTAACGTAATACTACTAAGAAAGTGAGACTTCATTTGTGATTACCAGATTGGGATGTAATGGTTGAAATTATAAAGGGTCTTCAATTATTAATTATAAAGATATCATGGATGTTGATTTTATATATATATATATATATATATATATATATATATAATTTTATATAAATGTTTTTGGTTATATGTATTATAATTTTATATAAATGTTTTTGGTTATATGTATGCGAAAGGAATAAGTCTCGCATGGATTAACTTGGTTGCATATGAGGCTTGTATATAAGTTAATTAATTGGTTCTAAATATACATATAAATATACATATGTTATATGTAGTAAAAAAAATCATAGTTGAAATTTTGGTAATATATATATATATATATAAAAGATTTAGATATTTATGAGATTGATAAAATCTGAATTTGCAAATTCTAAACCTTTGTTTAAAATAAAGATTTGCTTTTAGAATCTAAAGATTGTAATTATTAGTTGGGATCAAATTCATTGTTTTATATAAATGTTGTTAAAAGTTTTATATATTTGTTGGATTGGGAGGATTTGATTGAGATATTTAATACTTAATTGGAATAAAAAATTTCCCTTAAAAATGTCGATAATTTAAATATTCTAAAATGGGGAAAACAAAGTTACCGTTTTAAAACATATATATATTACAATTTTACATGAATACTTTTTATTAAGATATTTAGTTGATAATTAAATTTCCTGGATAAATGTTTAAAGAAAGAAAGAAAGTCGGGTTCCATGTTTAAAGTTAAATTTTAACATATGCTTAAATAAATGCTATAATTACATTATTTTAAATAATTATTGAAAGTATTGTAATTACATGAGACATATAAGGAAAAAACAATAGAATTATAATCTTGAAGTTGCGTTATATGGCTTGTAAGGCTTTCTAATTCTATACAAATGTAGAAAGGAATTGGAAGTGGAGATTCAATTTCTTATTTTAAATATAATTATTGTTTTAAATGTATAAAGGTTACTTATTGGATGTTGGGTAGCCTAATTCTCATTTTAGAATATTGTTATTACTTTAAAGAAAATTATATAGGATCCCTTAAAATTGAATGGAAGTAAATATAAAAAGGAACTTTGCTCAAATACTAATATAAGATTGTGTTTAGGTACTCTTAGCATAAGAGGACCCTTATATGTAAATTAGTTTAGTATTATGGTATAATAAAATCATACCTTAGAACTAGTATGAGCTTATTTAAAGAATATTTGTATACTTACATTTATACATAGTTATGATCTCGAAATAAAGATTGAGTTAGGATTATTCATACTTTACTAAAAATAATAACCTAAGTATAAATAGTCATATACACGACATTCGAAAGAATGATCTCTATTATTAGATCATTATAGGACGGACCTTTAAGAAGGGGATTATAATTCCTTACGCTAAAAAGATAATTTAAATAGAATATCGAAGAAGTTATCCATGATTAACTTTAATTAATTCCAACACGCAATTTACGACATTAGAGAGACCTTTAAGAATTTTTTTTTAGGTTATATTTTGAGGGACATTACAATGATAAGTGTATTAAATTGTTTTGTTGTATTAATCAAGTAGATCGTAAACCCCTAGTTTATAAACATTTGCAAGTTGAATAATTTGTTTGATAGGCAAAAGAGACTCTAATATACAAGGGTATTGATAAACACTTGTAAATTGAATAATTTGTTTCATAAGTAAAAAAAATTCTAAGAGCAGTGATGCTTTTACATATTCATTGGTTAATATAAAGAAACTAGTATTGCTACACTATTGATTAATATAAAGAAAAAAACTAGTGTTTTTATCATCATTATATATATATTTGCTTAATTCAAATTGTATTAATAATATATTTCTAATATGTTTTATTTATTATTCTCATAACATGAATTAATTAATAAATATTTAATACACTATGCAATAAGCCAACAAGCATCTAAAAATAATCTAAGCCATAATTAATATGGTTTCTTAAAATATTTTGATTCTTTTTAAAATTTAAACGTGTAACCAATTTAAAAATACCATGGGCAAATACTTTAAAATACAATCCTTTTTAAAATGCCACATGCAAAGATATTAAAATACACTCCCGAGTAGATAGTTTAGATAATGAAAATTTATAATTTAATTAGATAGTTTAGATAATGCAAATTTCTAATTTAATTTTAATTCTACTGGATTATGATATATTCCAAATTTCCATACATACGAAAATATTTAAAATTGTATGCTTACTCACAAAATATTTGAAAACGATGTCAGGTGGGTAGAGTCCCCACTTTGTCGAATAAACAACCCAAAATGCCTCTGGATTCAACAAATATCAGATGACCTAAATTTGAGGAAGAGACAAACACATTTAATGGTTTAAAAATAACAGTAATAATAATTGTCATTTTAATTCTTATTATTCTCCGATTTTGAAAACTTTGAAGCTATTTAATTTGAATAATTTAGGCGGCATGAATATGACAGGGCTCTTTCACAGAAAATAGGTTTCCCGTCACTTCACGGCAAATGCACAGCCTTCACCAAACTCCATCCTCCATTGGTGGGCTGTGAGATTCAATAATATTAATATAGCATACCGGTCACCGGAAACATCCGGTCATATTCCTGCAGAATAATGAAAGAAATCTAATTGTTTTCTCCAACTATGGCAGGTAGTTGCTAATCAGGAACCTGATATCTGAGTTTTTCAGTATGCTAGTCTTACAATTCCTTTAAATCCCAACCTATGCATAAGCATGCTCGATATTTTTATTTCAATCATTTAAAGTTGTGAGCGAGCAGAGGGGGAAAATGATGATCATCTCCCTCACTGTAATGACTTTGAATGTGCACGGCCACAAATTGGTAGATGGACCGAATTTGTAGGAGAGACAGAGATATCTGCATCACCATTATCACATAGTAATCTTTGCACTTAGGAAGGTAATATTTTATTCATTTCATTTGGCATATTCAACCAAGCATACCCTAGTCCCACGTTTGAAGAAAATCAGGACCTTTCCATGACCTCGCAGATAGACTTTATGTGGAGAATAATGCTCATAAAACAATCAAATCATAGGTTTTCCCTTTGAGCAGATTTAGCCCAGTCAGCCGTCTAGCCAGCTACCCAAGTACAAGTACATGAGTGCAAGACTAATGTTCTATTTAAATTTTTTGAGGTGTGAATATACTGTGCAAGAATTACCAGAGAAAGGTAGCGGTAGTAGGTTAGGAGCATTGGTAATCCAAAACTTTAAGGACAGTCCATTCCATTGCAACAACTTCTTGTCACTTAAATACATTATTCGCTTAAATACAATATTTACAACTATAAATGTTTCCTGCCTGATATTGGAAACCAAATGCTCAAATTAATATTTGTTTCATTTTCTAAGAAGTTTGACGCAATTACAAATTTAAAAAGCAGCGAAATGCTCGAATTAATATATGTTTCATTTTCTAAGAAGTCTGACGCGATTACAAATTTAAAAAGAATTTTAAATACTGTAATGATCTAAATGCATTTTAATACCGCAAATAGAACTTGAAAAAAACAATCTTTTGAAATTTATACCAATTCGTAGGTTGATTATCTTCAATTCTGATTGCAAGTGTCATGCAGGCGATACCCAGAACCTGTATATGAGTATTGTTTGTAAAAGTCCCTTTAGATAGGAATCTGTAAATTCCTACTTAAGAAGAGTGTTTCCCACTGAAGCTGATACGAGGCTGTGTATTGCGCCACAGCAGAAGTTACTAATTAATTATTGAAACATCCACAGACTTTTTCAAGATTCCAATTCAATTTAAATCGTGCAAAATTCTTGCCTCCATAATCTAGTTAACCATCATAAGACGTTGTTTTCCTATGGCGTCGGTCAACTGAGTATCAATATAGTCCAACAGATGACTTTGCAACAGAGGTTTCTTACACTCTCTTGCTTTAAATTTCTGAAATGTATCATCGTCTTCATCCTGAGTGCAAGTATAGTCTTGCAAATTAGTAGAAGAAACAAATTGAAATTTCAAACCTATAAAGAGTCTTGGCTTTTCATATCTTGTTTCATTACAAATCTCCTTTAAAAATGATAATAATTTAATCTTCCCCAAAGATGAATATAAGACTGGAAAGAGATCAATGAACAACTTGATTTGTTAGTTATTTTAATTTACTCTAACAAAAAACAGAAATTGTCTCTGCATTAAATGAAAATAAAAGCCTAATGATCAATGATTTCTGCTTTACAAGTTCCCGATTCTCGTTTTTTAGTGTCGACAAGAGAATTTATCAATAGAAACATAAATTTCCAGAAATTGTCTCTACATTAAATGAAAATAAAGCCTAATGATCAATGATTTAAGCTTTACGAGTTCTGATTCTCGTTTTTTAGTGTCTACAAGAGAATTTATCAATAGAAACATAAATTTCCTGAACTAACGTTACCTACAAATAGTCCGAAAATGCTTCATTACCACGACAGGATTCTGTAAATTCTTGGCATGCTAGATCAGTTATACTAAACGGAAGCTCCGACAGGCCATTGGAACCATTAGCAGAAGCATAATCACTCCGACGTAGAATGAAAGATGTTCGAAGAGACTGCGGAATTTATGTGATGGAAGAAACGGGAGGAAGACGATGATGTTTCCACAGTTGCCAGTTTGCAGCACTTTGGTCTGTGCTGAGCTTGAAATATTAGGACAGGACATGACAAGACAGTATAGGGGACCTACATGAAATATTAGGATAGGAAACGATAGGACAGTATAGGGACCTACAGGACAAGACAATATAGGGCCTTACAAGACAAGTGGCATTTTGTTGGTTTTTTATTTTAAAAATTATTTATATTTATTTTTAAATTATAAAAATAAAAATGACTCCTCGAGAGATTTATGTCCCATTGGATTTGTACTTATCCAATAAAAAAAAATCAAAATTTCATATTTAAATAATTATTAAAATTATTTTTATTTTTCACAATATTTATTTCATATTAAAAATATTCAAAACATTACAAAACTATTAACAAATTTTGTTTTAAAATAAAAACTAATACAAATAAAAAAGCTTTGACTTCTTAATAAAAAGTATATACTTGTCTTGACAAGGATAATAAGTGAATAAGTAACCAAGATACTTAATACATGTTTCATGGATAAAAAAAATATTTAGAATTTTTTAATTAAAAATAATTAAGCATTAGATAATAATATGTACATGATAATATTTAGGTAAGAAAATGAAAATCTCTAAAATATTAAATGCATAATATAATGATAATTTTTAATATATTGTTTCTATATATTAATAATATAAATAAGGAGTTGTTTTAAAAAAAAATTGTATTAAAAAAATAAAATTAGTAACATTAAGTATTTTGTTTTGTTAAAAAATAAATATTAGTTTTTTAGATTTTTTTTACATAATTTAATATATTTAAGATAATTCACTAGAAATCATTATTTAATGATTGAGCATGAGAGGAGAGTCATTCAATTTTATTATTATTAATGAACTAAATTAAATTGAAAAATTAGGTAATGTGATATGAAAAATTAGGTAATGTGATATAAAATTTACAAGACTAGTCATTAGTTTTATGTAAAAAAAATTACAATTGTAAAAAGAATTATTAATTTTTTTTAACAAAGTTGCTAAAAGAAAAATAATAATATAACTAATTTACAAACAAATAAAATTTTCCTATCATTAATATTAATATTAAAAACAAATGTAATCTCGACTAATTTTAAATCTTCTATAAAGTAGATTTTTAACATCCGTCTTCAATGTCAAAATTACTATACAATAAAAAATAAATATAATTACAATATAATTAAAAAAAATATTTTTAAAATTTTAAAGTTGAACATTACCAAAATGAATTTATTTGATCAAACTATTCTAAGTAAAAAGAGTTTGACATAATGATCAAACTATACACGGGTGTATTAGTTGGTCGGTGCTCCAAAATCTGATACACGGGTGTATTAGTTGGTCGTTGCTCCAAAATTTTTGCACTTTGCAATGTTCAACATTGGAGAGGAAATTTTATTTTTTTTAATAAGGAAATTTATGATTGGTAGATTAGCGTTGACGCCATCCTCCGGAGTAGTGTAGTGGGGACTTGGGGACTGATTCGTCTAACATAATTTGTTTGTCTTATCATTCAAATATTATTAGGGGCAGCGCATATTGGTTTCCAGCGTTTGCTCATTCCATCCGCCATGGAAATTCAACCAGCTGCTCTTTGAGGTCATCAGCACGGAAGTGGAGGTCAGTTATGTTGCCAATCTTTAAGTGACTAGGTTTATCTTTTTGTGCTTAGGGTTTGTAACAAAGACAATAAGTGTCATTTCATTTTTGTTGTGTTGAACAATAATTTGGGTGTATTTATGATTCTGGTTGAATTGAACAACAATTTGAGTATATTTATGATTGTGCAGCATCTGTATAATGCGAATGCAAGAAAGTTCGTGTGTGTGGGATTAGGGCCTCTCGGATGTGCACCGCACTTCTTGTAGGAACGTAACAGCAACGAGGGGCAATGCATTAAGGAAATAAATAACATGGCTGTAATTTCACATTAAGATACAAGCATTGATATAATACACTATGCCAGTATTGATATAATACACTACGCGCCAATATAATCTTCTGCAACATAAACGATGCCAGCATTGATATAATACACAATCTTGGTAGTTGAGGTCAGAACACGAAATAGATTCATAATATTTCTATTAATATATAGTGGTCTTGATCAAGGATTATATAGGTTTGAGTCACCAAAATACTAGTTGGTAATTCAAACCTGCCGAGACACCAGGGCGCCGTCAAGATCAGGATAGTCCAGCTAGCGCCTTTATGTATGTTTCCGAGGTTCCGAATTAATAGTTTTGTTAAATAATTGTTGTTAATAAGAGCAGCTAATGTCCCATTTTGAACGTAACTGTCGCCGAATCATCGGCGCCAAATGATGTCAGATCATATTATTGTGGAAGGGTGAGCATCCCATTTTCGTGACGACCTTAGAGTTTTCGTTCCATGCTGAACGAGTGATTTTAATACTTCCGCGGTCATTGCTATGTAATTTTATACTACTCGCTCGATAGAATCACTCATGGCAAGCGCATGATTGTTAAGTACTGGCAGCTTTCCGTCCAAAACGCATGGTCATTTCATGTTTTTGGTTTGCTTGAACATACTATTTTCACGAGTGCCATAGAGCCAACTCATTACTGATACTTTGGTTTATATAAAACCGCATTGGCGTACCTCAAGTCTCAAAGCTCTAGTTTGAGCGATGCCCCCCTATAATGAGTCTGAAGAAAGGACTCTTCCATCTAATGATTAGAACATTGAACCTTATAGGATCACTGCAGCAATTACAATATATGATTGATGCAGAACGATGTCGATTGGAATGGGTAGGATTGGAAAGAATTGGATTTTACATAGGTGTTATGATGAGTTTACGAGTCTTAGTTTTGAACTTGTATCTTGAATAGATTTGATCTTTATACCAAAGTTAAAATGGATATAGATTGCATCCAAGTTTAATTTATTTTTTAGTTTTAAGTAATTAAAATAATGATAATATACTTAATCTCAAATGCACCAACTTAATTATTTTTATTATTAGAAAGAGTTAAAAATAAATAATCTATAAAGACCATAGTTTTAAACATGTTATGTTATAAATGACATATAATAAAATATATATCTCTTTATTCTTGAACTTTAAGAAAAATAGCACTAAACTATATAATAAACAAGAGCCACGAGGTAGCAATGTCCCCGCAGTTGCTAATAGCAATAACAGTTATTGTTATAAGACAAAAGCTCTAGAAATATGATACTTTTACATTGCTAATATTGCTTACATTGTTTTAATTGACAGTGAGAGAGGCCAATTTTAATGCAACAGATTACGTTCTTCACCAAAATTTTGACAATAGATATGTAGTTATTATAGTGATGTTTTATGTTTCATTTATTTTTCAGGATTTAAAAAGAGAAATGAAAGAAGACATGGAAGCCAATTGCAAGTACTAAAAGCATTTTCTTTGAAAATATGGATATTATTAAGCAAAAAAATCTATATATTTTGCAGGACATGATTCCATGCTAGAAAAAAGAATTCTAAAGGAGAAATTTTAGTGCCGGTACAAGAAATCTAGGCAATTGTATTGAAGTGACTTGTTCTCTATTCCAAGGTTTTAAATATGCAAGGTTCTGTTTGCAAAACTTAATGTTCAATATTTTAGGCAAAATTCTTAACCAATGCATAATTTATAGCTATTTTATATTTTTCTTAAACTAAATATTTGTGAGTAATGATTCTAGTGACAAATTATCAAAATGTAAAAATCACAACCTAATAATTAAATATAATTTATTTAAAATATCAACAATCATATATAAAATTTCAATAATGAAAATAGAATATATGTTCATATGCATTTGAACTACTCCTATAGAATTATGCATATTCCTTTCATAGATAAAGCCAGATCATTTTCTCGATATGGATTCAAATTGTATACTAACAAATCTCATTGGGATCAGTTTCAAAGTAATTTTGTATATGCAACTATAGATGGATATGGACATGTATTCATCAAAATATTTCTAAGAGTGCACCTTCAGTATCATAATATTCAAATCAGAGAACATAAAAATATAGCCTTTGGCATGCATTCAGTGGATATATTTTGATTCAAGATAAATTGAATCATGTTTTTAAAAAGGAAAAAACCAATTGGACATGTAAGAAAAAAAAAATTGTGACTCGAGCTGCAACTTTGTATACTAGCAAATCTCATTACAATCAGTTTCAAAGCAATTTTGTATATGCAATTGTAGATGGATATGGACATGTATTCATGAAAATATTTCTAAGAGTCCATCTTCAGTATCATAATATTCAAATCAGAGAACATAAAAATATAGCCTTTGGCATGCATGCAGTGGATATATTTTGATTCAAGAGAAATTGAATGATGTTTTAAAAAAAGAAAAAACCAATTGGACATGTAAGAAAAAAAAAATTGTAACTGGAACTGCAACTTGAAAGTTTATATATATTAACAAAGCCATGTCTCATGTTTTGATATAGCATTTACAAAAACTAGGCTAGTATAGCTTTAGTGTTTGAAGTCATTTAAGAAAGATGTCATAAAAAAAGACATAACAATAGCATAATTTTGTTGAAATTGTTTTCTTGTGAAAGTCAAATAAACTAAAGAAGACATAGACTATGTCAAAAAATTATGTTAACAATGTCAATGGATGATGTGCTATATAGTGCAACTGTCGAAGTGCAAAAGACTTCTTGTAGGAAAGCGCAAAAAATAGCAGTTGTGTTTTTTATGGGCACTGAAAAATGCCAGGCATCTTCAAAATTGCACTTAAGAATGGCAAAATCATTGCTGTTCCAGAATTTTCAAAATTTGTTACCTGCAAATTGTGAAAAGATTGTAAATAATTGTGTACATTAAAAAAAGGAAAGAATGGATGCATGAAAATTGACATGTCATTTAAACAAATATGCAATTATGACTGATATAGTAATCCGTTATAGAACCTAATATGTAATTTACTATCATGTTTTGTGTTTGAAGATGAAAATGAAGGGGTTTTTATGTAGTCTATGTAGCAGTATGCAAGCTGATTTCAAGTTTTTTTTTTATGTAGTCTATGTAGTAGTATGCAAGCTGATTTCAAGGTTTTTTTGTTTTTTGTTTGTTTGTTTTGTTTGTTTTTTGTTTGTTTGTTTGTTTGTTTGTTTGTTTGTTTTGTTTGTTTGTTTGTTTGTTTGTTTGTTTGTTTTTTGTCAGTTTGAGAATTCAGGTGTGGACAGAAAAAAAAGCGCATATGTAGTGCAAATGGTATTTCATGGAGCATATAAATTGGAAAAAGTAAAAAAAAGAATATCGAGCATAAAATATATTCTAGTTCAATTGCATTTTGTTAACAAGTCAATTAGATTAAAAAAATCTAATTAAAAGTTACACGCACTCTAGAACAAATATTGTTTGCATGTATCTGTAGTCTTTCATTCGTAGAAGCAAGTTTGGGATTCTATAACATGAATTTCGAGAGCAAATTATTATTGACAATGATCATTGACGTAAATCCTTTTAGGATTTTTAATACAACTATTGAAAAAATCAATTTCAAATTGCAAAACTGGAGGTTGGGTGTTAATGTGCTGACATTTCAATTGAGCCTATAAATTTAACAGTGTCTCATACATCCACAATCCATGAAATAGAATAGATGCCATGAACTTTTAAAAAAGAAAGATTTTGCAGAAACTAAACTTTCAGAAGTGGGTTGAAAGAATTTAAAACTGAAGCATTCAACCAATGTTTAATGAAATGAACTGAAACAATAAGATATAAACCGGTATCAACAAATGGACCAGTTTAAATTCTATTACATGTTAAGAAGTGTTTGCTCTACTTAAAACAAAGCAAGAAATTCAAGAAATTTTTAGAGACGCTATGTAGCTGTAAAACTTGTAGAAAACAAAAGTTGTTTTTGACAATGCATATTTTTGTTTAGTGAGAAATCATTGTTTGGAGTCTCTTGAAGACACTGTTTCTATGTTTATAAATGTTGCACAGGAGGACTAATTTGAGCTTGTACACATATCTATTCTATATCCATGTAACATGTTTGAAGACATCTTCTACATAAGAGGGTGTTGTTATTAAAATTGCAAGTATTTTTGTGACATCTGCTAGATGACATGCATTCATCTCAGCAAACATCCTCGTAAAATACTTTCAAATTCAATAACAAAAGCAACTTCTATGTCCAAGCACAAGAACAACCTTTCCTCTTTCCTCATTTCCTACAATTTAGACTTAAACTCTAGAAGTATGTGTTCAATGCATCAGACAACAGATGGGTTTGGAACATAATGCAAATACCAGGAAAAAGGAAAAAAGGTGTTGTTCAATAGAAAGATTGCAATGCACTGTACTGAAAGCTTATGTGAAGAGAAGCAAGTTGGTTTTCACTGATTGTTGACGTTGTGTTAGTGGCCATGTTTAGTTTGCAATTTTTTTACAATTGAAAAAGAAGATCAACAACACAATGAAGAAAGCGCAAAGAAAATAGGCAAAAGAAATGGTAGAGACAAATTTATTGCACAAACATAAGTATACAGAATGAGAAAGTTGTTTTGGGTTATTTTAGTCTCACAGATGGATTGATAGTATGCAGATGAAAATGCTCTTTTCATTTGTTTATGCCTATGTTTTGTTTTTTTTTCAATATAACTGCTTACCTGTCTAAAGTAGTCAATAGATTTGAATAAATGAACATGGTAAATTTACTTGCCTATTTAAGGTAGCTATTTATAAAGTGCTTTTCCATGTTTTATTTTGTTTTTGTTTTTTATATCTTTAAGAAAAACCAGTACATGTATGTAGTGCAGAAGAAGGAACAAAACAGTGCAACATGTCATTAAACATCTTTGGACTTGAACATGAATCTCAAAGGAAGCACAAGAAACAAGACAGCAAGAAGAAAAGACTTAAGGATATCCTCAACAGAAAAGAAAAGTTGCGAAGAAAAAGAGAAGAGATTTTTGTGCACCTGCCATTTTCAGATTCTTTTGACATCGAGTATTCTGTTGTTCATGGCCAAAGTATATAGTCCTTGTAAGCAGAGCCTGCGAAGATTGAACACTGTCGATGGAGCGATATTGGAGTATTGTTCATATGTGAGAGCATCAATGTTCGGGCAAATTTCTTGCAGTTGCAGCCCTCGCAATGTGCATTCGATAATTCCATCATCGCTATCCAAGTTGCATAGCAAATTGTGTTTGTAAATTGTTTTTGTTTGAACATTGCAAAATGCACATATGCGAATATTAAGTATCATGGGAAATTTACATTCAGAACAAATGCATTGGAACGGTGGCGTGAACACATTTCTTATTTTAAGCGTTCCATAGACCTAAAACAATGAAATAATATTAAGGACATAAACAAGAGAGGGAAAAAAACTATAAACATAACTATGAATGAGGAAAGTAGATTGGCATTGACCATTGGCAATGGAAATTCAAGTTGGTTGCAAAAGAAGAAAAAATGAACATTAGTTTGGTTATTGTTCTTCTACTTTTTGTTGTTGTTGTTTTTGTCATGAACTCTGGCCAAGTTTTCATGGGCAGAAGAGTTTGAGCAATTTTTACAAGGTTTGTTTGGAAAGAGTCAATGTCATAGACAACAGTGCACATGTTATTGATATAGAAGTAGCAACATGTACAAGAATCTACACATGCACATTGCATTTGTCTGTAAATGTAGAATAATGGTAGTATGGTATTTATCTATGTAATTTGAAAGCAAGAAAAGAACGTGAAAGAAAATATTGCAAATTATTTTTCCAATGTCATTGTAAGCAGCATTTTTGTTTTATGAGTATTTGCAAAAGCGAAAAAAATAGGTTGTGGTTAGTCACCTGTATCTTTGCCTCAACAACAGGTAACAAAAACTGAATTGTAGATTCGTCATTTAAAGGGTCAATGAAAGTGGATTACGATGTCTTTATCATATGGCTTCCTTTGTTGCCATTTCTAACTATGTTCTTGAATAGATAGAACGGCAGTTCATCGATTGCAAGTTGTTGTTGAACTCATAAAAATAAGTTTTTATATGCTTCATTAACTTGTAACTGCAAAAGAAAAAGCTGTTAGAAAATAGAAAATGGGCATATTTGGTGATTGTAAGTGCAAATAGAGAACCGCTCCGTTTTGTTTTTTTCATTGTTGTCTTATGTTTCTAATTTCTGTGTTAAATGTTTTTTTAATATATATATATATATATATATATATATATATATATTTTTTTTTTCCATAGCAAGGAAAAATGAAATGATTTTCAACTAGATAAAGAAATTGAACTAGATAAAGAAATTGGCAAATGAAAAAGAAAAAAGGAAAAAAAGTTCAAAGGTTCTGAAACTTACAGTTGCAAAATCATTTGTTGTTTGTCCATCTCTAATGAAGAAATCTAGTTGCTTGTTGTTGTATTGATAGATAACGACAATTGCTGCAATGGATCCAACGGCATATAATTCATCTGAGGCGATAACTTCGCTTATTGTCATGTCTGGTGGCAGGGAGCGTAGTTTACATACTTGTTCAATCGGCTCAATTATGTTATCAGACATTATTGTGATAGTGAATATTTCATCTCCACGATCATACTGGCCCTTTTTTTTGGTTCAAAGCCAATGATTTTAATGCTTTTTCCAGGCAGTATGTAACTACCAAAACAATTGATCAAGCTATCATTTATGGTGGCTTTTATTGTCATCAGGCCAAATCTATCAACCAAGTCTGCATGGAGAATTTTTGTTTTTTACTGGGGAGTTCTGACTTTGATTATGAGCAGGTCCATACACAATTAAGATATCTCCTTCGAAAACATTAGTATGGCTCTCAGTGCATAATTGTATAATGGTCGATGGTTCTGATACATGTTTTATTCTGCAAATGCAAATTCATGTTAAAAATAGACATGAAATAGCAGCAAATGTTTAATATACAAATGTGAATTGCAAAAATGTGCAACATGGTGAACATTATGCAAAATATATAAGAAGAAACATACAAAGTCAATGCAAAAAAGAAGTACCTTTTTGGACTGTTTGTTATTGCTGTAGATGCTGTTATTGAAGATTCTGTCACTGTTAATGCTTCAGGAACATCTTGAAAGAGAGAAATAGATTTTTCAATAGATGGGCTAGCAGTTGCCGACATAATATGCAGTCCTCTTTTGATATCAGACAATGAGATTTTTTGTTAATTGAGTTTTGGCGTGGCTGGTTTCTGTATGCTGTGGATTCACTTGAACACAGAATTTGAGACATGTAATCAAAGGAGAAAAAAATGAACAGAGTTTTGAATTGTTTGAAGATAAAAGTGATCTAAAAACATTTACATTGCAATGGAAATGGCAACATATAAAGGTTCTGGAAAAATGAGAACAAGCATGTGTTTTTCGAGTTTTTTTTCCCTCTTTTTTCTTTTTTCTTTTGCTTGTTGCATTTAGGAAATTCATAGTTAAATACAGGTAGGCAGTTTGAAATGATTGTGCAATGAAAAATACAAATAAAAAGGTCTTCAAACTGTATTTTAAAAAAAGGGCCTTGCATTGAGCCGAGCATATGATACTTGCAAATGTTAGAGGAAAATGAGCATAAAAAACTGACAATAAAATATTTGTTGAAGATATCGACTGCTTTTTTCTACGTACCTTTTAGTTGTACGTTTGATGTTTGTGGATCTGATATATTTTCAGCTATACATGGAAAGGAAGCTCGTTCTATAACAAGAAGACAAGGAAGGTTAAATGTTATTGAATTCTAAAAGAGGAAAAGTTTTTCAAGGATTGGAGAAAATGCAGATGGGAAAATGTAGAATGAGAAGCAAAAAAAAGATGCAATAGAAATTTTTTCTGGAAGCAAGAAACTGAAGCAACTGCCTAAGTGATGGTGTGAGGTTGGTGCTACAATGGTTGTATGAAAAAATCGTGTGCAATGATGAACAATAAGTATATGTGGTGGTTCAAGGATGGAGAAATAGTATGTATACAATAAAGCAATGTCAAAAAGATAGGAATTGTATTTCCAAGAATAGAAGGAGAAAATGTGATAATCATTTGTTTTGGAAAATGAAAAATAGCAGTTTCTATGTCTGTTGCATGAACATAGTTATTTTTTTCATAGTTCAGTAGCATTGATGTGCAAAAAAGAAAAGAAAACAAGGGTAAAAGCATTATAGGTAAATGTATTAAAAAATAGACACGCAAGAGTTCAATTGATGTTAAGAGGCATTGACAAGAAGTTAGTGAGATGGTCTGTCCAATAAGCATCTAAAGTGTTGAAGTACATTGCAGATGTGGACAAATTTGTCCAAAAATGGTCAAGCATAGCGCCAGAATTAGTTGTAGGTTTAGTTGTTTTTAACATTAGTGAATTTCTTTCCATGAAGAGCCGTAGCCTTTTGCTTGCTGTTGTTTGTTTTTGCATATCAATATTGAAATCTCCAACGACAATGAATTTTGTGTCATTTTTCCTTTGAGAAAGGATTGAGTCTAGCATAAAAAATAGTGAATTCAAATTGTTGGTGGGTTTGTTATAAACATTGACAATGTCAATGGTTATTTGTGGAAGTTTTAGACTAGTCACAATTGCTTCAAACAAATTTCTTGTATAGACTTCTGTTTTTAGAACAGTAATATTTTTTTTAATCATAGTTAGGATGCCATGCACAGAGCATGCCATTGCACAAGTGTAGGGTTAAAAAAAAATGAGTGTTTCGAAATCATGTCCATATGGGTCTCTTGTAGACACAAGATGTCTGATTGCATTAGTTCAAAATCATTTGCAACGTATTCAATGTGCAAGAAAAGACTTTGTGTATTTAGTGTAGATATCAATATATGGTTTGTAGTGGGAAATGAACTTATTCCATATTGGAAGTGTAACTGTGCATGTTGTTGCAATCTTGCAATTTCAATTGCAACTTTTGTTGAAATTGAAAAATTCTTTTGTTCAAGCTTGTTTATGATATAGAGGCAATCAACACTTTTGACCCGAGAAAGTGCAGTGTACACAAGGCCATGTCTTCTAACCCCTTTAGGGTCAAACGCTAGTCGTTCCATTGTCAAGCCTTGTGCCCTATGGATTGTTTGTGCACATGCTAATTGAATTGGAAATTGTCATCTAACTATATGTTTTGCATTAACAATTGATATTTGCGATGCCATTCTTTGAATTGGTGTCCAAGTGCGCATTGAGGTGAATTTGTAAAGATGTTTCATTTTTGCACGTGCACGCGCACCAACCGAAGGCTCTGTGAATTCAACCCAAACAATGTCAGGGGATGTTGGACAATATTCTTTGAAAATCCCTTCTGCACCCTTAACAAGGCCATCTTCGACTGAGTAATTTCCACCGACAAGTTCCACGAGCATGTTCTCTTTAAGAACTATTGTAGATGGAAGTTGAATATTCTTATGAGTTTCAAAGTTTTTTTCAAGTTGATCAAGTTTTGAGTCAAAAGATGTTAATGTGAATACTTTTGTATTTACAATAGACAACATCCTAGAGTTATGTTCTTTAACATGTTTGTTGCAATGATATAGATATGGGAGTGTCGGATCCAATGGAGGCTATCTGTGGCAATGCCTATTCAAATAGTCAATATCATCAGTTGTTTGATTTGATGTCCTGATCCTGTTTAAAATTGAGGCAAAGGTTTTATCTTTTTGACGAACGACTGTTTTTAATTCGTAGTACTTGACAATGTCAGGCCAAAAACTATAAGGAAATGTCTGGCCATGGAATCTTGGTTGCTCAAATATCTAGGCATCGTGTACTGGTTTTGCTTGCAAAAGATCACCACAGAATATGACATCAAGATTCCCAAATGGTTTCATTGGCGTATGCATTATATCACGCACGCGTTTGTCTATGTTATAGAGCATTTTAGAACCTATCAAAGAAACTTCATCAATTAAAAGCACTCGAAGTTGTTGGTAATCTTTTGTTAGAATATCAAGCGTATTTGCATTTAATGGAAACATGTTAGAATAGTTCAAAGGCAATTTGAATGTGGAGTGCACAGTGACACCATTAATATTGTAAGCTGCTTTACCAGTAAAAGCAACAACAAGACCTTTTCTCTTTAATGGATCACTACCAAGTTCTTTGTCATAGAAATGGACAAGAGCATCATAAAGAGATTTAGCGGTGTGAGTTTTTCCTGTGCCAGCACTTCCTGTCAAGAATATATGAATTGGCATAGAAGGGTTGGCCTTTTTCCTAGAGATAATTTCTTTGACAATTGATTGTTGTTCCTTGTTCAAGGATCGTCGTATTGCACGGCATTGATTTATTTCCGGTAGATATGGTTTATCTCCCAAACTGAAAGAAGGTGTAGATTGTGATACATGGATTGAGTTCTTGACCTGGAGATCAGATTGAATATCATAATGCTCTGTTGTGGTTTCACATCCTTTTCCATTCTCAAAGTAATCAGAGTCATTGTTATTATTGGAATGAAGTTCAACATTTTGAAGTTCAATGTCGAGGTCACCCCATTTTCTAGTCATGTTCGCTATGAACTTTTGTTCAAAGAAAGAAATCTCTTCTTTTCGGCTTAAATATGCCTCTACCCATGTTTTAAAGGATTTTTTCAACAAATTGAAGTCACCCCTGTGTGCTATGAAGAGGAGAATCTTTTCCCGTGCATAGTTCTCAGGATATTTCTCTTTGTTGTATCGAATGAATTGAATGATACAAGGTCTATTTCTTTTGACTATTTTTGTATCAATACAACTGAAATAAGAAGCATACTCTGCTAAAGAAATGTGTTCAAGTTCAATTGGTCGTGCATTGTATTTATCTATGATAGATGGTGAAATAATGTCTTTGGAGTCATCTGGATCGTTTTGCAACAATGTTGGTTTCTTAAGAACAACTGTTTTTTCTCATCTGGTGCAGTGTTAATGAAAATTGTCTTTCTAGAAGATGAATGAAAAGTCAGAGAAAGAACGACATGAGCTACTTGTCTGGTGGACATTTGTTGCATGTTCAACAATGTGTTACCTAGTCTACGAATTGTTTCGACATTGTTGGCATTGCCAGAGACAGCTTTCTCTTTGATTTTCTTAAATGTAAGTGTCATTGGATGATCTATCTTTGTTATGTATGAGCTTATGTATGTTGCTGTAGCATAAGAATCTAGGATGAACTGTGCATCAGTGTTTGCTTGCCACAAATCTGGAATTCCTTTTGCAAATGCATTGATCCAAACATTTGCAGGATCTCTTTTTAATACCAAGGAAGGGCGTGTGATATGAGAACGCAAAAGAACAATGTATTCATCCTTGGTAATCTGCAATTCTTGAAGAAATGTTTGAAATGATGTCTCCTTTGAGTAAGTTGTTTTTTCAAGCATAGACAACAATTGTTTGGCTTTATCAATTAGCTCATTCAATGTATCTTCAAGTGGCTCCAGAACCATTGTATTGTCAATGGGAGGAAAGGGGAAGTTAAATCTGCATGAAGAATGGATTTTTTTTTTGCATGTCCTACTATGTCGATGTGTTTGAAATTTCACAAGATCATGTTTAAGTAACGATGAATCTGTTGAAATATATTGGTCAACGAAGGCCACTATATCGCTATTGCTATTTCTTCCAAACATTGGAGCATGTTTGATCCATATAACACCATGTTCATGCTCATTTCCCCTTTTTTGGAACTCAGTTGTGAAGAAAAAATCTTGAACCTCGCCAAAGAAGCTGCTGTTCTTACATATCAAAGACTTAAGTGCCTTCATTCTTTGTTTGTAATAGCGGGCACAAAGTACTGGATGCTTTCTTATTAGTGCATTAAGATCATCTTCAGTAGTTGGAATAGATTCCGCGTTGTGTTGTGTTGTTTCAAGTTGATGCAAGGCATAGCACAACGGTTTCCAAATATGGTCAGCACTAGTAAAAGTAACAAAGAAAGTTGGTGGTCCTAGTTGTCGTATCATTGCAAAAGGTTTTTTTTTCATGGAATCGAAATAGTATGGCGATGTTCGAATTGCTTTCAATGTGCGAAAAGCAAGAGGGGATTTAAGAATTTTGTCAATGTTTGGTTTTGTTTTGACATCTTTGGCTAGTAGTTTTTTGCCTTTCAACTCCCCTATGCGTATTGTAATCCAACAAGTGTTTGAAATTTGTTTAATAATAACCTTAACTGTTTCCAAAAAAAGATTGGTTGGGTGTGTTTCAAAATCATAGCTTTCATGTTGTAGTTCCCACTTTGCCACTTGTTGATAGTGATATTTTTTGTAGATATCTGCATCATGGCTATATCCAAAGAACAAGGTTGGGAAATTCAATTCTTCAGAATATCTATCTTGGAAAATGCCCAATGGATGAAAATTCTCAGAAGGTGCTAATTCAATGGTTTTGTTGGCTAGGTCGTCTAGCAAGTTGGTTTCTCCATATCCATGGACCAATGTTTCTGACACAGGTTCAGGATCAAGATCAGGAGAAGAACTAAGCTCAGAATCAGAGAGGTCCAAGCTATTTTCATTGAGCGGTTCAGTTGTTGATTGCAATGGCAAGGTTTCTGTTTTAGCAAAGATGGTAAACATTTCTTCCCATTGTTCATTAATGGTTACACCTTCAGTCTTGTATAGCATAGTTTTAGACAAGTTTCTTAAGGTTGTCATGACAATGCTAGGGCGCACATTTCCAGATAGGAATGCATTTTTGAATTCTAGTCTTCGTTTTAATACAACAGCAATTTCCAAGGCATCGTCAAGATTTCTGGGCAAAGCAACTTGCACTTTATTCAAATCTGCAGGAACATTGATGATTGTTCCAGTTAGACCTATTTGGCCTCGCTTGTAACTAAGTTGTCATATTTGTGCAAATTCATTTCTGGGCGAGACCAAGTGCTCTTCAAGAGGAGTTAACATTGCTACGGATAGAATTGAGGTGTTTCTACGAATGGAAATAGGAGATGCATAGAATGGAATTTCTAACTTTGAAATGTCGTTCTTACAAAACTTGCAAATTTGATCGGAGATAGAAAATGTACACTCGACGCTGCAATTTGGAAAGGATCTGAAAGCCAATATAGTATTTTCATCAACTTTTCAAATATATTTTTTCAAATGCAATTGTCTACAACAATAGCATGCATGGGTAGGAGTGTCATTGATACTTTTTAAGTAAACATGGACATGTTTTTTCTCTAGATTGCTTCTCTTTTTAGCTTGAGAATTTTTAAAAGCCTCTTGTCGTATTGTTGCCTTCAAAGACCGTAAACTTTTTGCTGAACTACATTGAATATTGCTTTGTGGTTTGGAACCATGTTTTTTTTGTTCAAAAGTGACAACAAATGTTTTTGCATTTGTGATTTGCAATTGCTTTTTTGATTTTGCATTTGAAGAAATCATTGCAACATGTTTTTTTTTGCATTGTCATTAGTCTCTACCATTGCCACGTGCAACTTTCTTTTAAGTTTCCTACCATAGGAATTTCGATCGTCCATGTTCCGAAATTGGTTTTTTGCAATTGGCAATGTGCTGTTTGAAGTGGATGCTTGTCCATTTGTACTTGGAGCAAAGAAATGAGTATTTAAATTTGCTATCACCAATGGATAAAAATGTGAATGATTTGCATCTACACCATGATGGAAAAGGTAAATATTTGAATCTGTGCTAGCTGTTGAATAAAAACATGTCAAGACTTGTTGCACATTGCTTTCCCATAAGAATATGTTAATGTCCATTAATTTAGAGAACCATTGCAAAACAAATTCTTGCATATGTGCATAGTGAAATTGACATGTATCTTTCAATTGAACTAGGAACGTTTTCCATTCAATACTAGGTTGGTTTATCTCTAGAAGATTTCCTTGTAGATATCTTTCAAAGCATTTAGTTGCTCTATATCCATTTAAGGCCATGGAATTGGAAAACGATTGGGAAAGAGCTTTCTATAGAGAAACAGTATCTGTAAAAGCTGTCAATTTACATAGGGATTAAAAAAGAGAGCCATGACAATCACCACTGATTCTAGAGCCAATACTAAAACCTTGTTGGGCCAAAGCGTCTGTGGATATTGAAAGTGAAGTATGTAAATGAAAAAAATGAAGCATCTCAACATTGCCATCTACTTGTCCAAGGGAAGGAGTGCTTGTTGATATAGGGCCATACGATAGCAGAGGCTCAAAATGACCGACAACAGGGTTGATGTCATGGAAAATCAAGTTGAAGCAATATCCTGTTTCATGTGAGTTGAAATGAAGATACTTATTTTTTCTTGTCAATGACCATACAACAACAGGAACATTCAACCATTTTGCAAACCATTTTATGCAAAAGATATCACCCCACAATCCGTAGGTATTATTTTGATTGATTTGTGAAGCAGATTGCGACATCCATTCAAGATACAAGTCAACACTTCGCACTCCATGCAAATCAGCCAAGGTTTCAATCGATAGGTCTGATTGTATCGAGGTCAATGCAGCAGGTTGCGACTAAGCCAATGACATGCGGAAATTATTAACAATTGATTGTCTTATTTCAAGTGACGTGTATCGAAAGTGCAAGAGAACTGCAAGTGCATCAAAAAGGAAATCACCCATTCGAAAGTGGAAATCCTGTAGACGAAATAAATTATGCGTAGACAAAGCAACATCAATGCCTTCAAAAGGGAAATGTCTTATTGGATGCAGGGACATGTTTCTATTGAATTAGCCGTTGCAAGTGATCTGCTAATCATTTTCTCCTGTTTCCTTTGGCTCAAGGTCAAAAGCATAAACAACAAGAGGAATGACAGATGAACTTGGACTAGACGATGGAAATATGTAAAACCAAACATGCACTTCGCATGGAATGAAGCGAACTTGCAGAAACAAGAGAACTTGTATGGAACCTTTGAAAGATGAACCTGCAATGAAATGTGCCAAGGTTAGAAGCAATGCCAATACATAATTTGATTTTTTTTCTTTGGTAGGGAGTTGTGGAACACTCATGTGCATGATTTGAAGGAAAAGAATAGTAGTGAAATAAACAAAAGCATAGAGTCAAGCAACAGAGAGCGCTCACATATAAAAATTGATTAGATCTTTGCGATTTTTGTAGAGGGGATGACGTAAAATAGTTTTAGTTTTTTTTCAAGATACTATATCTATGTAAAGTTACCTAATTTTTTGAAAGGAAGGAAAAGCCATGGACATAAGAACAGATGAAGTTTTATATTAAAATGGTATACACTTTTTATTTTGCACATCAAATAGGGAAATGCAACACAAGCAAAAAAACTAGTATTTGCCAACGAAAAGAGTTGAAAAATGGAAATATGTCGTTGGCAATGTTCCAACCAGGTATCCACCATAGTTTATAAGAAATCAATAGAGGTCAAGTTGTTATGCACAATGGCATTGTATTTGTTCCCAAAATGATATTCAGCTAGGGAAGATTAGATTTGCAAAAAAACATGTAGGTGCTTAATACTTGTCTGTTATAAAAAACAATGTAAACTCTACATATGCGTCTAATCAACAATAGACTAACAAAGTCTGCTAATTGTTTGCAATGCCTGAAAGTTGATTTGGTACGGCTATGGACAAATGCATTCTGCTAATTACTCATTGCCAATAAATATGGACCCCAAGTATGCTCAGCTTCCTAAAGGTTAAGGGCATTCACTCGGCTACCAATGCTGTCTAACGGCTTGCGTATTGGGGCATCACTCCTCACTCCACGGCTCAGGTAAAAATGATAACTGCTTTGCCACAAACGACAGATGTTGGTTTACCTTACATGTGGGAACTAGTCAATTAGGCAGGGGTCATAGCCCTTTTCACTGACAGGTCCTCTCAATTGGCCAGCTACTTTGGGGTTCCTGTGGTACTCCTCATAATGAGTTTTAGGGCTATGCCCAAGTACTTCCCATAGTTAAGTGGCCAGGAATTATTCTTGGATCCGAACCTGCAATTGAAACAAACAATTCAGATGCAAAGGAAAAAGAACTATTGCAACAACCAAAATGCTTGAAACTTGATGGGAGGAATATACTATTGCGTTTACTGCGAAGCATATCTGAATCAAGTAGTAAATATTGGTTTATTGTACATAATTTCATACTAAGAAAATATACACTTGTCACATAAGAAAGTTGCTAAAGGTACTAAGTAGTATCAAACTAAGAAGATTGTAACCAAATAATTAGCAATGTACAAAAGGAAAAAAAAAACAATGGATTTTAGACTAAACCAATACAATAACAAAAACTTTACACTCAATTTTTTTAATTAATTTTCATATTACAAAACACCTAAATGGAAATCATGTTTCGACATAAGCTCTCTTTTTCTAGATTTTTACTAAAGATTTGAGAAAAAAAATTGGAAATGCAATTGATTGCAAAAATGTTTCGTTTTTATGGCAAAAACCCTATTTATGTATTAACATAATTAAAGCAATGATGTAAGTGTAATTTTAAAATGGCCGAATGAAATAAACATATTTAAAAAAAGCGTTATGTTGAAGTTTTTTTCCTATTTTCTATTTCAATCAAAGAGTTTAGAAAATGCAAAAAAACCCAAACTTGAAATAAAAATATGCGCAAGCCAATACCTATTTCCAATTCAATGAAATTCAAAAACACCTACATAACAACAGACATAGAATATCTATGACGAAAATATGTTTTCTTGAGATAGCAACCAATATGGAAATATTGTAAAAACTAGTCTCTGCATAACAAAGAAGAAAATAAATACATGACACTACATCTATGTAAACTTACCTAAATTTTTAAAAGAAAGAAAAAGCTAATAGCATAGAATAGATGAAGTTTTTATTAAAATGCTATAGACTTTTTATTTTGTGAATCAACTAGGCAAATGCAACATCAAACAAAAAAATTAGTATTTGGTAACTAAAATAGTTGCAAAATGCCGATATGACATGGAAATGTTCCAGGAAGTTATCCACTATAATTGTTAAGAAATCAAAAGAGGATAAATCACTATGCACAATGGCATTGCCATTGTTTCATAAAGAATATTGAGCAAGGGAAAATTAACTTTGGAAAAGAACATGTCCTTAAGGTCTTGCAAAAACTAAATCTAAGCAAGTGGTATTTTAACACGATTGCAAAACTTGTACGCAACCAATGAAGGGAGGTATTGCAAGTTTGTGAGCTTGACCTTGGAAATAGTTTTTCAGTTTTCCAGACAATGATATTGTTGTTCAAATTTGTTAATGAGGTGGATTTTGAAAAGATTAGAACAATTTGAAAATGAGAGAGGTTGTGGAGGTTCAACTGCTTCATCCTAAGAAATTTTTTAAGCTTGAAATAAATCTCTTGATGGTGTTTTGTGCTATCAACCACCTGGCACAGGAAATATACTACTAGCTCTAGCAGTGGATAATTTCAATGTTCCATGTTTAATTAAAGTTAGTGTAAAATTAATTTGTTCAGAAATATATTGGTGAGCATGGTCAAATTGTTGAAGACTTTTTCAGATGGCTCAGTCAAAGAAGGCTTGTATTGCCTTTTTGATGCCAAGTTAAATATACAATCCATATTTTATTTTGCATTTGAAGATTTCAATGATAAAAGTTACAGGAAAATAACATATCTTGGAGCCTAAGAAATCATATTTTAGTTTTAATGGTAGTGATTGAGCATCCTGTACAGATCTCGATGGTTTGATCCACTTTTTTAGATCAACATTTCTATGAACAATTGCAACATCACAATATTTAATAAATATTTTCAATTGTTTTTCCTTATAGACTTCCATAAAAAACAATACAATGAAACCCCTAGAGTATGATTATAAATGCCATTGTTCATGTTCTTGAATAGCCTAAAATCCTTATTGCATCATAACACCTTCCTTGGACTAGTCATTAACATTTTAACATCTCGGTTAATTTCCGTATATACATGGTGATAAGAAATGAATTGAACAATAAAAGAGATACATCCTAAATCTCAGCTCATTTAAAACTAGTTGCAATAAGAAATTTCTAAAAGGGTATTCATTCTTCACTTGATTTGTAACCACAAGTGAATCTTGACACACTTCTAATGTGCAGGTACAATTTTTAGTAGTCAATATCAAGGTAAACTAAAAAGTCATTATCTATGAAAGATTGTTTGTTCTAGGTCTAGGAATGCTTTAAAATTAAGAAAATGAGAGTCTTCCAAAAAGAGAGACCCATCGACTCCTCAAGTAAGTTGCACCATCAAAGAAAGCCCATGCACCTCCTATCCATTCTTTGATAATATGTCTTTATTCTTTTTCCTTGTCATGATTCTTTATGGTGGACTAAATGTTGAAACTATAATTTCTTGCTATCCAAATGCCCCATGCTAGAAGCATAAGCAGAGTTGTTATCTATTGGATCAAAATGATTCCACACCAATTTGATTGGGCAATTAGCGCTTTTTTTTGTTATCTTGATTAGAGGGTACAAGTCTATCATTAAATTTTGTGAGGTCAAAATTCATACTTTCCTTAATTGATTTATGTAAGTGTATATTTATGTGTGTGTGTACTAATAATAAAAATAATAATAATTAGTAATATTATTATTATTAAAAGTCACAACTTAGTTTGTGCAATGGTTTAATTGCTTACTCTACAGAGGTGTACGTAGCCTATGCCGTTCAGAGTTGAACTTGTGAGCTAGAAGGAGTACAACCATGTTATTTAGACCCACTCAATCTGGACAATCATACCAGGCTTCTACAAGTCTCAATTTGTTTAGTGACCATTGGGAGATTCTATATACAACTAAAGTTACATGTTAACCAATGTACTATCAACTTGAACAAATCCAATAAGAGATTGCAAGTATGAACTTCCAACTATCTTTGACCAATAATCTTATTGCTAGGAACATCTTTATTTCCAAGTTACTTAAAAACCTAAAATTATTGTTCTTATGTCTACTCTCCCTAACCCTAGCCTTAGGAAATGGACTAGGCTTCCTAGTATAGGGTGAACAACAACCATGGTAACACCTTATACTTGTTCTAGAATTAATAATCTTGATTGAGAAGTAATATTGATGATTTGAAATGAATGATATTCATTCCCAATTGCAAGCTCCAACAATTGTCTTCAAATGGAAATTGATATCAATTCCCAAATATAGAGATCCCTCATTCATATATTAGATAAGAGGATAAACAACACAAGGAAGTACAAATTCCCAAAGGCTACTGAGCTATGATAATGTATGTAATTACTTCATAGTAATTACTGCACTCATCATCATATGACTTCAGTTTTATGATTTTTTTTAATTGCAGAGAGGGAAACATTGAATTTTGTTCATATAATAATTTTTGTACAGGTCAAGATGTCTGAACAATGCAAAAAACCTAGATTCCAGACGTGAGAACGAACAGATCTAACGTACGTAGCAATGCAAAGAAAGAAGATTTGATGCTTATTTTGAAGACTTTAAATGATAAATAAAAAATGTTTGACATAGGTTAGGGATCATAGCCCATAGGATACATAATTTACAAAAGGAGTACAAAATTTAATATAAATTATAGAGTCCAAATTTACAACATATATATTATATTCTATATAAAATACAAAATATAGTTTTCAACATATATATTGTACAAAATTATAAAATACAAAATATTTATTAAAGTTGCACTTCTTTGGAAAAGAGATTATTTACATAAGTCTTAGGCTATTTTAAATGAAGACTTCATGAGTTAAAATCTCCATAAAGAGTCAATCAATAATGACATTTCACCTATATTCTGGAAAGTGTTGTATGTATATTAACAGAACAATTGAGCCAAACTAACATTGAAATAAAAATGGATAATGTTAAAGTGAGAGTGGAATGGAAAAGCTTGTTATGAAGTCATAACAAGCTTAATGACCTGCAACCAGGCCAAAACAAGATTCTTTCTATGATTGACTAATATGATGGACGTTTTTGTATAGCTGGGTAAACAAACAAAACCGTGGTTATAATCTGGATATAGTCGCATGTGTAAATCATATTTATAAGTAAACGAGCATTGGGTTTTAAGAATTCTAATTACACAAATGAAGACTAAATGTAAATATAGGAATAGATACAGAAATGAAAACTAAGCACAAGAATCTGAATTGCAAAAATAAAATAGGACGGAAACTAATGGTAACCAACTCAAAAGTAAAATCTAAACCAAAGTATGGAAGGCAACATGTGCAAATGAATTATGGAATAAAAGCTGCAAAGATACAGTCTATTTGTATCTACTATCCCACTAACAAAATACTAGCCAAATCAACCACACTTGGCTGGCCTCTAGCACAACATTAATGATGTTGCTAAGAAGATAAAACTACGCTAAGACAATATATTTCTTTCTATACTTAATGACTATTTTTTAAAATTTGGTTGCTCTAAATAAATAATATATGTCACTTGATCACCACTTATAACGATACATAAACTCAAATATATATATATATATATATATATATATATATATATATATATATATATATATATATATATATATATATATATATATGTTTGATGATCTATAGCTGTAATTTTTATGTCTTATTCAAGACAATATGCTATATGTGTGCAATAACAATTTGAGGAATTTGATAAAGTTTAGAATAGTTACAAAAGAATCATGGATGGATTTAATGTACTCAATGCTGGTGCAAGAATTACATGTAACATGTACATGGACGACCTTAGACCACCACCCCCTCCACTTCAGCAATTGTGCAAGACATCACTTTAAAACCAATCAAATTTTGAATCAACAATGTTCAAATTTTCCATCTAATAAAACAAATTTCCAAATTTTCATCTAATAAAACATAATTTTGTAACTTTGCAATTTTGTGTAGTATGACTGTTTTCAGTTTCAGAAATCATCATTATAAACTACAATGCAAAAGCCACAAAATGGCTGAAAAGAAAAAGAGAAATCCAGTTTGATAAAGAGGAATCACTTGGCTGAGCATTGAACCATATTCCATGGTTTGATTATTTTTTGTTGCAGTTGTTTTTTTATATTCAATTTTCATCTGGATTGGATCATCTTTATTGTTGATTATCTCATTTCAGTTTACTATTTTAAATTTAACCATCTTTCTATATCTGCCTATGTTTTGGTTTTTTGGTTTGAAAATATAATTTAAGCCAAATCTATGTTGTACATGACACCAACTTAATATTTGCAAATGTCGTCCCAGTTTGTTGCAGTTGTCATGTGCATCAAACAACAATGCAGTTAACAATGCCTTTGGCTTGGATACAGACTTTCTTTTTGAACCTGGGACGCCTATTAAATCCATGTTCTCTATTGCTACAATATACGCCTTGTCTATGTCCAGGTTCGGTAGGCTGCAACTTGAAAGTCTAGGGGCTGGTGCTAAAGCCACAGGAAATAGAAATGACGAGATTAGAAGACCTATACAAATGCTTCTAGAAGAATCCGGGAAAAGGTGAAACGATATCGTTTGTGAATCATTTGCACCTGAAAGCCATGTTATTTAGACCCACTCAATCTGGACATTCATACTAGGCTTCTACAAGTCTCAATTTGTTTAGTGACCATTGCGAGATTCTAAATACAACTAAAGTTACATGTTAACCAATGTGCTATCAACTTGAACAAATCCAATAAGAGATTGCAAGTATGAACTTCCAATTATCTCTGACCGATAATCTTATTGCTAGGAACACCTTTATTTCCAAGTTACTTAAAAACCTAAAATTATTGTTCTTATGTCTACTGTCCCTAACCCTAGCCTTAGGAAATGGACTAGGTTTCCTAGTATAGGGTGAACATCAACCATGGTAACACCTTATACTTGTTCTTGAATTAATAATCTTCATTGAGAAGTAATATTGATGATTTGAAATGAATGATATTCATTCCCAATTGCAAGCTCCAACAATTGTCTTCAACTGGAAATTGATATCAATTCCCAAATATAGAGATCCCTCATTCATATATTAGATAAGAGGAGAAACAACATAAGGAAGTACAAATTCCCAAAGGCTACTTAGCTATGATAATGTATGTAATTACTTCATAGTAATTACTGCACTCATCATCATATGACTTCAATTTTATGATTTTTTTTAATTGCAGAGAGGGAAACATTGAATTTTGTTCCTATAATAATTTCTGTACACGTCAAGATGTCTGAACAATGCAAAAACCCTAGATTCTAGGTGTGAGCAACAATAGATCTAACATACGTAGCAATGCAAAGCAAGAAGATTTGATGCTTATTTTGAAGAATTTAAATGATAAATAAAAAATGTTTGACATAGGTTAGGGATCATGGCCCATAGGATACATAATTTACAAAAGGAGTACAAAATTTAATATAAATTATAAACTCCAAATTTACAGCATATATATTATATTCTATATAAAATACAAAATATAGTTTCCAACACATATATTGTACAAAATTATAAAATAAAAAATATTTATTAAAGTTGCACTTCTTTGGAAAAGAGATTATTTACATAAGTCTTAGGCTGTTTTAAATGAGGACTTCATGAGTTAAAATCTCCATAAAGAGTCAATCAATAATGACATTTCACCTATATTCTGGAAAGTGTTGTATGTATATTAACAGAGCAATTGAGCCAAACTAACATTGAAATAAAAATCGATAATGTTAAAGTGACACTGGAATGGAAAAGCTTGTTATGAAGTCATAACAAGCTTAATGACCTGCAACCAGGCCAAAACAGGATTCTTTCTATGATTGACTGATATGATGGACGTTTTTGTATAGCTGGGTAAACAAACAAAACCGTGGTTATAATCTGGATATAGTCGCATGTGTAAATCATATTTACAAGTAAATGAGCATTGGGTTTTAAGAATTCTAATTACGCGAATGAAGACTAATGTAAATATAGGAATAGATACAAATGAAAACTAAGCACAAGAATCTGAATTGCAGAAATAAAATAGGACGGAAACTAATGGTAATCCAACTCAAAAGTAAAATCTAAACCAAATTATGGAAGGCAACATGTGCAAATGAATTATGGAATAAAAGCTGCAAAGATACAGTCTATTTGTATCTACTATCCCACTAACACAATACTAGCCAAATCAACCACACTTGGCTGGCCTCTAGCACAACATTAATGATGTTGCTAAGAAGATAAAACTACCGTAAGACAATATATTTCTTTCTATCCTTAATGACTATTTTTTAAAATTTGGTTGCTCTAAACAAATAATATATGTCACTTGATCACCACTTATAACAATACATAAAATCAAAAAAAAAAAAAAAAGTTTGATGATCTATAGCTGTAATGTTTATGTCTTATTCAAGACAATATGCTATATGTGTGCAATAACAATTTGAGGAATTTGATCAAGTTTAGAATAGTTACAAAAGAATCGTGGTTGGATTTAATGTACTCAATGCTGGTGTAAGAATTACATGTAACATGTACATGAACGACCTCAGACCACCACCTCCGCCACTTCAGCAATTGTGCAAGACATCACTTTAAAACCAATCAAATTTTGAATCAACAATGTTCAAATTTTCCATCTAATAAAACAAATTTCCAATTTTTCATCTAATAAAACACAATTTTGTAACTTTGCAATTTTGTGTAATATGACTGTTTTCAGTTTTAGAAATCATCATTATAAACTGCAATGCAAAAGCCAGAAAATGGTTGAAAAGAAAAAGAGAAATCCAATTTGATAAAGAGGAATCACTTGGCTGAGCATTGAACCATATTCCATGGTTTGATTATTTTTATTGCAATTGTTTTTTTATATTCAATTTTCACCTGGATTGGATCATCTTTATTGTCGATTATCTCATTTCAGTTTACTATTTTAAATTTAACAGTCTTTCTATATCTGCCTATGTTTTGTTTTTTTGGTTTGAAAATATAATTTAAGCCAAATCTATGTTGTACATGACACCAACTTAATATTTGCAAATGTCGTCCCAGTTTGTTGCAGTTGTCATGTGCATCAAACAACAATGCAATTAACAATGTCTTTGGATTGGATATGAAATTTTTTTTTGAAACTGGGACGCCCATTAAATCCATGTTCTCTATTGCTACAATATACGCCTTGTCTATGTCTAGGTTTGCTAGGCTGCAACTTGAAAGTCTAGGGGCTGGTGCTAAAGCCACAGGAAATAGAAATGACGAGATTAGAAGACCTATACAAATGCTTCTAGAAGAATCCGGGAAAAGGTGAAACGATATCGTTTATGAATCATTTGCACCTGAAAATTATTCATTTTATTGCATGAATCTCTTGGAAATTCAGACTATGCAATTTCTGCAATTAATAATTTATATAATTAATATGACTAATATATTCATTTTATTCCATGAGTCTGCTGAAAATTCAGAGCATGCAATTTCTATAATTAATAATCTATACAAGTCAAATGTCAGCTACAAAACAGCCAATCAAATTTCAGAAAATCTATTTTTAAAAAATACATTATAAATCACAAAATCACAACTTTATAAAAACTTTGACATCTACAAATATTTATGCAATGTATCGACAGATTAATAGCACCCACCAAATCATATATAGTCCCCTGCGGGGACATAATAATTAATATGATTAATATATATAATTAATATGTGACTAAGATTTTTTGAATTTTTCCAGATTTTGCAAAATAAAAAAAGCTGGAATCAGCTGATAAGCTTACTCTTTTGACTCTTTTTTGTTGGTGAATAGAAAAGCGTCGTCTCAAAAGCAATGGTGGACAGTGAGTCATTTCTATACAATTGTTTTTACAGTCAAATGTTTATTTAAAAATCTTGTAACTGATTGTCTTCCAATGTTGCTAGTATGGTTACATTGGCTTTAGATTCTTAGAAATAAATATCTTCCCATAATATCAGCTATAAATTAGATGCTACTATTCTTACTCTAGCTCCCCCTTTACCGGCATGCTTCATTCTGGTGTCATCATACTAATTCTAGGTTTGGGTAGAGACTGGTCGCTTACAATTGTCCAGCCAAATAGTAGGTCAACTGTCATGCGACATTTGGAAGTGTTTGTCTCATTGCAAAGACAAATGCAGATGCAGCTAATAGTGGCAGTAAGAATGGAAAGAGGTCTCGCGCAATGCCGGCTTCGTCTCATCATCATCCAATGTGCCAAGTTGATGATTGTAAAGTAGATCTCAACAATGCAAAAGACTATCAAAGGTGCCATAAGGTCTGTGAGATGCAACCTAAGGCTAACAAGGCTCTTGTCAGCAGACCTATGCAGAGGTTTTGTCAACAATGAAGCAGATTCGCTAATGTGTTTTTACATTTTTCTATAATTTATAATTTTTTCTTCACAAGATGATTTCTGGGTAGAAATGCCCTTCTCATCCTGGGAGCATTACAGTGGAATGTAGCTGGCTTACAACACTCTAGAAAGATCCCTGATCCCTTTGTCTCAGAAGTTGTCAGTGGGTATCTATTCTGCCAAATTTGTCCAGGACTTGCACTTGTCCCCAAATGGAAGGGTCCAGGACTTGCAACTATCCCCAAATGGAACTGGGTGAGACAGTGAGATAGACCACTAGGGAAAAAACCTGTCACCAAATGGAATAGTCCAGGAATTGCACCAGTCCCCAAATGAAATTGTGGCAGACAGTGAGACAACCCACTAGGGGAAAAGGCTGTCACCAAATGGAACAGTCCAGGACTTGCAGCCGGTGCCAAATGGAATTGGGTGAGACAGTGAGACACCCCACTAGGGGCAAAAGGTGATTATGGGGGATTTGAACCTTGGTGGGGGTACGAAACACCCGCACTTTACCAACTGACCAAGTTTTTTGTTACGTTTTACCCTTTACAGACGCATCACATATCCACCAGCGAGTATGATATCTATATGCACGTAGCAGTCCACAAGTAGACTCTATAGTCGAAGCGATCCATGACCATCTAGTGATTCTAGATCCCAAGACAACACCCCGAAGCCCTACCACTGGATTGGCAAAGGTCTAAACCTATTTTCTTCCCATCATACCATCTTTGGCATGCTTCCTCTATTTCTAACTTTCTATTATGAAGTTGACCTATTTTGTAACTCGGCAACAGGAAGAACACCCTTCAGGGAACTACTTGTTTTCATTCTGCTGTGATTCTTATTCAATCAAGAACAAGCTTGAAGGGTGTCTGTCTTTGATAGCCTTGAAGAATGTAATAATATTTGACAACTGGAAGGCCCTCTGAACTTCAATTCTCTGTCCATTTTTAACATTTATATTTGTTGCAGTTTTTCATTTTAATGACTCAAAACTAGAGCAACATTAATTTATTTCTCAGAACTCTTACGTGAATTTAACTCTCAGAGTATTGTTTGCAGTACTGTATTGTAGCAAACAAAGTCAACGAAATTGTTCAGTGAACTTGGTCTATTTTTTTGTCCAATTCAAGCTTAGTGTCGAGAGCTTGTTTTTTTTGCCAACATGAAATTTTGTTGATGTAGACCAGAGTATCTTTTCGAGTATGTTTGATTTCATGCCCAACTATAGATTGATGCACAAGAGGAAGCCTTGCTTAGTTTTAGTGATAAGACTAACTTGCCCAATTTTGTAATAGTGCCATATCTGCTTCTATTAATATATAGTAGAGTAAGAGCAGCTTTGCATTGAGGTAAGTTTAGCAAATTTTGATGTTTTTCTGCCGAAATAGAAAAAAACTTTCTCTTGTAGCTTCATTATGGTACTTTGTGAGTTACTTTAAGAATCTATAAGATATTAAGAGCCAAGTCGTTTTAGTCAAGTTTACTTTGAGCTAACAGAACTATGCCTAAAGCTACAAATAAATGCATGAATTTGTATTTGAACTTATCTGGTGGGCCCCGAATCCAGATACAAGGGAGTGGCATGCGCGACATGGTGGCTAGTCAAATGATATGTCAACTGCCACACGGCCTTTCTAAAATAATGGCAGCCCCGCCATAAATAAACCTCACAATTCCTTCTGATTTATTCAGCAATAAGTTACATGATCCATGATGAAAAAGCAGCCGATTCCCATTGTAGGGATTTCCACCAGGTGATAATTCTTAGAGTCCAGGTTTCGAATCTCCCTATATTTTTCTTTTGCCTTTTGGCATTTAGTTTTCCCACATGAATTTATATTGGTTATTTTATTTATGCTTGGGAAGCCTCTTATGCCTGGCTAACTCTTATGAGTAGATTATATTTGTTAGATGGTTTTTTCGTCTGAGGGTTTTCAAATTCGAGGCTTTAGGGTTCCTATGATGTGGCGTTGATAAAATCTGTGCAGGGTTAGGGTTAGTTTAATTATTAATATTTCCATTAATAATTGTTTTACAAGCTAGGAGCTGTCCGTTTTGCACAGTATCTAACAAATTCTTTTGCATTCATTCCTGCATTCTTTCCTATGCTTTTAAGTACCACAGTCCGCCACGCTCTCAAAGAACACAAGGGCTCTGATAAATAATGATGGCTGGGCCATAAATAAACCTCACAATCCCTTTTGATTTACTCAGCGATAAGTTACATGGTCGATGATGGAAAGGCAGCCAATTCGCGTTGTAGGGCTTTCCACCAGGTGATAATTGTTAGAGTCCAGGTTTCGAATCTCCTTGTATATTTTCTTTGCCTTTTGGCATTTAGTTTGCCTACATGAATTTAACGGTTTTTTCGTCTCAGGGTTTTAAAATTCGAAGCTTTAATGTTCCTATGATGTGGCGTCCATAAAGTTTGCTAAGGGTTAGGGTTAGTTAAATTATTAATATTTGCATTAATAATTGTCTTACAATCTAGGAGCTGTCTATTTTGCATAGTATCTGACAAATTCTTTTGCATTCATTCCTGCATGCTTTCCCATGCTTTTAACTAGCACAACCCGTCACGCTCTCAGAGAACACAAGAGCTCTGAGAAATAAATCTGCGATTTGATGCGTAGCGTTTAAACACAAGTAAGGCATTTAAGCTAGGGCCTACCAGGAAGGCACATACAACCACTTTCAACTAGTCTATGTTCACACCATCAGATGGATTTATTTCCAGCAGATATCTACATGACAAATATTATGTTCTGCATGACAAAAAAAGCATCCAGGCTTACAGGGAAAAAGCACTATCATCATCTATGTGAAAAAAAAACAAATTCAACTTAACCCATTTCAATTGAGAGGCAAACATGCACACAAACGTAACATGCCCTAACTCTAGGGTTCCTTTGATGTGGCGTTCATAAAATCTGTTCAGAGTTAGCGTTAGTTAAATTATTAATATTTCCATTAATAATTGTCTTACAAGCTAGGAACTGTCTGTTTTGCACAGTATTTGACAAATTCTGTTGCATTCATGCCTGCATGCTTTCCCATGCTTTTAAGTAGCACAACCCGACACGCTCTCAGAGAACACAAGGGCTCTGAGAAATCAATCTGCAATTTGATGCGCAGGGTTTAAACACAAGAAACGCATTTAAGCTAGTGCACATCCAGGTTTACAGGGAAAAAGCACTATCGTCATCTATGTGAAAAAAAAACAAACTCAACTAAACCCATTTCAATTGAGAGGCAAACATGCACACAAACGTAAAATGCCCTAACTCTAGGGTTCCTATGATGTGGTGTTCATAAAATCTGTTCAGGGTTAGGGTTATTTAAATTATTAATATTTCCATTAATAATTGTCTTATAAGCTAGGAACTGTCTGTTTTGCACAGTATTTGAAAAATTCTTTTTCATTCATGCCTACACGCTTTTCCATGCTTTTAAGTAGCACAGCCCGCCACGCTCTTAGAGAACACAAGGGCTCTGAGAAATCAATCTGCGATTTGATGCACAGGGTTTAAACACAAGAAACGCATTTAAGCTAGCGCCTACCAGGAAGCCACATACAGTCACTCTAACCAGTTGATGCTCACACCATCAGGCGAATTTATTTCCAGCAGATATCTACATGACAAATATCATATTCTGCATGACAAAAAAGCATCCAGGCTTAGAGGGAAAAAGCACTAGCATCATCTATGTGAAAAAAAAACAAATTCAACTTAACCCATTTCAATTGAGAGCCAAACATGCCCACAAACGTAACATGCCCTAAAACTATAAGCACCACCCACAAACGATCGAAGCAGATGCAAACAACGTTGAAGACACCAATAAATACACCAAAAGAATATTGTTTTTTTAACCTATAAATTGCAGTAAAAACAGTGAACGCCTACCTGGTCCACAGGCGAAATCCAACCACCACAGCAACAACACTCGAAACACCAGATGAACAACACCTCTCCAACGCCGAGGAACCTCGGACCCAATAGCTTGCACTAGAGCAAAATAGACGCAATAGGCTGGAACAAAAACCTCAGACCCAACAGCTTGCACCAGAGCAAAATAGAAGCAACAGGGAGGACCCAGCAGCTTGCTCCAGAGGGAAATACAAGCAACAGGCAGAAACAACACCCGAAGCAAAACCCAGAACCCGCTGGAACAAAAACCATGGACCCAGCAGCTTGCACCAGAGCAAAATACAAGGGACCCAGCTGTTCGCACTAGAGCAAGATAGAAGCAACAGGAAGGACCCAGCAGCTTGCATGAGACGGAAATACAAACAATAGGCAGAAACGCCTATGCAATGAGCTATATAGCTCTCGTCACCTCAGACCTAGCAGCTTGCACCAGAGCAAAATAGAAGCAACAGGTAGGACCCAACACCTTGCTCTAGAGGGAAATACAAGCAGCAGACAGAAACAACACTCCAAACACATTTAAAACGAGCTGCAAATGACAGACGAACAACACCTCTCCAACACCGAGGACGAAGCAAAACGCAGAACCCGTTGGAACAAAAACCACGGACCCAGCATCTTGCACCAGACCAAAATACAAGGGACCCAGCAGCTCGCACCAGAGCAAGATAGAAGCAACGGGCAGGACCCAGCACCTTGCACGAGACGGAAATACAAACAACAGGCAGAAATGCCTATGCAATGAGCTATATAGCTCTCGTCACCTTGGACCCAACAGCTCGCACCAGAGAAAAATAGAAGCAACAGGCAGGACCCAGCACCTTGCTCCAGAAATAAATACAAGCTACAAATGACAGACGAACAACACCTCTCCAACGCCGAGGACGAAGCAAAACGCAGAATCCACTGGAACAAAAACCATGGACCTAGCAGCTTGCACCAGAGCAAAATACAAGGGATCCGACAGCTCGCACTAGAACAAGATACAAGCAACAAGCAGGACCCAACACCTTTCACGAGACGGAAATACAAACAATAGGCAGAAACGCCTATGCAATGAGCTATATAGCTCTCGTCCATAGCTCTGCACAAACCCCACAATAGCAGCGCATTAAAATCCTCCATCGACCGCAGCAGCGCATTCAAACCCTCCATCAACCGCAGTAGGGAAATAATAAAGCCAACATTCAAAGCTGATAGATATGGATTACGTCCGCCCGCTGCCGAGGCTTGGGCACCAGAAACCAAGGCAAACGTCACCTACAATACAACCAATCAAATTTAAAAAAAATGCGTTTTTAAAAAATCAATTATAAATCGCAAAATCACAACTTTATAAAAACTTTGACATCCACAAATATTTATGCAATGTACCGACAGATTAATAGCACCCATCGAATCATATATAGTCCCATGCATTTAAATAAAGAGTTACCATCTAACTTGTAAAATGGAAAAGTTCGTTTTTTTTTCTTTCAAAGTTTTGATAACATTGACCATTTGACCATTTCTAATAACCACTAATTATGTGAACAAATTCTCATAATTTAGATTTGGGGTAATTGCGAGTACAACTAAAACATCAATTTACAGTATTTTGCATGAACTAACTATGAGGTGAAATCGAGAGTCCTATACACTTTGATTTGGCTTGTTGAACCGCGTCAATGTAAGTCGGATCACCAACCTATCTCTATGGACCACAAGGCAAAAATAAATTATACGAGACAATCGAAGAAACAGTCACAATCCAACTAAGGCCACTTTAGGCCAAGCTTGATGCCAAACTTCATGGAATAGATTTCTTAATAACATGATTTTGTATCCAAATGAAACAAAGCATGATCTATGGCCTTCACTACCAGTTCATTAAACGCGTTTCTATAATATTGACAATTTTTATTGTGTTTTATTCAAACTGGGCTGCTTGCCCGTTGACCGCTTGCCTCCTTGGTAGTTGTGGTGGTGACTCTAAATATGGTACTTTTTCTTTATAACACGTGCCCTTACACTTTTGGTTTCAATGACCAGTCTCTGCACATCAAATTTCCAAAATTAGAAGTTGATTAGAATATATTGTGATCAAATACAGTCGAGCTCGATCACAAATAATGGTTGGCTGCAAGCGAATCTGTAGTAGTTGGAGGCGCAATCTGGACATATCATTACAGAGATCCCGAGTTTATACTATATCAGGGAGCAATTTGGCTCCTTTTCTCCCTATCACAATGTTCTGGATAATTCTACCATGTGGGCGTTTTTCTGTTATATAATGGTATAACAATTTGATTACATATTTATATCCAACGTCTTCAACATTCACCACATATGAGTATGGGAAATTGTAACTAGTGGTGGGGAAGCCAACAAATTATAATGGTATAGTAGGATGCAAACCAATTATGACATTCGTCAGGTTTCAAAACCAAATTACCCCACTGTCATTGTTTTCGCTCCCGTGGAAACTTTCCATAAATAAAAGATTGTAAGATAAATCAAGAGAGTCTCATTCATTGCATGATAAACATCATGGTATGTGGGTCTATGTGCATGGACTTACATATATTTATTTTGGTAATTATGTGTATTGAATTTATATTAGTTAAGTAATTTTTGTTGCATTTTAAATGCCCTTCTCACTGGAGGGTCTCGTGAGAGTGTAGAACAATGTGTAGGTAGTCATTAATTTGATTAATTGTGTTATTAATCACTATTATCAATACTATCACTTGCATCCTATTCAAGGAAAATGAATAATGAAGTGAACAATGAAAATTCTTCTTGGTCGGCAAACTATGTACAACGCCCACCAGGTCATCTACCTTCGATCGATAAATTGCTCATAATTTATATATGTGAATGTATACATAAATAAATTGTAGATGGGTTTACATGTGCATATTTAATTGTATATTTATGTTTACCTAATTTTGAAGAAGGGCACCCACGCGAAGATCATTCTGTTAGGATATTCCTATACTCCATCCTAGTCCCGCCAGTATTTTGATCCTTTACATTTTCAGTCATGCATGCACTTTTAGGGTTTGCATGCATTCGAGGGTTTGCATGCATTTTGCATGCATCCCCGTCATCAGTCCAGCACCTAGCCCTCAGTTAGCCAGCCCCCAAGAGCTTCTCACTATTCAGTTTTAGCCCTCTAGTGCGCCCTTCTTCCTTGATTTTAGGGAGCAACTCGCCCTTCTTCACCTACCAGTCCAGTTGTCACTCAGTTACACTCAGTTACAGTCAGTTACACTCAGTTACAGTGAGTTACACTCAGTTACACTTAGTTACACTCAGTTACTCTTAGTTACATTGAGTTACACTCAGTTACACTTAGTTACATTGAGTTACACTCAGTTACACTTAGTTACACTGAGTTACACCTACCAGAGTTAGTTTGACTGATGGTTGACAGTTACTTGAGCATTGATGACTCCACTGATGATGATGAAGACTTCCAGTTATGCTCCGATGATCATGAGGACACCTAGTTGTGCTCCGATGACACTCCAGTGATCCTTTGATCACTCCATGAAGGCTAATTCGAATTGCCACCTTAGGCATTCGAATTCCTCATGCATTGTATTATTTATATGTCCATTTGTGATTAATAATCTAGTGTGTGTGAAGTATTATTGCTTCTATCTGAGTTCTACTGTACCATATTATTCTGTTGCTCATTATACTGCATGTATCACTCTTCTTCTATTTTCTTGCTTAATCCACTATTCTCTTGTGAGGTATACATCATCTCTTAGATCTGCTGTGAGGATTTTCACATGGTATCAGAGCATGTTGAGAGTATTGTTTATCTCCATTCTTGAGAGTTTTTTGCAGGTTATTACCAAGATTTCGAGTGCAACAGTTGCAGCAGTTTCTGCATTTTTGCAGCAGTAGCAGTTGCAATTATTCTATATTGTTTTTGCAGGTCCTCTATAGCTTCTATGTATTCATCAAGAATTACTCCTCTTTCTCCACTCAACTATGATGAATGGAAACCAAAAATAATAGCACATTTAAAGAGACATGATCTCTTTGATTGTTATTTTGAAAGAGAGTTCGAATCCTATGATGAAGATAGTGACTGGTTAGATAAAGGTGAAAAAGCTTGTGCAGTCATGATGTATGCTATGCCTCGATGCATGTCATATGACTTCCCTGATATTTCATGGACTCCAAAAGAGCTATGGGCCTACCTGGATGGAAGATTTGGCATATAGAATGAAGGAATTGGTCCAAACCCATTCGAAAGCAAGCAAAGTGATGCATTCGCTCCCCTTGATGGTCTCTCAGATCATGAACTAGTATCATCTCATATTGAAGTTGTTGACAAAGAACTTGCAGATTCTCCGCTCATGCTCAAACTTTCTTCTCTTTCTGTGCCAGCTCACACTCTAGATATTGCAGAAGGTCCTAAATCCTCTCTTGCACCAGAGTCTGTTGGTTTGCATCATGATCACATGATTATTTCAGAGGTCAAATCAACAAATGGAGGTAATGCATTCGCTCCTCTTCAGCAAAAATCTCTTTTATACTACTATATGATCATAAATTCATGCTTTCAGAAGGTCATTGAAGAATATGGCCATTGCCATTCGCTTGGGATAATTTCGCATGCATCTACTGGTTTTGATCTCACCTCTCATGGTTCAAAGGAGATCTCAAGAAGCCATGATTCAAGTCTTGTATCAAATTTGGGTTCTAAGCAATTACTGCTTGGGAAAATTTCTCATGCATATGATAGTTTTGATCTCACCCCTGCTGGTTCAAAGGAGATCTCAAGAAATTGTTTTGAAAGTCTTAAATCTGATTTTGATTTCAAGCAAACATGTAATAGTTCTTTTTGGCATAATCTCACCCATGGTGGTTCGAAGGAGAAGACAAAGGACTATATGCACATTAAAAAATTTGATCCTACCTCAGCTGATTCGAATCATAGGTTCAAGGATCATTCTAATACTGTTGGATTTGTTCTCATCACATTCGATCTGAAGAGCAAGTACAAGCACATGCTTTTTGAGCATGATCCACTTCTTCCCAAGAAGAAGATACCTCCAGACATATGACCAAGCATCACACCTGCTTGAGTTTGGAGCTTTTATTTTTTTATGTGTGCCTTACAGTCTATTTTTTTGAGGAGGGGGTATGTTTCCCATGAAATTTTCCCACTTCCTTGGTTTATTGATTGTTATCATTCATTGTATTGGGTGACCTTTGGTCTTAGTTACCAGGGCCCAGGATGGATTAAGGGGGGGTGTTAGGATATTCCTATACTCCATCCTAGTCCCACCAGTATTTTGATCCTTTACATTTTCAGTCATGCATGCACTTTTAGGGTTTGCATGCATTCTAGGGTTTGCATGCATTTTACATGCATCCCAGTCATCAGTCCAGCACCTAGCCCTCAGTTAGCCAGCCCCCAGGAGCTTCTCACTATTCAATTTTAGCCCTCTAGTTGCTTAGTGCGCCCTTCTTCCTTGATTTTAGGGAGCAACTCGCCCTTCTTCACCTACCAGTCCAGTTACACTCAGTTACACTCAGTTACAGTCAGTTACACTCAGTTACACTCAGTTACAGTGAGTTACACTCAGTTACACTTAGTTACACTCAGTTACAGTCAGTTACACTCAGTTACTCTTAGTTACATTGAGTTACACTCAGTTACACTTAGTTACATTGAGTTACACTCAGTTACACTTAGTTACATTGAGTTACACTCAGTTACACTTAGTTACACTGAGTTACACCTACCAGAGTTAGTTTGACTGATGGTTGACAGTTACTTGAGCATTGATGACTCCACTGATGATGATGAAGACTTCCAGTTGTGCTCCGATGATCATGAGGACACCTAGTTGTGCTCCGATGACACTCCAGTGATCCTTTGATCACTCCATGAAGGCTAATTCGAATTGCCACCTTAGGCATTCGAATTCCTCATGCATTGTATTATTTATATGTCCATTTGTGATTAATAATCTAGTGTGTGTGAAGTATTATTGCTTCTATCTGAGTTCTACTGTACCATATTATTCTGTTGCTCATTATACTGCATGTATCACTCTTCTTCTATTTTCTTGCTTAATCCACTATTCTCTTGTGAGGTATACATCATCTCTTAGATCTGCTGTGAGGATTTTCACACATTCTAGGGACAATGTTCAAGTAGAGGAAGAAGATCAACGTAGGGAAAATGTTGAATTAGAGGGTGTCAGTGAAGAAAGGATGCAATATGCACAAGATGAGGATTATACATTGATAACCACCTATCTATCGAATGTATCCAATGAGCTTCCTTGGGAGAGCCATCTTTCAATGTTGACACTCCAACGTTGCATAGTCCAACATGAAAACTTAAGGGGTGATATTGAACATCTATACCTCCATGCAGAGAGTTGGAAAAGCTTAGAGATTGTTTTGCACCCTCTAAGGACATTTATTGATGCATATAGGAATATTGAAACAACAACCGATGGATTCATTGAGTTGATGTGAAGGACGAGGGAACAAGTGATGGGTCCGAATAAATGGCTCGAGGTAGAGAAAAGGGATACAAAACAACAAGCTATTTCAATGTTCAATTTTAAGTAGGACCGAAGATATTGATGTTGAAGGTGCACTATTTCAAGAACCCTCACATCACACACCATCTCTTTGATCGATTCCTTGCAGCATATGAAAGACTACCATGGAATGATGAGGTCCCACACTAGTTTGCCAAATTTATTTACATTGAGTTTTTCAAGAATATGAAGTTCGATTATACCGACCGTCCACCTAAATATTACGGTGTTGGAAAAGGTCATACTTACAGTCAGAAGGGTGCATTTTTAGATACAACATTGCCTTGACCTCCACCTCCCTTGGTAGCTTGACCACCAAGGGTGGTTACTCTATGATCAGAGATGGAGGTCACTTCTCATGTTGGCCGATGAGAGAGGGATGCCATAGCGAACAATTTACAATCAATGTTTGTGCAATTTGAAGTTAGTTTGAATCGACATAGAGCACGATCTAATGCTCGTTGCAATTTTGTTGATAAATGAGATGTAGAGGTAGATGAGATGAGCCTTGAAGATGTCCGAGCTTATGCAAAGTTTTTTCATTATGGATGGAAAGAGCTACTTGGTCATGAAGGAGAGGGCATGAGATCAGTATGTGATACAATCGATACAAATGATTTAATTTTTTGTTATTAGATTCACATGTTTGTAAATTTATAGATCTAGCAATGAATATTTTACATGATCATCATTTGCACTTCATTTAATTGTTGAAACAAAAGTCAATAAGGGATGACAACGCTTCAAAATTGGATGCGTTGAAAGATGTACATTTTTTTAAACATCCATATTTATTCTTTAAGTGTATCATTAATGTTAACACAACTTTTTCTAAAAACATAAATATGTTTTGTTAACAAGTTTACATTCCTTCTCTTGAGAATACAGGCATGGGGCAATCATCCTCTTCCTTTTTTGGAGATATTTTAGATAACGACACTTCACATGTATTGCAGTTTTGAAACTTACATTTAGTTATAAGATCCAAATCCTAGGCTCTATCAAGCACCCCGAGAGGGATCAAATCTCTCGAGGTGCAAACCTCTCCTTGAATAGCTCCTTAAGTGTAATACATGAGCCACCTAATCCTAAGCTCTAAAGTCTCTAGTTTAAGTCTCATATTTACTTTTTACTTTGTATTATTCTTTTTTGTTTTTTTCGGACATAATATTTATTACTTTTTACTTTGTATTATTTTGTTACTCTACAAACACTTGACAAACTCGAGAAACACTCTAAAGTCTCATATTTACTTATTACTTTGTATTAAAAGTAAAAAGTAAAGTCTCTAGTTTAAGTCTCATATTTACTTTTTACTTTGTATTATTATTTTTTTGTTTATGGCCGACATAATATTTACCACCTAATCCTAAGCTCTAAAGTCTTTAGTTTAAGTCTAGTATTTACTTGTTACTTTGTATTATTTTTTTTGTTTATGGCAGACATAATATTTATTACTTTTTACTTTGTATTATTTTTTTTTTGTTTACTTTGTATTATTTTGTTACTCGACACATGTTACAAGATCTCCCTCATACTGGGCTGTAGAGCGCCTCTCAACTTAAACTTTATATTTTATAAATGAAATCTCTTACAGTTTTAAAAGTTTTAGTGGTATTTGATGCACTTTTACTTAATTTTTCTTTTAAAAGAAAATTAAATACATATGTTTATGTATATTGATATACACTTGTTGTTCAAGAGTCAACCCATGAGGAAAGGCGAGAGGATGACATCCATGGGGAGGAGAGAAGGTAGGAGGAGGACATTCATATCATTGATATTACATAGATTTTGATTTTTATGTTCAAGGTGAATAGATATTACATATATCCATGTATCTTGTTTTTTTATGAGAATGTATACACATATTTATTTTTGGAACTTAATTATGAATCTATATTTAAATATATGAATTAGATTTTAGTTTATATGTTGAATTTTGTTAATGAATGTTTTGTTACATTTTGTTAGTTTATGAAATTCTTATTTAAGTATATAGTTACCTTGTATTCAAATTTAGTTTCAAACAAGTAGTAGGTAATGCATCCAAATTTAATTTGAAATAAGTTGTACCTTGCATTCAATAATTTTAATGTGTTAAATATTTTTTCTATATGCTATCAAAGTTGCATTGAGTTATATCAGATTTTAGTTTATTTTATAATTTTGTTAATGAATGTTTTGTTGCATTTTGTTAGTATATGAAATTATTATTTAAGTATGTAAATTACCTTGCATTGAAATTTAGTTTCAAATAAGTAGTAACTTGCATTCAAATTTCATATAAGTAGTAGGTCTTACATTCAAATTTAAATTCAAATAAGTAGTAACCTGCATTCAAGAGTTTTAACATGTTGAATATCTTTTCTATATGTTATCAAAGTTGTACAATCAGTAAGTAAGTAGAGTAGTATATTCTTGAATGAATGTTTTTTTGCATTTTAAACATTTAAAGTAATTTAGGTTTGTTAAATATCAAGTTTTTATATGCTATTAAATTATGAATAAATTTGAATGTTGAAATTTAGTTTCATACAAGTAGTACCAAGTTCATTCAAATTTTCATTGAGCTTTAACATGTTAAATATTTATTCAAATTTTCAATGAGCTTTAACATGTTAAATATTTTAAATTCTATATTTGCAAATTCAAATTTTCATTGAGGATTAGCATTTTAAATATTTTAAATTCTATATTAATTTCATTTAGTTTCAAAAGATTGCTAATTGAAATTTCATTTGGTAGCTAGCATTCAAATTTTCAATGACTTTTAACATGTTAAATATCTTTTCTACATATTTATTTAATTTAGTTTTAAAACTTGATTGCTTGTATGTTGCATTCAAATTTTATAATAGTTTAAAACATGTTATATGTTTTTTGTTTCATTTTAAACAAAAACTCATAAACACTAATCATCCTCTATCCAATTAGGGTAAAATTTGAAGGGTCCATGTGTTTTTCTCTCTTACCTCTATATCTAAAAAAGGATTAGAATATGATCAAACAAACCACAATCCCCCACTCAAGTCCTTAATTTATCATGCTTAACCATAATTTTTTCTAACACTACGACTTTTACAATCCTCTTAGAAATACCTTCATCCCCTACTCCAAAATTCCTCCATGTTGGGGCTAACTTGATGGATTCTATGTCATATAATCCCACTTCTTCAATTAATATTGCTAAGAAGTAATATACTATGTTATCCGTGAGCTAGTAGTTATACCCTAAATTTAAGATATTTTTAAAGTAAAATTCAAATTTAATCTTATAATTGTATTACTTTCCTCAAGTAATCATAGGTTGAAATGTTTATCACAAATATATTTCCTTTATTCATAATGCTTATACAAATTAATAATAGAAAATATCTTGCATATCACTAGATATTGCATTTCAATCCAAAATTTACATTGATGAGAAGAATTGGTTAGATGTAGTGACCTATTCCCCCCACGAGTCACTACTCCACCTAATATTCCAACATCCAAAAATAGGGATCTCTAGTCTTTGAAAAAATAAGAAAGGATTTCATCTTTCAATTTCAACAAAGAGAAAGACACCTCTGAAAAACTTACGCCTTCTCGATAAAAATGAAACTCTTGAATGTCACATTGAAACATAATGAATGTTGTAATGCATGACATAGCCTCAATGTATACAATCATTTAATGTTTGACAATTGGTTGTATGTTTTAAAGAGAGAAACAAGATAAGTGGAAATGAGATAGCAACCAGAACTTTGATTGGTAGAAACTGCTTCAAAAAATTAAAGAGTTGAATCCTTGTTCTATCTAATGCCAATTAAAATTGTGAGAATTGCAAGGTTCACTTAAGGTCAGATATCTAATCAAATCTAGTTTAGAAGAAAAATCTTTAATATTGAAAAATATTGGGAGATGGTTTGGGAAACTTACCGAATTGGTAGAAATCAAACATTAAGATGATAAATTGATCCAAAATTGTTGATCATTGAGGCTTACCAAACTTACAACATCAAGGAATAAGATGTGGTCATTATACATGATGCAACACATCAAGTCTACATATCGACATATTGAAAATTTAATTTATGACAATGGGTTGTATGTTTTAAAGAGAAACAAGATAAGTGGAAATGAGATCTAGCAACCATAACATTGTGGTAGAGATTTATTTAAGAATTAAACAGTTCCAAATCCTCTATCTAATGGCAATTAAATTATTTAGAAGTTTGAACAATTTCAAAATATGAAAAATCTAAAGAGGTACAAAGAATCCAAATAGTCCAACAATGAGTTAATAAACTTATAGATAGAAGGTTAAAATTCATTGCTTTACATAGTTGCAACATATAAAATTAGATAGAATTTCAACACTCATTACTTTACATAGTTGAAACATACAAAATGCATAGAGAAACTCTAATTGCAAGGTATGCTTAAGGTTAGGGAGCTCATCAAATCTAGTTCAGAAGACTGATATTTATTGAAAAATATTGGGATATGGCTTCACAAACTTACTTGGTAGAATTCAAGTACTAAGGGATGGAGAAATTGATAGATCTAGATAATGTTTTCATTTAACAACTCTAATTATAATTTCAAGACTAAAAATGATAGTTTTAAAGTTATTCGGGGCATGACTAGAGAATCCAGCCCATGCTATCTCGTCCCTTTAGTGGTCTAGAGGACATATGGGGACCTGAATATTTTATAATAGACCACCAATTGAATTCTACCTTTATGTGAAAAATTGTTCTAGGAGTATATAAGTTGATTTATACAATATACGAGATGAAATCCTATACAAGTAGTTCAATCTAAATATGCATCAATAATGTGACACAAAAGCAAATCAGTCAAGATGGAATCATACATACATCTAATGCATTTAAATAAAATTTTGGAACTTGTTGTTTAAAAACATTGTAATGGAATGCCATCTTCAAATAGTCGTTCATGATCAACTTTTATTATTTTCCTTTTTTTTTTTAATTTCAAAATTTTCTTTGATTGAACCTCTATTAAATTTACACGCGTTACACATACCAAATGAATATATTGGAAGCTTAAGGCATTAGGCTGATAACCTTGAAAGTGAACATGACTATCGTTTGATGTTTTTATTGAAAAATAACCTTTCAGTATAATAGATGGGTTGGTGCAAGGTAATGATACCCACTTATGACACATTAGTTGTTATTAGAGGTACCTACAATTTTTTTTAGAATTAGGTGTAAAAAGATGAAATGTAGAAAAACGGACCACCTTCCGGAATATATAACTTTTATTTATGGAAAAGTGGTATAACCACCCCAAAATGTCATTATTTTAAGATTGGTATGTTATTTTTTTCTCTAAAACACAATGCACATGTTTGTGTTGGTCCACTGATTTGTTATGTAAATTTTCAATTTATGAGGAAAACAATAATGTAGCTCGTAGGAAACAAATGAATCTTGTGCAGGGCTATTTTTCCAAAATTTTAAAAGTTAATTTATATTTTTTTAAATTACGAAAGTCAATGAAGCCTTAAAACAACATGGTCAAGTGTTGGTCCACCATATCATGGTATGAACATAATCAATCAATTTTTTTAATTTTATTTTATCTTGTAGGTATTCTTGTACTCTTGTGTGGGTTCTTTTCTGTTTTCAAAATATGTAAGCCAATCAAAAGTTATAGGCCAAATAAACGACCTTTGTTTTTACAAATTTGACATGAGTGCAGTTAAAAATGAATTAAAAATAGAAAACAGTAACAGATCTATTCAAAATATATATAGTTAGAATATGCACACAAAGCTTGACAAGTGTGTGCAATTTCATCAATAGTGCACAAGTGGAGCACATGCGGAACTAAGCATGAAAAACATGAAGTTACAAAAATTGGTGTGTTCTTCCATAACTCAGACCGAGCCTCAAGGTTTGACAATTTGAAGCTAATACCAAACCCGCAAGTGCAACAAAAAAAATTTGAATCCAAACACGCATGCGCGCAAATGCGCGTACGTGTAGATGCACGCACGCATAGAGATGCACACACGTTTATGTGCACGCACATGTAGATGCACACACGCATTATAGAGGGCACACATTGTGTTTTACACCTTAATTTTTATCTATATCTCCCTAAACCCCCCTCCCTATCTATAACCACACCCCCCCTCTCTTCCTATCCACCCAATCATCCCCCCCTCTCTTCCACTCTACCCAATCCCTCCTCCCTCCCTCACCCCTCCCTTATCTCCTTCACCACAAGGGTTAGGAGATATATTATTACACAAAATCACTAACTCAAATTATTCTCATGTACATATAAATCTTCATCCTTGTAACCATAAATCCATGACCCCTATATCTCAATCCCCAAACTCTTGACCATTAGTCCCTAGCCATTGCAATCCCTAGTACCGAGTACAACTAAACATCATAACTCTTGGCCCAATATAATCCTAAACTAGTATATCCCTAAAACTCCTAAATACTAACACATAATGATATATATCCCTTAACCCCTATAATCCTAACCACATAATCCTAACCTCTAAAGTGTCTAGTCAAATAAAAATTAACCCATAACCCTTATAACCTCTAATTCTAATCAACCCTAAACTCTATCATCAAACACCCAACCCTTAAAACCTATTACCCATAGCTAGTTTATATAGATAATCAGAGAGAGATAGATCTGAACCTTGGGCCTTAAAGGAATATTCTATCAAGAAAGAGCTATGATGATTTCCTTCACTAACCACACATGACCTCTTAACGGTATCATTGGCCTATGATTAAGGATGTCGATACCATGAAGTGATTTTGAGCAATATGTATGTGCCTGATCAAGGTGTTTGGAATGATTTTTTATGGAAGAATATCGTGCCTTTGGCCATAAAGAAACCATTTAGATGTCCAAGGCCATGAACAATATATAAAAGCACCAAACAAGACTTTAGAGGGGTATCCATTGTGCTATACATCCAAGTCTTGGGGACTTAGGGAATTGGACATGGTTAAGGGAGGAGACCTAATACTTGGGCCTTAAATGAATCTTATATCCATCTAGGGATAAGAAGGTTGTACCTCCACCAACTACACATGGCCTCTTGAGGTATCATTGTCCTATGATTGAGGATGGAAGTGCCATTATATGGTTTTGAACTTAGTATCTACATGTCTTAGGGCATTGGAAATGGTTTTCCAGGGAAGAATACCATGCATTTGGCCCTAAATAAACCATTGAGGCATCCAAATCCACGAGAAATTCCTCTAGGAACCATGCATTACCTCATAGGTATATATATGGAAATATGTATCTATTTCTTAGGGCCTTGGGACCTTGGACATAGTCAAGGGAGGATAGTTGATCCTATGGACCTAAATGAATCTTCTAGCCATCCAAGGATAAGAATATTTCATCCACCAACCATGCATGACATATTGAGGGTATCATTACTCTATGATTGAGGATATTAGTGACATTCAATATTTTTAAGTAGTATGTACATGTCTTGGGGCCTTTAGGATGATGCTATAGGGAGGAATACTTTGACTTTACATTAAAGGCAGCATTGAGGCATCTAGATCCATGAAAACTGATTCAAAGCACAACACATGACTTTGTAAATGGTATTCATGATTTTCTATATTTATGTATTGGGGCCTTGGGGCCTTGGACATTCTTAGTGGAGGATACCAAAACCTTGGGCCTTGAAGAAGTATTCTATCCATCAAAGGCTAAGAAGGTTTCCTCAACCAACCACACATGGCTTCTTGAGTGTGCCAATGGCTTATGATTAGGGATGTTGGTTCAATTATATGGTTTGCATAAATATGTATGTGTCTCAAGGCCTTGGGAATGACATTTGAGGGAAAAATACCATGCATTTGGTCGTAAAGAAACCATTGAGGCATCCAAAGCCATGAAAAATGTCTCAAAGCACTGTGTATGACTTTGCAAGGATATCCATGATTCCATGGCACTATGTATCCAAGTCTTTGGAATTGGGGGTTTGGACATGGTCATGGGAGGATACTTAAAGCTCGGGACTGGAAGGAATGTTACATCCATTTAGGGATAACAAGGTTTCCTCCACCAAGCACATATACCATTTTCAGGGTATCATTTTCCTATTGAGGATGACTGTTCCATCATGGTATCATTAGCATATGATTGTTTCCTTGAACCAACATAGATCCATCCTAAACGTGTATCTATCAAGCACTGAGAGGCATCCAATTTATCGAGGTCTTATTTTTTTAATGAGTTTTTATATGGTTTTAAATTTTTGTTTTATGAGCGGATATGGATTTTTTAATTGGTTTTCACTTTTTATTTTATGAGTTGACATAACTTTTTTTAATTACTTTTTCTTTTGGGTACATAACGTGATGTTGTTATGCTACATTACATTACAAATACCCCCCATACCAAGTTGTAAGCACCTTGCTACTCTCAGTGCAATAAACACATATGACATTGCAAGCCGATACTTCTCCTTCAAATGATCATATTTGCTTGAGAACTATGTATAGGTCTTGAGCCATAAACCAATGTAAAGGAATTCGACATTGAAATTAGGTATAAAATATAGCTTTTGAAGCTCAAGGGAAACCAATAATCCCTTGAACTACCACACATGCCCTCTATGTAGGACATTTGGCCTATGAGTGGTGATATCTCACTATTAGAAGGTTATGAACACTAAGGATGGGTCATAGGGAACTTGATTTTCCTCAATGTGTATTATGTATTAGGCATGTAGATTATTATACCCTTGATAAGTCAAACTATAAGGTGTTAATCCCATCTAGATGTGAACTCTAGGAGACATAAAGGATACTTAGTTAACAAGGAGACCGACAAGACTATATCTCTTGGTGTGGACAATCATGGATTGTTTAGACTATTCAACATTGGACATGTCATGGAGCATGAAATGGTAAGCATAAGTACATCAAATATAAGTATTCTTTGACATTGATTATATGGGAACCTAATATTAACCGACCTTTCTCATAAGGCTTGAGGTAATATGGTAGAAGGACTTCTTGATATAAAAGAACAAATATAGGGTGTTTTTGGAGCTTGTTAGACAAGAAAGCATCATAGAGCACCATTTGAGGAAGGACAAGTCTAGGGAGAAAACATAATCATTTAATTGTTTCATGTAAACATTTTTGGACCAATGAACATGGAATCCAAAACTAGTGTTCCGTATTTCTTTCTTTTTATTGACGACTATTAGTTTTTCAGAATTTCAATCTGATATAGGATCTTTACTGAGAGAATAACATGTACAACATATCAATCATATCAATCACAACAAGAAAGCACAAGCAATCACATGAGACAATAGACACACAGAGTTTCCTTGGGGTAAACCATAAAGGTGAAAAACCCCAATAACTTCCTCAGAGATAGATAGAGCAATGATACAATAACCTAAGCATAAGAGCTATACTCCTAGGAGCTTCTCGTCCTCCACTAGTGAGCATCACCCAATGAGAGAGATAGATGAGTAAGTGAATGAATCAATAGAGTGCCTCCCGCACTCTATTTATACTTGACTTGACTTTCCTAATAACCTTTACTAGGTCGGCCTTAACTTAACCACATGACATAATGCTGACAGGGCCGACCCCCACTAGGGTGGTCTAATAACCCTTTAACCCACGTGACTTATACAGGGACGACCCCATCAAGGTGGTCTAATAACCCATCAAGTATAAGTTACGACACTTACAATATAAATGACGACACTTCTGTATAGAGGAATAATAACATCTATATAGAAATACAAACACTTTTGTATAGAGGAATAATACCATCTCTATAGGAGTACAATATACATATATGAAATACATTCCGAAGTTACATATACATCAACACTCCCTATTAACTAGGAAGGTATTTCTCGACATAGGTCTTCTAGCACATGTCTTCTTCTCTGGATCATCACCACTGGATAATCGTCATCGAATCACCGTCATCGTCACAGCTACTGCTATCTCAATCAATATCTGAATCTACTCATCATAGGAATTTCTACAGAGCTAGTCCTTTTTCATACTGGATGTAGGCCCACCACCCGCAGGTCTTCATCATCACTGGCCATACTGTGGAATCCTCAGGACTAATTACGTGCGTCAACAAAACCTAGCAAGAGCATCCTAGGACTGATTATGAGCATACTGCTCAACCTATCAGATCTCCCAGGGACCTATTACACGTGACCAAGCAAAACCTAGCAAGAGCATCTGAGGACTGATTACGTGCCCAACACAACCTGCAAGATCTCCCAGGGAGACATTATATGCTACTAAGCAAAACCTAGCAAGAGCATCTCAGGACTTATTACGTGCCCACCACAACCTGCAAGATCTCCCAGGGAGAAATTATATGCCATGGACAAAACCTATTAAGAGCATTTTCCAGATCTCCCAGGAAGCTATTATATGCCAACGAAAAAACCTAGCAAGAGCATCTGCAAATCTCCCAGGGCGCTGTTATATGTCCCTCCAAGCAAAACCTTGAAAGAGCATTTGCCAGATCTCCCAGGGAGCTATTATATGCCAACAAAAAGACCTAGCAAGAGCATCTGCAAATCTCCCAGGGCGCTATTATATGCTTATCTGCACAACTTATCCACAGCCACAGAGTATCAACCTGATGCTCACCATACATCATCCTGATCATTGTTACTGCATCGTCCTGAAGCAAGTCATCCAGAGCATCATCCTGATACTCATCATACATGATCATCTTGATCATCGTCACTGCATCGTTCTGATGCAAGTCATCCAGAGCAACATCCTGAAGCTCATCATCCATGATCATCCTGATCATATAATGTATCTACCTGATACACATCATCACACATGATCCTCCTGATCATACAATGTATCCACCTGATACATATACAAATACATGATCCAACTGATCATACAATGCATCCAACTGATACATATGAAAATACATGATCCAACTGATCATACAATACATCCAACTGATACATATACAAATACATGATCCAAATGATCATATCAAGCATCCAACTGATGCATATACAAAGCAGTAACTGGAGCATTGTCCTGATGCTCATCACACATGATCATCCTGATCATCATAGCATCGTCCTCTTCAGATCATCTCATCGTCCACGAGGCACAACCCCATATGCACATCATCCATCACTTATACCACAGACATGGGATAACACATCTACCACCATTCAGGGAAGGCTCCGGCCCTTTCTTTTTCACCATGGGAGAACACATCTACCACCATGTGAAAAATGGCTTCAGCCCTTACATCTACACCATGGGAGAACACATCTACCACCATGTGAGAATGGCTCCAGCCCTTACATCTACACCATGGGAGAACACATCTACCACCATGTGAGAATGGCTCTATCCCTTACATATACACCATGGGAGAACACATCTACCACCATGTGACAATGGCTCAGTAATTACATCACGACCATGGGAGAACCCATCAACCATGTCAGAAAATCTCATGTGCATCTGCATCTTCCGAAATCATCACTTCCCTTTGGAAGGAACCTCGATATGAAGTGCACCAAGCCTCTCTCTGAAGTAATCAAACTGCACTCTGGCCAACAACTTAGTCAATACATCTGCAATCTGCACATCCGTCGCAACATACAGGAGCTTCACTGCTCCTCTCTGCACCATATCCACGATACAGTGATATTTGATCTCGATATGCTTCGACCTGTCATGGAACACCAGGCTCTTAGATAGCTTCACACAACTCTGGTTGTCACAAAAGATACCAGTAGCATCCAACAGGAGATCAAATAACTCAAACAGTAGCTTCCTAAGCCATACTACCTCATAACTAGCTGAACAAGCTGCGACATGCTCTGCTTCAGCTGTACTCAGTGCTACGTAGGACTGCTTCCTGCTAAACCAAGAGATCACACCTGATCCCATATTGAAGCAGCACCTAGAAGTGCTCTTCCTATCTGTAGCACTGCCTGCTCAATCTGAATCAACATAACCCTGTAGGTTAAACTTTTGATTTGCACCATACTTGAGCCCATAATCAACTGTACCCTTCAGGTACCTCAGAATATGCTTTACAACAACCAGGTGAACACCTCTAGGATCCGTTAGGAATTGGCTCAATGTGTTTACCATAAAGCAAATATCTGGTCTTGTGTTCATCAGGTACATCAAGGACCCAATCATCTGACGATACATAGTGACGTCAACTGGATCAGATGAAGCATCATACAGAAGCTTAAGGTTTGATGCCATAGGTGTGGCCATGGCCTTGTAGTCCATCATCCCGAACCTCTTCAGGATCTCTACTGCATACTTCCCTTGTCCAAGGAATATTCCATCTACACTCTGCTACACCTCCATGCCTAAAAAATAGTGCATCATCCCCAAGTCCTTCATCTCGAACTTGGCAGCAAGCTTCATCTTCGTGTCGGCAATCAATCTATCCTCTCCATACCAAGTCCTAGGAGCTTGCTTCAATTCATACAAGGCTTTCTTCAACCTGCACACATATGACTTCCTGTCGCTACTCCTCATACACTTCCTTTTCGACTACACCATTCAAGAAGGTTGTCTTGAAATCCATCTGGTGTATCTTTCACTTTATCACTCGCTTTGCATTTTTTTATGCTTCCATCTGCATCATGCTTGATTTTGTAGATCCACTTGGAAGTCATTACAGACTTCCCTTCAGGTCTTGGGACTGCATCCCAAACATCTTCATGATCGACTGGTACTCCTCGATCATGGCATTCTTCCCAGATCGTGGGAACTTCAATATCTTAATATCTTCAATAGATAACTTTGTTGCTGAACAAATGTTGTAGTCCTTCTTTTGTAGGTGATGGTATATGATCTTTCCTACAAAACAAGTTAAATTGCATGATTAGAAACATCTCATAGTTTTCAGAACAAATTCTTACACATAAGGAAATATGTCATATAGTCATGCAATTATCTTAGCCAATGCTTCAATACAACATTTATCCATATCCCATAACTTTCTAGATGCCTTCCAATCTCTACCAGAACATTGTTAAGAGTGTGCACAACTCCCAAAATGTCAGCAAAGAGGTTTCATTCTAGATAAGTAGCAATGGAATGTTGTACAGTGCCATAGGCCACTTACCCATCACATGCATACTAGTAGTATATTGTTCATTAATGCAATTATTATAATATGCATAATACACACCCTAAGTCTAGGAACATAAGCATATACATCATTGAACAATATTATTTAATAAAACAAATATGCAATAAATTACAATTAAAATACTTATATTTGTTTGGTTGTAGGGTTGATTCCCTCTCAGTCTTTGCTTCCTTTCTGCAACTCCATTCTGATGTGGATTGTGAGAAGTGGTCAACTCCCTCTGAGTATCTACATCCTTGCAGAAACTACTGGAGTGTGCTCCCTCTTGATCTTTTCTTCCTGGATTACCTGTCCTTGAACTTATATCCATCCTCGATCACTATGCATACTTACTAGTATCATCATTGTGTTATCCTCGATATCTCATACATAATCATACATTCATTAGTATAGTCTCAATACACAATAATCTTAAACATGTATAGTCATGATCATTTCACACACAGATAATATATCACAATTATTTTACTCATGCATATTCCTATTTGACCATAGGACATTTTCTGGTTAGTCATATCCTAAACCCATGATTACTATCTTCAATGAATAATCATAATCAATCATTCCAAGTATACTTATATAAGAGATCCTAACACAAGGTAGGATCCTATCTTGATATAGGAAAAAACATACTTGGATTAGCATGTTAGCTAGCTATGTCTAACATACCCACAAGATGTCTTCTTGTTCTCATCAATGACTTGTGCTAGTAACCTGCATGTCTCATAAGTTAACCATTATAGAACCAAGTTATACATACCTCGTAATTAGATTTTCTATGTGATCCATGCCAATGGATGAATCTCTGTCTTCATGTCACCATGGTCATATGTTCTTGAACTAGAACACGATTTCTCTTTCTTGATGTACCTTTCATGTTAGCGGACAACATCAACCTCATACAACATCACAATGCATTAGTACAATCATAGGTGTCAAAAACCCTAATCAATGAATATCTTCTATCATGCATTCATAATTTTATTAAGGTGATACGACAAGTCTAAAATTAACCAAGATTGTACTAACCGCAATAATATGAAGACAAACATATCATAAACTTAATCATGAATAGAATTCGAAACATACCTGTAAGTCATACCTGTTGAGATTGCTTGTAATCTTCTTATGTAAGGCCTTAGCCTCATCTCCCTCTGAAACATGAACTTCTTCACTTATGCAGGTGATCAAACCATTCTCTTCTAGGATTAACCCAATCCACTTGTATTACAGAAACTGGATCTGGAGCTAGATTAGGGTTTGTCAGAGAAACTCGAAAATTTCAAACTTCTGAAGGGATAGAAAGATGCGCCTTGATGAGATGATCAACCTGGTATACTTAGAATTTGAAAACTACAAAGTTTCACCCCTCAAAATTTCCTTTGAAACTTCCGGATCTTCTAGACAGGATCCAGAACTAGGGTTTGATCAAGCCCAGTCTTCTTCCCAACCAAAGAGTTCAATCTTGTGCTCTAAACTTCGATTTTTCTTAGCAGCTTCCAACCGTGGTCACAACTTTAAAAAATTCCAACTTTTGCAGAAGCCCTAATTTTCCACCTTTCCGATCAAAGTCCCGAACTAGGGTTTGATCAAGCCCAGTCTTCTACCCAACCAAAAAATTTGATCTTGGTCTCTAAATTTCTATTTTGATGAGGAGCATCCAACCATGGTCTCCGATTACAAAAATTCCAACTTTCTCTGAAACCCTAAATTACCGAAGCCATGAATGAAGGTAATTAAAATCCAATTTTGTTTTGACAGAAATATGCACCTAATTGTTTTTGGTGTAACTCCAAAATTTCAAATATACAAGGTCTGAAACTTTTGCTTGTGGTAGCCTGACCTGTTATCTTTCCAACCCCGCAAGTCTTACCTCAAATGGATTCCCTGAGAGAGAGTTATGCCCAGTGTCACAACGTGACCTATTTATGGGATAAAACAAGAGAGCGAACTTGTATGGAGTTCCACGTGTCACTGGTTCACTTTTGGCCTCTGAACCTTTGTCTTGTGCAATTAAAGTCTGTTCCCTACTTGCCACTTTTTATGAAATTTAATTTGGAGCTTCCTATCCCAAGTTGTGACCTTTTTTCCTAGGTCACCTGTTTATGACTGAGATCTGGAAGAGGCAAAAACCCTAAATTGTACAGATCATAAAACACAAAGTAAAATGAATTAGAATTTGTGATTCTGGCACAAGGTACATGGGGATCGTATCTTTGATCTGTAAACTTTTCAGATCCTGAACCTTCCTCAAAATGGATTTATAGTGAAATTTCTACAATGACTGTTTTTTTCTATATCAAGCCCTAGCTTTGCAAGTGCAATAAGTGTCATAAATGCCATACCATGCCTTCTTTCGGGCTAGCTATGATACCATGTTAGTTTTTCAAAATTTCAATTTGATCTAGGATCTTTACTGAGAGAATAACATGTACAATATATCAATCATATCAATCACAACAAGCAAGCACAAGCAATCACATGAGACAATATACACACAGAGTTTCCTTGGGGAAAACCATAAAGGTGAAAAAACCCAATAACTTCCTCAGAGATAGATAGAGCAATGATACAATAACCCAAGCATAAGAGATATACTCCTAGCAGCTTCTCCTCCTCCACTAGTGCGCATCACCGAATGAGAGAGATAGATGAGTAAGTGAATGAATAAATAGAGTGCCTCCCGCACTCTATTTATTCTTGACTTGACTTGCCTAATAACCTTTACTAGGTCGGCCTTAACTTAACCACATGACATAATGCTGATAGGGCCGACCCCCATTAGGGTGGTCTAATAACCCTTTAACCCACGTGACTTATACAGGGCCGACCCCATCAAGGTGGTCTAATAACCCATCAAGTATAAGTTACGACACTTACAATATAAATGACGACACTTCCGTATAGAGGAATAATAACGTCTCTATAGGAATACAAACACTTCCGTATAGAGGAATAATACCATCTCTATAGGAGTACAATATACATATATGAAATACATTCCGAAGTTACATATACATCAACAATGACTATAGTAGGAAAATGTGCATGTATTTCCTTATTTTTGTTGAGGACTACAATAGGAAAATGTGGGTGTATTTTATGAAATTGAAAGATAAAGTGTTTAATGAATTTCAACCTTTAACAACTTCTTTAGATTTCAAAATTACCATGGATAAACCAGTTGTGGTGAAGGATAAAAGTGTCAATATTTTGAAATCTACGATGTGAAGTCTACGATAATTTCTCATGCAGAAAATGCAAATTAGAATTCGTATGAAATAGGTAGAGGTAAGACAAGTCACGGTGACAATACTGACTTCAATGAGGAGGGCCCAAAGAAGAGGCCATAGTGGTGGCTCAACAAGTCATTACAGATATTCAGGTGGAAGAAATGATTAAGGGAATATCATTAAGGGGAAAGAGAAAACATAAAAGAAACATGGTAAAATTTATTTTCATGGGAAATGTTCAGAAATTTAATGAGCCATAGGTGTTTGAGGAGGGAATAGGGAAAATTGAATGGAAGGCCATGGAAACCAAACATGATATTATAATGAAAAATAAAACTTGAAATCTCATAGAGCTTCCACTAGGGAAGAGACCCATTGGTTGCAAATGGGTGTACAATGCCAAGCAAAAATCAAATGGCACACTTGACAAGCATAAGGCGCTATTGGTTGCAAAAGGGTTCTCTAAGTGAGAGGGAATCGATTATGAAGAGACCTTTTCTCCTATTTAAAATATGAGCAAAATTCGATTAATTATATCCACGGTAGCACAATTTAGTTGCAATGTCGATCAAATGGATATGGAAAATACCTTCCTCAATGTAGATTTGGAGGAACAAGTGTACACGAGTTAGACTACAGGTATCCAGTGGGGATCTTTATATGTATTATATCCACTACGCCCGATTTGAGCTATGATATGAGCTTCATTTCCATATTCATGACAATGTTGAAGATAGAATATTGGAATACAACAAAGAGTGTGTTCAAGTATGTGAAAGGGACACTTGAATTTCACAAGTTGTGCAATAGAAGTAAAGACCCTGAGATATGTGGGTATAAATATTCATATTGGTCAGGTTGTGTGGTTGATAGAAAATCAAATTTTGAATATGTATTTCAACTTATCTTGGTTTCTTTATGTGTTCAATTTCCATGATAATTTGTACATTCAATTTTGCATAGCTCGTATAATTTTAACCAATCATAATTCACATCTTAATATTGGTATATTTTTATTTTTATATAACCTTTAACCTCGTAAATTACCTACAATCCTTATAACCGTTAACCCTTAACCTACAATCCTTGTAAACCTAACCCCAAAACCCTTAAACACATAGAAGCCTTATGCACTTAGGGATTATGGTTTAGAAGAGGGCCTAAATGCCTTTATGGGGGAGGGGCTCTAGGAATAAAACAACATATATAGATTTATTGGGAAATAAATGAACTAAACATTACCCAACAGAGGCACGCATGCGCTAGAAGCACGTGCACGCTCCTAGTGCGTGCGTGCCTCTGCTGAACATAAAATTTAGAAAATAACCCGTGCTCTTCTCCCACATTTTTTCTCTCATGTATCAAATTGTTTTTGCTCTTCTCACACACAGTTCAACAATCACTTGCATTTTGGATTGAATTCACACACCTTTTGGTGTTTCTTTGACAATTTGGATTGAATACACACCAATTGGACTTCATTTTTTCTCTTTGGATTAAATACACACCAGTTGAACTCTATTTGGATCTTTGGATTGAATACACACCAATTGGACTCTATTTGGCTCCTTGGATTGAATACACAACAGTTGGACTCTATTTGGATCCTTGGATTGAATTCTCATGCTTCTTGGACACAATTGAACTCTTCTTACATATAGTGGATACATCTGTTATTCCCAGAGATGTTCTAAGGATGTATTTAGAACTGTGCCTGGGCATCAATAATACATTTTGAATTCTTTGTTGAATATGAATCACATCTAACATAAAATAATGCAGAATTCCAATCTTGAAATATAAAGGGTAGTATTTCAATGTGTCAGAAATCATACTTTGAGTAGAAAATGGAAAATGAAATGGCATGAGATAAAGGTACTGTAGAAATTAAATCTTTATCCTATGTTTAAAGACTGACGTGTTGAACCAAGGAGAGGAATTCAATAGTATTAAAAAAATTAACATAGAACCGCCATTAGATAATACGAGGATATAATCACCAGAACAATTAGCATGAACACTTCAATTACTAACCATCTTAGAAGAAATAAATTTAAGCAATTGCACTCATATTAAAATCAGAACAGATCTATGAATCATACATTCATGGAAGAGATGAATAATAGGAGAAGAAACTAACTTAACAGATTAAAAATTTGAATCCATAAAAGATCCAAAATATGGCAATGATATTCTTCTTTTTGTATTGATCAAACTGTCAAATATATGAAGTGATACTTCTTACAAAAGAGAGCCAACCCTTGGCACCATGCTAATGCCCTTACTTATAGCCTCTTAGGTGTGTCTCCAAATTTAGAGATTACAAAAAGATATTACAGCCCAACGACTTATGCATTTCGGTTTTTGATTTCCGCCAGAATCTGTTACAAAAGAAACAACATAAAAGACTAAGGTTGATTGGTATGCTGATGAGACTGGGTTCCACCTTGCTGAGGTGGAGAAATGCCTTGTTGCGTGGAAGAGGTCCCTGCTTATGGCTGAGTGGAAATGGCTGCAGCTGTTGCTTGCTCTCTCGTGGACTGTTCCAATCACTGAGCTTCGTTGAATCTGGTAATGCTTTTCCAATCCCTACCATAGGATATTGATAATACTTGATCTCTCTAAGAGATGAATCGAGTTCAGTATAACGCTCGAAAGAAGCCTTTTGGAGACTATTGAAAATAGATTGCAGGAGGTCAAGGATTTCAAAATTCTTGTGCAACTTCTCTACAATCGCTTTTCCATTTAGCTCATGCAAAGTATCAGTTAAGCGAATCTCAGAATCCCTTGCCTTTGTCATTAGTGTGATATAATGTTCCAGTGGGTGCAGGTCTCCGTTCCCATCCTAGAAGGAAGGAAGGCCAAGAGGATAAACTACCTTGAACTTCTCTTTGAAGGAAAACACATCCTGCTTCAACTGAACTGCCATGTCTACTACATTCTGAGCCAAGGTATTCTTTGTGACCACCTTGTTTGCTTCCATGATTAATGTAGTTCGATCTCGGATGGCATACGTTTGTAGTTCTGCAAAGGTTTTCTCTTTTAAGAAGTCAATTACTTCTCTAGCCACCTAGGCCTTTTTATTTACCCAGCTCATTATGTCTTGTGCATCCAGTGCATCGGTCTTAGCTATCTCTGCTTCCTCCTGGGAAACGCTGAAATGATTCCACTGAGATTTTATCAAGACCCCTATCTGATTCCATAACATAACCTTGGCACCTCTGATCAAAGGTTTTTCGGTGAGCTTTGTGGATAGCTCCTGCACCTTACCTTGGAGCTCATCCAGTGTCTGCTGGAGTCCTGAGATAACCTGATCTCTCTTTATCAACTTCTCATTTGTACTAAAGAGATCATCACACTTCACTCTCAACTGAGTCTGTACTTGATTAAGCTGTGCATCTTTAATACTCATCTCGGCCACTGCTTGGGCCAGTTTATCAGTTGGATCTGCTGTCGATGAGGCTTGAAGGTTGACAGCTTTTTGCTGGAGGAGGATTTGATTTAGCTTCCTTGCTTCTTCCAGTTCCCCTTCTAGCGAGACAATATTTTGTTTGAGAGTTTGACCCTTACAAATTGTCTCCTCTAATTCTGTCTGAATATTAACTACTTCTACTGTCTGAGAATGCTCGGATGTGGGAATTTTTAGCATCTTTTTCAGACTTGCTACCTCTTTATCTTTTTCCTTTAATATGGCTTGTAATGGGGCTCTATCATCTGGATTCTGAACCACTTTCAACACCTGCTGTTCTAAATCGACTATCTTCAACTACTTAGCCTTATTTGATAATTTTTCATTCTTTAACTGCTTCTCTAGCTTATTTACCGCGGCTTGCAACCTGTTAGTGCTCATAGTGAATTTTTGTATGTCTCTGTACACTGCTTCTCCCATTTGCCTATGCAAGTCCATGATATCTTGAGATGGTATATGATCCAACTCTACAGTTACCAGGGTATCTTTAAAATTGGACGGTTCCTTCTTTCCACTGCGTGCTATCTATTCTAAGATAGCCAATTTAAGGGCTCCTTGCTTTAGATCCAGTGTAGATAGAATCCTGGAAGTTCTTCCAATATCTAGATCCTTCTTAGGAAAAAGTGACTTCTTGAGATCCATGTTGTCCTCCTTCATTTGAGCATAATGTCTAAATAATCCCTTCCTGAAAAAGGATGTAGTAACTAAAGACCCCTCCGGGACTTGAGCCTCCTGTCCCTGCAGCCACACGGCAGAAGGAAAAGTCTCAAGAATGATAGGTGTCGCAGGGGATGGTTCCAGCTTGAATTTTGAAGTTCCACTAGATGCTCCCTCTGCTTTCAACCTTTTTCTCTTTGACCCCACACTTCCGAACTCCTCCCCTCCGGTATTGGTCATTGGTTCTGACGTTTCCCTTTTCCCTAGCATCTCAATCTTCAGGGGTGTTGGGACAACAGGTGAACCCAAAACCTTGATTGGTATTAATGCAGCCTGACATTGAGCCCAACTTTCCATATTTTCCATCTTATCTACTAGGGCATGCGGCTCATGGTGGTATGCTGCTGACGAGGCCACCTGCCTCTTTGAAGAGATAATCCCTCTGGGATCGTAGGGATGTATCATGCTAAAAGGGAAACCATAAGAGGCTAGAATTTCTTCAACCTCCTTCTGAGCGGCTCTGTCTCTACCTGAAATGGACCAGGAACCTTGAAATTTCTCACGTTGTTTCCCTTTGTAAAATGCACTTCATCGCAATTGAACCTCTGGTGGATAAACTCCAATGAAAATAACCGAGGAGTCATAAATATGGGGAGCTTGTAGGGAGATAACGCTTCCCCATATACCCTGATCTCAGTATGAGTTTCAAAACAAAACTAGTCACCCACAACCTCCTTGGGATTAAGCTGAAGCAGCTGCTTACATTCTGGGAAAATTCTCAGTGGAAGGTCGTCAAACAACAGTGTGTACACTTTTGCTACGACAGTATCAATAAAGGTGGAAAAATTCTCTCAAGGGAGAACTGGAATCACATACCTATCGAGATCATTTTTGTCAAAATAATATTTGTTGTGATAGAAGATCATGTATAAGAGGATAGAGCAGTATCAAAAAATTCTCTTGGATGTGAAACTCATTAACTGGAAGTGTATGGACTGGGCGAGGAACGCTGACAGGTACAGGATGACGGGTGCTTCGTGCTGAGATAGATTCATGATAAACAACAATCCTAGAACGACATCGTCGATTACCACATCATTGTCATATCCGAGGAATCTGCAAATCATCGACAGAATTGGTTGAACAGGACTAGCGAATGCTTCCAGGCTGAAAAATGACTGATTGTCTGAGAAGGTTCCCTTAGGAGGCAAGAACAGTCGGATGAAGGAATCTCTGTTATCTGAAGACAACTCACAATTTTTTTTTGTTAATACCTCCTCACCAAAGGTGAGTGCTGAGGCATCCTCCTCAGACTTTGTTAACTCCATAATCAGCTCTCTACTGACTGGGTATACCACATTTCCTACCCATGACATAATAGCCCTCCTTTCTGGTACGTAGCAATCTGCGCACCACTGTATTATTTTTGGGAAACGTCTGGAATGAGGAAGAACCATTTTAGCCAGCTCAGATTTCCAGAGATTAAGAAAATTGTTTCCGCTCTTTGCTTGCTCCCCTGCTTGTAGAGCCAACTCATGCAGATTCGGGAAGGAGGAAATAGGGTCATGCACATCAAAGAAAATATCACCGAGGTGCTCCTCAGGAATACCGGATGTGGACACGGTAGCGACCTCAGGGAAATCCTTAAAGGCCATGCCAATAGGGGATTGGAGCAGGAAGTACAGGCTATGGGTTACTCTGAGGGTTTAAAGAAGCTGGGCGAGGAGGAAAGGCTGAGAAGATTTGGAGCTAGAGCATAATGTGCAATGGCTCACCCCTCAGGGAGGTATTTATAGGGAGAAACCTGGGGATGGAGGCAATAAATGTAGAGCTTACGTGGAGCTTCTGGATTAGCTTGCAACTAAGGGGTAGATGTATCCTTAAATGACATAGGTACGTCATCGTAGATGATGATGGAAGTGACTGTTTTAGGGACAACTAGCAGTGAAGATAGGGTGGAAAGGACGCGCTGCAATGGGATGCGGCAGGCTATAGACCAAAAGTGGTTTCAGGGTCATGAAAACATGGTTTAGGTAAACCGCCCATAGGGCCCTGACTCAACGAGGGGTCTCCATGTGGAAATGACAGTTTTCGCTCAGGGGTAGTATCAGGGTGTTAAAATTCATGCATCTTAGGCACCCTGAAACAATCATCACCATTGATTTATCCTTTCAATGATCCCGAGATGCGTGCACTTGCTAGTGTAACTTTGTAAGTGGGGCCCACTCCTGTCGTCAGATAATTTTCCCAAGGGTTTGCAAACGGGGTGAACCGCTTTTAATTGCTACTGTGGTTTTAGGGCCTCCAAAACATGGTTCGGGGAAACCCCCTTTCACTCCCTGAATGGTTGTAGAGATGACATGTGTCCAAGGTGGTTTCCTTTCAGAGGCGACTTGAGAGTGCTACCACTAGGACCATTCTGCGCACCATGATGGAATTGCGCTTGTTGATGTCCAGTCTTCAATCCTTTGAGGTATATGTTGGTTCCTTCAGCTTTTATATGACAAATGTGTCTTGATACGTGGATGCCATGCTTACAGGTGGCGATTCCCCTCACGGTGAAACTGAGCTATCCATGGTTATATTTATTGATAATAATAGTACTAACAACATCAAAAGAGCATTTTACATTTCAAGCAAAGAGAAATCATAATCCTTGAGGTATGGTGACAATTTTTTCTTGTGAAATGTATTTTAGTCTTCATTCACTTTGTTTGAATTATATCTATTTTATTTTTTCCTCATGAATTGTATGATAAATGTATTTTAGTCTTCTTAATCTTCAACATAGACAATCAAAACATCTTACCAAAAAAAAACTACAACATGCACCAAGCAATGCTTTCAACCTTTCATACAGATAATAAAAAAAGCCTACTTGCATCATCATCAATAACCTTTCATAATCACATAACTCCATCCAATACACAAACATTTGTTCAATTCCTCATGATTTCACTACAACAACTCACACAAACACCTAAAGAATCAAACTCTTAATCTTTTGGGGCTATTTTCCTTCATCCAAAACATGAAAATGAAGTGAGTAGGAGCTTCTCCTTTTGCAGGAAATGTTCTCCTACTAACATCCCATACCACCATCCAATACCATCTACTAACACAAACTATTGTCAAAAAACCATGTCCCAAGTGCCAAGCTACCAAAAAGAGGCTCATTGTACATTGTTTCAAGATGACAAGAAAACATCTCAAATTGAGGTCCTAGAGGTGATGTTGTTGTTATATCTAGGGCATTCTCAATAGATTTTAAGATTATATGAAAACATTCTCACTAGATGTTGTTGTACATAATCAAGTGCTACATCGCGTTTTAATTCATAATTGAAAAATAATATCTGATTTGTTATTTATTCTTGCAGGGGTGATATTTTTGTTTTGTTAAAAAACATACTAAAGATGGGCAACATACGTAATAATAAAAGAAAGTCTAGAAGGAAGGAGCCGCCCCCTGAAAAGTCCCATGAAATAAGAGAAAAGGCTAGGTTGTACATGGAAAACTGTAGACATCAAAATGTTAGTGCCTTAGATCCATCAACAAGCAATGACGAAGTGGTTGAATTCAATCAAATCTTGGTTGATGCTAAGTATGAAGGGATGGATGTTGAACAAGTTGTTAATTGGAAACCTCCCCAATAAGAGAACACACATATCAAACACACTCCCTTGCATGACCAAATTGTGAACGAAGGGCCACAACAAACCGATGACGAGACTTGTACTTTCGTTCCGACTCCCTTTCCTCGACTATCAAGGGGACGACGAAGAACTCCCAAACATATTCATGTGGATGAAAGTTCCTTTTCAGGACTTGAAGGTAAGTTTCCCAAACACACTATTGATTTCCATTGTAACATGATAATCAAAGAAATTTTTTAATCCAAAACCAATGCATCAAAATGTCAATTGTTTCTAGCTTTGTTAAAATCACATTGTCTGGCTCATGTTAGGATAATTTTAGGCATATAGGTAATTAGAAGTTCATAGGCCAACAATCATGTTTTTAGAAATCTACAGTCTGCATTTAATTTGATTGGAAAAACTTCTCATACAAAATATTTTAATGCGGTCCATCGTGTACTGTCATAATCGATTCTAGACAAATCCACAAGGCAACGTCACCTATTATCACACACATGCAAATATTTACAGTAGATAGAAAGAATCTTCAAAAAAAATTTCTATTAGAGAAAAAATTGAGACCCCAAGCCAAAAATATTGTTGGGCCTTTGTTGGTAGGTTACCTCATTCAGACATGAATCTTTTTGATGTTGTTAAAGAACTAGTACAAAAGTTTTGGCATGATAGCACTAGACTGTCATCGAATCAAAGCGATGTGTTAAAGTTGAGAAAAGGTGTTAAGGAGTGTGAACCCAATGTCAAGCACTTCCTTGACACAACACAAACGAAACTCTATGAGAGGTTCAAGAATGAGCACACACAATTTGAACTTGGGCCAAAGGTCCTTTGAAAAATGCCAACCCTGGTATGTTAGAATTTGCATTGATCGCAACACATGTTGTTGTAGACACCATGTAAAATTTGAGTACTATTATGATACATATAGACATATATTTTGTGATTTGCATATTAACCTTCTGCAGGACTGCCCATCATTACAACCACCAAATGCATCTAGAGAATTTATACACAGCATAATGTGTCCAAGACCTGAAGGAAAAAAATATTATAAATATCATGTTTATATGGGACATGTTCCAGGTGCAGTGGATTTGTATTATTGAGCCGCAGCATCAATGAAATTGAGGAGCACAAATTTGGGAGGATGTCAGTAGAAATGCAGAACTTCAATTACATAACATATCAAGTAGATAGTGCGAAGGAAAGCAAAAAAATTGCATTGGTGAAGTCACGGGTAATCTAAGTTTGCATACTTTCATACTATACATGTTGAATTTATACATATATATTCAGATTGAAAATGTCACATTGTATTAATTCCCTTGGTTTTGTGGCACCAGGTACAAATTTGTGATTTCATGAAGGAATTCTACCAAAAGATCGAGCAGTATGTGAAACATGTCCATGTAGCATGATGGAAGGGTGAACAGTACAGACAGTACATGGACACCTTTCCCAATGGTACAATATTGTCGGATGTGGACTTTGCTGAAAACTGCACCCTACAACCACAGAATGAGATTCAAAGTCAATACTACCATTCATACCAAGTTACCATAATGGTCCATATCATGTATAGGCACGCGCGAGAGAGCAACAATGGCATGAGAATAATATTGAAAGAGACCAACTTCTATATCAGTGACGATAAGTGCCACGACCTGCATGATGTGTAGCATTGCTTCAAAATTTTTTATGATCAACTGAAGGAGAGAGGTATACAAATGGATCAACATTGGATATGGTCAGATGGTTGTGCAGGCTAGTTAAAAAATTCATGTGTATTCCAGTGGTTGAGTATTTTGCAAAAGACTTATGATGTGCTACATATATGGAACTATTTTGAGTCTGGGCATGGAAAGGGAGAGCATGATGGGCCTGGAGCATGTCTCAAAATTTCTCTACGAAGGGAGGAGATGAGGTGCATGAAAATCCCTCATATTCAAGATGTAGAATCCATAGCTCAATGGTGCTCTGCAAAAATTTCAGATCGAACCACAGAGCAACACAGACCAAAAGGTAGAGAACTTGTTGACAGAAATTTATGGCATGTGGTTGATATAGATTGATCGTGTTCTTATAGTTGTAGTGCTGTAAAAGGCACTCGTGGATTTCATTTGGTTTGAAGCTCAAACAACTCCTTATTTGAAATATGGACGGGGAAACTTGCTTGCTTTTGTGGGCCTTGCAGCGGTTGTGAGTGGGATGAGTGTGAATCAATGGATTGGGTTGACGAATGGGATCATGTATCACCTACAGTGGACCCACGTGCAGTTGTTGAAACAATCCAGTTAGAGGAAGGCCAATATTCTATTTTGAATGAATATAATCATATATCTGATCTTGTACAACTAGGTAAACATTTCTACATTCATATCCAGGTTCCCTCCTTGTTTTTTTAATTATCCAAGTTATCAAACCACTACTTGTTGGAATTTGAATGTAAAATGCATTTTTGCAGGACACATCTACGCAATTTTCGCCCCAATAGATAGTGCAATTAGCATGAATTATTGGTTGGCATGATGCATCCAGGGGAAGAAAACCCTCCTCACATCATTAAATGATAGTGAAGGCATTACCTTTCCGACTATCTCGATGGTTATTCATGGAGAATATCTTATAGTAGATGGAAAGGGACCAAAGAGCGATGGATACACATACATGGATTATAGACTAGGTTCACGAGTATATCACTTTACGCACTTGATCATTGGTACAAACATCCAACTACAATGTCAATGAAGTCCCTATGACCCATTTGTGGTGCAAAAAACATTATAAAGGTGTCGATATTATACTCATGCAAAAAAAATCTTATATAGGGCTTGCATTGATTTTTTGGACCTTATGTGTGCCTCATGAACCTAAAAGCTCATTTTAGGCCCTAAATGCTAAGACAATCATTTTAATCATTATATTGCAGCTAGGGCCCATCCCTTAGATGATAAATTTCGTAATGGTGCCCATATTACACACGTGTAAAACCTTGTTGGAATTCATATTACACCTATAGAACAAACTTTTTATTTGCAAGTCATATGTGTTGGCTTGGAACCATGTGCATAGCCCATGAGGCCTAAAAGCATGCTTTAGACCCCATGACACTAGTGGTCCCTAAGACCCATAAATTATGGGAAAAACCTTGTATTGACACCAATATTACACCCATGGAACAAATATTCTATATAGGGTATGTGCACGGTGTTTTGGGACCCAATGCATGGTTGATGAACCATAAAATAACATTTTAGGGACTTAAGATTTTGGTGTTCCACCTTACCTAATCTAGGTGGCCCCAATACCCATATATGGTGCCTAGATCCTCATAATGATGTCAATATTACATTTATAATCCAAATATTCTCTCTATAAACTATGTGCATGGCTAATGAACCCTAAAAGACTGTTTTGGGACCTGAGGAATTTTTTTTCATCCCCAAAACATGGTATTGGAAATGACACATGTCCTTGGTATGAGAAAACTCATAATGTTTCCCATATTAGATTCATCAGTCAAATATTTCCTTTATAGGGCCTGTGTGGTGAATTAATATCCTACACATGTCCCAGGAGCCATGACAACATAATTTGTTCCTTGATATGTTGGTGCTCCTCATCAACTATGATCAAGGTCTTAAGACCCATATGTTGTGTACAAAACATCATAATGATGTTCATATCTTAGCAAAAAAAGTTTAATGTTTGTTTGTCATATCCATGGTGCCCATTGTTGTCTACATTATCATCATCACCACTACCATGGTGGCCAATGGTGTCTTCATCATAATCATCATCATCACCACTGCCACCACCACCATTGCCATCATCATCAATATGCAAAAATTATACAAGAAATTACTCGCTGCAAAATTCAATGTCTCTTAATAAGGGAAACCCTAGTTTTCAAATTGTCAAACAAGACGAGATTCGGGAAATAGGATTAGAGGAGATAGCCACTCCTCACATTAATCTGATGTTGCTATTACAATGGAGTTTATGGTTCATCAATCCAATCCACGGTGATTATTTTATGGCCCATCTAAACTCGACTCCCATAAGCTTTCATGGGCACATGGCAAATCCCTGTCGGGGCATAGAATTCGAACCGGGAAGCAAAATTGAGTTGCGCGACATCCTCCAACTGAAAACCGGGGTCTTGAATCCATCAGAATTGATGGATTCACGATCGGAGTCATGGTTTTAGTGCTACAGGAATTTTGGTCAGGAACCCCTTGGCCATTCAGGGACACTTTGAGGATTTGCTCCAGGGGCATTGAACCCAAACCAACGAGCGGAGTTGGGTTCCTTTAGATCCCACACATGCACATGGCCATTGTGGATGTGTTTAGGATGGCCACATTTGCACAAGAGCCTTCAGATCATAAATGATCGTCTTGAGCAAGATTGGAATGGCCTTCATTGAGCAAAACCCTAGTTCCGAAGATGGTACAATAACACTATTTTCAAGTGTTGGAGGCACAGTGTGGGGGTCCCCGAGCTAGAAATCAACGTCCTAAATCCACCGAAATTGATGGATTCATGATCAGATTCACAGTTTTGGTGCTACATGAATTTTGGTCAGGCACCCCGTGGCCATTTAGGGATACTTTGAGGATTTGCTATGGGGGCATGGAACCCGAACCTGAGAGCGAACTTGGGTTCCGTCAGCTTCTGTACATGCATGTGGCCATTTTGGATGTGTTCATGATGGTCACGCTCGGTCGGGAGCCTTCAAATCATAAATTATCCCCTTGAGCAAGATTGGCATGGCCTTCACTGAGAAAAACCATAGTTACTGAGATGGCACAATAGCACTGTTTCCGAGCCTTCAAGGCACGGTGTGGGGGGGGGGGCCTAGCTGAACCCTGGGGTTTTGAATCCATCAAAATCGATGGATTCATGATTAGAGTCACGGTTTTGGTGCTACGGGAATTTTGGTCAGGCACCCTGTGCCCATTCAAGGACACTTTGAGGATTTGCTCCGGGGGCATGGAACCCAAACCATAGAGCAGATTTGGATTCCGTTAGATCCTACACGTGCACATGGAAATTGTGGATGTGTTCACAATGGCCACGCATTACCGAGAGCCTTCGGATCATAAATGACCCCCTTGAGCAAGATTGGCATGGCCTTCACTAAGCAAAATCCTAGTTATTGAGATGGCACAATAGCATTGTTTCTAAGCCTTCGAGGCACAGTGTGGGGGGACCCCTAGCTAGGACCTGGCATCCCAAATCCACTAGAATCAATGGATTTTCAATCGGAGTCACGGTTATGGTGCTATGGGCATTTTGGTTAGGCACCTTGTGTCCATTTCGGGACACTTTGAGGATTTGCTCCCGGGGCATGGAACCCAAACTAGAGAGCGGACTTGCATTCCGTCAGCTTTCACATGTGCATGTGGCCATTTTGGATGTGTTCATGATTGACATGTTCGTTCGAGAGCCTTCGGATCATAAATGACCCCCTTGAGGAAGATTGGCATGGCCTTCACTAAGAAAAACCCTAGTTACCGAGATGGCAAAATAACACCATTTTCGAGCCTTCGAGGCATGGCGTGGGGGGTCCCCTGGATGAAAACCATGTTTTTGAATCCATCGGAATCAATGGATTCACGATCAGAGTCATGGTTTTGGTGCTATGAGCATTTTGGTTAGGCACCCTGTGGCCATTCAGGGATACTTTGAGGATTTTCTCCGGGGGCATGGAACCCAAACCGACAAGCAGACTTGGGTTCTGTCAGCTCCCACATGTGCATGTGGCCATTGTGGATGTGTTAACTATGGCCACGCTCGGTTAGGATCCTTCAGATCATAAATGACCCCCTTGAGCAATATTGGCATGGCTTTCACTGAGCAAAAGCTTTGTTACTGAGATGGCACAATAGCACCATTTTCGAGCCTTCAAGGCATGGTGTGGGGGGGGGACTAGCTAAAACTAGGGGTTTTAAATCCATCAGAGTTAATGGATTCATGATCAGAGTCACGATTTTTGTGCTACAAGCATTTTTCCTAGGAACCCTGTGGCCATTCAGGGACACTTTGAGGATTTGCTCTGGGGGCATGGAACCCAAACTGATGAGCATATTTGGGTTCCGTTAGCTCCCACATGTGCATGTGGAAATTTTGTATGTGTTCACAATGGCCATGCTCGGTCGGGAGACTTCAAATCATAAATGACCCCCTTGAGCAAGATTGGCATGGCCTTCACTGAGCAAAACCCTAGTTACTAAGATGGCACAATAACATCATTTTCGAGCCTTTGAGGAACGGTGTTGGGTGACCCCTAGCTGCAACTGGGGGTTCTGAATCCATTGGAATAGACGTATTTGTGACCAGATTCACGGTTTTGGTGTTACGAGCATTTTTACTAGGCACCCTGTGGCCATTCAGGGACACTTTGAGGATTTGCTCCAGGGGCACGAAACCCAAACCGACAAGCAGACTTGGGTTCCGTCAACTCCCGCACGTGCATGTGTTCACGATGGAAACGCTCGGTCGAGAGCCTTCAGATCATAAATGACCCCCTTGAGAAAGATTGGCATGGCCTTCACTGAGCAAAACCCTAGTTCCAGAGATGGCACAACAGCACCGTTTACGAGTCTTTGAGGCATGGTATGGGGGTTCCCCTAGATGAAAAGTGGGGTTTTGAATCCATTTGAATCGACATATTTACGATCGAAGTCACGGTTTTAGTTCTACAGGCATTTTTTCCAGTCACCCTGTGGTCATTCAGGGACACTTTGAGGTTTTTCTCTGGGGGCACATAACCCAAACCGACGAGTGGAATGGGGTTTTGTCAGCTCCCACACATGAATATGGACATTGTGGATGTGTTCAGTATTTCCACACTCACCCGGGAGCTTTCAGATCATAAATGACCCCCTTGAGCAAGATTGGCATGGCCTTCTGCAAGCTAGGGTTTATTTATTGTGTATGTGCATGATCTTATGAGCATAACACTTGGCATCTACTAGGTGCATTTTTTCTCTATGTGGGAATATAAGAGGATTAGGTTAACCACTGGGAATTATGGTAATTTAGAGACCTAGGAGTTATTCCCTAAATGCAAAAAATTAGCGATCAAGGGAAATACAAGAGCTTTCAAACTACCATATAGGACATGTCTTAGGGCTCTTTGGCTCCCAAGTGTTGATACATACTTCATTAGGAGAACATGTATGCAACTAGATTACCTTCAAGAAGAAGAACATGTATGCAAATATTTCTATGGGAATTGGAAAAGTTTATTTCTTCAAATATGTTATTGCATTTTGTCATATATGAGCACATATCTAAGCATATTATGCATATCACATGCCAATATCTAGACTCTTGAACGATATTCATCTTAAGTTAGTTGTTTTTGAAGTGAGTAATTTAGCTTTCAAGACCTAGGGATTACTAATTTATCTTTCATATGTGTGCTTTGGAATGTAATTGATATTTATTCTTTATTTACCCTTTCCTTGCACCATTTTTTAAGATCCTTTTTATTTATTTTTTAGGCTTCCTTTTTGGCTTAGTCCCTTTTCTTTAGATTTGGATTTTCTAAGCTACGACATAGGATCATGGATTTTGCAAGGAGGCATAACTCACATTCATCATTTGATTTTATTTACTTTAGAGTACTTTGACTCTTTTCACTTTGATTTAGGCACCACACATAGGAATAATATGCATATACTTTAGAACATGACACATAATTAGTTTATTGCAAAAGGGGGACATGATGAAAATGGGTGAAGTGGATAGTGAATGACATGAAAAATGGCTAGGGAAATGTTGCTAATGAGATGAAATGAGGGTTGTGCTTGCTTAAATCCCTAAGGGCACACCTCACCCAAGAGTTCATACACTTATAAACACATCATGATGCTCCCTAAGCTATTGAGACAATATTGAGAATATGTGAGCCATCATAAAGTAACACCTTTGACTTCCTAATGTTATGTCAACACATAAGAAAGTGTTTTACCATAAGTCAATTAGAGAGGATATGCCATAACACTGGTACCAACTGGATGTCCCCATTTTAATATGGAATATGGAAAGGTAGGCTAAGTAGATTGAAGGTAGACTAGAGGTATCTTTAAGCTAGTTGAAAGTGTCTCTATCAAGTGTCTATGAGAAAAACCATAAATCTCATCTGTGGAACTATTGGGTGTGGTAGGATATCAGATAGGAAATGATGATTAAGTCACCCCATACATGTCTAGGGATAACAGGGATGAAGTTGGTTCTGAATTCCTATATAAAGAAACTTTCTCTTTCATTTATTTCATTTGTTGTTGGTTTTTGTTGGTCCATATTGTGCTATTTGGAGACCTTCATTGAATATCAATCTAAATAATTTGGAGGTAAATTCTTGGGATCTGCTTATGTATGCGTGACTCATTTCTTATTCATGTTTCTTGTTGGAGGTAATGTGATGAAAAGTATTCTTGGCCATTAAAAGGTATTAATACTCATTTGGATGAAAAGTATGATATGTTAATTTCTATCATAATTTTCATTTTCATTTTACTTGAAAGGGAGTTTATTTTTGCATATTTTTCTTAATATTGATTGTGTAATACTAACCCCTTGTTTGTAGAGTGCAACCTTAAAGGAAAGGAGTGAGAGATATTTTCTTTTCCTTTGTGAACTTGTGTTGGTCCTCCTACACATCAAATGGTTTGAGGTTATCCTAGAACAAAATCTTTATTTTGATGAGCTTTCTAAGGAAGGCCTTCTTAGTAATTCTTGGGTGAGTCCATACTTGCTCAAGTCTTTTGACATTAATCTATGCTTACCATCCACATATAATATATCAAAAAAGTATTTTTCTATTTTGTTTTAAAATGAAATCTACTATCCCTAAAGAATAATGTTAGTTGGATTTCTTAGTTACTCTAGATCTACTCGTTCTCCATTGATTATATCTGGCTACAAATCTAGAAATTTAATCCTAGGGATTAACATACAAATTTCATATTTATTTATCTTAAGTCTCTTGGATTCAAAGATTAATATTAAGTGGAATTGGAATATCGTGCCAAAATTAATATCTAGACTCTTGAATTGGAACTTTGTGCAAAAATTCCAATGCCTCTTAATGGCGATGGTGACAACATGGGAATGATGAGGATGAAGGTTATATTGATGGTAGAAATGGACATGGTGTTGATGATGACAACATGAGCATGAGGAGGATTGTGGTGACATTGATGGTGGAAATGGAAATGGTGTTGATGAATCATGATGGTCATGGCGCAATGCGAATGGGGATGGTGACCATGAACATGGGGATGGCATTATGGTGAAAATGACGTAAATGTCCTATAGAGTGTAGAAACTTTCAAGCTACAAAAAAAATTACATATAAAAATCCTTTCCTATTGTTGGCTTGAATAATTGTTCTAGAGGTTTCCAATGTAGACCCAGGTTCTTCGCGGTTTCAAGGAACCAACAAAAACCCTTCTCACCAACCCTTTCAGAAACAACCTGTGAATAGGATGAGGTCTCACCCGAGGTGTAGCTATGGGGGTGCTACGGAATCGGGTTTCCACAGGAATGTGATGAGTTGTTCGGACATAACTACTGTGTAGCACACTGCGGGGCTCGCACTAGGGACCGAAGACTACACGATGATAGACTACATCGTGCTCCACAGTTCTACAAGCCACGATGATCGCACAACCAACACATCTACGAACTACGCGGTTCGGACAGGATGCAAATAATAGGACAACGCAATTGACTTATATGCTTCCTCTTCAGACTTACCTACTATGGAGACTTCACTTAACACTTATTCGTTCATATACTGCCTTAGATTATTTAGCTCTATAATTGATGCAAACAAACTAGACACACAATGCTGTGCACTTCCAGTGCTGCGTGTCAAAAGAGTTCCACAACCCAAAATCTACACACTCATGTTATTATTCAACAAACTGTTACTTTCACAGACTTAGAATACTGCACATTCATCATTCACCCATACATGTAATACTAAACATATTATTCACATCTTTCTCCTATGGCGAATACATATAAAAGCATTAACATAACAACTGATAAATGAGAATTCAAGCATCCATTGTAAGCAAACAAGCAAATGCAAACACATGAGCAATCACACTACACATGATTTAACGTGGTTCACCCCCAGGATGGGAGCTACGTCCACAAGAACTGTTGTTGTATTAGTCTTTGGTAAGGGTACAACAGTTCTTTGTCTACACACCCAGTTGCAGACTCTCTTCTCTCTCAATAGGCCTCTGCGCACATAGATTGTAGAGCCTTTAAAAAATGTCTCTCAACATAGATCTATTCAATCAACAATGAGAATACTAACAAAAATGAAGAGTAACCCCCATAAAAAACCCCTTCCCAGACAAATTATGCCTTATTTATAGATCATGCCCGTAGGTCATGTCTTTACAATTTGTAGGCAAAAACCCTTAGGTTTACAAAACTATCGCGGTTTCTAGGTAACCGGACTTGCTGGCTTCTAGTAGCAAATCTTCCATTGTGATCATCTTCCACGCATTCTTCACGTCGCCATCAGCCTCCCTGTCACGCGCATGCCAACAAATCACTTTCACCAAGTCGTTCTTCCTCTAACGGTCTTGTGCGATTGGTTCAGGTAGTGTTTCTTTGCATGTACGACCAGTCGCTTTCCTTCCGCATTTCTCCTTACCCATCGCCTAGCAATCATGGAGCATCTTTACCAAAAATAAACCAATGATGTTCTAACTGGAATTTGTGTCGTCTTCTGTCCAACACTCTGCTTTGCTGGATCTCCATAGGCTGGCCACATCACAGCGCTGTACTCCTCACAGTGATGAACCTCGTAGCTCTTCCGATGCTGCGCTGCTCACCACTTTGTAGCATCCCCAAACCTTACTTATGCCAAAAATATTCCAACTAAACTGCGCTCAGCTCCGCAGTTCCAAAACATGGTTTGCACGAAAATGCCCCACTTGGGCTAGGCTTGACGTCTATATTGGGATCCTATTTATAAATAGCACCATGTGCCCCCTCCTGTAGGATTTATCCTCCTCCTCTACCTTGAATCTTGAAGGTGTTCCTCTAAGGACATTAGTCATTCCTCTAAGATTTGATGAAAATTCCTAATGCAAGTGTTAAAATAAGGTACAAAAATATTCCCATGCCTAATAAGTGGTTTTTCGTAAGTGAGGGTTACATTTTTGTTATCGTCATGATAAAGGAGTTCAACATTAATCCCGTAAACCTAGATCCTAGAGCCTAGCTAGTGCAGGCGAAGTGACCAAAATCCAATCCAACTTGCTTCCCAGGAAATATCGTGGTCCTCCAAAATCGAACCACTAGACTTGGCCAAGAACCAACCAATTTCTCATCAATTGCGGCCCTTACCTTCAAACTGGGCTTTCCGCAATGTGCTGACGGCCAGGATTGACCTTCCTCAATAGTCTTGCGGAAACACCTTCTTTCTGCAACTGCAATGTTCCTCCACAATGATCTTTCCGCACTCGCCTCCCCGCAACAGTCCTTCTACAACACTTCTTTCCATAGCTTGCGGATTGCGGATTGTGGGTGCACCTTCTATGCTTTATTGAAAGAGATTTATGCAAAGACGCTTCTGCAACGCGATTCTCGCAACTCTCGACATTAACTCCCGAGCTCTTTCCTTCTGCGGAACGCTATAACAACCGTCGATCTCTTGCGTATGTGATCACATCCGTTGATATGAGATCAAAGTGGAACACTTCGCATTGGATTGCGGAGACGCTAACTACGATGCACATTCACTTGATCGATGCTTTCCCTGCCATCGATCTTCCTTTCAGCTTGGATCTGAGCCGTCCAACCTCTATTAATTTCAATCGACTGTGACTCTGCGATTTTCTTGTGGATTGATTAGAGAATCGATCAATCTGGCTTGGTCCTCGTCCAGATCCAATGAGGTACTAAAGGTGATAAGAAATCATCTCGGCTACGTATTAATGGTCTATTTACAAAGGATTTGGGTGTTCTTAACTGTTCATACAAACACGAACACAAATACTCATTCACATAGACATCAGGTTAACAATTCACGTTACTCCACCCGACAAAGTCTAAGTTCAACCCTTGTTCAAATGCACAGTACACAATTAACACACAGGAATTGCTCTTTTCATTAAGTGATAGCCAAAACATCTATACAGTCCTATTTTCCTCTAGTGTGTAGGAAAATATCCCACCAACTCTTTCTTACTCAAAGTTCTCTCTTGCGTCGACCGATCTCCCCTTACTGACTCCTAATCTCTCCTATTTCACCCATTCGAAAATATCCCCCCAAACCGAATGGATCAAAAGAAAAAAAAAAACTAACAAACTTTTCCCATCACTGAAGGAGTCACTATCATTCGACAACAAACTGGCTAACTGGCTTGACCTCCACGTAGGGAGTATCAAATTGCCACTACCTCCTATTTCTAAAAACTGACAAGAGACTGGTCGGTTACATATTGGCACTTGTTTAAACTACTTAACAAAGGAATCTTCTTCCCATTTTAGGATAGCTTGTCCTCTTGCTAGCCACAACAAGTGAACACGTAATCACATTGCTGACTGAGCATCAATGTCCCTGCATCAGACTGCCAAATTTAAAATTATGAACCCCTGTTCAGTAAATTAGCTACTAAGAAACCCTTTGTCTCCAATTCTTCAGGATTCATCCATGTAGAATCTTCTACAAGATGTCCTTTCCATTTTATCAAGTAATCCAACTAGTCTCTTTGTCTGGTACTCTTTTCCACTCTAGTATCCATGATAGACTCAACTTCTGATGGATGGGCCATATGCATTTGCTTCAGCCACTGAAGATATTCCATAGGATTCCTGTCTTCTGGCATTTGTCCTGTATAATTAGCCACATAACTATACAAGTCTGCAACTTTAAAAATAGGTGAGATTCCAATCCCTGTTGGCATCTCTAACTCATAGGAATTTGCTGAAAACTTTCTGAGTATTCTGTAGGGTTCAATCTTTTTCATTTTCAACTTGTTATACTCTCCTTTTGGGGATCTCTCTTTCCTCAGATGTGCTAAAATCAAATCTCCTACCTCATAGTTTTTCTCTCTTCTCCTAGAATCTGCTCTAGGTTTGTAACTATTGTTACTCTGTTGCAACCTTGCTTTAACTTGCTCTTGTAGTTCACTAATCCATGTTGAAAAATCCTCTCCATCTGCACTTCTCTTCTCCACTTGACCCAAATTACAAAGTTCTCACACCCCTCTTGGATGCATACCATACCGAATTTGGAATGGGCTCATTCCTGTACTTCGGCTTGGTGAGTCATTATAGGAAAACTCTGCTTGAGCTAGCACTTTGTCCCATTGCTTTGGATTTTCCCCAATCAGACTTCTCAACATGTTACCCAGACTCCTATTTACCACCTTAGTTTGGCCATCAGACTGTGGATGATATGTTGAAATGAAGTTCAATTTGGTTCCCAACTTCTTCCACAAGGTCCTCCATAAATGACCTATGAACTTTACATCTCTGTCAGATACAATTCTCTTAGGTAAACCATGTAGCTTCACAACTTCATTGAAAAAAAAGTTAGCAATGTGTGTGGCATCACTAGTCTTATAACATGGAACGAAATGTGCCATCTTAGTAAATCTATCCACCACTACAAAAATAGAATCATTCTCCTTCTGAGTTTTCGGTAAACCCAAAATAAAATCCATACTCACAGAATCCCAAGGCCTAGTTGGAATAGGCAATGGGGTGTATAAGAATGTGTTTTGGCTTCTCCCCTTGCAATGCTAACATACCCTACATCTGCTCACAAACTTTTCAACCTCAGACCTCATGTTGTGTAGGAAAAATACCTTATAGTGAGGAGAAGACACTACCAACGTGGAGGGGGTTAATACGTAAATACATTCATTGCATTGCATTTAGTTCTTACAAATGAAAGAGATAAATATATCGAAAGGTGCACCTTTTAATCGACTACTGGTCCTAGCTTTCACTTGATCTTTCGCTTGATCTCCCACTTTGTCTCCCACTTGGTCTCCCGCTTGATGAACTTGCAACACAAAGTAAACCTTCCTCAACGTATCTTGACTACAATAAATATAATTAAATTGAAAGCAATAAAACATCAACTACAATCAGATATTAATCCAAATGAACATTCAATCCAATAGACATTCAATTTGGGACAGGAAGGGTATTTCCAGCTTTTTATTGTTAAAGAAACATAAATCAGTACAAATATACCTGATGTGTCAAGATGCTTCTGCAACCAAATCCTGGGCTCCTGCTCTTCACAATGACTTGGGAATTCCTCCAGTATAACAACACTTAAAGCATTCTTTCTAGGTCCCTCTCTCATGGATCCTCCTTGTATTTATGGGACAAGGTAGGTAGTTGAATTCGAGAGGTGGTTGAATTGGGAGGTTGGGGAAGTTGCAGAACTAACTTCAACTAATCCCAATTCGTAATCTTAATATATTTTTTGTTTTCATCTTAATATGTGCGCGGGTTTCATATAACCAAAGTAGTGCACAATATGCAAATTGTGTGCTTTACAACAAGCATTTGCAACTTTCAGGATATGTGCGCAGGTTGTCTGTTATAAGAGTAGCGCACATTTAGGATATGTGCACTAGTTTCCAGTTATAAGAGTAGCGCATATCCACTGAAATATGTAGAAAAAATATATTTTCAGCTGAAGATGTAAGATCTCAGTATCAAATCATCCAAGGTCAACCTAGCTCTTTCATCCATAATGTCCTTTTGTGTGATCAACAGAGCAATTTGTTCACGGATGGAGAAGTGCAGATTTGACCTATAACAGATGCCCCCTAATGTGTGAGGTTAGAGGGAAAATATGGCTGAAATACATTATAATTCCAAGTTAGAGGAGGAGCAAGAAACCGCAGAACCAAGTCAGAGAAACACCTACAACAACGATCAAGGTCAGCGAGCAATTACAATCTTGACATCATATAGATGTGTAGCATGATACAACATGATCTCCAATACATAACTAGGAGATGTATATATAGAGCATGGCCATTGAAATACAAGCGTGGATCCATGTCAAAATGAGAGATCATAGCCATAACAACAAACTGGATCTATGTCTCATGAAGAGCCAAAATGGGTGAGGCTCAGTCTTGTGCAGCTTGGGTGATAACATCAATAGGCTGATGCTATCAGGGTCCCAAGGTCTTCATCCAAACAACTCAAGGTACAAACCCTAACCATGTGAATAAATGAGTTGATGTCAAACCTGGGGGGTATCATTTGATTACCAGTCATTGATGTATACTGTTAACAAATGCAAGGGATTCCATCGATAATGATAATGGGGTCCAATGTACCTAGTACGATCCAACAAGTGTGAATAAGTGGACTTGAAGTAAAACATATGAGGAGCCTGTCGAACAAGAGACATTGATGTATTCCCATTATTTAACAACGAGGAAAATTTCCACTAATGACTACAATCCCCAAGGTACTAACCGAAACTATAAACTTTGTCCCTAGAGAATAATGAGCTAAATTCGATGGGAAGAATTTCATTGGAAGGAAGGATTTAATGCATCCTCCATCATCCAACACGAGAAACACTCAAAAGGTATGAGATGATGTGGAGTAGGACAAGTAACAAGATGAAACAAATTGACACCAGGATGGCTGACACATGAAGTCAAGGTAAAATGAAGAATGGACGACACAGGTTGTATCCTTGAACATTGAGCACGACACAAAGTGACTTAGGCAGTTTTCAACATGAGGGGGGAATGATATAAGCCTGCAATGTAGCAGCCATTAACAGACCCTTCATATGATTGGAAGAATAACCAATAGGGGGAGTAAAAACTTGGAGATCAGGTTCACCCTAAGGTCAAAAACTAAAACCCAACTGAATGATAGACTCAAATAGGTGCTGTGTTCAAGGACAAGACTGACTTAACTGCCTTTTAAATTGAAAATATGTGATATACCCTTCTCATCCCTTATTCTTTATGGTAAAAGAATATCCTTCTTGTTGTTTTAACGAGTCCAAGAAAGAAAGAAAACTCAATAATTCCAACCATGTAGAAATTTAACAAGCCCATGGGAGGAAGACTCAGGACCTTCTTCATTGTTTACAGAGTTCGAAGAGGAGATAGAAGAATACTCTATAGTACTGATCTATGGATTTTAATATTGAACCGAGATCTGTTCTTTCTTGTCGGTGTTTTCAATTTTAAGGAGTTTGAAAAACTTAAACAATAACTCCATACACCTACGCGTGGATTTTAGTATCGATCCTAGGTTGGTATATGCTTGCCGGTGTTTTCCTTTTTATAGAGTCTGAAAAACTTAAACAATCCTCTATATACCCTCTTGTGGATTTCACATTGATCCCGAGTAGGTGAGTGCTCGCTTGGTGTTTTCATGTTTTGAGAGCCTGAAAACCCTAAAGAAGGCTCCAAAAGTCTTTTTCGTATAGTTAGTCTCCTCCCTCGAAAATTTCTAAAATGATGAGAGAAGAACTCTTCTAGCCATGTATGACTATAGTATACCTTTTTTGTAAATGATCCACATAGGTCTGGAAAAGGGGTAAACTTATACCTAAGTGGATGTCGCTTCAAATCCTTTAATGAGTCTAAAATGACAACTATACTTGGCAATCTTGTCATATTTAAAGAGTCTAACAAGAGCGTGAAAGAACTCTATAAAGATATTTTCGTAAAGTTTTAACGAGCCCGAAAAAGTAAACTTGTGACCTCCTTACTGTTTTTAACGAGCTCAAAGGAGAGATGGAAGAATTATCAGAGCTTCCTTACTGTTTTTAACGAGCTCGAAGTGAAGGTGGAAGAATGCTCGTAGCCTCCTTATTGTTTTTAATGAGCTCGAAGAAAAGGTGGAAGAATGCTCGTAGCCTCCTTATTGTTTTTAATGAGCTAGAAGTGAAGGTGGAAGAATGCTCGTAACCTCCTTACTATTTTTAACAAGCTCGAAGTGAAGGTGAAAGAATGCTCGTTGGTGGATCAATGTCCAAATGAATGGAAGACTGCATTATAGACTCTAGGAAAACTTCATCAGAAGGAAGTATATTATCCTAGATGGAACACAATCTAAACATTCAGATGGAGTCATCACTTGGTCAATTGCCGGGACCCAGTCCCGAGAAGGTAAGCATGAATTCAGAGGCTTCTTCTCAGTAGAAATTGGACTCAAAGAACAATATGCCACATAATTTGATTATGACATGGTAGTGACTACTGACGAGGGACATACTTGGTCTATAGTTGGGTAATAAGAGGGATCAACAAATGTAAGTTGATCGATAGTGACAATGCTTTCGTTGTGAGGAAAATGCATCACACTAAAGAGTGTAGACACTACAGCCTGCACAACATATACGTAATCATGCCCTAGTATCATATCAAAACCCATAGGGTCCTTTAAAACCATAAAATCAACTAAGACTATTTTTCAACCCAAAGTAACGGGTACTTGAGGGAGGAATCCCAACGGTTCACTAGGTCTTTTATAGAAAGTCAATGGCCAATTAACACCTGGAACAAGGTTAGGAAAACCAAATCTCTCCAAGCATAAGGGAATAAGATACTAACAGAGGCTCCTTCATCTACAATACGTCGATGAACTGCATGATTGCCGATATCAACCTTTATCTAGAAAGGTGTAGCAGAAGGAAGGCGAGGCCCAGTTAGACTATTCCAATTGAAGGAAGTGATCCCAGAGCTTGGTAGGGGTTCACTCGGCACAGAGGAAGTGCCCCAATTTCAAAGACATCTGAACTGGTAATGTAGAAGACTTCAAGGACATATGCATCAATCTATGAAGGACTGATGGGATCGGATGAATATTGCATCGATTCGATCACTTCACTCTTTGAAGAAAGAGTGGGGTTGACCAAAGATTGCATAGGTTCAACCACTTCATCAACCAAAGGTTGATCAGGCCATTGGGAATCTTTAGACAGTTCAGGAATAGAGTATCCTTCAGACATAGACCACACTCTCTGCACCTATGGAATAGTAGGGCACAGGTGAATAAGGTGATCTCCTTTACAAAGTTTACAAGGGAACTTTGGCTTGCGTCATATAAGCTTAGAATCCTTTACAACAATAGTTCTCTCAACATGACTAGCATTGGCTGACAGATTACCCCCAGCATGACTTGCATTGGATGGTTTCTCAGAAGCAAAAGGATTTTGAACTAAGGACCACACTCTTTTCACTTCTGGAAGTACAGGGCACAAATAGGTCAGGTGGTCTCCTGTTTTGGAGAAAACTCACCATGGCTTGGGGTGTACCACAATAGACAAATGACTACCAGAAATCAACTCAATTCTCAGAACTATGCTATATAAATGACAATGCTAAGATAAAGAAGAATATAACCAACCTCGATCCAAACATTTGATGTAGATCCCCGTTGGAGCTTTTCAATCCATGCACTTGAATTTGCAAATTAGTCTTGACAGCCAATATACAACAAGTACATATAATAGATAAATGGCAGTAACATCATTAATAGCCATGGCCCATGATATAACAAGTAAATGAAACGACATTTACAACGTTAATGGATGAGAATATGAGTATTTCTATTAATAAACAAGAAGTACAAAGTGATACGACCTCTTGCCGACAACCAATCTGAACCAAGATCTGGATCAATACACTTGTGCCTCCACCACTTCAATCCTCCATGAATGGAAAACTCAAACTAGATAGGAGTTTGGAAGGTGAACATAAAGGGTTCACAACTACAAGGATCAATGAGTGCAGACTCAAGATAGGGCAAAAATCCACTAGAGTTCTCTTACTCTTCTTACTCCTCCCATCCATAATACATATGTGCTCAATAAATAGTCCTATCAAAGGTAGGTGAAAGGACATATAGAGATGTTACTTGGGAAAATGGAGAGCCAAAGGTCACCCAATGACCGCTTTTTGGGAGTAAAAAGTAATAAACTGGTGACTTTTACCATTTTACTTGATACTCGCGGGCTCTAGTGATGCAACTCACGGGTACGCATGCTATAGTGATGCAACATGCGGGTAGGAATAAAAATAGGGAAAAATAGTATCTCTAAAGGATATAAGTGGATCTGAGTCAGTGAAATGGATCCTATGGGCCAAAGAATGTTGATGCTCATAGGGTGGAAGATTATGGTGTAACAGATTCCCCCTAATGTGTGAGGTTAGAGACTGATGCCACGATGGCCGAAATACATTATAAAAATCAGAAGTGGAGTGATATAGACACAAGTGGAAAGAGCAGCTCACTCGTCATAATACAATGGTATCCCTGAATACATGTCGGTAGTACAACAATCTAATACAATGGCCATGAATAGGCAATACATAATGAATACATGTCATAAGTGATCATAGCCATGATCCCTCTACAGTAAGATACGGTTTCCTGCTGAAAAGGAAACAACTGGTGCAAACTAGAGGTACAAACTGCTGATATCTGAGAGGTGATATGTCAGATGTAATGTCAAATTCATAAGTAGCATACTGAATTCCACTATCGCCTGGGGTCTTCTACACAAGTCTTCGAGGGTGCAAGTCCCATCAAGTGAATAAAGGAGTTGGGGCCGAACCTGATGTGACATCGTCTGATTACTGGTCAATAATGTATATGTTGGAGCATAGGCCGCAGCTATGGTAAAGCTGCCAATTTTGGGGAAAAAGCACTAAGTTTTGAAGGAGAAGTGCTAATTTTGAAGAAAAGCACCATTTTTGGCGAAAGTGAACAGTGCGCGGTACGGCGCCAGATGGATGAGCTCACCGCAGAGTGCGGACCGGAAATCGCGGAGCTCGCGCACACAAGTCAAAGAAAAGACTAAATAAGGTGGCCGAGTAGAAAGCTCAACCACCACAGTAAGTGAAGGAAGCGACGGAATAGAGGGCTCAGCTACCCTCATTTAAGGAAAAGTACAGAAGTTATGGTTGCTCGGACCAAGGAAGAGCAACGGGATGAAGCATTGAAGGAAAAGGATAAGGAGCAAAGAATGATGAAGCGGTGCCCACACCTGCGATCTACATTGGAAATCACGGAACCTGCAGGAAGCTGCGATGCGACTGCAAGAGGCGTCTAAAGTACACCTAGCAGTCAGTGGTTAGGGTTTTTTGGGATCACTGTTGGGAAAGGCCCACAGTTTTGTAAAGGTGTGACCCTCAGGGTCACCTATATATATGTGTAATTGTAAAGGAAAAGGGTTAGATGGGCTAGAGATAGATTGGTTAGAAGGGTTAACGAGTAAAAGAAGTGGATAGCTGTAGAGCTAGTCATTGAGTTTACAGACAATCTAAGTTGATGTCTGAGTCATTGTAATCTCTGTAGAAGAAGAGAATAGATCTAAGAGAAGGGCTCCCAGCTGTGTGCATGGAGTTTCCTAGAAAGATATAAGGCTGCAGCTGTGTGCGCAACATAACTGTGTAATCCCCATTTTGAGCTAATATAAAATACAGTTCCCGTGGACGTGATTTCCCCGTGGAGGTGAACCACATAATTCTTGTTGTTGTGGTGATGTTTTGCGTGAATGCATGTCTGTGTTTTACTATCTATGTTACATGAATGTTTCGTTATCTTTATGAATGAGCATGTAAAGCAAGTCCTTGAAGCTCCCTTAGAAGTTATACTCGTGCACTGTCGAAGGAGTCGGTAAGAGCACTATCACCGCAGCGCGTGAGGAGCGTGTTCCTGTGATGTGGTGCGAGGGCAGAGACGATACATAGTGTATCGGACGTAGCGGGTAGACGCCTGGTGCGTAGGTGCGGAGATACCATGCAGCTAGGCTGGGAAGAGTGAGTCCCAGTGCAGTGGCGCTATGAGGCCTGTAGAAGAGTGAGACGTTTTGTTCCGAAGTTACTGCGTAAGAAGGGAAGAGAGAATACTGTGGATGCCACGCCGCCTCGGTTAAGGAAACATGATTCCTTAGCCCCCCCATAGCCACTTCAGGTGAGACGTCAGGCTGCTCTGCAGCCCGTTGCCGAAAGGGCCAATGCGGCAAGGAGTGTTTGTTGCTGCGCCTCCTGAAAACCCGGGTCTGTCCAAAAAGCAGCCAATAGTATACCATTAACAGACGTGAGATAACCCACCAATAATGAAAATGCGCATCAAGGCACAGAGTACAATCATCAGAGTGTGAATAGATGATTTGAAGTTGAACACTAGGATGAATCCATCGATCAGGGGACATTGATATACTCCCAAAACTGTCGATGGCGAGAGAACCTGCCACTAATGACTGCAAGCCTCAAGGTACTCAACCGAACTCTAACCCTCAAGTCCCAGAATAAATGGGTTGAAGTCGACGGAACGAGACTCGTTGGAAGGAGGGATTTAAAGCATCCCCCATCAATCAGCACAAGGTACCAGCTATGCTGAAAGATTTGGAAGAACTCAAGTAACACAGACTGACTCAATAAGGATGGCCGACATGAAATAGTCAAGAGATCTGAGGAGTGGATGACACTGGTTTCAGGACTTCCTTTGAACAAGAGCATGAGTAGACAGATAGACTCAGGAAACATAGACTTGACATAAACTATGCAATGCAGGAGGCATTACAAAGGGCTCCATAATGACTGGAAGCTTAACCAATCGGTGGAGAAAACTGAGAAACAAGTACCACTCCTAAGGTCAAACTATAGTCCCGACTCATAATGTATGGAGTGGAATGAATGCTCTGTTCAAAGGTGACATAACAACTGCCAACAAGAAATAGTAACCATAATCCCATCCGAATTTTTGGAATATTTGATTTTTTTGGTCTTTTTCATATTTGGGAAAAGCTTGAAAAAGAATAAAATTGCTTATAGTACAACAAGTGAGGGAATGAGTGTCAAATGGCTAGCAGACTAGTTCCAAGCAGTGAAACATACCTATGATAAATGCAAGGAAGTGCATGCAGGATGTGGACACTCGGGGGAGATTTTCCCTCAGGGTCAAAAGGTGATCAAATTGTGAAGGGAAGATATATAAGCTCTGCAGGGCTCGACAGGGAAAAGTGCTCAGGCACTAGGCTAAGAACTGAGTAAGTGGGAGCCGACACAAGGCTCAAGCGGCAAGCAGGATGATGCAATGCAATCACAACATGATATAACTGAGGGGAGTCCTTGAGGGAGATGGCCAGCATAAGACAAAGTAGAGTATGAGTCTTTATCGCAATGTCATGGCGTAACTACGAAGGACTACCAAACCTAAGGATAAACAACGGCATGGGCACCCGAATACACAAAGGGGTTCTAACCAGGGTACCCATGTTCGGAAAAGCCCTACTGCCACATAACGACACTTCTATAGCAGTGTGAAGGTTCTGTGTTAGTTACAAAGCGGGGTCGCACCTAGGGTTTATGAAAATGGTCAATAGGTCAAATGGAGAATGCACATGGAAATGGCATCTAACCTATATGCCAAGTGTGAAACGTACCTGCCATAGGTGTGAAAAGGTCCAGAACGACTCTCGCCGAAGAAATCTGATTAAAAAATACTACTTCGAGACATTATATTAGTCCATAACAGCACAAAACGGTAAAAACTATAGACAAGTGGGTCCTGAAAATTTTAAATAGTAATAAAAAATTACAATTCACAATTCATTTTTACTATTCACCACATTTGGGGTTTTTGGTTAGTTTTCACCTGAAAGTTCATTTGCCGATTCTGGGAGGTAAGAGCGATCGTTCATCGAACCGTCCAGAGCAGGTTGGTAGTCACTTCCATACCTTTCATTTCAATGCTTTCATTTTAGTTTTTAGCGGTGGATTTGTTAGTTTGGCCAAGCCCTAGATGGCTTCGGCGCTACCTTCGGGCTATAACTATGCGGGTTGCAGGTAGGGCACCAAATGCATAGTCAAAAAATAGACTGACCGCGGGTACCCGCACCTGTATACAAATTAGTCCGCAGGTACGGCTGTGAAGAATTTTTTACACAAGAAACTGACCAAAACTTGTTTGTTTCTCTATCCAGGATGGTTCTAGGGTGGAGGGAGAGAGAGCATGATCAAGTTGATGAGGCCGTGCGCAATTATGTGCAAGCACAGTAGGCATTGCAAGCATGTGGATTGTACAAATTCTGGAGTATAGGGGGTTTAAGGGCCCAAAACCTATTACTCCGTCACCTGATAGACTACTGGGATGTGGATGCATAGAACTTCATCCTCAACGGGAAAACCCTCACACTGGAAGTGGAAGATATCTACTTCATTACCGGTTTGTCCCGTAGAGGTGAGGTGGCTAGTCTTCGGTCTTGAATCATGGGTGGTAGGATCATTGTTCAGGACTACATAGCGCGGTATTGTCCCACGAACACATGAGCGGTGGAAAGTCAAGTGCCCATCAACGCCATAGTAGATCTGAGCAAAAAGATCATTGTGGCTACCTTGGTGCAGATCACTGGATCCAAAGCTCTGCACCAAGCATCCAGGTCGGTGATGTTCTATGCATCACAATGCATGCAACCTATGGTATTCGATTGGTGTACTACAGTGTTGGTGTCAATGAAGACACAATTGACATAATGCAAAGAGGGGAAGGCCAAAAAATTCGGGTATGGTAGTATCCTATGCAGCTTCTTCTTTGAGAGGGTTCCGGGGCTTAGTCCAAGGGTGGATGTCCCTCCTCATAGCCTCCCCGATCCAGCCCTGACCCGGTGGTTTCAGATCTTGACACGACAGGGTGGTGGCCGTCTGTCATCACCATATACTGAGGAGTTCTTCTGCTGGTGGAACCGGCAAGTGATCGCTATAGAGGACTATCCCTATGTGGGGATAGACTTCAGATAGGATCGGGACATGTCGCTGCCATCAAGCGCAGCATTTGGAGACATTGGTGAGTACTCCTTTTGGTTTTTTGTGTATTAAATTTTGATGGATTTTTTATTATAGATGTAAATGAAAAAATATTTTTGGCGGTAGTATCATATGCTAATGGTTGACTATTTGCTCACAGACAAAGGCCCAGTGAGACCTGATGGCTTCCCAAGACATGGTCGTCGGGGTAGAGGTGATGAGGCAGGAGATGCTGCAGTAGGGCGCACTCTACAGACATTACGGCGCAACATATCACAGATGGTTTCCCAGGTACCATAGATAGAGGTGGACCGACTACTTGAGGCCATGCAGCGCCAAGTAGTGGGTGTTCCTGGTGAGTGGGTGCAGCTACTGTAGCGGGTAGCCAATGCAATACAATACTTCTACAAGACACATCCCGTCGAGGCAGAAGCTAGGCCTCCTCGGAGGGAATAGATATCCCAGGATCTCATTTTTTGTATCGATATGTATATTTTTGAGGGCTACGTGCTCCAGTTTTGTATGACACTACCATTTTTGGACATATTTATATATATAAAAACTTTGGTTCTCGGTTCTACTATACGTGTGTATGTACAAATGTATGAATGTCTTTGTATTTATGTGCTTCATGATGAATGTGAAAAATGCCAATCTAATACATAGTTAGCATATGCATCAGATATATGATTAACACTTCTCGGAACATGTATGTATGTAATTGAAACAAAATATCGTTCCAAGAGTCTTACCCTTAGGAATTTCCATAATAGCGTAGGATCTCGCACATGATACTGCCCATTCAGCTGAGACACAACTAGCTGTGAATCCAGGTGGACTTCTAAAGATTGGATGCCATGGGAAATGGCATCCCGAAGTAGCTCAATGACGGTACTATACTTAGCCACATTGTTAGATGTAGGACCAAGACAAGCACCTTTTGAGGACACAACTAGGTGGTCAGGTGATAAAATAACCCAGGAAGCAGAAGCAAGCTGCTGTGTATGACGGCTAGCACCATCCATGAATCCTAAGAACGTAGGAAACTCTGCTAACATCTGTCAATCAAATGGAAACTAATCAACAGACCCGAAAATCAAAAGAAATCTAAACTATTTACAGAAGAAACTATACAATAATATACAAAAGTATCATCCTGAACTAGAGGTTCAAGCGTAATACCACTTGATGTAGAGCCCATTTCTAGGCTCCTTCAAGGTAGTCCCCTCATAGTATTCTAATTCATAGGATCCTTTTTCTAGGACACGCCTCACGATGTAAGGACCGTGCCACACGGGGTTGAACTTGCCTGCCCCCAGGGGTTCTTTAGCTTGGTCATATAAGAGGACCAAGTCACCTTTAGCATATTGCCGGGGACGAACAAACCTATCATATTGAACCTTAACACGATGTTTGTAGGTATCTATGGCCACAGTGGCATCTCGACGCTGCTCATCAAGTTGCTCAAGGTGGATTAAATGTTGCTCAAGACTCGTCGTATCAGGGAGGAGCTCTATGGCCAGTTTAAGTGAAGGGATATCGCATTCAATCGGTAAAAGTGACTCAACACCGTGAACTAGCTGAAATGGTGAGAACCCGGTGGCAGTCTTGATTGCGGTTCAATATGCCCACAAAGCAGGATATAACATGATGTGCCAATTAGTCTTGCTTTGTTGGTTGGTACATTGGAGAATGGTCTTCAAAGACTTATTGACTGCTTCTACTTGACCATTCACTTGGGGATAATAATAAGATGAGTGTTCTTGAAGAAACCCAAGCTTAAGGGACAAATTCTCCATCATCGTGTTTTGAAAGTGACTGCCATGGTCAGTGACAATCTCTTTCGGAATACCGAACCGAGTTATAATATGATTGAATACGAAGTGGGCTACTGTAGCACCATTGGATTTAATGGTAGGCATGGCCTCAGCCCATTTGGAAAAATAGTCCATGGCCACTATGATATGGTGATGCCCCCCAATCGAAGCTGGTTTTCAATCCATGAAATCCACCCCCCACTTGGTGAAGGGACCGACGGTGACGATCGGATGAAGGGGCGTTGGATGCGAGTGTATGTTCCAAGAAAACACATGGCAAGGGTGACATCTCTTCACAGCATTAACACAATCCTTAAATATGGAAGGCCAGAAACAACCAGCTCTCATAATACCTTGGGCTGTAGCAAGCCCAGATAAGTGACCGCCACATGCCCCAGCATGGAAATCATTAAGCACCCGCTCCGCTTCTTCATGAGTTAAGCAACGACAAAGGATAGAATCCTTTCCTCGGCGATACAAAGTGTCACCGACGATAGTATAATATTTAGCATGATGTTTTACATGTCGTCGCTCATCTCGTGAATAGTGTGGGGGAAACTTCAAAGTTTGGAGATATACAATGACATCCCCATACCAAGGGCCCTCTGACGAGATAAGAAATAAGTGCTCATCCACAAAGGAATCTTCATGAATGACATCCTCATCAAGTCTTAGAAGGTCCGACATAAGCTCAGCAAATACTAATGATTTCATCGACTTTGCCGAGGCAAAATCGAGATCAAATTCCTGAGGGATAACAATCCATTTATTATACTCCCCCCCGATAAGGAGTCGTGATAGCACGAATTGAAACAGATTGATATGCGCGACAACTATGGTGGTCCTAAGAAAAATGTAATGTCGTAACCGCTGGACTGAATGAACAGTAGCAAGCGCCAGCTTTTCCACATGAGTGTATCTTAGCTCAGCGTCTACTATATTTTGACTAAGATAATAGATGACATGCTCGACAAGTGCATCATCCACATGAACCAAGACCATGCCAATCATCTCTTGAGACGTGGCCACATAAAGGATAAAATATCATGCGAAGTCTGGTGGACTAAGCACAGGGGCCGATACCAAAGCTTTCTTAAGGGCATCGAAAGACTGTTGGGCTCGCTCATCCCAGATAAAAGGTGTGTCCTTCTTCAATAAGCACACGAAACCTTTGGTAAGATTAGCATAATTGACTACAAAATGGCGTAGAAAAGTGGCTTTCCCTTGGAGGCTCTGAAGTTGTAACAAGTTACGCGGAGGAGGCAACTGAAGTATTGCCTCAACTTTTAGAGGATCGACTCTAATACCCTCTTTCGAAACTATGAAGCCGAGAAGGCGACCCGTCCTGGCAGCAAAGATATATTTGTTAGGATTCAATGGAATCTTGTATCATATACATCATTCGAGAATCATGTGGAGGTGCTTGGGGTGGTCCTCTCTCTTGCGAGAATGGTCGGCAAGATCATCCAAGAAAACCTCCATAATCTTTTTAAGATCGTGAAAGGCATAGGTCATGGCGCGCTGAAACGTAGCTCCGGCGTTTTTAAGGCCGAAGGGAATTTTTTGATATGCAAATGTTCCCCAAGTACAAATAAAAGTTGTCTTATGTTGATCCTCAGGTTTGATTTGAATCTGGTTATATCCGGAAAATCCGTCCATGAAGGAAAAAATCTCACTCCCGGTGTAAGCATCCAAGATTTGATCTATGAATGGTGTGGGGAAGTTTCCTTTCAGACATGCACGGTTCAAATCCCTAAAGTCGGTGCATACACGAATCGTTCCCTACTTCTTATCCACAGGAATGGGGTTTGACACCCATTCGGTAAGGGGAAAGGGGTGGATGAAACTAGCTTTGAGCAGTTTCTCCACCTCTGCCTTGATAGCGGCTGCTTTTCTAGGGTTCACAGCACGTAAGCGTTGTTGAACCAGTTTAGCATTGGGATACATTCTAATCTCATGTTCAACAATGCGGGGTTCTATCCCTAGCATCTCCTCATATGACCAGGTGAAAGCTTCCCAGAGTTCTGTAAACAATTAAGTGTAAATAGCAATCTCCTCAGGAGTGCAATCGTCACCGATGTAAACATTCTCAACTATTTCGGGGGTACGAGAGATATTGATCGACATAGTTGGGGAAATGTTAGCCATATTCCCTTCCGCGAAGACATCATGTGACTCCAAAAGAGCCACAGGGTGACCAACCATCTCTACTAGAGTCGTCCTAAACTCCTCTTGTTCGACGAGCTCGAGTTTGGGAAGTAAATAAGAGCGATGGTGCATATCTTGCCAAGGTCTCTCACTACCACACATGGCCTCCATAATAGCTTCATCAGAAGGTAAAGTATCATTGAGGCAATCGTGGGAACAAGACGAGTTGGCTGCCCAAACTGGTAGCGTAATGGGATCTTCTTTGACTGTCTGGGAAGAAGAGAGATCCGGTTCTACAGTGGCTTGTTGAATATGCTGGTAAGCAAGCTCAGCTACAGATAGTGGCATAGACATCCCGATATGCGAAATGTTTCCAGACGTGGAACTTGTGGACGGTAAAGTCCATGGATCATCAAAATAAGAAGTCTGGAATGACATATTACGCAAAGGAGGAGACGCATTATCGGTAATGGTTCCAATAAAATTCACAGGTGTGGCAAAATCATAAGTTCCCATCAATGAAGGGTACATGCCAACACCCATGTTCCCAGTTGCTGGCTGAGAATGAGTAACCTACGGGACTATGGATCCATTGGATGCTATGGAAGAAGAGTTAACTTAATCCAGCTGATCGATGGTCACGATCTTGCCTTCGTGAGGAAAGCAGATAACTCTAAATACAGTGGACGCGATAGCTTTCATGGCATACATCCAATTCCGACCTAGTAAAAGGTTGTAGTCGATGGGCGCATCAACCACCTTGACTTCAATAGGCACAGACTTACCTCCCAAGGAGACAACAAGGGAAGGGATAATTCCATGCGGCTTGAATGAACGACTGTCGAATGCAGTGAGACGCAAGTAGGGGAGGAGAGCCAAGAGCTTTCCAACAAGCTAACGACATTCCTGACACAGAAGCACCTTCGTCAACCATAGTATGTTTGACAAAAATCTGAAGGCACACCACCTGGATTTGAAAAGCCACGTGGTAGGGTAAGCGAGGTTGAACATCAATAGTATTGAACTTGAAAACAGTGGGACTTCCCCCATCTTGAACTCCTAACGCACTCAAAAGAGCATGCTTCTGAGAAGGACAAGCTTGCAAAACTTCAAGAGCCGACATGGCACACGTAGAGAGCTTAAGAACACCTTTCGGTATCCACGGCATAATAGAGGGCTTCTCGATATGCAAAGAATTGTTAGGAGGGGGAGACTCACTCCCCAAATTGGGTTGTGGTGCATCATAATCGCGTTGACGAGTGGCAACACTAACCTCTGACTGAACCATGTTCACACATCCATAAACACTAGTATTGGAAGAAGATGTTGTCATCTCAGTAGGTCCATAACCGGTGGTGGGAGCATGCGAACCTATGTTTTGGTGATGAGGTAGGGGATCCTTCAACACAGCTGGGCTCTGTTCCTGGTGCTTCGATGCTTCCTCAATATGAGGACATAAGTGAGTAAGATGGTATTCCCCACAGAGCTTGCAAGGAAACTTCACCTTACGCCTAGGTTTACAATGCTTACCAGCATTTTCGCCTTCCTGAAGAGGGTTGGCATTATCCCTACGGGGGGTATTGTGATTGCTATTGTTATTCCCATTGTTTCCACCCTTACGATTACTTATCCCCTTTTTCTTACCACCAGGTTGTTGGTTACCTGACGGGTTCATCGTTTGCACACTGTGTACATTGGATGATGGGGTGGAAGTGGACAAGGTGTGAACCTGTCCAGGGGTAGACTGGTTTAGCGACAAATTGTGCATTTGATTAGCTAGCAAATCTATGGGGCGAGTGCTTGCAGATCCAACAATGCCATCGGCATGCGGTCCAAGAACTAACATGGGATCATGATGTGTACGCGGTGCGTCAGGGATGATGTCATACAAAATGCCAGACTGAGAGTATAATAAGTCTAACTGCTGGACTTTCAAGATAGCTTGTTCCTCAGTCACAATGCTGGACATTGAAACATCCTTAGCAATGTATGGGAGTAGAGACTTGAGGAACCATTCCAACAGGAACTCTGGAGGAATGTTGGCTTTTACTAACCTCTTCCGTTGACGCCACTCTTGAACGTGGTAAAAAATGTGTGTGGCCTTATTCTGACGGAAGGTAGATAAAAGTTCAGTGCCAGTATCATAGCGAACCGACAGCTGGAAATGATCTAAGAAAACCAAAGTAATCTCATTAAAACCCCTACAGGTGTTTCCAAGAAACTCGACGTACCACTTCATGGCTGCCCCCATGAGGGTGCGTTGAAATAGTCACAATCTAATGGAATCCTGATTCAAAGAGTTGGAGGATCACCAAAGGTGAAACGTCATGACATGATCTCCTAGGTCCTCACCACCTTTCCCCTCAAACTTCAGAATGTCCAAAGGGAGCTTGGTAGGGACTGGGGGCCAAGTAGGGTCGTAACACACCAGATCATTCGTGAGCTTCGAAAGATCCGGAAGATTCAAGCATGCAAGAAACAGGAGCTGAGGCTAGAAAGCTTGATTATAAGGCTCCATAAAAGGTTGGTTAAACAGAACTCTATTATAAGTTGGACCAAAAGCTTGACCATGAGGATTAAATTGCTGATCATAAGGACCTGACAAACCGTAAGCTTTCCCATGGCCATATGGTTGATAACCTCCTCCTGCCTGACCCATTTGAGAGTAAGCAGGTATGTGCATGTTTTGGGCACCATATTGGGGTGGTAGGTTATACTGGTGGCCAGCACCGACTGTGTTGTAGTAAGGGTTTCCACCATGAGTATGGGGCATGTATGTACTATTCATAGCGGGAACCATGTTGTAATGACCATAATGGTATTGTATGTTCCCACCCCCAGCATTAGGATTGGCTTGAGTAGTCGCGTGGTGACCAGAAGCATGAGAAGTATTCCCAACTCCAATATTGGTGTGACTAGTAGCAGGGATGGTGGAGTGATGTCCATGTGGATAGGAGATATTCCCACCCCCTACATTAGCATTACTAGTGAGAGCAGTGGACGCAAAATTATGCGGTATGTGTCCACCCCCGTTGTTAGGAGGAGCATTAACATCCGTAAAAGTAGTCCTGGGTTGATGAGTAGCGGCAGGTGTATTAGATGATGGATGGCGAGTCATGTTTCAAACAACATTCCTATTAGGTTGGGTAATCATAGGAGATGGTCTACTTCCAATATTATTATTGTTAAGAGGAACTTGACCAGTCCCCATACTATGTGTGTGAGTGGACAACATAGTTCCCCCAGCGAGGGTACTGCTCCCAGTGGGTATAGTATGGCTAACACCATGACTAGTTCTAGCATGAATTCCAAACGTAGTGGAAGGTTCGACGGTACTATGACTAGGAATACCAAAAGAGAGTGCTGTTGGGTTGATCGTAGGGCCAGTGTCATCATGTAACTCTGGCATTCCGTGTCTATAACTGCATGGAAACGAAGGAATGAAAGTGTCGTCCTGTTCTTCGTCCTCAGGTAAGGTTGGAATTCCGTAAAGATAATTTTCCGGATCTGAAGGATTGAACGAATCTCGTTCAAGTGGATTAGGCCAAATGGAACCAGGTTGAGTCTCAGGTGGATCACCTCTCCACTCCTCACGAGGAGTATGGGGATAGGAAGTGTGGTTAACTCTACCCGATGGAGTCGAAGGTTTTTCCTCAGTATCGGAATGTGTAGCAGTCATGACGTCTTGGATGTAAGTCTCGTAAGAATCTGAAGACTCAGAGGGATCCCTTTGGCGTCCTCTAGCAACACGGCGTGAAAGCTCGACCGGCTTTAAACCAACCAACCGACGGGACCGGCGGAGAGTAGGGATCCACGCCACGATATCTCCGGAGAGAATATATAATCAAAACGTCTCCTAAAGGCCAACTATCGATCAAAAAATAGTAAATCAAAAGCACACACCTAGAGAAACTACAGCCAAGAGTAGACAAACAGAGTGGCTAAATGAGCTCCCAACACTAGAGCCGGTATGTCTCTCCTAGGAGAGGCTTGAGACTCCCAAACTATAGCCAAAGGTAACAGAATCAGTTATAGAGACACCCAGACTTCACTACATGTATAGGGTCAAGTCCATTGCACAAACACAATTGTGCTGTCCAATCCCTATCTGACTCAGGACACAAATAGTATAACCACTGCAAGTAACCTGTGCGATACCTAGGTAAGGAAACTATGGTCACCACAATATAACCAATGCTCAGGGGGACAATCGTAGGTGGGATCCGTCGTATGGGTAGGGTAGCTAAGCCCGAAGCACAAGAGGACGAACCTGTTAAGATTTAATATGCTGAGATAGAAAATAGCAGCATTACATTCCATTTCACAATAATAGCATATACAGGATCACTGAAGAAACAACAAGCACATCATAAACACAAGAGACAGAGATTTATCCTGGGAAACCCTCATGGGGTAGAAAACCCAGCAAAGTTTCCTCAATATAGATGACCAGCAATATACAAAGATGAAACCCTGAGACATGATCTCCTCCTCCACAATAGCAGACCTCTCCTACACAAGTGCGCTATCCTCAAGTGAGTGTGTGTGTCAAATGAGGAACACACCTCCTCTATTTATACACTACTCTGACATATCTTTTACACAAGTACACGTAGGCTCGTATTTAACCAATGGGTTAAATACCCCACTACAACTGACTGGGCCGACCCCTCTAGGGTGGTCTAATAACCCTTTGACCCACATGACACATACAGGGCCGACCCCCACTAGGGAAGTCTAATAACCCGAGTTACCACATTCCGACGGAGGAATAAACATCTCCGGATATACAATAAGATCTTCACGGAGGAATGAAACATCTCCGGAATAATAAAGTACAAATATAATATTCTTTGAAGTTACAATATCTCAACACTCCCCCTTAACGAGAAGGATATTATAACAGCATCTGCACGAGCAAGGAGTCATCAACATCATACATGATACATCTATAAATCATTGGAAGCTTTCTCAACATCATCAGTAACTCAAGCAGTTACTGGAACATCTTCAATACTGGAACATCAACATCTTCAGTACTGAGTCTTTATCTTTTACAGCACTCGAACAACTACAGCAACATCAACATCTGGATCCTCACGATCATCAGCATCATCATCTCATGATCATCAGCATCGTCATCACACGATCATCAGCATCACGATCATCAGCATCGTCATCACACGATCATCAGCATCGTCATCACATGATCATCAACATCGTCATCACACGATCATCAGCATCGTCATCACACGATCATCAGCATCTTCATCACATGATCATCAACATCGTCATCACACGATCAGCAACATCATCATCTAGATCATCACGATCAGCAGCATCGTCATCTAGATCATCACGATCAACAACATCGTCATCTAGATCATCACGATCAACAACATCGTCATCTAGATCATCATGATCAACAACATCATCAATACAAGTATAAATATCATTAATACAAGTATCCTCATCAATACAAGTATACACATCATCAATACAAGTATCCTCATCAATACAAGTATACACATCATCAATACAAGTATACATATCATCAATACAAGTATCCTCATCAATACAAGTATACATATCATCAATACAAGTATCCTCATCAATACAAGTATACACATCATCAATACAAGTATCCTCATCAATACAAGTATACACATCATCAATACAAGTATCCTCATCAATACAAGTATACATATCATCAATACAAGTATCCTCATCAATACAAGTATACACAATAGCAGCATATCCTGCAACACACAAGATCCAATTACGGGATGATCAATCCCTCTCACTTTAGGACATAGGTCCAAGGATGATACAATCCTGATCCGCTTACAGGATGATCAGTCCCTCTCGGTTTAAGACAACTCTCATGTCTATGGATGATGCAATCCAGATCAACTTACAGGATGATCAATCCTTATCACTTTAAGACACCTCACCATGTCTAGGGACGAGGCAATCCCAATCTATTTACAGGATGATTAGTCCTTATCACTTTAAGACATCTCACCATGTCTAGGGACGAGGCAATCCCAATCTATTTACAGCATGATTAGTCCTTATCACTTTAAGACATCTCACCATGTCTAGGGACGAGGCAATCCCAATCTATTTACAACATGATTAGTCCACTCAATCTCATTTAGGACTATCCTTCCTTTCGAATTACTGGATTTACTGTCCAAGGATGATTTAATCCATTCAATTCATTTAGGACTATCCTTCCTTTCGGAATTACTGGATTTACTGTCCAAGGATGATTTAATCCACTCAATTCATTTAGGACTATCCTTCCTTTCGGAATTACTGGATTTACTGTCCAAGGATGATTTAATCCACTCAATTCATTTAGGACTATCCTTCCTTTCGGAATTACTGGATTTACTGTCCAAGGATGATTTAATCCACTCAATTCATTTAGGACTATCCTTCCTTTTGGAATTACTGGATTTACTGTCCAAGGATGATTTAATCCACTCAATTCATTTAGGACTATCCTTCCTTTCGGAATTACTGGATTTACTGTCCAAGGATGATTTAATCCACTCAATTCATTTAGGACTATCCTTCCTTTCGGAATTACTGGATTTACTGTCCAAGGATGATTTAATCCACTCAATTCATTTAGGACTATCCTTCCTTTCGGAATTACTGGATTTACTGTCCAAGGATGATTTAATCCACTCAATTCATTTAGGACTATCCTTCCTTTCGGAATTACTGGATTTACTGTCCAAGGATGATTTAATCCACTCAATTCATTTAGGACTATCCTTCCTTTCGGAATTACTGGATTTACTGTCCAAGGATGATTTAATCCACAACCGTACATTTAGGACCACGTCCAAGGATGACTCAATCCTCAACCATACATTTAGGACCACGTCCAAGGATGACTCAATCCTCAACCGTACATTTAGGACCACGTCCAAGGATGACACAATCCTCAACCGTACATTTAGGACCACGTCCAAGGATGACTCAATCCTCAATCGTACATTTAGGACCATGTCCAAGGATGACTTAATCCTCCACTATACATTTAGGACCACATCCAAGGATGACTTAATCCTCCACTGTACATTTAGGACCACGTCCAAGGATGACTTAATCCTCCACCGTACATTTAGGACCACGTCCAAGGATGACTTAATCCTCCACCGTACATTTAGGACCACGTCCAAGGATGACTTAATCCTCCACCGTACATTTAGGACCACGTCCACGGATGACTTAATCCTCCACCGTACATTTAGGACCACGTCCAAGGATGACTTAATCCTCCACCGTACATTTAGGACCATGTCCAAGGATGACTTAATCCTCCACCGTACATATAGGACCACGTCCAAGGATGACTTAATCCTCAACCGTACATTTAGGACCACGTCCAAGGATGACTTAATCCTCAACCGTCCACCAAGGACTTCATTCTCGAAGACATACGTCTACGGCTCTTCTTTCGGACTGAAGTCCAGGGATGATCCAATCCCCTCACATGTTCACCAAGAACTTCATTCACGAAGACATATGTCTACGGCTCTTCTTTCGGACTGAAGTCCAGGGATGATCCAATCCCCTCACATGTTCACCAAGAACTTCATTCACGAAGACATATGTCTACGGCTCTTCTTTTGGACTAAAGTCCAGGGATGATCTAATCCCCTCACATGTTCACCAAGAACTTCATTCACGAAGACATACGTCTACGGCTCTTCTTTCGGACTAAAGTCCAGGGGTGATCCAATCCCCTCACATGTTCACCAAGAACTTCATTCTCGAAGACATACGTCTACGGCTCTTCTTTCGGACTGAAGTCCAGGGATGATCCAATCCTCTCATGTCCACCAAGGACTTCATTTTCGAAGACATACATCTACGACTCTCTTTAGAACAAGTGTTCAAGGATGATACAATCCCTCTTCTTTCTCGGAGACACTTGTCTACGGCTCACTTTAGAACTTGTGTTCAAGGATGATGCAATCCTCACATGTATTCTCATCAATTACTATCGATCTTGGGAACCCATACAGAACCTGATTCACACTTCTTCTTTAATTACACCATTAAGAGAATGGTCTTATCTAGCCACTTGGAGAAAACATCTCATCATGATTCTCTTCTTCTTTCTAAGAGAATCTTCTAGCCACAAGCCTTCTATAGTGTGTTTGATTTGAAAATCTTTTTTTTTGTTTAACATCCATCGCTTGTTCAGTTTTCATCATTCATCATGATCTTTCTTTTCTTTTATGTTTGTGTGGTTGCCTCCCGCTTGATCTTCTATATGTCTTTTGAACTTGTATTCATTCTATACCACTGTGCATGCTCAAGTGTGCACTAGTGTCATCCTCATGATCTCATACACAAACATACGTTCATTAGTATATTCTCCAAACATTCTAATTCTAAATAATCTTGAATATGTATAGTCATGATCATTAGTATTCAGGGTTTCAAGGAAGTCTTCTTTTACTCATGCATATTCTTGTTTGATCATAGTACTCTTCTGGTTAATTAAATCATCAAGACAAGAGACATAATATGCATAAACCCTTGATTACTAACTTTATGAATAAGCATAACCAATCATACCAAGTATACTTATATAAGGGATCCTAACACAAGGTAAGATTCTAACTTGACATAAGAAAACATATCTGGATTAGTTATGTACAACATACCTAAACAATCTCTTCAATGATTTAGAGATCCTGAGCTAGAACCTGCATGTCTCATAGGTTAAGCATAATATAACAAATTCATACATACCTCGTAAGTAGAACAAATATTATGGATGAGTCTTTGTCTTCATGTTGTCATGGTCATGGAACTTGATTTGTCTTTTGTGATGTACATGTATCTTGTTAGCAGACAACATCAACCTCACACAACACCATAATGCATTAGTACAATCATATAGCCCTAATCAATGAATGTCTTCGATCATTCACATGCATTTATACTGTTACTAGGGTGATAAGACAATTCTAACAATAATCAAGATTGTACTAATAAATAATATGAAGACAAACACATTATGAACTTAATCAAGAATCATATTTCAAGACATACCTGAACCTCCTTAAGTTATACCTATCGAGACTTCTTGTAGTCTTCTTATGTAAGGCCTTAGCCTCAACTCCCCCTGAAACTTGATTTGGAGCTTGATTAGGGCTTGCTAGAGAAACCCTAAAAATTCAATCTTTGACTTTCATGCTTCTGAATGGATGGAAGGATGTGTCTTGCTGAGCTGATCAAACTAGCATACTTCACTTTTGAAATCTCCAAAATTTGACCCCTCAAAATTGCCTTCGAAACTTCTGGATCTTCTAGACAGGAACCCGAACTAGGGTTTGATGAAGCCCGCCTTTCTGTCCAATCAAAAGGTTCGATCCAAGGCTCTAAACTCTTATTTTTCTGAGGAGCTTCCAGCCGTGGTTACAGACTTCAAAAATTCCAACTTTTGTTGAAGCCCTAATTTTCCATCTTTCTGATCAAAATCCCTAACTAGGGTTTGATCAAGCCTGATCTTCTACCCAACCAAAAAATTCGATCTTGGTCTCTAAATTTTGATTTTCCTGAGTAGCATTCAGCCGTGGACTCCGATTCCAAAAATTCTAACTTTCTCCGAAACCCTAAATTCTGGAAGCCATGAATAAAGGTGCTCCAAAAATAATTCTATTTTGACAGAAATATGCACCTGATTGTTTCTGCTATAACTCTGAAATTTTTGCTCCACAGGGTCTGAAATTTTTTTTTGCAGTAGCCTGACCTGTCATATTTCCATCTTGACAGGTCTTACCTCAATTGGATTTTCTAAGAGAGAGTTATGCCAAGTGTCGCAACATGACCTGTTTATGGGATAAAACAGGAGAGTGAACTTGTACGGCATGCCACGTGTCACTGTTTGAACTTCGGCCTCTGAAAACTTTTCCTGAGATATCTTGTCTTGTTATCTTTCTATCCTGATAGGTCTGACCTCAATTGGAGTCTCTGAGAGAGAGTTATGCCAAGTGTCGCAATGTGACCTGTTTATGGGATAAAACAGGAGAGCGAACTTGTACGGCGTGTCGCATGTCACTGGTTCACCTTCGGCCTCTGAAAATGATTCCTGAGATAGTACAGTATGTGTACTACCTGTCACTTTTTACTAAATTTTATTTGGAGCTTCCTAGCCCAAGTTATGACCTTTTTTCCAAGGTTACCTGATTTTGACTGAGATATGGAAGAGGCAGAAACCCTAACTTGTACTGATCATAACTCATAAAGTACAATGAATCTGAGGGTGCCCTTTGGACACAAGGTACCTGGGGATGTTATCTTAGACCTGTAAAATTTTCAGACCCTGAAACTTCACATAAATGGATTTATAGCGAAAGTTCCACGATGACTCGTTTTTGCTATGTAAAACCCTAACCTTCAAATTGTCGTAAGTAAAGCAAGTGTCGTAAGTGCCATAACTTGCCTTCCTTCAGGTTAGCTCTGATACCATGTTAAGATTTAATATGCTAAGATAGAAAATAGCAGCATTACATTCCATTTCACAATAATAGCATATACAGGATCACTGAAGAAACAACAAACATAGCATAAACACAAGAGACAAAGATTTATCCTGGGAAACCCTCATGGGGTAGAAAACCCAGCAAAGCTTCCTCAATATAGATGACCAGCAATATACAAAGATGAAACCCTGAGACATGATCTCCTCCTCCACAATAGCATACCTCTCCTCCACAAGTGCGCTATCCTCAAGTGAGTGTGTGTGTCAAATGAGGAACACACCTCCTCTATTTATACACTACTTTGACATATCTTTTACACAAGTACATGTAGGCTTGTATTTAACCAATGGGTTAAATACCCCACTACAACTGACTGGGCCGACCCCTCTAGGGTGGTCTAATAACCCTTTGACCCACATGACACATATAGGGCCGACCCCCACTAGGGAAGTCTAATAACCCGAGTTACCACATTCCGACGGAGGAATAAACATCTCCGGATATACAATAAGATCTTCACGAAGGAATGAAACATCTCCGGAATAATAAAGTACAAATATAATATTCTTTGAAGTTACAATATCTCAACAGAACCTCCGGTACCCCCATATACGAACAAATCCTGGAAATATGTCCCACGTTCAACCGGTATCAGAGGGATATTCCTTCAACCAACCTCCCATGACCTCGTGCTTAACTATGGCTTAAGTAGAGCTTCCTGAGAACACCGATCTATACCATGGATTCCTCCACTCCCTGGTCAGACACCTAATGTTTCATCTAGTAGTCTTGGATTGTTAACTCACAATGATCTATTCCAAGACTCTAAACCTATGCTAGTTGGTGTACCCTATAAATAAAATCAGTCTAATCAATTTTAAGATTAAGCATTAATTTTAATGGCTGTGATTACTCAAGGGATATGATCATGAAACTAGTGATGTGTAAGACTCAATGGTATGCAAAATCGTCAAATCCTAGACTCATCTATCCAATGAAAACAATGCCCCTAATATGCACAATCAAACCAACGATTTCGAAATAAATATGCAATCTTTTATATTTCTTTCAATGCACAATCAGAATCTAAATGAAGGCAGAAAGCACTCAATGCAAGATGCAATACATAAAAGCAAATTTTTGTTGTTGTATTTTCTCTTATAAACGAAAGGAAAATGCAAAAACTATGCATATATTTTTGTATTTTTCAATATATGGAAATGAAAAATGCAAGCAAAATCCTACTATCTAGTCACTGATATGCTGAGGAGATCACTAAGACAACCAGGCAGATACCAAACAGTAAGACTCAGCCAAAGAAATGAGCTCAAAAGGAAAAAACCAACAAGGCTAAATCCAAAGATGGGTAAAAGACCAACAAGGCTCAACCAAGAGAAACAAAGAGTTCTGGTCACAACCAAGGCATGGAACAATCAAGAAACAGGCCAACAAAGACTCAGGATCAACCAAAACCAACCCAACAACAACCAAAGGTCATAAACCAACAAAAGCCGAAGTTATACGCTAGTATTGAAGGAATACCTGTAGGTACCCATGAGTAGTAGAGCAAACAGAGGCGGGTGTACGCGGGCAGAACTAATCTAGCCCGCGGGTGAGGAAAGGTAAAATGGCAAACAGAGATTCCAATGGCTCAGAAAAAGCAATTTTTCTATAGTGTATCTCAACAGCAGATAAGTGACACAGAGCTTCGACAAACAACAACTCTAATTATGGACTAATGCTCAAAAAATCCCCAAGATGGATGTTTTCCCTAGCGGAGTCGCCATTTCTGTTTTGGAGAAAACTCACTATGGCTTGGGGTGTACCACAACAGACAAATGACTACCAGAAATCAACTCAATTCTCAGAACTATGCTATATAAATGACAATGCTAAGATGAATAAGAATTTAACCAACCTCGATCCAAATGTTTGATGTAGATCCCCGTTGGAGCTTTTCAATCCATGCACTTGAATCTGCAAATTAGTCTTAACAACCAATATACAACAAGTACATATAATAGATAAACGACATTAACATCATCAATAGCAATGGCGCATAATATAACAAGTAAATGCAACCCAATGTAAGATAAATGACATTTACAACATTAATGGACGAGAATCTGAGTATTTCTATTAATAAACAAGAATAAGTACAAAGTGATACGACCTCTTGCCGACAACCAATCTGAACCAAGATCTAGATCAATCCACTTGTGCCTCCACCACTTCAATCCTCCATGGATGGAAAACTCAAACTAGATAGGAGTTTGGAAGGTGAACATAAAGGGTTCACAACTACAAGGATCAATGAGTGCAAACTCAAGATAGGGCAAAAATCCACTAGAGTTCTCTTGCTCTTGTTTCTCTTTTGGATGGATGAAGTTTTGAGAAAATCAAACCCTAATTTAGAGTCCTCCTTAGTGAATCTGAAAGTTTGAAAAGCAAATTTGAGAGGTGAAACTTTGTAGTTTTCAAATTCTTATTATACCATCTTAATCAGCTCATCAAGGCGCATCTTTCTATCCTTTCAGAAGTTTGAAATTCAAAGTTGAATTTTTAGGGTTTCTCTTACAAACCCTAATCCAGCTCCAGATCCAGATTTCTACAAATCAAGTGGTAAGACCTAAATATTTTCTATTTCCATTTGAAGTACTCTTTAAGATGTCTCACCACACCAAGCTTGAGGATAAGCTTGAAGGGGATGATAACTTCCAAGCCTGGAAGTATAGGATGGGGTTAATTCTAGAAGAGAGTGAGTTGGACACATACATAAGTGAAGGGGTTCTTGTCCCATAGGGAGAAGAGACTAAGGCCTTACACAAGAGGAACTTGGTCAAGGCTAAGAGGATCATTGTTGATTCTATCAAAGACCATCTCATGCCAAATGTGTCATCTCTGAAGACACCTAAGGAGATGTTTGACTCCTTGACTAAGTTGTTTGAAGGAAAGATCATAAATCAAAAGTTGACCTTGAGGAATCAATTGGAGAATATCTAGATCTAGAATGCAGAGACTAGGCAGTATTATTTCTCAAGGGTCTCCCAGATAAAAGAACAACTTGAAGCCGTGGGAGAAGATATAGAGAATGGAGAAGTAGTAATGACCACTCTTAATGGCCTTCCTAGATCATGGGATTCCTTCATCCAAGGAATTTGTGATAGGAAGAAACTTATCTTATTCAGTAGGATTTGGGAAGAATGCTCACAGGAAGGAACTCATATTATAGATCGAGAAGAAAATATGGGGAATGAAGATCAAGCTCTCACAGCACATACCAAGAAGAGGACACTCTCCCTCAGATTGTCCTAAGATCAAAAGGAACAACTACTACAAGCAATCTGACAGGTATGACTTACAGGTATGTTCATGATTAAGTTTATAATATGATTGTCTTCATGTTATTGAGTTTAGTAACAATCTTGTTTAATTTTAGACTTATCTTATCACCCTAGTAAAAGTATGAATGCATGATAGAATACATTCATTGATTAGGGTTATGACACTTATGATTGTACTAATGCACTGTGGTGTTGTATGAGGAGAATGTTATCCGCTAACATAAAGGTACAAATCAAGTTCCAGATCAAGACCATGGTGATAAAGACTCATCCATAGTCATGGATCACATAGAGGTATGTATGTTTTGGTTCTACAATGGTTAACTTATGAATTATGCAGGTCATTGAAGAGAACAAGAAAACATTGCTAGACATAACAAGCAAATATGATAAACATGTATGTTTTCCTATATCAAGTTAGAATCCTACTCTATGTTAGGATATTATACTTTTGTATATGATTATTCATGAAGTTAGAAATTTAAGTAATCAAGGGTTTATGCATATTATGTCTCTTACCTTGATTGATGATATGACTAACCAGAAGAGTTCTATGGTCAAATATGAATATGCATGAGTAAGAGAAGTCTTCTCTGAAACCTTGAATACTAATGCTTATTATCTGTGTTTGAAATGATCATGACTATACATGTTTAAGATTATTGTGGTTTGATAGTATTAAGATTATACTAATATATGTATGATTATGTATGATATCTTGAGGATGGCACAATCATGACACTAGTACACACTTAAGCATGCATAGTGGTCCAGGATGAATATAAGTTCAAGGACAGGTAATCCAGGAAGCAAAGATAAAGAGGGAGCACACTCCAGTAGTTCCTGCAAGGAAGAAAAGATTGAGAGGGATTCCACCCAACAAACAAACAAAGATAAGTATTTGAATTATCATTTCTTATTGTTTAAATAATATTGTTCAATGATGTATATGCTTATGTTCCTAGATTTAGGATGTATATTTTGCATTTTAGAAAATTGCATTAATGAACAAGATACTACTAATATGCAAGTAATGGGTAAGTGGCCTATGGCACTGTACAACATTCCATTGCTACTTATCTAGAATGAAACCTCTTTGATGACATGTTGGGAGTTGTGCACACTCTTAAAAATCTTCTGGTAGAGATTGGAAGGCATCTAAAAAGTCATGGGAAATGGATAAATGTTGTATTGAAGCATTGGCTAAAATAATTGCATGACTGTATGACATATTTCTTTATGTGTAAGAATTTGTTCTAAAAACCATGAGATGTTTCTAATCATTCAATTTAACTTGTTTTGTAGGAAATATTGTATACGAGTACCTACAAAAGAAGGACTACAACATTTGTTCAGCAACAAAACTATCTATTGAAGAATCTGAAGTTCCCAGGATCCGTGATGAAGTAATGATGCCATTATCCATCGATAATGAAGAATGATGTTTGGGATGTGGTCCCAAGACTAGAAGGGAAGTCTGTTGTGACTTCCAAGTGGATCCACAAGATCAACCATGCTGCAGATGGTAGCATAGAGAAATGCAAAGCGATGTTTGTAGCTCGTGGCTTCTCCCAGAAAGAGGAAATAGACTAGGAATAAATCGTTGCTCCTGTAGCCAGGTACACTTCCATCAGATCAGTACTTGCCTTGGCTGCAGTGATGAAATGGAAGATACACCAGATGGATGTCAAGACAACTTTCTTGAATGGTGTAGTCGAGGAGGAAGTGTATGTGGAGCAACCACTTGGTTTTGAGACACATGATAGGGAGTCATATGTGTGCATATTGAAGAAGGCCTTGTATGGATTGAAGCAAGCTCCTAGGACTTGGTATGGTAGGATAGACAGCTTTCTATCCAGTTTGGGCTTCACCAAGAGTTAAGCAAATTCCAACCTTTACTACAAGGTTGACAAAGGCAATCCAGTGATACTATTTTTGTATGTGGATGACCTATTTGTTACAGGAGAGGATATACTAATTGCCGACACGAAGATAAATCTTGCTGTCGAGTTTGAGATGAAGGACTTGGGGATGATGCACTACTTTCTAGGCATGGAGGTGTGGCAGAGTACAGATGGAATCTTCCTTGGACAAAGGAAGTATGCAGTAGAGATCCTGAAGAGGCTCGAGATGATGGAATGCAATGCCATGGCCACACCTATGGCATCAAACCTGAAGCTTCTGTATGATACTTCATATGATTCGATTGATGTCACTATGTATCGTCAGATGATTGGGTCCTTGATGTACCTAACAAACACGAGACCAGATATCTGCTCTGCAGTGAACACATTGAGCCAATTCCTGACGGATCCCAGAGGTGTTCACCTGGTTGTTGTAAAGCATATTCTGAGGTACCTGAAGAGTACAATTGATTATGGGCTCAAGTATGATGCGAATCAAAATTTTAACCTACAGGGTTATGATTCGGACTGGGCAGGAAGTGTTGCAGATAGGAAGAGCACTTCTGGGTGCTGCTTCAATATGGGACCAGGTGTGATCTCTTGGTTTAGCAGGAAGCAGTCCTGCGTAGCACTGAGTACAACCAAGGCAGAATATGTTGCAGCTTGTTTGGCTAGTTGTGAGGCAGTATGGCTCCGGAAGCTACTGTCTGAGTTATTTGATCTCCCGTTGGAGGCTACTGGTATCTTTTGTGACAACCAGAGTTGTGTGAAGCTGTCTGAGAATCTAGTGTTCCACGACAAGTCAAAACACATTGAGATCAAATATCACTATATCAGGAATATGGTGTAGAGAGAAGCAGTGAAGCTCCTGTATGTTGCGATGGAGGAGCAAGTTGCAGATGTGTTGACGAAACCACTAGCCAGAGTGAAGTTTGAGTACTTCACAGAGAGGCTTGGTGTTCTTCAGATAGAAGATACTTCGAGGAAGAAGTGATGGGACACATTTGCTGGAGCCATTCTAAGCATGGTGGTAGGAGGATCCTTCCCATGGCTATGGATGTAAGCACTGTGTGATGAGCATCAGGATGATGCTCTAGTTACTGCTTATGATATGCATTAGGTGGATTCTTTGTATGATCAGTTGGATCATGTATATGTATATGCATTAGGATGATGCTATGACGATGATTAGGACGATCATGTGTGATGAGTATCAGGATGTTACTCTGGATGATATGCATCAGGATGATGCTATGATGATGATCAGAACGATCATATGTGATGATATGTATCAGGTGAATGCATTGCATAATCAATTGGATTATGAGTGATGAGTTCCGAAGACATGGATGCACATGAGATTTTTGGACATGGTTGTAGATGTGTTCTCCCATGGTCGCAATGTAATTACTGAGCTTTTCCAACATGGTTGTAGATGTGTTCTCCCATGGTCGTGATGTAATTGTTGTAGCTTTTCAGACATGGTTGTAGATGTGTTCTCCCATGGTCGTGATGTAATTGTTGTTCCATTTGAGCATGGTTGTAGATGTGTTCTCCCATGGATGTGATATAAGTGGTGTGCCATTTGAGCATGGTTGTAGATGTGTTCTCCCATGGCTACGATATAAGTGCTGTGCCATTTGAGCATTGTTGTAGATGTGTTCTCCTATGGCTGCAATATAAGTGTTGTGCCATTCGAGCATGGTTGTAGATGTGTTCTCCCATGGCTGCGATATAAGTGTTGTGCCATTCGAGTATGGTTGTAGATGTGTTCTCCCATGGATGCGATATAAGTGTTCTGCCATTCGAGCATGGTTGTATATGTGTTCTCCCATGGTTGCGATATAAGTGTTAAGCCATTCTCACATGGTGGAAGATGTGTTCTCCCATGGTGGAAGATGTGTTCTCCCATGGTGCAGATGTAAGGGTTGAATCCATTTTTCACATGGTGGTAGATGTGTTCTCCCATGGTGAAAAAGTAAGGGTTGTAGCCTTCCTCGAATGGTGGTAGATGTGTTCTCCCATGTCGGTGGTGTAAGTGTTGTGTATGAGCATCTGGGCTGTGCTTCGTGAATCATGAGATGTTATGATTAGTATGATCATGTGTATTAGGATGATACTCTGTGGCCATGGACAGGTTGTGCAGTGGCATGTAAAAGGTCCTAGGAGATCCGATAGATTGAGCTGTGTGCTCATAAAAGTCCTAGGATGCTCTTTCAAGGTTTTGTGATGCATGTAATAAGTCCGGAGGATTCCACAATATGGCCAGTGATGATGAAGACCTTCAGATGGTGGGCCTACATCCAACATGAAAAAGGGCTGGCTCTGTAGAACTTCCTATGACGAGTAGATTAGAGATTGATTGAGATAGCAACAACAGAGACGATGATGATGATACACTGACGATGATCCAGAGAAGAAGACTTGTGCTAGCAGATCTGTGTCAAGAAATACCTACCTAGTTAAGAGGGAGTGTTGATGTATTTGTAACTTCGGAATGTATTTCATATATGTATATTGTACTCCTATAGAGATGGTATTATTCCTCTATACGAAAGTGTTGTCATTTATATTTTAAGTGTCGTAACTTATACTTGATGTGTTATTAGACCACCTTGATGGGGTCGTCCTTGTATAAGTCATGTGGGTTAAAGGGTTATTAGACCACCCTATTGGGGGTTGACCGTGTCAGCATTATGTTAAGTAATTAAGTTGAGCCCGACCTAGTAAAGGTTATTAGGCAAGTCGAGTCAAGCATAAATAGAGTGCGGGAGGCACTCTATCTGATCATTCAATTTCTTACATATACACTCATTGGAGAGTGGTGCACTAGTGGAGGAGGAGAAACTGCTACTAGGAGACTATCTCTTATGCTTGGGTTTTGTATCATTTCTCTATCTATCTCTGAGGAATTTATTGGGGTTTTTCACATTTATGGTTTTCCCCAAGGAAACTCTGTGTGTCTATTGTCTTATGTGATTGCTTGTTGTGATTGATATGATTGATATGCTGTACATGTTATTCTCTCAGTAAAGATCCTAGAGTATGTTGAATTAATGGTAAAAAATTAACAATATATGGTTGTCCTGAAATAACATCACAAACTTCAAGTGGGGCAACATCACCCATTACCTCATCTTTGAAGGGCTTGATATTGTAGGAAAGTTCGAACTGTTGACTAATGCAGATGTATCGTCCCTGGATTATCCAACCGATGTTGTATGGTTGGGAATGTGGAACCGTCAGAAGCTTCAATATTTTGATGACTTCAACCAAGATGAAGTTTTTCTAGCTACCACTATCAACAATGAATTGTAGCAGAGTTCCCTGCACCCACAGTTGTGAATGGAAGAGGTGTTCCCATTCCTCTATCTCCTCTGACTCTTATTATTGAATATTTGCAGGTGCGATTGTGGAACTAGGTTCCGCGTCAATGATCGGCTTTCCCTTTTCTTTTTATCCATCAGATTCTGAGTCAGAGTCTGGATTTGGGGATTTTGTCTCGACCAACAAGGATTGATTTGAGTGGAATTCATCAGTGTTGTGCTAAGGGCTCTTGTGAAATTCACACCACTTTCCAGTGTCCTTCTTTGATTTCCATTACCCTTCTTTTCTTGTGGCTTGGGTTGGTTGTTGGGGCTTTGTTCGTCCTTTCTCTTTCCTTTGATTTGTGAATTAGGACCACCTTTTCTAGGCTTCTATTGGGGATTTGCAGACCTAAAACCCTACTTATTCTTTTTCTTAAACTTATGCTCGATCTTGATGGCATATCAATAAGATGCTCCTTGTGAGGATATGTCCAGGAAATCCATCTCTATCTAAATGTAACTGTGCAGGCCACTGCGGTACTTTATGACCAAGTGTCGTTAAGACTCTGGAATACTCATTTTGGAGCACAGAGTATGGAACATGTTGGTAAACTCTGGTACTATTTGGTCTCTCTCCTGGCGCAAATTCATCCACTTGTTGTACTGGTCATCATAGTTTCCGATAGGGTAGAACTCTTCCTTGACGACATTGACAAAAGTCGCCCAAGTGGGGTGTGTCCTGAATATTTCAGACTCATCGCATGCATGCCTCTCGCAATACCCATCCCACCAGTATTTGATATGTGGAAGGGACTTAAGGAGCACGAATGTGATCTTTGTGCTATTGAAAAAATTTTGAACAAAGAAGTAACCCTCTAATAAATTTAACCATTTCTCTAAATCAACTGCATCTATCTTTCCTTCAAATAGGGGAATTCTAAATTTAACTTGTACCTTGAAGGGAGTTTCACCCTAAAAATGGATTCTCATTGAAGGTGGATCCACCACCGTCAGCATCCTTCGAAGGATCTGTGTGAAATTATCCATCATCTCGTTCCTCGGTCGTGCGAGAGCTTCCTCGAGCAATAACTTAATAGGATATTTTACTCAATCATCTCTCTTTTCTTCTCCCTCTATGGGAGTATACTTTGGCTGACGAGGGTGGTTTTCCCCAAGCTCAACTAGTTCGACACCTAACTCTCGATACTCAGATCTCTTCAAGGACATGCACTGAGAAACCACAAGAGTAGAAGGCTCTGATACCACTGATCTGGATTTATGTGAGAATGAAATGAAAGAGCATATATATATTCACATACATAGATATATGTAAAGAAACAAAGTGATATAGTAAACTAAGAATCTATTAAATGAATGAAATAGAACAAACTGTAAAATAAAAGCAGCTAGAATGGTGGTAGCTATATCTCTGAGAAGAGATGTGGTGGCTATGCTCATTCATGAAAATATGAATACAAAATGATGTTGAAAGGGACTATTTATCATAAACATGAGATAAAGAAACCTAAACATCCAAAACCCTAACCCTAGGAGATGAACCTCATAAATTTTGTGGCACCAAATTGGTTAGTTGAACAGTCAACTTGTCGGGGTCATAACGTTTGCATACGATCTCTGTTTGGGTTGTTTGGTAGGCCGTCATAAATATCTATCCGGGGAGTAGAAAAATGAAATGGGCCCACACAAGAGCCTATGAATATTGTGTTGGTTGCTGTGAACCCAAAAAAACATCATTTAGGGCCTCAAAACGGCCCCAGAAGTTCAAGGCCTAGAAAACTTAGAAAATTATTAGAAAATTGTTACAATGGAAAATAGTTGTGAGCCAGTGGAATAGGTGGGTGGAAAACTATATCCATATGTATCATTTAGATATAGTTGTATTTTTCTACATCATTCCAACATAAGTTGAAGGAAGTGTTGATGCCACGAAAATCGTAGCATCAATCAGTAAGGGATTCTCCCCGGTAAGCAAGCCCAATTAGATCGCTCACCATTTGGTGCGGGGAATCCATTTGGTTAATGGGTCCAGCTACCGTGTAAGATTTAAATATTTGTATTCTTTGTACCGATTGTGGCCCGATCCACCGTTTATGTGTTTTATTTTAAAGATGATATGCAAGTTCTCTAAGCTAAATGCAGGTAACTAAATAGAATTAATCTAAAACTGTATAAGCAAATCTAATCTATCCCTGCAAGGAGCAAACTGTAAATATGAGTAATAAACTGAAAGAAACATCTAAAGATTTCACAGATAGTTATTTAATCATAAATATGCATTTCTAGCAGAATATAAAGATATCAGAGATAGCTTTGATCTAATTAATGCATTCCATTACTCATTTGAGATAAACATTTTGCACAAAAGAATTATAAGAACATTCATCACATAGAAGCAATTCATAACAGCAAGGAATGATCTCACATTAATGTATAGATGGCACAGGAATAATACAGCAAAAATTTAACACATCTTTCATGTAAAAAACGCAGTCTCCCAGGCTTTTATTAGGCAAAAATCGAATTTCAATTACATGCAGCAAATCAGTTGATGTACAAGACAGAAAATGTTTGTTTACCTGCCAAAAGTCCTTATATTATCTTCTATTCATATATATATAGCTTTACAAAATGCTCCAAGAGCTGCCACCTGTACCCTAATCCTAGGAATCTTTAAATTTGTCTTTTCTGCCCATATTACAAAAGTGGAATAAATCCTCAAAAGTTTTACAAAAGAAAAAGGGAGCAAAACTCTAGCTGTCCTTTTACAATTGAATAGCAGAAAATCCAAAACACGAAGATCTTCTAATTTGTCCCTTAGATGCTTATGGATTCCAAATCAACTCCCAGATGGCGCCCCTGCTTCTGTTGGTACTGTTGGTGCCTCTTACATTGCTTGCTTGTCGACTTTTGTTATGTAGCTGAACCAGATACCTGTATCTCGCACAATAGTATTAGCAGGAGAAGGGAGAAGAAGCAAGTGGGAATGTATGGAAGGTTGTATGATGTACTGGTGAAGGTCATCCACTGTCAACACATTTATCTTCCTCATGTATTCCAGCTCTGAGCCTAGTCCCCCCTGCAATTTAGACAGTCGTTGTTCTTTGGCCAGGAAATATTCAAGGGTGAGAAGTATTTCCATATGGCATCTTTCATGACTCTCCTGGATCTTTTGATAAAGACTGTTGCATCTTTCCATGGTTACTTGGATTACAGAAATTAATTTCCTACCATAGTTCTTGTAGAACTCCATGAAAGCTATATCTTTGTTAAATTCATCCACGGATTTGAAAGGGAGGTGCACGGGAAACCCTGACTTCCCTTCTCTCCATTCAATATGTTTAGAAATATCGTCTTTTACCCATGTATATTTCTTCTTGAGCCTTATTGCTTCGGAGTTGATTTCCTTCATCTTGGTCACCATAGACTTTAATTTGCAAATATTCTCAGTAAGCAGCTCCTGTGACTTGTGCATTTGCTTTAGTATGTCACATGACTATTCATGAAAAGGGCCTAAGTTGATGACTTTGCTGCTTGCCTATTCTAATTGTTCTGTAAGCAGCTCCTTTTCCTCTTCCAGATGCACAATTCTAGCTTCAAAATCATTGTTCTCCCCTTCCACTATCATCATTTGGACAGTCAAATTGTCCTTTTCCTCCTCCAAGTGTTGATACTTAGTCACCAATTCGCTTTTCTCTGCCACCAGGGCATCATACTTTTTAACCATTAAATCCCTATAAGCCTGCTTATTGACCACAGTGAGTTACAACATGCCGGCCCTTTTCTTGGTTGCATCCAACTCACTAACTAACTTGTGCACATTGTCTTCACTTGCTTTGGCAACAGCTACAGTAGCGAATGCCATAGCCACAGGAGCGTGCTATGTGCCCTGCATAACAGTGGTTTCCCACTTGGTGATGATGTCTAGGTGGAAAGGTTTCTTCATCACCGTTTTCGTTCTTTGTATGATGGAGTTACTCTTGTTATCAAACAAAAATTTGTCCCAACGAGTCATGGTGTGATTCTTTGATGGGGTAAACGGGATGAGCAAAATATCTTCTATGGGGATGCTCTCCTCCAAGGTTGGGCTCTAGACCATTTGGGAATCTATATCCATATCCTGCATGCCTGAGCCCCCAGCTCATGCATCCTCTTTGGATTTATTTTCCTCCTCGACCTTCATCTGCCTTTCTTCTTCTTCGGCCTTCAGTTGCTTTTCAACAACTTCTCTTTCTTCTTGCTCTTTGGCAGCTTCTTCCTTTCTGATTTTCTCAGCCTCCTCATCTTGAAATCTTTGAACTTATTCCTCTTGAAGCCTGACTTCTTGCTCCTTCCACATTCTTTCTTCTACTTGCTTTTGGAACCCCTCAACCTCAGCCTTCAGCCTTTGCTCTTCCTTTGTCAGAGCTTCGGCTTCTTCTTTCTCTCTCTCTGGTTCTACTTCCTTCATAGTTTGGACTGCAGTAGAATTAGATCCTGCTCCACTTCTGAGGCGAAGGTGTCTTTGGATTTCAGTCATATTGTTGACTCCTATGAAAAATTCTTCGTCTTCATCAAAATAATGAGCATATTCAAATTTTGTGTTAACCATTTTGCAATGGTCTGTGGCCTTATTAAGCCTGTCATTCTTTGAGAAAATATTTTCTCCAAAGTGAAATTCCCTGAGCTCCTGAACAAAATCTTTAGCCAAGTTGGCCTTGGAAAACTTGTATGCCCCGACATAGAAGGGTAGGGTATAGAAGGAATATTTCTTTGCTTTCTTCAGGACATGACCAACTCCATCTATAAATACTTGCCTCACTGCTTCTTTATGGATGACAAAATCAGTCACATACTTAGGCAGGATATATGGTGGCTTGGAACCTCCATACATCCTTATGTAGGTAGCTTCTTCCCTCAGATAAACATCGCCATACTTTTCTAAGACTGCCATGGCAATATCGGATAAGAAACTAGTCTCTTCATTGAACATTAGTTCATAGAGTGGCATGATTAATTCTTCGGATATGATCTTGTAATGCCTCTTGTAATTCTGGGCCCATAAGATCTTGTAACCAATATAAACTGGGGTATCGGCCTGGTTCCAAATGCATACTAATTTTGGGAACGGATGCCTTGACAAGATGCAATCCATGAGATAGGATGACAAGTAAAATTATAATTTTCCCTAGGACATCCCTTCTTTGGCATTAACTACGACTGTTGATATGCTATCCGAGAGGATGTCTTCCCAATTGAACACCGTACCTTTGAATGCCACATAGTGAATTAGAGGAACCCAATGCAGCTGATAAGTGGTTCCATCAACTCTTCCAAAAATTATGCTCAACATGAGGTCAATAATTCTGAAAGGTGTCCTGAGTGCCCGAACTTCGTAATCATCGCTTTCCTTAACTCTCAGCTACCTACCTTGAGTCAACAATTTCCTAGCCATTTCCACATAATCCATGTTGAGACTTTCCATCCATGCATCATTTAACAACTACTGAGTGCGGGGCAACTTGTAGATTGCTGAAATATGTGCTGGGTGGAAAGAAGCAAAGGACTCCCCCTTGCTGTCAGATAGGACTCTTGATTCGGCATTTGCATGTGCCAGAATCCATCCGATAACTTCTGAGCAGGGAAAGAGCTCTGGACGTGTCGCTGCTTTAGTGATGCCAGAGCTTCTAATGTTCTGGTATAGGTACATTTCTTCCAGGACTGACCCGGGAATTTCCTGGTCTCTGATTATGCGATGCACATCACCCCACTTAAACTTGGGTGCAATACCCATAACTGGCTTGGTGTCCTCGTACAATGTCTCAATCCTCACTTCAGTACCACTTGTCCTTAGCTCGGCCATCTTTTCCTTCTTCCTGCTACCTTTCGGCATCGTGATCTAACCTGTCCAAAAGCATGACTTAGTAGATAAATGACAAAAACGAGCAATTACTTTATGGCGGAATTTTCGGCAAGACTGGGTGAGTTGACCAGAAAAATATGACCTTATGACATATCAAAAAAATTGATTGCTTGTTTCGGCAAAACTCAGTGAGTTGCACCGAAACGGGAAGAACTTAAAACTTAATAAAAAAGAGGCGAACGCTTTGGACCAACTCAGTGAGTTGTGCTGCTGTTTCGGCTGCGAAAGATGAGTTTTACTTAGAAGAAAAAACAAAAATAGGCTCGAAGACTTGCTCCCTTCTCAAAAAACTAAGTGCAAAAAAGGCCTCACAGGGAAGTACTTAACTCTTCAAGTAAACTTTCTTAAAAAACAAAGGAGGGGCCCCAATACTTACAAAGTTTTTGGGGAAGGATGTTGCAACAACAACAGGTAGTGAATATTATCTTTTAATAGTGAGTATATGGTCCAATCGTCGAAATAGACAACCATAGTTTTATATCGATATTCTTGAAATGCTTTTACTACTATTTTGGAGAAGACTACTAGCACATTCATTAGACTAAAGGGCATAAACTTATAAGAAAAATATACAAATTCGCAAACAAATTTTTTTTTGTGCTGATCTTCTTTTGCGATAGGAACTTGATTATATCTCGAGAATTCGTCGATGAAATAATAACCTTCGTGACCTGCAACTTCATTAATGATTTCGTCAACGAAAGGTCTAGGAAATGGGTCAGTCAATGTTACCTTATTTAATCCTCTGAAGTTGACATAGATTCGTAATATTGTTGGATCATGCTTCTTTGGTTGAACTACCATAAGGCTAGCCCACTCTGACTGATCCACTGGATATGCTTTGAGCATATTATCGATTTCCTTCTTTACTATATCTTTATACTTGTGTGCCACCGTATATGGTCATTTATTCATGGTTTTTGCATCTAGCTTTCACCCATTTCTTTAGCTAACCCTTTTAAGTCTTTGTAGTCTCTTGTAAATACATCTTGATATTCCTTTAGCAAATTGGTTATTTTGGCTACCTATTAGCTAGAGCAATAATCTCCAATCTTTGCCATCTTTGGTCGATCGTCATTTGAAATATCGATTTCTTTCATTTTTATTTGTGCATCCATCCATTCCGGTTCCCTTTTTTCATTGATTGGTTGATCTCCTTCTTTAAATTTTATGAACGTCGGGGGAACATATTTTTCCATGAATTTTTCTTGCTCTATCTTTGCTTATGTTCTGACTTGCATCAGTTTCTTGACAGGTTTTACAACGCAAAAATGGTTTCTTTTGACATCTAAACCTTTTACCCAAAATTTTGGCATTTTCCATCTCTATTCGAGTTTATCAACATGTGGGCTTAGTCAAAATATGATTACATGTCGGTTACGACTATTCTGTTGATGTTGTCGAAATATTACTTGTCTATTGTATAAATTTTCTTATTTTTTCGACTGCTTCTCTTATGTATTCTTTTTCTGGACTGAACGAGAAATATTTGATGAAGTTTTCTTTTCATTCTTTCCAATTGAATGTTTATACTTTGACTTCTTCCATCTTATACCATCTGTTTGGTATATCTTCTAACGTATTTGGAAATAGATGGGGGTATAATCTTTCATCTCTGTTAATCTCTAAATATGGGCACATTTCCCCCTATATTGTGGTTCATTACATTAGTTTTGATTTCTTCTTTCGTCCATTAGTGGTAATTTTCATTATTATGGTTATATTAGTTATGTTGACTTGGGTCAGTTAGTTGGGATTGTACCCCTTAGTCTCGTATATATAGGAAGGAGACCTTTCATTTGGAGTAGCTTGTCTTGTCTGGTCTTGTGTACTTAGTACATTGTGTAAGGAGGTTTCCCCCTCGAAGAGGCTTGTTATTTAGCTATTTTATTCAATCAAGTCGTGGATTACTCTTTCTGATCTATTTCTTCTCTTTTCGTACTATTTTTGTAAATTTTTTGCTTAACATTTGGTATCAGATTCCTTTCCTCGGGATTGATTTCTTCAAAACAAGTCATCTTGGAATTTTCGCTATAAATTTTTTTCTACGAGGGTTCAGAGAGAGAGACTTAAAACCCATCTATAGAAAATGCATTGATAATTGTGGTCCATGTTTCAGATCTTGAAACATTACAGGTTCGGAGATATTTGTTCTAGAATCTAGGGATTCTCACTAGTCCAAAAACTAGTCTAAAACAAGTGTTATGAGCAAAAAGGTCATATATGGGGCATGCAATATCCAAATTGAGTGAGACTTGTTGCATATAAAAGAAGACAGACCAAAATATCTGTGGTAGGGTTTTGAACCTTAGATACATAAAATTGGACACGTGGAATACAATACAAGTTTTCTATTATGGAAAGACCCAAAATAAGAGGTGTTGGCATATTTGAAATAAAGTATTATTGGTAAATCCAAATTAGATAATACCTGTGGAATTGGAAATAGGACACATCAGAATAAAACGGTGCGAAGTTTCCAAGCCATAGGAGAAAATTTTTAAAATTTACATCAAGTTTAAGTTGGCCTTAAAATTGTCTTCCAATCAGGGTTTGAAAAGGTACGCCTTTTTTTAATTTTGATTAAATTTGAGTAGAAGGATATAATTGTGGTGACACCTAAGGTGTGATATCTGTTTATATTGTTCAAAATTACACAAAAAGTCCATCCAAACCCCCATAGGATCCATCCTCGACGCATGATGAAATGGAATACCTTTCTTTTAGAGTGTCCCAGTTGGAAGATATGATTAAAGGGTCTGTGAAAAAAGTTGATTTGGATAATTTAGAGGAGAAGATGAATAAAATGGAGGAAAATTTGAAAGTTTCAGTGAAAATGGTTTATTTACTCAATATAGAGGAGAATTCGATGTGGAATATGACAAATATTGTTAATCTCATACAAAATTCAAGGGATACTCTTCCTACAGGTAATGATGTGTTCTGGGATACTCGGGAGGATAAAGATAATTCTCATGTTGAGAAACCTTCCATGAATAAGAATATTCCAAGAGGAAATTATTTTGGTAATGGAAGTCATCAGGGATGGTCACCAAGGGGTACCCAGCTTCCAAGATTGACATGAGAAATTTTGATGGCAATGATCGAATAACATGGATATTCCGAATGGATCAATTCTTTGACCTACACTAGGTTCCAACTTTGAAAAAGGTAACTATTTTATCATTATATTTAGATCCCAATCAATTTGTATGGCACCAATGGCTTTGTGACCGTAAAAAAGACTCTATTATATCTTGGTCTATATTCACCGAAGAATTGATTGCACATTATGGGGATATTAATAGAAATACCTTCTTTAGCCAGTTAATAAATATCAAGCAAAAAGGTCCAGTTGCAGATCACATCAAACAGTTTCAGAAGCTAAGTCTTAGAGTGAAGAAGATTCCAGAAGATAATCTGTTGGATCTCTTCGTTGGCACCTTGAAGGATGACATTCAACATAATGTGCGTCTCTTTGAACCACCATCCTTGGAGAAGGCCTTCATGATGGAAAGGAAGGTTGAAAGTAAAAATATGATGATGGATACTAGAAAGAGCACTTCCAACACATACCGAGAGAATACTGTTACTTCTTCTAACCCACCTCAAAGGTTGATACCTCAAAAAATAGAGGAAAGAATAGAAAAAGGCCTATGTTTTAATTGTGATAGCAAGTATAGTAAGGGACATAAGTGTGGTGAGAAGAAATTATTTTACATAGAATGTGAAGAGGAAGAACCAAAAGAACAAGAACCATCTCCAGATAAAGAAATAGAAGATACTACTTCAGAATATATTACTCCCACCATATCATGTCATGCATTGGGTGGAATTAGCACTCCTCAAACTCTCAAGATCGAAGGATTTATCAAAAAGAAAAGGGTAATAGTGTTGATTGATTCTAGTAGTACTCATAATTTCATCCACTATAAATTAGCAAAATCTGTCAATTGCTTTGTATATCCAGCACCATCGTTTCAAGTAATGATTGCAGATGGAGGAACTATCAACTGCTCAGGGAAATTCCATAATATAAATCTTACTATGGGATAATATGTATTGAATATTCCAATGATTGTTATTCCAATGGGTGGTGTTGATGTTGTCTTAGGAGTTCAATGGTTACATTCTTTGGGAACTGTGGATTTTAATTTTCATAATATTTTCATGATTTTTTTATGGGAAGGAAAGGAATATGAATCATAGGGTATCGCAGGGAAACCAAGCAAAGTGATAAGCTCTAATGGTATGAAAAAATTGATGAAAAATGGACATCAAGGTCTAATTGAACAATTATGCTCATTAGATGTTCAAACATCTAAGCCTCTTATTTCCCTAGATCTCCAAAGGGTCATTAATAAGCATTCCAAGGTATTTAAAGATATTCCAAAAGGTATTCCACATGTTCGATATTTCAATCATGCTATTTACTTAATCCCCAAAAGTGTTCCTCCTAACACCAAACCTTACAGATACCCCTATGGATAGAATGTAACATCCCCCTCACCCTTTCCAACCCTCGGTAGGGGACGTTGACCAAACCCGGGATTTCAAATTTCGCCCCAAGTCCATAATACATTTTTTTAACAAATAAAATGTATGCAGAACATAAATAAACATGCACAACGGAATTAAAAACCTTTCCAAACACATCTACCATTCAATTACACAATCACAACATACATGCATGAAATAAAAATGCATCAAAGTCAAATTCATAGGATTACTTATCTTTATCCAATGCAAATCCAAGCAACTAGCTGTGTAAGAGTGCTTTTCCACCCAACCATTGAACTTGTCCATCCTATACTATTTCAGCTCCCACGTTCACCCCCAAGCTGGGCTATGAGTCCACCAGGGAGAAGGGAACACCTATGGGATTCTATCTCTCATCCCACAACCTGTTCTGCTCTCTGTGATTATTCAAATGCTCATACAGATCTGTTCAGGGGTCTCACTCAGCCCTCCCAGCCTTGGCTGGTGACTTTTTCAAGCACCTACGAGAAGCATAACTCTATGGGTAAGGTTCCTAGATTTCCCAACCTTTTGCTCACGTACAACAAATGAATTTCCCTTCCCAAAAACGCATCTCTCTATCCTCTAATTCGGATTTTTGGGTTTAGCATATAGTCTAGTCATGGACATGAACCACAATGGTAACTCTACATAGTGTAGCAGCATGCATGAGAGAATGACAATGGAATGGAATAATGAACAAAAGAGTGTTGACTCCCAGGATATGAGGTAAGGGTGAAAATACAACTGACATGGATTTTGACCATAGAAGAAATAAGACAACTGACAGCTGACATAACTGTCACAGCCCCATGCTTCAATAACTACAAGAAATGACTTTTCCCACCAACCGCACATGTGCCTTAATGATTGGATAAATAGTCAAAGAAATATATAATTGGCTTATTCCCATCACATGGAATAATTTAGGTGTGAGTTCTAAGATTGACACATGGCAGCATAGTATTGGGTTTCCAATAATCCCCCTTCCTCTTCCCCTCTAGTGGAATCATAGCGCCTTTGGTGCTCTTTACACAACCATTGTTGGATCGTTTTGTTATTTATGCACACAATATTTACATATACTCTAAATCGGCATAAAATCCAACCAAACAATCCAAACATCATGTATGTCTATCCATTCACTAGTCGGGCCCTGGCCTTGAGCTCCGCACTAGGAATTCACACCAACATATTTTCATCATTTACATTTTAATGCAATGGGGTCAAAATTGGTATATTACACAGAAGAGTGAAATTGAGAGTATGGTTGAAGAAATGTTAGAGGCTTGCATAATTAGGCCTAGTCAAAGTTCTTACTTTGCACCACGGGTAATGGAACACAATTCAGATGGATCATGGCGTATGTGTCCATATTATAGAGATCTCAACAAGATCACCATTAAAGATAAGTTTCGCATTCCTATAATTGATGAATGGCTGGATGAATTACATGGAGCAATTGTATTCACAAAGTTGGATCTTCATTCTGGGTATCATCAAATTAGAATGAAAGATGAAGACAAACCAACAGAACTCATGGACGTCATTATGAATTTCTAGTCATGCCATTTGGCCTCACTAATGCACCTTCCACATTTCAGGGTTTGATGAATTCCATTTTCAAGCCTTTTCTTAGAAAATTTGTGCTAGTATTCTTTGATGATATAATAATCTATAGCAAGTCTTGGGAAGAACATGTTCAACATGTTGACATGGTACTACAACTACTATAGGTGCAACAACTATATGCAACACCTTCCAAATGTTTCTTTGGGGTGAAGGAGGTAGAGTATTTGGGTCATAATGTATCTCATGAAGGTGTCAAGGTAGACCCTAACAAAATTAAAGCCATGATAGACTAGTCGATTCCCAGAAACTTGAAGAATCTTCAAGGATTCTTAGGTCTGACAGGTTACTACCACAAGTTTGTTCGAAATTATGGAAGAATAGAAGCACCTCTAACAACATTATTGAAGAAATATGAATTTTCTTGGACTCCAGAGGCGACTCAATCTTTTGAACAGCTTAAACATGCAATGTGCACAACTCATATATTGGCCACACCATACTTCACAAAAACCTTTATTGTGGAATTTGATGCTTCAGAAAATGGCATTGGCATTGTTCTAATGCAAGAAGGACACCCACTTGATTTCACAAGTCATCCAATCAAGGGAAATAATTTACAAAAAACTATTTATGAGAAGGAAATATTGGCAATACTACATGCTCTTAAGAAATGGCATCCTTATCTAATAGGTAGGCACTTCAAGGTCAAAATAGATCATGATAGTATTAAATACTTCTTGGAACAGAGACTATCTTCAGAAGAGAAACAAAAGTGGGTAACCAAGGTGTTGGGATATGAATTTGAAATCATCTATAGAAAAGGGAAACATAATGTGGTGGAAGATGCACTTTCCATAAAATATGAAGATGTTGGGGCATTAATTTGTTCCATTTACATTCTACAACCAGATTGGATAGTAGCAACAAGGGAAGAATGGAAAAAAGACCTATCTATGTGAATGCTCATTCAAAAGCTACATAATGATCCCAGTGTAGCAGATACTTTTGTGTGGAAAAATGATTCACTATGGTATAAGGATCGCTTAAATTTATGCAAAAACTCCCAACTCAACCAGAAGGTCCTTTTTGAATTACATGCCTCTCCTATAGGTGGGAACTCAGGATTCCTGAAAAATTACCACAGGGCCAAGAAGGAATTTTTCTTGGAAGGTCTTAAATCTGATGTTCAAAGGTTCGTGGCTGAATACTTGGGTTGCCAACAGAATAAGGGTAAACAATTAAGACCCCAAGACTTCTACAACCTTTATACATACTTGTTCATCATTGGGAGGAAGTCTCCATGGATTTTATCACAGGTCTACCCCAAGTCAGAAGGAAATAATGTTATTATGGTGGTTGTTGATAGACTCACGAAGTATGTACACTTTTGTGCACTCGCTCACCCTTTTAATGAAAGCACAGTAGTTGTAGCCTTTATGGAAACTGTTCAGAAGTTACATGGAAATCCGATGATTATTGTAAGTGATAGAAATCCAATTTTCACTGGAAAATTTTAGACTAAATTATTTTCCTGTTTGGGTACTCAATTGGCTCACAGTTCATCTTATCACCCTCAATCTGATGGTAAAATTGAGATCATGAACAAGTGTTTGGAAGGCTATCTTCGTTGCTTTGCATCTGATAAGCAAACACAATGGGTGAAATGGTTGTCTTTGGCAGAATGGTGATACAATACTTCATTCCATACATCATAAAAAATGTCTCCATTTATGGCACTTTATGGGTACCATCCTCCATCTATCGCATCTCCCTTGAAAGGAAAATCTAAATTTCAAGTCGTGGAAGATCACATAGAGCACAAGCAAGAATTTTTACAGATACTTAAGGACAACCAGACTATGTCAAAAAACAGGATGAAACAACAAGTTGATCAACATTGTAGTGAAAGGAGTTTTGAAGAAGGGGATAGGGTATTTATTAGGCTACAACCTTACAAGAAGATGTCTCTCAAACTATTAAATAAGGAAAATAAATTAGCACCCAAGTATTATGGTCCTTCTAAAGTGTTGCAAAATATTGGTAGTATGGTCTACAAATTGGAGCTCCCTTCATCTTCAAGAGTACATCCAATTTTCCATGTTTCTTGGTTAAAGAAGGTAATATCAGACAAGATCCCAATTCAAACAATATTTCCAGAGCTTGATGAAGAAGTAAAATTCATAATGGAACCTGAACAAATCACTGAAACAAGGACTAAACATCTACGAAATCAGGCTATTATTGAGTACCTCATAAAGTGGAAGAACTTACCAGTTGAAGATTCGACATGGGAAGATGAGTCCTTCATACAGAGGAGTCCACAACTAATCAAGCGTTGAGGAAAACACGTGTCTGAAGGGGAGGGGAATGTTAAGCCCTAAATATGGGCACATCTCCCCCTATATTTTGGTTCATTACATTAGTTTTGATGTCGGATTTGGTCCATTAGTGGTAATTGTCATTAGTATGGTTATATTAGTTATGTCAGCTTGGGTCAGTTAGTTGGGATTGTACCCCTTAGTATCCTGTATATAGGAAGGAGACCTTTCATTTGGAGTATCTTGTCTTGTGCACTTATTACATTGTGTAAGGAGGTTTCCCCCTTGAAGAGGCTTGTTATTCAATTATTTTCTTCAATCAAGTCGTGGAGTACTCTTTCTGATCTATTTCTGCTCTTTTCATACTATTTTTGGAAATTTATTGCTTAACAATCTATGTATCCTACTCATTTCCATTCTTTCTCACATATATTGATGTGCTTAACTGGATCTTAACCTTGTATGAATTTTGGTATCTCTACTTGTGGAGTGATTTTCTTACCTCCAAAGCATTCAATGAAATTTGTTGAAGCAGTAGTCCATGTCTGGAGATGGGACTCATGTGTGTCCCACCATCTTGTTGTTTGTCCATCGAATGTTTCGACAAGAGTTTGAATTCGGCCTTGATTACCCATTTGTTTGGAAACTTACTCAATATGTGCAATCGGTGATTCCCGTTCCTTGTATTGAAGGGGTGGAATGCTTGTTGGCTCCTTTTTCATTAGGATGATCATCGGATATTCTCTTACTTTATTCCCAAATTTGTTTGGAATGATAGATATGGTAAAACACTGTTGCACTCTTTTTCTAGGATAATCTCAATTGATGAGTATTCACTGGCTTGTGCTTCATAATTTTCTATTTTCTAGTCATATAGCTCTGAGTCAGAGTTATATCCTACCGACAGGGGATTTCCTAAGTGGATTTGGCCATGATTATTTGGTTCATCAGTATCTTCATTGTTTTGGACTATTTGATATAGTCATCTAATTACATCAGCATTGCCATTTGGTTTAGCCCAAGGTTTCCCTTGAGATGGATTAATAGACACAGTGGATTTATTTTCGTCTCCTTTTAATATAATTCTTTATTTTTCTAGTGAGATGGATGCTTTCATTTCCCGACCCAATGGTCGTCCGACTAGGGTGGGAAAATATTTGGATTATGCTCTTGGGTCAATGATTCCGAAGTCGATGTATGTGTTGATTCCCATAATAGAAGTTATAACAACTTTCCACACTCCAGTAGGCTCAATTAGTCCTTGGTTGGCTAACTTGAGATAAAGACCCGACTCTTCTAGTCGAGGTCAACCGACACTTTCCCATGTTGATCTTGTCATTATATTTTCTTGTTACCCGAAGTCAAGGATGACTTTTGCAATACAAAATCCTTTGAATTCAAGGTTGACAAGGGGGTTGATATCAATTTTTTCTTTATGATTTAAATTGCAAATAGTTTTAAAGATCCTTTCATTTTGTGTACTCTTTTTGAGAAGATTCATTATATCAATCAATATTGAAATGGCTTCGTCTTTTGTTACGAGTTGTAGTAGCTCATTAATTGTTTTATTCTTATTTTCATTATTACTTTCTTCAACAACAATTTGTGCAAATATGTATGATGCGTTGTTAAATATTTATTTTTTCTTCAATAGATTGGGGTACTCTTCTTTATTTATTTGTATTCTTGTAACTTGGGGGTTATCTCCACAAATTTTTGTACCTTGTCTAGTGATGACTTGAAATTTTTTAGTATTTCCTGATTCATGTTTAGAGACAAAATAAAAAATGTTAACAATTTTTCTTTTATTAAGTGCATCCAACATTATGGGGAAATCTTCTAGATTGTTCTCCCCAACGCCACATTTAGTACAAAATTTTAAATATGTCTTGCATTTCCAAGGACAATCAGGACTCAAATGATCTTCAATGTAGAATACATAGCAGTGAGGTCAACTTCAACCAGGTGTTCGATAACCTCGATTATTGTTTCATCCACGACCGTTGTATCATCCTCGACCATAGTTTTTGTTGTTGAGCTAGTCATTTTTTTTTGTAAGTAAGCATAGGAACCTTCTATTACTGAAAACTGAATAAAAATACAGAGTACAAATACAAACGAGCAATCAAAAACTCATGCCATAGTGAAAAACCTCAGTATGGTCAAAAATTCATGAGATATTCGATCAAAACAGAGATTCCTAGCTTAACAGCCTCAGGAGCAGAGGAATCCCAAAAAATATCTTCCCAGTCGGCACAAAGACGGATAATATTGTGAAAAAGTAACAAGAACCAGAGAGAGGACCATAAGAAGCTGCAGCCCTGATGACCCTTAGACTGGTTAGATTTATCAGAAAATACTCTATCAAAAAGCAGAGGACCCAAACCTAGCAGCCCCCAGAACAAAAAGACCCATACATAGACCCATGTCAGCTCCGAGACTGAAAGTCCATAGACAATAGACAGAGCCACAGAAAAATAAAACGGAGCTCGTACCCGCAAAAAATCGAAGACCTCCAACACAAAATCATACCTCCAAGACTGGTCAGGGAGTTGGATGCTCTCCCCTGGGAGACAAGTTCCCTCTCGAGGGAGATCCCTTGAGGTGTCCATGTACTCCTTCAAAGTTGACTTGAGTAGGAGAACACCGATCGAGTTGGTTTGTTGATTGCCTTTGATGATTTGAATGGATTCATGGAGACCGTGAGCCAGCTGCTACCTTTCATGAATATCGCGAGCCAACAGTATCCTGACTACCCAGAAGGGGTTGGAAATCAATTTTCTGCCCAGGTAGGCTTCATACTCACGCAAAAGGGAGACTTCTCTATGCGCAATCTATGCCTCGATAGGGGCAGGCGTCTCAGCAAGGTACTGGGCACCCCAATTGAAGGTCTGGGGTTCCAAATCCTCCAAATCAAGGGAATGCTAGTGAGAAGAAGCCTCACCCTGATAACGATCATCCCCCCCTGCTCGGCCGAGAAGAACTGCCACCCCGGGTGGAGCCTCTGTGGCTACTAGCTCTCAATCAGGGAGCCATAATGTTCCCAATCGAAACACTTAAAACCAAGCAATTCACAAGATAATTATGACAATCCTTAATCTCCTGCTTCCTCAGATGGATAATGCTCCCAACAAAAAGAAAATTTATAGGAGTTTCTGGAGAGAGCAGGAAGTAGACCATGCTTAAAGCTGAAAGATTTCCACTAATTCCCACACAGAAAAAGAGATTACCATTAATGGCGCTATACAGGTTGATTATCTCAGTATTAGTGGAGAAGGCCATCTCGTATGCTTGGACCTCGTGGTAACTATACTTATGCAGCAGAAAAGTACCACCACCTTTACTAATGAAAGCACAGAGGAAGTTATTCCTTAAGAGGCCAACTACCGCGATTAAACAGTGAAGAGAACAAGTGGTGCTAAACAGGATAAGAATGATGAATATGAGCTCCATTTAATGTAAGCATGATGTTCTGAGGCACTTGGATGATCCAACCCCCGTGTCACCCTCCACTACCATCCTTTCAACCATGCCAGTACCTGTCTGGACCATTATGTCATATTGGTTGTTAGTGGGATCAACCGTGTCTAAAACATAAGATGTCACCATCTCAACCAGGTGATCATGAGCTTCCACCACCTCGTTTATTTCCTCATGATCAGGGACCAATCCATTAGCTATCCCTATTACGATGCGGGGGGAGCAAAGTTGGGGTTCGAGGTTGCAAGCATATCAGAGGGTTAGCTAGCTTCCTGACGTGCCCTTTCGATCTGACCCTCATCCATGTGAGGCTCCAAGTCGTCGAGATCTTCGTTGGTCAACACTTCGTATCTCCTCCTCAGATCATCGTCCACCATCTCTTATCGCAGAAATCCATGGAAGGAGATTCGAGCGTTCACCCCTTTGTTAGCTAATGCGTCTTCCACCCTGTTACCCTTCCTGCGAATGTGCAAAAAATGGATGGCTGGGTTGGAATCCAGTAGACGCCTAAGAGCCATGATTCTGTATTCCCACTTCCAATTGTGAGAGACCCTGGCTATGGCTGAACCATGCTGGACATGCAGCGTCGTGGAGATGATAATGAGGGAATCCCCTTCGACGACTAGAGGAGACCAGCCCTACTCCAGGGCCCATCTTAAACCATTGACCATTCCTTCCAATTTGGCTACATTCTTGATGTTTTCACCTAAGTCACCCCAGTAAAAGCTCAAAATAACTCCCTCTGCATTCCTAATGACTCCTCTGAACCCGGCCGGTCCAGGATTTCCCTTCGCTGCACCATCGAAGTTGAGCTTGAACGTGCCTTTGCTCGGGTATTTCCAAACTTTGGGACTAAGAGGAGGCATGATCACCTTGCGGGGTCGGCCAATGCATGTTGGTAAGTTAAAAATGCCCCATTCATTCAAAATTTGTCGCTCAACACTGTCCCTTTTCATGGCCTCAGAGGTCCACTGGCTTAGAGTTAGTGATTCCTTAATATGAATTTCTAACAGGTTCCAGATAGCTTCAATAGTTCTAGACTTGTCCTCAAAGATGCGTCTATTCCTTTCCTTCCATAGCTCCCAGACCACAAAACCTGGGAATAATTCCCAAATCCTATTCAGGATTTCATTTTTAAACCCTTTGGGAGTCCAATTGGCTATAGAAAGATCAGGGCGATCACGGACCCTAGCACTTTTTCGAAAATGCTCTTCTCCCTTCTCCCACAAATAGGAGGCCACATGACAAGAGTCTAGCAGGTGGTTTATAGTTTCTCCATCAGTCTTACACATACTGCATCTAGGAGGATCGATAATCCCCCTCCGTTGGAGATTCTCCCAAGTGAGAATGCGTCTTTGTAACAATAACCAACTGAAGGAATCAATTTTGGGCCACCAATTTCCTTTCCATATTTTGCGCCATTTATCCTCGGACTCCACTCTGTAAGTTTCCATGTGCAACCCCATGGCTTCTTTGATACTGAAATTTCCTATGTTCATATAGCCCCAACAAACCTTATTCGCTCCCTCCTACTTGGGGATTCTATGTTTACAAAGATCCTCATAGAAGCTATCTAAATTTTCATCTGGAACAAGGGATTGCCACCAAGATTTAGGTTTCCAGGTTCTGAAGTGGGCATCAACAGAAATGGGCTCCTAGAAGTCCCTCACCCGCTCCAATGGGCTATTTTGAAGGTAGAGAAGCAAATCAGGAATGTCTTCGTAGTTGGCCAAGCTAGGTAGTTGTTGGCAGGCATCCCGAGTAAAGAGGGTCAAGGCACCATCTCTGATCTCCCAAAAAATATGACTTTGGATAAGGCCCTTGTTTTCCTGAGCCACTTTCCATATGCTCGAACCCGATAAATCTTCTTTAAAGCTTATCAGACGTTGTTTCAAAAATTTGGAGGCATACTTGTGGAGCCAAACTTTACCCCATGGTTCATCGGTGTGATTTATCCATCTCCACCAAATTTTTTCCCCCAAAACCTTGTTTTTGCTGACGGGGTCCCGAAGTCCTAACCCCCCAGCAACTTTGGGCTTGCATAAAGTGTCCCAGTCTACCAGGGCCCATTTCCTATGCCCGTCCTTTCTTCCCCACAATAAATTCCTCTGAATGTTACGTATTTGCTTAAGGACAGACTTAGGGGTAGCCAATATAGAGAAGAGGTAGAGGGGCATGGCCTGGAGAACTGATTTTACTAGGATAATACGGCTTGGGAGATTCAGAGCTCTAAAGGTCCACTGTCCGAGTTTTTGCTTGAGTTTATCAAGTAGGTCCTTCCAGGAGATTTGGCGTATAGTGGATTCATCTAGGGGAGCGCCCAAATACTTCAAAGGAAGGAGCCCTTCTGAGAATTCCAAAATCCTGAGGATATTTCTTCTAGTGATTCTCGGGATATTGAAGAAATACACCTGAGATTTTTCCTTATTGATCTTTAAGCCATTGGCTTTAAGGAAAGTGTCCAAATCTCTTTTCACACCTCTAGATTCCTGAACAGTAGAAGGACCCATCAACATCATATCATCAACGAATTGTTTGTGAGTTTGAGGGTCAAGCCCTTCGTTGAGAGTAAGGGCTGAGAGTAAGCCCACTTATCTACCCCTCGCCTTGCATGGCTTTGAGCATACGACCCATACCTTCCGCAATGATGATGAAAAGGAAGGGTGACAAAGGATCTCCTTGGAAAATGCCCCATGAATCCTGGAAGGGCTAAGACAATGTCCCATTAACCAGGATTGAGAAAAAAGCAGAGGATACAAGACTCATCACCCAATTAGTCTACTTTGCTAAAAAGCCGAAGTTTCTAAGAACTTTAGCAAGAAAATGCCAATTAAGTCTTTTATAAGCTTTAGAGAGGTCAAGATTTAGCAGCATACATGGAAGTTTACCCATATTCAGGGAGTCTATCGTTTCATGCACCAGGATTATGCCGTCCATAATTTTTCGACCTTCCACAAAACCGCATTTCTCAAGGGAAATAAGAAGTGGTAGCAGAGGGCGCGATCTAGTGGCAATTACTTTGGTGATGATATTATAAATGATATTGCACAGGGAAATCATTCTGAATTTCCCCGGGTCGTCCATGCTAGTTTCTTTGGGTATGAGCGCGAGGAAGGTTGCATTAAGGGCTTTCAGAATAGTACCTGTCTTTCTAGAATCTTTGACAAGAGCCAAAACATCCTCTTTCAGCCAATCCCAGCAGGAGTGAAAGAAATTCATGGTAAACCCATCTGGACCTGGGGATTTATCCGCTACCATCTATTTATCCGTTGCCTCCAGTTCCTCCATATTAATGGGATTCATCATCAAAAGGTTGTGTTCATCCGTTATCACCTTGGGAATGAATTGCAGCACCTAGGCTTGGGCCTCGTGTCTGTAAATATTGGTTTCTTCGAGGAGATTGGAAAAAAAGTCGTTCAAGGTGCTTTCCAGATCTCCTTGAGTTTCCGCGTGAGTACCATCCACACGTTTTAACCACACCAAGCGGTTCCCTTGACGATGTTGAATGGCAGCTTTATGGAAAAACTTGGTGTTACGTTCCCCTTCTTGCAACCAACGATTTCTGGATTTTTGTTTCCAGAGGATTTCTTCCTGTTGCTCATGAGTATTGAATTCATGCGAGTTGTTTCTCCTCAATTTTCACCTCCTCCATGAAACCCTAGGTAATACCTTTCTGTTGAACCTCCTACATCTTCTTATCTAGCCAAATTTTATCTTGGAAGATGTTCCCGAAATAGTCCAGATTCCAATGCTTTATTTTACCTTTTAAAATCTTTAATTTATGTTGGAACTGGTACATTAACGTACCATTTATTTGTGTTATCTCATACCACCACTGATGGAGTTTCTCTGGGAAATCTTTGTGGAGCAGCCAAAACTGTTCAAACCTAAAAGCTGTGCGAAGGTTCTCCCCAATCCTCGACCATTTGAGACTAATCGGTCAATGGTCCGAGGCTTCTGAAGGAAGTACTACCACAGTCATCTCACCTCCTGTCATCATGACTGATTTCGTGACCAAGAAATGGTCTAAATGACAGGCAATGCTCGTGTCCCTCGACCACTTATTATTCCAGGTGAAGATACTATTTGTCGTTCTAATGTCCACCAGCTCCAAAGATGCAATGAATTCATTAAAGTGCTCATTGATGGGATCCAGTTGTCGAATTCCTCCTTTTTTTCATCCAGGGTGTGAATCAGGTTGAAATATCCCCCAAGGATCTACGGATCCGTACCCACCAACTCTTTCAGAAAATGCAGGGAGTTAAGGAAGGTCGGTTTTTGAATGGCTAAAGAGGGACCATAAACATTAGAGAGATAGCCCCTAGTCTTTGTTCCCAAAACCCAGAAGGAGGCCAAGAGGGAGAAGTGGGTGGAAAATAAGCCTCTGAGAGTGACCTCCCTTGGGTTCCAAAGAATTCCAATCCCTCTCGCCGCTCCCCTTGCATCAAGATCCAAGACCTCACAGATTGGCCATGCTTTCCTACCTATTACTCTTAGTTCTTCCTCCAAGCATTTAGTTTCTTGGAGAAACATGATCATCGGCTTTTCCAAATCGATTTTTTCTCTTTGGAAGACAAATCTTCAACAGGTTGTTATAGCCTCTTATATTCTAGGTTGTGATCCACATCAAGTAACTATCTAGGGATTGAGGCAAGAGATGCAACAATAGTAGGATATTGCCCTGAGGTAACTAGCTTTGATCCAACTATTTGGATTCTCTGCGCATTGTTGTGTCTTCCTTGTTTCTCCTTTTTTCCTTTCTTTTTCCCTTCTAGTTCCTTGAGGGATTCTAAGTTTATTCCCAAAAATTTAATATGCTTAGTCTTTAGGATTTCTTTCTCTAATAGGGAGACCTTCTTATGCGAAATGGGATCCGAGACTTTAGCCAAGATGGCCACCTCAAACCTTCCAGATCTAATTCTCCAAACTCCATTTCTTCTTCGTCTTCTTCTTGCAGAGGAGCCTCCGCCATCACTATTTATTTTTCTGTATCTTGGGAAAACATTTCCAATGATATGGGTGGAGGTTTTGGAATTTGATCCTCTTGGAGCTGGCCCTCCTTAGGGATTTCACTATCTTTTTCCATTTGAAGTGCCTCGAATCCGTTGTGGGTCTCTGTTTTTTTATTGGTCTCAGGTCTTGCTGTTCTTTTGGCTGCTCTTTTCCCGGTGGCCACTTTCTTGAAGCCATCTTCATTACTCCCTTCCATAGTATTATCTCCCCCTGGTCTTTTATTTAGAGGGAAATCTTGGAAGAGATGCCTGTGCTCATGGAAGCATCTGCATCTGAAGGGAATATGTTCATAATCAATTGCTTGAAACCACTCTTCATCATCCCACGATAACTCCATCCCATCAGGTAGGTCTTGGGAGATATCCATCTATAAGCATATTCTAGCATACGAAGTGTATCTCATCTTCTTTGTTTGCTCCAAGACTTTGACAAAGAATCCCAACATATTGCTGATATCTGTAAGTATCTCTTCTTTCCAGTATTCCGAGGGGAGGGAATACAGACGGATCCAAACTGGGGCGATGGTTAAATTTTCCTTGTCTGGATTGAAACGTTCTTTCCACGGTCGCAGGTATAGTCCTGTAGAGTGAAAGAAATATGGTCCATTCTCGAAGATTCTGGAGTGGTCAGCTTCATTGAAGAATACTACCGTAAAGAAACCTTTAGCCCCAAGCTGGATATCATAATGACCTTGTGTTTTCCATGTGGTATTAATCCAACATATCAATGCCTTCTCCACCGGCCATATGCCTACAAACTTGCCAATAAGAACATGGTCCTTCATGTACTGGATTTCCTCTCGAATATGTTCTAAGCGGATCTAAAGTTTGGGGATCATTTTTTATTTCAGCATACATTGCTCTGGTCTCCTGTTTTCAGCTTCCAGTGGGGTCGTCTTGCTCCTGCCGCTAGACCCTGCTCCTCCCTTCCTAGCATGAGCATCATATCCCATCATTGTTTCTTTTCCTTTTTCCCTATTTAGATCCAGAGGAGGAGGGGGTTCCTCCCCACCCGTGGATTCATCCATACTGACTATCCCTTCCCCAATGAGAAGAGACAGCACCAGGCCCTGATAGACCCAGTAGCAGACTGATCAAACTAGCAAACCCTAGATCACCATGAAACCAACCGCCTCTTGTGTTCTCACTTCAGCCCTTTGTTGTTATGCTAGTCATTGTTACGAATCTCCTGACCTTTTTTCTTTGCTATTTGAATCTGATATACTGTGTGGTAGTTTGATTTAACCTTCAAGTTTTTTATGCATTTTGTGGTTGAGTGTTGTGTTGTTCGACAAATTCCACACCATTTAGGTTTTATGTTGTCGACATTGTATGGGAAATTTGTGGTCGAGTGAGGCTTGAATCTTTCGTAAATGTCACAAAAGTATGTCATCCATGTCAGCTGGAAGTTTTATGGCTTCCTTTATTCTAGAAACAAAATTGGTGGTTCTTCCAGTGATCTCACTTCTCGTTGGTACATGTTATAATCATTGTGATACGTTTCTCTTTCATCATAAGGAAAAGCATACTTAGTATGCCCTTCTTGGGAGAATTTGGTACACCATACATTATTTTGACGCAATGTCAAATGTTGCAGTGATTTTTCGATTGCATCCAGTTGTTTGTCAATGGGTCCAGATGAGTAATTTGCATTTGATTCGACTCACAAGGATTTTTTCTATACTTCATCCTAGGTTGTATATTCATTCATTAGTATTGGATTCTTGATTTTCTCTTGCGTACCTTCGACACAAAATTGAATGACTAGTGCAAGATCCATCTTAGATGGCATTTGGGTAAGGATATCTTTGAATCATCTATCATATTCTCGTATATATTCTCCTAGTCTTTGTGTAATTTTCTTCAATTTATGGCCTTCCAAATTATTTATGTCATCATCTTTAAAAAAATATAGGAAACTATCTTTTATTTTTTGTTTTGTTTTTTGACATTCTTCAAGCAGGTTCATGTACCATGTAAGAGCTCTATTCCTAAGTCCTCCTGAAAACTGTGCAATTTTCTTATTCTCATCATCAATAAGGTTAGATTTCCAAAGGGATTCGGAGACAAACCAATGCTTTCTAGGATCACCATCCCCTTCAAAAATAGGAGTGTTAACAAGAATACGATATGCCAATTTTCTAGATTTACAAGTTTTTGGACTTACCACAGCGGACTGATTACTTGAAATACTTACTATATAATGATTACTATTTAATTCTTGCGATTTGGAATGATGACATGACAAACATACCTCTTTTACAGACCCTTCATTTCTAAGTTGGTTCATCGACATCTTGTTTGCTTCTATCAGTAGTGTTGTTGGCAAGGGGGTACTTCCATATGTTTTGAATAAAATAAATTAAACGAGTGTCTTCTGAATTCAGGTGTGAAGGTAATCTAGTTTCCATGCTTTGTACATTGAATCATCAACCTATTTGCAAGTCGTCCTCTTTGGTATAGTTGATTCCATATACTAGTATCGCCTAGAAGTAGTCCCATATCGCGCTCGACTATTTGTTTGATAGTCGGCCCAGTCGTCATTATCATGGGTACAGAACCAAAAGGAGTCGAGCTATCTGGGATTGTAATGAGCAATGTTTTTGGGGTCAACACCATTGCGTGTGACCATACTTTAGATGTCGGTACCTCACCTTCTTTCTCAACCATTCGACTTTCCCTCGACTTGGGTAGGCCTTTTGGTTGCTCGATCATCTTATCCATCTTCTTTAAAATTATTTTGGTGTGCAAAGGACTAGCAATATATATTGACTTCTCTTGTCATCTGTATCTTTTATCTCTTTCTATTTTATTTATGTCTGTTGTTTGCTTGTGAGCGGCTGGGAAATTATTTCAATGAAGCGGTCTTGAATTTTTATAGGCCTCCATTTGTCTCTTGTTTCATCAAGTAGCCTCATTCCTTTATTCATAACATATTTCCAGCGACCCCTTCATTGCTGTCTTGACTCCTATTGATCGACAGAAGTAAATTCAACCATGGTCCTCATTTGTTTAAGAAATATTCCCACTGTCGTTTGTTGACAAAACACTCCCAATATTTTTGTTGTTGCTTCCAATTTGATGTCACAAGTTCTTCTATTGGTGGTCATGGCTTAGCTATGTGCCCGAATCTTCATGGAGGTCAGTATAGAACTTACGTCGAACTTCATCAATGGATGATATTTTTTCTACAGCTTGTTCCTCACAGAATTAGTTGCAAATTTTGTCAAGCCACTCGCACATATTTTTTCTTCCACCATTATAGATCTTTCACATCAACAATTTCTCATTCCGAGCGTCCAATTTGGTCATGAACGACGTTAAAGAATTTCTTTATGTCACAGGGAACAATCTCTAAAAACTTTTCATGGGACTCAGTGAAGAATTTCCGACTTACCTGTGTTATTGTTAGCTTGTTCCACCTTGCATAATTTTGAATACAATTTGATACTTTCTTGTCTCACCACTCGTGAATCTCTCTCTTAGTTAGCATTTGATCATGTTCTTCATTTTCTCATGATTGTGTACTACTGGTAATGAAACCAATGTTGTAGTATAGGGAATCGTAAGGGTTACTAGTAGTAAAAAATATAAACATACAAATAGATCACTTGAACATATATCATACACAAATAAGTAAAGAGAGTAAGTGGGACAATAGAAACAAGCCTTTGTATTAACATATATGAAATAATGTACAATGGTCCATGCTAGATTCTCTATAGATCACGACTCAACAACCTATATATATTGATTACAATTAGTTATTCGGTTATAACTGCTAGTTTGGTCGGCTACCTGACTGAATGCACTGACTTGACCATAGTTGGGTGGAGGACCTAGTCATCCAGTTGACTAGGCTCCTCCAACACATGGGAAGACATGAAACAAGTATTCTTGAAGAAGTACAAATATTGTTGCAGGGATGGTGAAGATATATTAAGAATGACTCAAGGGGAAGAAGAAAGTTTGGAGGACTATGAGGAACACTTTCAATACAACCTTAAAATATCAAAACAAAAACAGTTAGGGAAAGAAACCTTGAAAACACTCCTCAAAGGAATCCATGATTAATATTTAGAAATCTTAAATATGATGGGAACAAGCTGTGATGTATTTCATCTACCCTATGATGATGTTTGGGAGTTATGTAGAAGTTATTCAAGAGGAAAATCTGATACTGGTATAAATAATTTTAGAGAAATTCCTTCTCGAGTATTGAAATATGTTTCAAGAATATGAGTTACCAGAGCTGAAATCGGTAATTTATTTGAAATTTCTAAAACTGGTATTATTATCTCTTTGAATTAACAATTGGATATTTTGTAGGCTAAGAAAAAGTAGGAATAATTTGAAGAAGCATTTTTCCCTTGGTGCCAAAAGAAACACCCCACAAGGAATTACACTTTGAGCAGTCTTGAAAGTTGTGGCATGCATGGCTTGAATCATCTGACAAATACCTGCTCTTCCTTACTCAGGATAAAATCAACATATCAAGGATATCTAGAAGTTGTAGCAATTTCACTTTATGCAATGGAACTACAACAACCATGGTAACCATGGCCTACATATATGATTCAAAACCATATCCCTCCATTTTATTATGCTCATAATAAGTCATACTCCTATACCATGGTAGCAATGGACGCATCAACATGAATCCCACCAACCTTGTCCACAAAGATGGCATGGACCATCCTATGATGGCATGGATGATTTCCCCCATCTTGCAGCACAAACATATCCTCCATACTTTCCATAAGCTCTTCAATAACGTCTTACTTTCCCATCAAGATCATCCACACAAACCAATCAGCTACACCTCCTACAATTACCTTCCCATCAAACTCCATTGTGCCCTACAAAAATTCATGTCTAGTCAACCCACACCCTATTAATAATAAAGCAATACAACATGCTTACAGTTTTGAACTACAAAATTTTCCTACATTTCCCACTTGTTCTACCTCACCTACAACACTACAGGAAATTCATACAAGGTTTGGGGAGGTTTTAAATCCAAGAGTTGTAGGGATCATGGAAGAAAATGAAGTTTCTTCTAGTCCTTATCAACGAGAAGATAAGATCAACATGACGCGGATAACATCGAATGAAGAAAATATATTGGAACAAAAAATTGAAGAACTTCCTGCAACATTGGAACAAACAATTGAAGAACTTCCTGCAACATTGGAACAAAAAATTGAAGAACTTCCTACAACATTGTCACTAGATCTATATCTCTTATGCATCAGGAAGATCAAATTTCTAAGGAACTTTATCATATGACAACTATGAGAAATCAACTCAACCAAGGATTATATTGAATCTTGGTTTCAATTTTTCATCAATATGCAACATCACTCCATATTTCAGCAATTCTTGGCACCATATTTTCAAGGGAAGATGGTCTCTCATATCCTTGTTTTCATTGAGACACATGTTTTATATTTGGGTATGAACATACTTAAGACCTTGTTTCAAAAATGGATGCATTGGAAGTTCTATTATACTTGAATAAATTTCATTTTTCAAGTAAATTAGGGTAGGATAGTGTGGAAAAAACAAAATAAATAAATGAAATAGTAAAGAGAAAAATAAGTCCAGTTGTGAAAACCAATTTACTGGCGCAATTGGACATGGAATTTGCTTGAAAACTAAGTTACTAGATTTTAGGGTTCACAATAAATTCTACAAGTTTCGTGTTGGTTTTATCTTTCACTATGGTTATTCACAATAATTTTTTTTGCTCATATTGAATGATGTGGAATTCATTAAGGTCCACCTTCCAATGGTCTTGTCCCATCGACCTTAGCAAATTATATGGGAAACAAGGCTTGAGTTATGTATAGTACCTTGGAGTTTACATGCATCAATGGTAAATTTCCTCACCGATGATCAAGGGAATACATCAATGTCTCTTGCTTTTTAGATCTTGTAGGTGAATCGACTTCAACACACCCATTCATACCTACTAGGTTGTACTATTGTACCTTGACAGCTCATTGTCATCACTGGTGAGTTTCCTCGCATTGGTTAACAATTTTCATTATTGATTTCAAATTGTAAGTGGGCCATCATTATCATACTATTGTTTCAAACTTTGAGATAGTAGCAAGATTTCTTGAGTTACATGAATGGATCTTCTATCAAAAACCACAAATCATCATGTGCTTCAAGGGTGAATAGAGGGTTTCAAGATAAGTCATATCTCACATGCCTCTCAAATAAGTTTATATTACCTTTGTTGGTTGCAATTGATATATATTATTCTAAATGATGTTTTGCAAACCACTGGAGTTTTAAACCCACAACCGTGTTTCCTTTGATTAAATTTCTATAGTAAACTTTAATCTATAGTCTACTTTGGAATCATATAAATATGGGGTGCGTTATCTTTACTGAATGAAAATGTTGGGTGCATTTCAAAGGTGCCTTGGGACTGTGAGCATGTTGATGCTCTATTTACCCCATGCTTTCTAATTGTTATGCCAGTAAGGATGACTAATCAAGCATTGTTGGACATCTCATACTGAGAACGCAAATTTGAACTATGGAAATGTTTCTTTCGGCATGTATTATGAAAGTTTGTAGCAATGATTTATAATAGAAACATATTCCTCTATGAAGGCTTGGGACACAAACCATTCAGGAAAAGAGGATTTCTAAAGGTTCCATTTAATACCTTAGAGGATCAAAGAACAAAGGATCGTGATAATCAGAAGAAATTCAATGACTCGCACTAGTTTGAGTTTAGAATAATTTCCAACATGTTTGAATAAAAAATGGCTACAATCATAGCTACTTCTTCAAACATTCCTCTAGTGCCTTCCAAGGGTCTGTTTTGAAAATTTAGGCAGAATATTAGAGGAAATTTGGATGAAAAATGGGCCTCCTAAGGAAAATGGTAAAAAAAACCATGTAGGCAATTTTTATACTATTTCACTTTTTTGGAAGCTGCCCAGGGTTATTTCACTTTTATTGAAGATACCTTAGGTTTTAGATTAAAATAAATTTATGAGGACAAAGTTTGATGTAGTGTTTTCACCCAAAATAAGGAAAGAAAATTAAATACACAATGCCAACTTTAAAGTTATTGGCTAATGTATCACCTAAAATATGGATGGGTATATTAGTTATTATTATATTTAATTATATGTCATATATTATTCATGCTATTAGTTAAAAGTGATTGGATCCAACTTTTGACGGTTATTATAAAATAATAGTTATAATATAATATTATTATATATTAGTTGTAATATTAATTACTATTACTATTATGTATTATATATTGGTCACGTGTTACCTAAAAGATGGATGGGTATATTAGTTATGATATAAGTTCAAATTTATTGGACCCAACGTATTACCTAAAAGATGGATGGGTATATTATTTATGATATTAGTTACTATTATATATTAATTATATATTAATTATATATTATATACTATATAATATAATATTATTATATATTAGTTATAAAATTAATTACTATTACTATTATATGTTATATATTGGTCAAATATTACCTAAAAGATTGATGGATATATTAGTTATGTTATGATATTAGTTAAAAGTTATTGGACCCAACTTTTGATGGTTATTATAAAATATTAATTATAATAGAATATTATTATATATTAGTTGTAATAGTAATTAGTGGAGAATAGGTTATACTCATTTATTATAATTAGTGGAGAATGGGTAAGGATATTAATTTCATTTCGGTATCCAAGACAATTTGGGGCAGCCTGGGTAGAGATTATTTCAATATCCAAGAAAATTTAGGGCAGGGGTAGAGAAATTATATTATTAAAATAATCCATTATTTTGGGATTATATAATAAAAAGTTGTTTAATACATATATGGTGTTTTAATTTTAAAGCAATTTGATTGGATAATACATGAGAATTTAAATTAGGGTTGAAAGGCCCATTTTAAGTTGAAATTTCCTCTAATAGTACTCTCTCATTGAGAACATATGATGTGAAGGAGATGGCTTCGATCCTCGGGCTGATATACACTCTGATTTTCTCTTGAATACAAGCATTGCATGCCTGATAAGGGAAATACATTTTTCTTTGATGGTACAAATCCAAGAGTTGAAGCACCAATGGTGAATGAAGGGATAAGAAAGAAACAAGATATGCAAAATTCACTCTAGTTGTCTCTCCCACATGAATAATTATAGCATCTTTCCACCACTATCACAATAAGAAACCATGTTCATCCTTTTCCCTATAACAGTTTTGAAGGATTACCGATTTTTAAATGGCTTTTGTTTCTCCCTCTTCTTCTGCATTTGGAAGGGTCAAACTTGTAACAACCTATATGCATATTGCTCACTGGAAACTAGTGTATTGTTAGAGACAACCTTAGATAATTGAAGATGATCTCAGACTTAAAATACCACATTGAATGGGAAGAATATTGTGAGCACAACCCTTCTTTATTTTGCAAACCAATTGGAATATTATAAAGTTTGCATAATTTCCAGTCTCGTGGTTACTATCAAATAGAAATTCCACTACAATACTTTCATACATATTGCATACATGTTATACAAGCATTCAATGGATAGTGAAACTCATGGTTCATCAAAATATTCAAGGCTCGATTAGCTTTTTAACTTTTGAAACTCGAATCAGTAATTGAAAAGTGTTGCATTCATACCATTTCATCATCAATTTTCTTAGCAATAGAATGGAAGTGCAACTTAGTTTTTATTAGTGCTCACTAAAGCATAAAATCCTAACTATTCAATAGAAGTCTTCATCTATGATAGTCTTGTTGCAACACAAAATATGGTTTCCAACAATTTTTTCATGCTCACAGAACTTATACTATCAATCTGTAAGGAAAAGAAGGGTGTGGTGTTGCATGAGGACATGCTTTGTTTTTTAGTTTGGGGGAGGTTTTTCTATGGCTTAATCCTAATAGCGATCAAAGTGCAAAATATGAATCGTTTATATCTTGCAAATGGAAAATTGGATATCCATAAAAATTGATAAGCAAAAGAATTATGGTAAGGAGAATATACCCACCGATTTTCAGGTAAAATTAGTTCACTTTGAGAAAACAACCATAATCACCTACAACTAGTTTTCCTTTTTCTCGATATCTGTGTTGTGGGTATATTTGATTTTTGGTGTGGAGAAGCATTGGATTAGTAAAATCCTTCCTACAAAATTTCACTAAAAGCCAGCTTGTATTTTGTGAGAAAAACATGTTGTTACTTCCTGTAGTAGATTGATGTTACTCCTGTAGTAGCTTGCTGTTACTTGTTGCAGACTACTATTACTGCATCATAATTTCTACAAATCACTTGAGAACTGTTTTTGAAGGTACATTGGTTATGAAATTGACATATCACTACTAAGATGATCTAGGTGACCATATATTGAGAAATAATAAGTTAGATCACCTATTTTTGTTCATGATTGGACAATAATGACATTTTTTTAAGATGACTCTTTTATAAGAAATGTAAACTTTGCAAAAATGGGAGATTCATTGTTTGAAGAGGTTTCTATGCTATTTAGAAAGAAGCATTGTATTCTATCAATATCCTCAGTTGGTAAAATATAGTCATGTTTGGGTATTGTGCATGAAAAATGAAAGAGACAATTAGATGGGTCCTTATAGCTTGGATGCTACAAAGGTATTAAGTTGCATGAGGACATGCAACATATTCAATTTGGGTGAGATATCAGGTCATTTATTTTTCATCATTACTACCACTATCAGACATCCATTTCAACCCTTTTGCTTCCTCTTACCGCTCCTTTATCACTTCAGTTACCATAATCTCTCGTAAAATGCCATGTTATGATTATTTATGCTTTAGTGGTTATGTAATGCTCATTTTCCTTCATTTTCAATAAATTAAGGATTATCATGCATGATTTTACTAATGATGGTTTATGAAGCAATTTCTTGTAGCAGTAGTAACAACACTCATGGTTCCAAACTTCAAGCTTGGCATACTAGCACACCTCCATGTGGAAATATACAACATGGTTTTGTTCCTAGGTTTAATGGCATGGATTTGTGATCCTCAATTCACACCCAAGTCCAACATGGTAGCCTCCATCTCGTGGTCAACTGATCTCATTCAAACACATGTCAGATAAGAAGAAACAATTTTGTGTTGCAATTTGCAGGTAGATGAAGATGGCATTCCAAAATATGGGACATCAATTTTGTGCAAAATGAGTCAATTTAGGTGAATCTCAAGCAAATTCTCCATGAATTTAATGACTTGGGAGATACAGGCGGTTATTCCAATAGCAATTTCATGTTGCAGTTGTTCCCAAGCCACGACCAAAATAGAGCACTCAGTCAGCAAGGAAATCGATTCAATCCATTCTTAGACAATGTATGTTAGGGAAATCATATGTGATAAGATTTGAGTTGTCTTCCTAATCATATCCACCCAAAAACAAATAGGAAAATATCTTGTAAAACTGTTCATGGTTGACAATTCGAATTTGGGGGATCTGGTTTCAATTCACCTCTTACTTCTCTACATAAATACATGGGTTTCGATAGAGAGAACAATAAGGAAGGAATAGAGTAACAGACTATTGAATTTATTGTATATCTCCTTTTTCATAATAGAAAGTATGCCAGTTTGTGTGATCCAAGTCTTAATTCGTGATTTGTTTCAGCATCCCTGGTTGGAGGAGGAAGGTCCCCCTTCATTGATCAAGTGCTTCCATTTCATTTTATTATATATATCTAGTTGAAGCTTGTTTCATAAATCTGATAGTTGTATTATTATTTGATTTATAATAGGTGTTTTTTGCGCAAGCTGTTACTTATAGAATTGGTTGATTAATAGAAGAACTGATAAATCCTATTTTGCTACTACTCATAGATATTGGTTAATGATTCATATTGCTATTAATTCTATAACTTATATTTTTGTTTCCATATTTATATCTTGATTGGTTTGTCTCTTGCATAGATAATTTCCTCTTTATTACAGTAAGCGCATTCATTTAAAGAATATTTTCGAGTGTGTGTTTAATTAGAGTGTTGGTACATGTTGTTACATAGGTTCAATTAACTAGAGAGTTATGTGATTTCCTTTAAAAGAATTGAATCACATGGTTTCATTTGCAGGAATTGATTTGTGTGGTTTCTTTCATTAGTATCAAATGGTATGATTTCCTTTATGGATAGCAGGGTGGTGTGAGTTATGATCAGTTTCCTTTCCAATTGAGATTGTAATTGCTTTTGGCATTGATTTTATAAGTGTGTTTTCTTTTAAAAGAAGATTGGATTGATTTCATACTACACAATCATTAGAAAAATCATCACTAAGGAGGAAATCATATACTGCATAGATTTTGCATGTAACTTTGAAATAAAAGATGTCCCTAGATTGATAATTAATGCGAAGGTTAATTAGCTATTTTAAAAAGACAATTAAAACACGCAACTCCAATGGTGAATGAATTTCATTAATGCAAATCATTGCATTATACATTTAAGGGTGACTCTTTTCTTTCATATTCCAAGAGGTTATGTGATGACCCTTCTGTTCTTTATTTGAAAACTAAAAACTAGTATAACACTTTACAACATCAACGTTATACTTCAATCCTGTAGGATTAGGTATCCAACAATTTAAGAGAGGGCTTTTTACTATTCCATTCCTTATGTGGAGTTTTTTCCACCATTACTAATGTAGGTGATCGATTTACCAAGTAACATGTAGTATCCATTGCCTTTGCCCAGAATTATTATGATAACCCTACACCACTTAGCATACTACTCTCCTTCACCATTAGCGTCCTGTTCATTCTCTATGAAACTCCATACTATTGAGGTGTATATGGAGTATTCTTTTCCTTTATTTTCCATACTTCTTCAATAGTTACTCGAACCCATTTTTGAAGAAATCTCCACCATTATTTGTCCTCAACATATTTATTTTATGATTTGTCTAGTTTTCTATAAGGTCTATGAACTCTTTAACTTATCAAAAGCCTTAGATTATTTATGGAGGAAATATACCCATGTGTCCCTTGATAAATCATCAACGAATGAAACATAATACAAATATTTACCTAGTGATAGAATATGAATAGGGACAAACATATCATTATGTATTAATTTGAAAATCCCTTTTTCTCTTGTATCACCATATGGAATTGCCACCCTATTCTTTTGACCATATATACAATGTTCACATAAATTGAAATCTAAATATAAATTAGACATACTTTGAACCATACCTTTACCATGTAATGCTTGAAGACCCTTTTGTTAAATATGTCCTAGTCTATGATGCCATAACAATATTTTCTTCTCTACAGAGACCATAGGGTTTTTTCTTTGACATTTCTATCACCAGGAACAATAAAACTATTACACCCATCATTGAATTTTTTCCCAATATATCGTATAGTGTTCCAATCCAAACTCCCCACTTCAACACCATTTCTCCTCAAACCAAATTGCACGTGTCCTTTTCAAATACAGTATGCACACCTGCATCACCCATATTAATCACATCTATTATGTTTATGAATATATCTAGAATATGAAAAACCCTAGGAATATTTATAATCCTTCCATCTTTGAGCATTGACTTAACAATTCCATGTCCTATGATCTTGGCTATTGAGTCATCTCTAGAAAAGATCACCTCCATTGTACTTTTCATATTCAAAAAACCACTTTCTCTGATGATTCATATGGAATTAAGCACCTGATTCAACCAACCTACATCATGATTTGTATGTGTACATGTATATTCCAAATAAACATCACCTCCTTGATATGCATAGGTTTTAATTTTTGTGGAAGGGGCATCATTAGATCCCTTACCTTTATAAACATTCTTATATATGCAATCTTTCTTATAATTCCATGCTTTACATCATTTCCAACAATTATTTGAAAACTATCATGGAGATTTAGATCTACTTCTAGACTTAGATTTTCCCACAAAAGACTAATTTTTCCTATCTTGGGGATGACCTCTCATAGATAAAAAAATCCTTGGACACACCTTCAAACATGGATGTCCTCCTCATTTTCTCTTATAACAAGGATGCAATGACATCCTGAAACTTTAATGTTGCTTGAGTGACACTACTAATTGCTACAACCAAAATTTCTCGAGAGTCTAGAAAATAACTATTGTCTAGGAAAACTGTCCTTAGCCAACTTATGGAAAAACATCCCTCACTAAGGACTTAATGCAACCCTATGTATGTTTAAATTAGTTGTTTCTCACAGGATCGAGACCCTGTTTCCTTTGTGATTTGCTCTCGAAGTAGAGAGTCTCTTGAGGATGTGTGAGTATCAGGTTTCTTAACTCAACTGCTAATTAACAAAAGAAACTAAACTTAATGACTACCTAGCTCTAAGGACTATCCTATCCTAAAAATGAAAATATTTAGTAGCTCCTAAATCTACACTATGGTAACCTAATGTCTATTTCCTATCCCCACCAAGAGCATGAGTAGTGGTATGTTTTAAAGTCTGAAACAAGAAAACAATTAACACTTCAACATGGCATAGAAATCCCCAAATATTAAAGTTAACTGCGATCGTTCCACAACAGATGAAATCTCCTGCAGAATGATTATAAATATAAATCAAACTGAAAACCAATAATGTTAACTTATTATGTAATTCTAGATATATGGTCACATATAATTACACCTTAGCTTGTATATAGAACACAACAGACATACAAGTTAGGAATAATAGAATATCAATTTATACAAAACATGAAATAACAAGAAGCAGCCTGTTACTTCTGACTTTTGAACAAATTACTGATATCCCAAAATTAACATGTTAATTCAAATTCACAAAAGGATAACTCCACATATGATAACATAGTATATATATGCAGATAAAAAGGTGGAAAATAGAGAATGAACCAGAAAATAGATACAGCATGAATAATATGGATATCAAATACTTGATCAGAGCCTTCAATCTTTTGCAGTAACTTTGATATCCAGAATAAGTTCAAAGAAAACTCAAATTTAAGCAGAATGTATTAAACATACTGTTTGGTAATATCTTCCTCTGTTGTCCAGAATTTGAACCCCCATTACAATGCCTTGAACTTCATTATATAGAACCGCTAGAGCATCTAACATTAACTACTTTATCCAAAATGTGACTACGTGGATCATCCTCAAGATACCCAACAAAAACTAGTACAATATGATTTCAATTCTCCTTCGAATTAGGCTACTCTTGAGTCCGGTTCAGAATGGGGGAGTGTTGAAAGAAAAGTAACTTACTGTACCAAGCCAGCATCATGCCCTCTGAATGAAGATGATTGTTAGATCCAATATTCCAGAAACTGCCTCTGCCAAAAATAGAATAAGCAACCAGCATGCACGCAAATTGTTCCACATCTATAGAATCGAGCATCAAATGAGATCAAGTAGACACATTTCAAATATGAAGGCAACAAAATTATGCTCCATGTATGATCAAAATGACACATGTATATTTCAAAACAGAATTAATAACAAAGTGATAATAATAAAAATAAATAATATAAAGGATGCCTGCAGAATATTTGATTCTGCAGGTATCCTCATATAAACAGTTTGTATTTAAAAGACATGCCTAAAAATATGCATCATTTACCTGTATGCGTTGATTCTTTACAACACCTGTATATTGACAAAATTTTAACCATTCAAACAAAAATGAATTTTGTCTTCAAAAGAGCATTAGGACCTTTTAGACGATCCAAAAACACACCTAAACCGGGGTGATCCCTCTAGCTTCAGCCAGCTTAGCTTTAAATTTCATGGCTTTTGCATTAGTAACCTTGTTCTATTTGACCAATTTCTAATTCTTCAACATCAGGTTTTTTCCAAGAGTTTTGTACCTATTCTTCCTCTCTCTCATACAATGCCACTTATTAACCCAGGTTCCCAATTCATCTTTCAAATGAGCGATTTCTTCAATGGAAAATATATTGATCAATTGATCTTCTTTAACAGCGAGTTCCAGGGTCGATATTCGTTGAGATTGAGATGTGGGGATAAATTCTTCCATAGCTTTCTCATTTGGTTGATTAACCGACTCCACAACTTTTACAGGCCTCTGCTCAACCTCTTGATTTGATTGCGCTAAAGGATTAAATGACTCGGCATTTCTTTCCCTTGTCTTAGAAGTTGAGTCCTATAGGAACTTAGGGTCGATTGGGTTCATGAGACCGTCGTTTTGCTGAGACTCTGATGATTCGCTAAGCTCGACAACAAGGTAATCTCCTTCAAATAAATTCCTCTCTGCAAAGAGAGCTACAGTCATGTTGCAGGTGGTTCAGTGAGCTGCCCTATCACTCATAACCTTGCTCATTTCATCTTCATCTCGTGCATGACTACAAGTCAGTTCTGAACAAAGGTGTTCATTATCAAGATTTCCATCAGTAACCAAAGGTTTGTCTATTTCTGTTTGGGTATTTCACAAGTTGTCTCAGGGTTTGTTTCACCTTCTAATACAGGTTCATTTTCACCTAGGGTTTTAACCAAACTCGACTCTCCATCTTCTAGATTGGTTTCAAGATCGGGGTTTTCAATATCAAATCCTGTGCGCTTGCGTCGGTTTGTAGTCTTATGACAAGGCCATTCTTTGTTGACCCCGTATCCATTCCTGGTAAGGAATAACTCCCAACTGTCACCCAATTCATTCAACCGATGTAAAGTCAGAATTTTAATCAACTCGTGGTGGAAGAGGCTTCGATTTTTATCAGCTTTATTGTTTTCAAACGCACAAACCATCTTCTGCAAATTGTTAATGAGATAAAAGGGCATATTGACTGGATGACCTTTGAAAACAAGCAACAATATGAGGTGATAAAAGTGAGCTTGGGACATATGTCCTTCACAAGTATTGTACCTAATGATTAACTCAAGGAACGACCGCCATTGTTTCTTCAACGTTCGTGAAGGAAAACCAAACTTGGATTCCACTACTGATTGGTTTTGATCATAAACCCCTTCCATTCCTCACTCTTCATATGTTTTCCTTTGAACCAACGTTCACAAGTTAATGGCAACCCAGTTGCTTGTGACACAAATTCCTATGTTAAATTGAGGTCAACATCCCCAACCTGTGTTGTTGAGCCATCGAACGAGGATGTGAATGCTAGGGTTACTTCCATATTATGTCCTGAGAAATTCTCAAAGAAAGGAATCCAACCTATTTTGGTCACTGTTTCGACACACTATGGGTAAATATCAAGAAACTCAGGCCCAAAAAGCTCAAAATGAGAAACGCGAGCCATGGAATCAATCTTACGAGACACGGGTAGTTTCAAAATCTGAGCCGAGAGGGGAAATAGATTTACCGACAGGCCTCGTAGATTCACCAAAATTGTGACCGAACTCATACTATCTAGGTACAATAGATACTCAAGCATGCATGGGAGATGTAGGGTATTGATACCCTTGAACCAGCAAGTTTTATTTGAGTTTGCAAAGCGCACGAAGTGCAATGATGGATTTCAGAGAATGGAAAGCGGATGGTAGTGATAGATGACATTTGTGTCACTGTCATCCATCAAATTGTTAGTGCATTACACTTACCCTATCAAACCTTGTCTTTTCGTAATTCATGCTAACACTAGGATCAAAATATCTTGCACATTAGTTTGATCAATCATAATAAAATCAATGGAATTAATCTTACTGCAAGATGTTAATAAAATGATTATAACCCTATCATTTCTCCCCACTGCAAATTAATATTGAAACATTAAGTAGGGAGTGAATGGATAATCACCACGAAACCATGGTTAGTATAATAATATAAAATGAAAATTTAATAAAACCACAACTATAATCATGCCTTGGGGTGATTCCATTATCTGACCGAAATGAGGATGGATTTAAAAGAAACATTTGAACAATGAAAAACATCACCAATAGAGTAAGTATCATAAATAATGGATGTAATACTTTGCATATCAAGGTTTGTATTATTGAACCAATCCATAAAATTTAGGAGCTGCTAAAATTCCAAGTTTTGTTTCAATCATAGAACCGTAACAATCGAACTAAAATGTGAAGTAGGATAAATATGGTCAAACCAATTTGATAACCAATAAAATTTCCAATCCTAATGTCCTAATCAAATTTCTAACCTTATTGAGAGTACCTTCAGAATCAAAAATTCTGAAGGCACTCCTAAAATATAAATTTATGAGTATTGATATAGGACATTCAAAGATTCTTGAGTGAACACATTGAATTAATAATCAAATTGGTCCGAAGGGTGTTGCTTGCCAACAATAACATAACCAAGCAATACACTTATCTTCTTCCTACATCTCAATATCAAGCGAGACAAGTTTACTTACTATAATATTAAAACCATGTAGATTATATTCCATGGAGTCACCATCCTCCATCCTAAGATTATACAATTTATTTCAAAGGAATAATTTGTTCACCAGGGACTTTGACTATACAAATTCCCCAACTTGTCCCAAAACTTATTTGCATTGTCCCCTCTAGAGATATTCACCAACATTGATTTGAGAGGCAAAGTCAAATCATTCTTATTTATTTTGTTTCTATCTTTTCTCAATATTCTTTATACATACTAGTGGGATTTGTACCTAGATCCAAAATAGTCCAATTTTCTCTATTTACAAGAATATTTTCCATCTTCATTTACCATAACACGAAGATCTAGTTGTTAAACTTCTTTATTTCTATTCTTGAAATACTTAGCAATTTATTTACAAAAGATTCATTGTGACAATCTCCCTCTTTAACATAGCTTTATCGTGGACCCAACATACCCTTTCTCTTCACATGATGAGGTAAATCCTAGAAATAAATGTGTTGAAATTTGGTTTTCATTGATGTTAACTAATGCCAAAGAAGAATCAATATCCTGATGCCAGTTTGAAGAAGTATAAGAAATCCAACTTGAAGAAGTACATAAGAAGATCATCTATCTTGAATAAGTACATAAGAATATCATCCATCTTGAAGAAGTACATAAGAGGATTATCCAACTTGAAGAAGTATACATCCAATTTGAAGAAGTACATAAGGTACAAGTGCAAGTCCCAAGTCCACCTAGTTATGCTACTTCAAAGGTAATATTCCAAATAGATGGTTGGACAAGTTTCAGGATTGCGCAAGAGGCTTGTGAGTAAGAATCGGTTGGACATGTATGCAAGTCTAAGAAGTGTGCAAGACCCACAAATCAGAAGAAGTATGGAAGGTGTTGAAGTGCACAAGAGTACTGGAAGGAAATGGACTTTAGACAAGTCAAGTGTGAAATACCACACACGAAGTGATTTCAAAGTACGCAAACCCCACTGTGCAAAGGACCAAGTATGCATAAGACCCACAAGGTGTGATATCTCAGTGGTGCAAAACATGACAAGTGGAGGAAGTGTAAATTAAGATGGACCGTGAAGCAAGGAAGAAGGGACGCTACGGCCAACTTGTGGACATACCATATGCATAGGACAAGTATAAATAAAAATCCAAGTTGGAGAGTTTATGTAAGCTTGAAGAAGTGAATATGGTAGTACAATGATTTGACAAGCTTCTTATTTTGAGGTATCAAGGGCTTGTGGAACTAGAACAACATGATCTACCAAAGAACCAAGTCTTCTCAAACTGATAGGAATAAATACTGATGGTGCACATAATGATGTAGTTTATCTATGATATATGTGTGAAGATAGACTTCAAGCACAACAAGCAATGTACAAGATGATCATGATGTAGTTTATCTGTGATAGATGCATGAAGACAGACTTGAAGTACATCAAACAATGTGGAAGATGATGATGTAGTTTATCTATGACATATGCAAGAAGATAGACTTGAAGCAAAGCAAGCGATGCACAAGATGATGATGTAGCTTATCTGTGACAGATGCATGAATACATATTTGTAGCACAGTAGAAGATGCACAATATGATGAGTTAATTTGAGACAAGTGCAAAGAACATAAAAGCAGTATCATAGTTGATTCACAGAAAGTCATAAATTATGTAAACATAGATGCACCAAGACATAAGTGTAATATAGTATAAGGTACGCAAAATGATCTGAAACAGATGCACACGGTAAGAACAACAACATAGCATAGGATGTGCAGTATCAGTTGAGTTCGAATATGCACAGAATCATAATGTATGTTGAATCAGTGTGCATAATATGAAGTATGAAATCAAGTGCATTATCTTGATGTTGTGAAGTGAAGTAAGTGATACGGTTCAACGATTGCAAGATCACAATTTATAGAAGGTGCGCACAACAAAATGAATAGCAGTTAATCTCAAGAGTGCATGGATCAATAGAACAACAAAGGAATATCTTCTACATTCATACAAGGGCGGCAGGACAGGGAAAGGAATAGGGGGTCAGAGCCTCCTTCCAGTTTAAGTTGGAAAATTAGGGAGTCAATGCTTCCTTCAGGTTGTATCCTGTAAAAATAGGGGCTCGGTGCTTCCTTCGAGTTGATGCCAAAGAACTTCGGAAGTTGGTGCTTCCATGAATGTAATATTTTTAATATAAGAGAGCATTCCGTGTTTTTATCCCATATGGGTTTCCATGTACAAATGTGTGTTATGTGTATTGTGAATGTGATGGTGAATGTTAATGTTTATAATGGATGCATAATTTAAGTTCAAGTTAAATTGATACGAAGTAAAAATTGTTCATAACTGTGATAATATTGATTCACCCCCCTTCTTAGTATTAATAAGATTCCAACAAGTGTTATCAGAGAAGGTGTCTTCAGTAACAAACTAACATCTGGAAGATATATTTATGTGAAGATATGGACAAGCAAAGGATTCTCCACTAACAGAGCACCAATATTTGATGGCTCGAACTACACCTTCTAGAGGATTAGAATGGAATTATATTTGCAATCACCAGAAGCTGATGTCTGGAAGTCTATTGAAAATTGATATAATGTTCCTGCAATAGCACCAGTTGATCCACTTTAGAGAACACGGTATGAATGCAATGCGAGATAAAGGAATGCACTATTATGTGGGCTAACAAACACTGAATTCACTAAATTCATGCATTGCACTTCAACTAAGGATGTATGGGACAAGATTAGAAATATCTATGAAGGTGACAAGAAAGTAAAGAAGGCAAAGCTGTAAACTTACTCTAGACTATATGAGTCTTTGAGAATGAAAGATGAAGAAAAAATTTCCTCATACTTCCTTAGAGTTGATGAGTTAGTTAATTCCATCAAAATTCTCGGAGTAACTCTAGCTGAAGAATCGATTATACAGAAGATACTAAGAACTGTACCTCCGAGATTTGAATCAAATGCGTCTGTGTTAGAAGCCAGAGCCAATATTGCATATTTAACAAAGGATGAGCTTCAAGAGATCCATACTGCATATGAGATGAGAACTAAAAGGGAAATAACTATTAGAAAATAAGCAGCCTTTAAAGCTACCAGGAAAGCAAGACATGAGCATGAAAAAGGATCTTGTGATGAACTAGATGAGGAAGATGCACGCTTTGTGAGAAAGTTGAAAAGAAGACGTGGAAAGTATAAAGGGAAGTTACCCTTTAAATGTTTTAAATGTGGAAGAGTAGGCCACTTCGCCTCAAAGTGTCCGTATAAAGAATATAGATATAGTGACAATGAAGAAGTGGCTAATTACAATGAATGAAGGTTGGAGCACCCACAAGATAGATCTGAGAATAGGAAGAAAGTCCCAAAACAAAGAAAAATTTTGTATTCCAAAGAAGGCATCAATTCATCTGAACAAATTGAATGTGATGACAGCCCAAAAGAAGTACTTTTCGTGGCCTTTTTGGAACATGAAAGTGGTGAAGAAAATAAAAAATGTCGTCCATCTATTAATAAAGACATATTGAATGCGCACAATAAATCAAGTACAATGGATAAGTATTTTTTTTGTGGATCCTTTAATACACCTCCAAATCGTGTCGCATAAATTAAACTAGACAGTCAGTATAAAGAAGAAGAAGTTGTAGAGTTTGATTGGAAAGGTTAATTGGTTAGTGCCTTGGATGAATTGAAGAAGTCAAGAAGGAAGAACAAATTCTTGTAGGACCAATTGTCAAAGTATGAAGAAAAAGTCAAGCAAGCCAAGGTGATTCAATAGTCTCTTGAAAAATAGGTTAGTGAAAAGGTAATGAATTGTGAGAATCAGATAAATTGCACATTAGACAAAATCAGAAAGCTTGAGGAAGATAAATCAGTATTGAAGACATCACTAGAAGAGTCGAAGCAAAAAAATGATCTGCTTACAAGTCAACTTGAGAAAAAGAATAGAGATATCTCTTTCTTAGAAGATAAATTGACTGAGATGAAAGGGAAGAAACGGGCTCAAAGTCACATCATCATTGATACTTCAAACTACGCACATTTAGGAAGTGACAAGGCGTGTCTTAAAAAATAAATGAAGAATAAATTCAAAGACAACACATCAATCCTGAATAAGATTTTGAATGATCAGAGATCACCAGCAGACAAGTCAAGACTTGGCTATGACAAAACAACTGAGAAGGTATGCGACAACAAGTACATTCCAAATCAAATGAATCCATTCAAGTATGAGAATTCCTTTAGTTACTAAAACGCATTCTGTTACACTACTAGAAGAAGGATAAATATATTGAAGTGCGCAAGGTGTAATTACAATGGCCATATTGCAAAATATTTTCAAACTGTGAGATGTTATACATGTGATGGTTTTGGACACAAGGCTCAATATTGTCAAAGAACAATGAATTGTCCAGATAGACATACTCTACATAAATTCAAGCGTAACACCAAAGAGAAATATAGTCAGCCACTATATCGAAATGTAAGTGCACACACAGAGATATGGGTGAGGAAAACTTCTCAAGCATGTGTAGAAAAATCAAACAACCCAAGTATGTCTCAAGCAACAAGTAATTGTTTCCCATCTTGGTAATCTCTAAGAGATTGAGTAATATTCTTGTATTCAACATGATATTCATTAGGAATTCAAGGAATGTATTAGTGAGTATTACAGTTAGAAAATATTTGAAGTTGGTTGCCACATTAATGTGATGTTTCAAAGGAAATGTGTATTTATTCAATGTCGCATAAAAGGCTCATACATGAAACAGTAAAAAGGAGAGTACAAATAAGTGTTGTTGTTGAAAAAACACAAGGATCGCACAGATACATAAACAAAGTCTGTATTATATTCAAAATTTTCCTTTACAAAATTACATGAGACCTCTGTCGCATAAAATAGAGTTGAAGTACAAAGAGGTAGCATGTTTAGGCTTAATGACATTTGATGTACAAAGTAAAAAATAGGAGCCGTATTGAAAAAAAATTGAAAATTGCAAAATTGATTCAGAGTCATAGCTGAAGGTATGACTCCACGTCATTTGTAGGTTTCTGTGAAAGATGAAGCTCAAGATCCATCGGAGCTTGTTCGACAAATTCAATGGATTACAACAATGGACATAGCTACAGAGTTGGATTCAATGTGTTGGTAGTGGATTGTTCCATCCAAATCAGGTTCAGCAAGTTGAGGATTTTCTGTTGTTGCCACTCCAAGAAGTCGACTCTCTTGTTCATACTGGATAACTACTCAAGATTTCTATAATTAACCTATTACTGTGCATACTAGTGGTTGAAGTTAGAATCCTTCATATCGGACTACCAAACTCCCACATCCATTCTCAGTCGTGCGAATGTTTCCTGCTGTGACTGAATTTCCAAGCGAAGACTGTTGACCAAATTGCTAAACCTCTTAAATAAGGAAGACATGATGATTGAAGATGAGAGATTCAGAGGATGCAACACTCAGTAGGGGATGAACCAGGGTGATGAACTAATCAATATGTAGCTCATTTATAGAATTGGAAGGTGGTTCCCTATGCGCACAAAAAATAAATTGAAGAGATGTTGAGGTTAATTGCACTCATGTTCGTGTGATTTGAAAATGGTTATGGAGACATAAAAATTTATTACATGAGTTAATCCAATAAGGACAAAAAATGGAAATCCAACTTATTGCTCTGTGCGATCGAAATGATGTTGCCCCAAAAGCTCGAGTACGAACATGACACGTCGAGGTTGTCGCAGTAGTTATTAGTCACATTGGTTTGTTTCCATGCTGGCTGACAGATGGAAGTATGTGTGAAATTAAGAAGGAATCTTTGGATATCAGGGAAAGATATGTGAAGTCAGAAAATGTAATGAAGATTGGTCAAAGCACAATAAATGAAACAAAAGGAAAAGTTGGATGCTAGAAGAAATTGACATGGAAGACAATGAAAAGTAGAAGTAGATGGAACTCTGTAGTGTGCAGTGAATGCAGAAGATGGTATGAAGGATTGCATAATAAATAAATAAGTGTGAGTAATTAATAAGTATGATAGGAACAAAAGATCAATATAGATGTAAGTTTGCAACTGTACAAGGGGAGGAAACTCAGAATAGCTAAAGAGATAGTGTTGAATGTACATATTACAATATGAATGAGCTCTACACAAGGTACTCTAGTAAAAGAAAGATAATAAAGCATGAAAATAGAGGGAGTATTCAAGGTAAGCAGATATATGGAGGCCAACGAAAAAAAAGAGAGAAGAGAATCTAAAATGTGCATTGAATGTACCTCTTTGCCACTGATGTCAAAGGGGGAGAAAGATCATGAAGCATGCAATAAACCCAGAAATGAAAAACAGCAGAGAAGTACTAATTGGAAGTCACGCAAAGAAACATAGAAGAAAGATCAGAAAGCATGCATAAGTAGAAAGGATCTATACAAATTGAAAGATAGTGGAAAGTACTGACAACAGGATGCGGAGATGAGAAATCGCTCAAACTGAGAAGAACATAGGGGGAGTACTATGAACAGAACAGAGTAAGCACACAACTTCATGAGATGATTGACATGCACATCTTCATGAGGTGTTGACATCAATGTCGAAGGGAGAGATTGTTGAGCTTTGGTTTTAATTGAGGTCAACTAATGTCAAAGAGGAATCAATATCCTTGTGCCAGTTTGAATAAGTATATGAAATTCAACTTGAAGAAGTACATAAGATGACCATCTAGCTTCAAGAAGTACATAAGAAGATCATCTAACTTGAATAAGTACATAAGATGCTCATCCAAATTGAATTACATAAGAAGTACATCCAGTTTGAAGAAATACATAAGGTACAAGCACAAGTCCCAAGTCCACCTAGTTATGTTACTTCAAAGGTAATATGCCAAAGAAATGGTTGGACAAGTTTTGGGAGTGTGCAAGAGGATTGGGAGTAAGAAGCAGCTGGATAGGTATGCAAGACCCACAAATCAGAATAAGTATACAAGTTGTTGAAGTGTGCAAGAGTACCGGAAGGAAATGGTCATTAGACAAGTTAAGTGCACAAGACCCATAAGAGATGATACTTTAAGGGCGGAAGACCACACACAAAGTGATTTCAAAGTGCACAAGGATCATTGTGCAAATGACCAAGTATGTGCAAGACACACAAGGTGTGATACCTTAGTGGCGCAGAACATGACAAGTGGCAGAAGTGTGAAGTAAGTTGGACCATGAAGCAATGAAGAAGCGACACTACGACCAACTTGTGGACATACCGTCTACGTGGGACAAGTATAAATAAGAATCCAAGTTGGAGATTTTAAGTAAGCTTGAAGATGAGAATATGGTAGTAATCTGATTTTGAAAGCTTCTTATTTTGAGGTATCAAGGGCTCGTGGAACTAGAACAACATGATCTAGAAGAGATGCAAGTGTCCACGGAAAAAAAGACAGAACTATTAATGGTGTGCAGAATGATGTAGTTTATCTGTGATAGATGCGCGAAGACAGACTTGAAGCACATTAAGCGATGTGCAATATTATGATTTAGTTTATCTGTGACAGATGCATGAAGACGGACTTGAAGTACAACAAGCGATGCGCAAGATGATGATGTAGTTTATCTGTGAAAGATGCAAGAAGACAAACTTGAAGTATAGAAAGTGATGCACAAGATGATGATGTAGTTTATCTGTGATAGATGTGCAAATACAGAGTTACAACATAGAAAAAGATGTGCGGTATGATGAGTTAATCTGAGACAAATGTGAAGAACAGAAAAGTAGTATCATAGTTGATGCACTGAAGGTCACAGATTATCTAAAGACAGATGCACCAAGATAAAAGTGTAATATAGTAGAAGGTGCGCAAATTGATCTGAAATATATACATGAGGTCAAAATAGTAGCATAGCATAGGATGAACTGTATCAGTTGAGTTCACAGATGCGCAGATCCATAACGTGTGTTGAAGCAACACACGAATTATGAAGTATGAAATCAAGTGTGTTAAGTTGATGTTGTGAATTCAAGTATGTGATACAGTTCAACGATTGCAAGGTCACAATTTACAAAAGGTGTGCATAAATAAATGAACAACAATTAATATGAAGAGTGCATGGATCAATAGAGTAACAAAGGAATATCTTCTACAATCATACAAGGGCAGCAGGACGGGGAAAGGAACAGGGGGTCGGAGCCTCCTTATAGTTGAAGCTGGTAAATCAGGGATTTAGTGCTTCCTTTAGGTTGTAGCTTGTAAAATCAAGGGGTCAATGCCTCCTTCCAATTGGTGTTGGAGAACTTTAGAAGTTGGTGCTTCCATGAATGCAATCTTTTTAATATAGGAAAGCATTATGTGGGTTTCTCTCGTTTGGGTTTCCACATAAAAATATGTGTGTTTTGTGTATTGCGCATGTGATTTTGAATGTTTCTATTTATAATGGATGCATAATTTAAGTTCAATTTCAATTGATGAGAAGTAAAAATTGTTCATAACTACGCTAATAATGATTCACCCCCCTCTCAATATTAATAAGATTCCAACAGAATGTGTTCCCTTGAATCCAATAACATTGCTTTGATACTAGATGAAGAGTTTGATAAAACTATATAAGAAAAGAAATACCAAATATAATCTAAAACAAAATAATTAACAATGGCTCACACACACAGTACACAATGATATATCTTGGAAACCAGACCAGCTAGGAAAAAACACTTACCTGAGAGTTTCTTCACTCTTTATCTCTTTAAATTATGTTTTTTTTTTTGCAATATAATGTTATAGTATCCAAATCCCTAACACATTAATCCAAATTAGAATACAACCCTAACTCCTCAACCATAATTAGTTTATAATAGGTCGAAAAAACATTAGTTAAAAATATTTAAAACATAACCAAAATATTTCTTTCGAAAGATCCAACCCTAAAATCCCTTTTCTTTTGGAAACTATAAAACATGTCCAATACATTTATGACATTCACCTATACACTCTCTTGGATTTCTTTCAATGCACTCTATATAAATAATTTCAATCCAATTTCAAAATTTTCCACATAAAGAGGGTAGAGAGTGAGCTACCCATGTTGTTAATCCCATGAATTGTCCTGCTACCCAACCAAGGATTCTAAATAGGTCAACCGCTTGCTCACATGTAGCATGTGACACACTTATATTGCCAACACCATGACATTTGTGTCTATGCAATAGTAATGAATTTTTTTACTTATCCAGTGAAATGAAATAGTTTCATGTATAGAAAACAACATACATTCTCTTACAAATAATTTTAATTTCTACGGATATAAATATAATATATTGGAAATAAACTTATCAAAATTCTCTTGAAAAAATAATTCTTAATTTCTATGTATATAAATAACTAGCATACCCCCAAAGCGGGGAAATGAAACGCCGAAGAGAACTTCTATATGTTGTAGAAATGAGAGAAAGTTGTGTGTATGAGGATAATATAATTTTATGTGTTGAAAGCATGTCTAGGGAATCTATGGAAGGCATAGTAGTCAATGAAATTGAAATTAAAGGAAAATTTTGTTGCATGTACTAATAAGCATTTAGTACTAAAATCGCAAGTTCTAAAATTATTACAATGGTAAATTTTGTCCATAAAAACTTCTCCATAATTGCTCCTGCATATATAGGTTTGTCCATCACAGGTGGTAGTTGGCCCGAATCACCGACAAGAATTATTGCTTGGTTGTTGTATGAGTAATTGTTTTCTAATTGGAAAACACTTACATGCGACTATCAATTTGCACAAACATTGATAGGTCATGTCAATGTAAAGGATTCATGTCCTTTATAGGAATTTGAAGCCCTACATGCAAGGAAAATTTTAGGGGCGAAATTTATCCCATGGGCTATTTTTCGACCTTTTTTTCCAATAAAAATTTTGCCAATTTGCCTCTTTTTCAAAGATGATTAGCCCAAAATCCATGGAATAATTTTTTTTTACTCTAAAAATTTAAAAATTGCCAAAATTGTCCAAAAACTATATAAAGTCCTTAGAAATTTGAATATTTAAAAAAAAAAAAAACGGCAAACATTTTATGGTTGCAAATTTAAGAATTAGTAAGATTCATCAAGGTTTCTACACTTTGATAAAATTATGGATCCTTAAAATTTTCCCTGCCTACATGTATAGTGGTTGCATATATGCTAAGCACTGCAACTCTGGTAGGGGTGAGGAGCAGTAGTAGGATATGGCTAGATGTTGTTTGGAAAGATAGTACCTTTTTTATGGTGCTTATAAGGTAGGATTTATCTGTTCATTTTTTATATTTTATTTTTAAAAAACTATCTTTGAATTATACTTTCTTTGTACCAATGAAAAAAAGGGAAAATAATATAATGTAATTTAATCCATTCACCACTTGAAAGGATTACATCCACTCTATTAATATTTCTTTTTCAAAAAGTATATTGGTAAGTTTTCCTAATATTCTTAAGACCAAATGGCATGCTTGATAACTTTTACTAATATTCTTATGACCAAATCACATGCTTTGTAGTAAATGCTTTATGATGCATTAAAGAGGACCAAGAGTAAAGAGGTGGATGATGATTTTTATCCACCCCTCACGCACATCTGTTAAACTAAAGAATAAAGAAAAAGGATGAACAAGGGCTAGAGCTAATTGTCCTGATAAGTTAACTTCGCATTTATACATCTCTATTTAAAATGCGAAGCCGTTCCTTTCCATTCCTTTGGTCAAGCGATATTACAGCAAATGAAAAGCTTCATCTTTAGTGGAGATGACCATGAGGATTGGAATTAACTGTGATAATAACATCCTCAAGTTCACTAATGACCTTTGCATCTGACCTATCCAATTGAATAATGTATGTGGATCATTTGGTGGGTGTTTGCAATCTGCGGAGTGAAATTTGTGATGATTTAGATCATCCTTTCGGCAAACCGATATTGATTTACGCATGCCATCCTTCAGTTAGAGTGTGGAAATTATTTTTATCCCTTCTCTCATGAACAAAATGGTGTGATTGTCCTGAAATTCGATACTTGGATGATCAATGAATATGCTATTTGTTGGGCTAAGTATTTACTTCTTCATTTTCAAATACAATAAAATTAAGCATTTTGAGAAATCAAGAAACCAATTAAACTACTATTATCAATGGTGTCTCATTTCCACATTCTCATTCATGTATAATATTTTTCGGGAGAATTTTTCTGGAAAAAAATGTAAAAAGAGAGGACCATTTTAATTTTGGGGCAAAATCTAATGCCTCTTCACCCATCCAAGAAACTGTTATGGACAATATCTATGAGGTTTGGCTGGATCTGGCTCTGGTTATATTGAATCCCTGAAGCTGTTGGATTAGTTGAACCAGTCTGGAGTCTTGACTAAGCCTCCAAACCTTTCTTACATGATAGTGGTTGTTGAAAATAGTTTAAGTAGTTGACCTTAAATGGGAATGCTTAAGATACATGCTTACTTCTGTTATATGTCAGTCATCCTCTACGTTTGTGTGCGTCCATTTAAAAGGTGTATATATATATATATTATGGCTTTATCATTTCCTTTTTTGAACGATACTACAACAACAAATTGTACCTAGTGCTCGTCCTTTGAGGAGTATCTTTTTGAAAATATGGATCTTCCCATCTTGAGCAGTGTCATCAATATTGTCTCAATTAGCATCATTGTTGAAAATATTGGGATTTTTATCTTCAACAAGGTTCTTGAGGTAAATAAGCATTCTTGACTTCATAGAATTCATCATTGCATTGAAGAGGCACATTCTATAGCCTAGTAGGGGGAGATGCGTAACTCTTTCTGTGCTCATCTTGAAGCTGACAGGTGTCATTTAAAAAAAAATATTATAAAAAATAACATGTCGGCTATATAAAACTACACAAATTAGATAAATTAAAAAGATTCCTCAATATTTGCACTCTAAAAGGGTTTGCACTTCTAAAGATTTGATCCCTTTCGACACTTGGTAGATCCCCTTTAAGATGGATCTATGTCGGTCATAATTTCACTCTTCTCGTGTTGAAAATGTATACCGCAACTTCTTCCTTCTACACTCTACAATATTTAGTGTTTGGTGCAATGCATATGGTTAAAACTCTTCAAACACCATTAATAGAGTATTCAAGGCAGGCCAGATTAACCATAAAAAATGATAGTAATAAATACTTTGATTCTTCATTGTATAAACCATGACCATATTCATATTTTTGGAAAGAATGAGTGCCTTCTTGTAATTTTCATTGGAATATTCTTCTTTCTTCAATCAAATCCATAAAATGTTAACCATCGGGACAGAATCTTGCTTTGTATAAACCATGACCATATTCATATTTTTGGAAACAGTGTGTGTTTTTGGTAATTTTCATGTAAGAATCCTTAACAAGGATAATTTTAGGGGCGAAATTTAGCCCATGGGCTATTTTTGCATGTTTTTTCCAAAAACATATTCGCCAAATTGCATTTTTTGAAGTCCCATTTCGCCCAATTTTGATGGGGTAAACTTTTTTCACTCTAAAAATCGCCAAATTATTATATAAACTATATAAAATCCTTAGAAATTGAAATAATTTGAGAAAATATCGCCAAATATTTTACAGTTGACATTTTAAGAATTTGTAAGATTCGCCAAGGTTTATACACTTTTAAATAAGTATGGGTCCTTAAAATTATCCCTGATCCTTAAATATGGAATCCATTAGAGCTAGTGTGTCCAATCATATATGACGATATTTTACATGTTTGTGTCTTATTTGACATTTGAATGTTGGGAAATTGTGGCCCGATTTAAGAAATATATGCATATAACTAATCAAAGGTGCTTCTTATATTTTGGTTGTAATCAGTTTCAAGGTTGATCATCATGTCCCTATGTATATAGAGATCTCACAAGGTTATTACTTTTTATTTTCATACCAGAGGTTGATTAACAATGAAGATAAGGTGAGCTTAGAATTTTTAATTAAAATGTGATTTTCATGGCAATTTGAGCGCAAAATACACCACATAGTGTTCCTTCAACACATATTCATAAGCTACAATCAACCGATGGCAGAGTGGGAAGTATAAGTAGTCTACACTGTGGTGTACATTGATACAAATGTGTAGTTGGATCGGCACAGAATTTAAAGATCCGTCGCCGTTTGATAGAACAACAGATCCCGCATTTTTTGGAGCACGTGGAGGGTACGCTAAAAGAGGTGGGATATGATGATAAGCTGCGGAAAGATGATAGGGGGCAGCTCCTCATAGGCCTGTGACAGAGGATGAAGGCCTGAGAGGAACCGTCCCCTTAAAGAACACCTTCGGCATAATAATATATTGACAACAAACTTATCAAAATTCTTGAAATTTTAAATTAAACTTGGTCCAATGATAAGCATGATATAGAAACACATTTATGCTATGTTGTTTAGCTATGGATTTTTTTCTTAGACACTTTAATTTTCTCTAACAACCAACAACAAATTTTTCATTAAAATATGAACATATCCTCCTGAGATGTAGGTTTGTGTATTGGATTCTATGCAACATAAATGAATGTTTTTAATTATCAAGTGAAATAGTTTCATGTATACCAAACGCCGAACATTTTACAAACATTTAATAATATAAAGTTAGAATCTCATTAATTATTTAAGGTTAGTAAGAAATGCTTTATTAGTTAGCAAATCTTAACTTGAATCTAAATTATGGGAAAATTTTATGATATTAAGAGAACATTAAGAATAAAAGCTTAAAAAATCAAGCATCTATTACAAAGATTTTTTTATTAATTTCTATGCAATATTAATGAAATTTTTTTCGTAACCAATGAAGTGAAATAGTTTCACGTATAAAAAATAATATACATTCTCTATAACATACATTTCATAGTAAAAAATCCTTATTTTTGTGTACATAAATAATATATATTGACAACTATAAAAAAAATTCTTCAAAAACATAATATGAAAATTTATAAGTAAAAAACATGTAATATCACAATTTCAAAGTCAGAACCTTGTTATTTGCTTAAGCTTAAAATTAAAAAAAACTATGGGAAAATTTTTAAGTTGGAGGTGGACAAATGTTCAATCTTTTGTTGAATTTCTACGCAATCAAACATTAGTTGAGGTTTGAGGTTTTTTTATATCCATTTGGATGTCTGATAGATGGATCTTTGTAAAATAAGAACTACAACACAAAAAATTGTCGACTAAGGATTTTCTATGCAATTAAACATTAGTTAGGACTTTCTAAAGCCATCTAGGTGTTTGATAGTTAGCTATCTTTCTAAATGCATCCCTTATACATGATGTACTAATAGCACAATCATACTATTTGGATTCAAGTCCTTCTCTCTTAGCAATTAAAATATCCAAATCTTCGATGCAATGAGGAAGACTTGTAACAGTTGAATTGATATCTTGTGGGAAGCTAATTGTGTGACCACTATATTGATATTGACCACCACAAGCATGTGTCACCTATAATATCAAATTCACTCATGCTATCAACATTTCTTCAACCTGTGTCAACACTGACAAAACACAAGGTTGTTCATTGAGATCCATATTATTCCATTCTTAATCTGCATACCTCTTCATTCTCTTGATTGAGACAATTATTAAGAAAAGAAAGAGAGAGAAAAATGAGCACAACCACATCAAACTTTAACCCAATCTTAGACAAAAACACAATATATTATATATTATATAGTGTTTTTTTCATATAACATGTGCTAAATATATGTCTATCATCATATACAGATATATTAATATAATATAATTATTACTAATATATAAAGTTATTTGAAACAAAATTGAAGATTGTGAATAAACTTGGATATGTGAATACACTTACATAAATTAATCTTTTAATAGAAAATGATATTTCATGTGTAAGGATATACACCTATGAGGTAGCATAAATTGATTAAATGGAAAACAATATGTATATATAACAATTGTTAATAGAGCTTAGATTGGGTAGTTGGGAGCATTAGTTGTGATACTTCTCACTTAGGTTCAAATCTAGCTTGCGACATGTTATGATGGACATTGGGGATACCTTGATTCTTCATAAATAGCAAATATCTGTTTTTTGTGGATGTATCCCATGACATCGGTAAACCACAATTAAAAAATGGTATACACAACATTAATGATCCACATAATATACATAATATATATCTCAATTCTATGCATTAAATGTATTAAGTGGTGTGACAATAACTATAGCTTTATGGATATAAAAAATATGCTTAAGTTTGTTTAAAGAATCATAAATATTTTTCAATATTATGCAATGAATACGTAGTGTACGACAATATGATAACTTGATGAATACAAAAGTGAATACATAGTGCAGTAATTATTATAGCTTCTTCATGTATATGGAAAAAGTTATGTTTAGAGTAATAATTATAGCTGCTTCATGTATATGGAAAAAGTTATGTTTAGATTCATATAGATGGGGTCATAATTTTAAGAAGCTTATAATTAAGGAAAATGAGACTCCAATTCATGTTGATAGTATCATTATTTCAAGAAGTTTGTTTCAAAGTAAAATGAGTTTATATTCATGTAGATAGCGGAATTATTTTAAAAAACTTATTACAGAGATGGAGCAAGGAACAAAGTCGTATAATTTTGCCATAAACTTCTGATTTTTTCTCATTGGTCACGAGTCCTCTCCTTCCACTCAATCATAGTGGATAATCCCGGCAAACAATACAAATTAAGTTTGTGTCGATTTTTGTGAACTTTTTTTTTAACTTTTTTACTGTACACAGTCACAACCTCATGTGGTTTATGTATAGAACGACGATGAGTAGGGTCATCTTCTTGTGCTTGTTCTATGCCAAAATCATGACCGTGCAACCACTAGCCAAACAAGGTTTGGCATTTCAAGAAAATGAGTACATTTTAAAAATTGAACCAACATAATTGAAGAGGAGAATCACATGGTCTTCCTAGAATGATTTAATCAGGATTTCATTGGTCGAATATCTCACAATCAACCATTCAAATATAGGGGAACAATAGTTTTCTCTAAATTCACTAAATTAGTATGGTAACAATGAATAATTATATCGTTTTTTAACCTATATTAAGTCATTTTGGACCAAATGTTTACCTCAAGAAATTATTGAATAACCATTTTTTCACCATTTTGTAGATAAAAACCACAATACTATCATTTATATTCCTTATAGATGGTTTTTTATTTGGAATATTTGTTCTACTAACCTATGTTGATTATTTGCAATATTGTGTAGAGTTGTTTCTTTTGTGTTCAACTCATGTGCAAGTAAATTTAATGTTTTGGTATGCCACGATAGGTTGTTGGCTTGCGCCAATGCACCCATAACTCAAATTTGTTCCAAACCTTTGTATGCTCTTGTCGTTTTACATCAGTTTACATCTTTCTACTTGTGCAACTTTGCATACATCCTTATTGTCGTTCACCCTTCAATGCTTAAGACTTTTGTTGTCACTTTTGTCACTTGTTTTTAATTTGGTTAACATAGATTCTATATCATGGCCCATTAACCATGTAGAGGACCCATTTATGAGTGTTTACACCTATCCTAGTACCTTTTTACCATTTGTTTTGCACAGGACTTCCCTGTATGCTTTGAATGTAGTCATACCCCCTTACATAACTTGTTCCCTCCACTCTACCATATCATACTTCTTTTTTTTGTGATGATAAAAACATGAAAAAGACAAAAGCAGTTACAAACATAAAAAAAGGGAGGGAAAATAATATCAACATTTATATTTTGTTATCTTAATGCGGAAACCGTCAATGATTGTCACCCTACCAATTTGTTATCCTTTCAATCATCATGGATCCCACATTCGATGCCCAAGAATTAATGGATTTCATTGGTTTCTATATATCAATTGTTTCCCAAGCCATCTTAAATGTTTTGTTCATGTTCAAGGGAAGTTGGTAAACTTGTGTCGACCATTCCTCATATTTTTTACCATGCATGTCGGCCATATCGGTACTAAGAAGTTTATAGTGGTTTATTACCTTCAAGTTTCATTAATCAATTAAGTTACATGTTTCATGTTAGCTGATGATAGGTTCCATAGTTCTCTCTTTCTGACAAGCCTCTTCATATCGACTTCAACTTATTATATGGGGAGCAATTTTAGAGACCTTTACAGTACCTAGGGCTTGCAAACTCAATGGAAAGTTCCCTCATAGTTAATATTGGGTATATATCATTGACTCTTGTTTGACTATTTTGGTTAGGTGTTCAATGTTAGAGCATTCATTCACACCCATTGATTGTACTTAGTACCTTGGAACCCATTATCATTATTAGCGAGCATCCCCACGTCTGTTAACGTTATACATAAATGATGGGTAATCAAGCAATGTTTTCCTATGTTTGATGACAAGTTACTTATTCACAAAGACAAACTCATACAATTGATAATCTGGATTAAATACCTTGGGATATGATAGCCTCATGAGTTGATGTTGTCAGCCATGTTGTGCATCGAGGAACCACTAGATGATGAGTACGTTGGAAGATCAATGGATATATATTTCTAGGTTATTGACATTTCCTTAATGTACATTGAGATGAAGATCCATATTGTATGTATTATGGCCTATGATCCTATTCAACATGGATCCATTGTGTATTGTTTGTTGCAATGCTTTTTTTCACTTTCATATCCCATAGATATGCAATGTACTTTTGGTGGTTATGATCATTATATTTTGGTTTATGATTGCAAGCATCTTTGAATTTAGATTTCATGAAACCCCTCCTTATCCCACTCATCAAAGTCCTTTTTCAATTATGCATTTTAGCCATTAGTATCTCTTCTGACCTCCTACATTAGAGGGAATCTCTTATATGGATATTTTACACCCTTAGTATGAAACATGAATGTATGCTACTCCTAGTTAAAACCAGTTGAGCACATGAAGACTGCATGTCTTAATATAGGGTTTACATTCATTTTAACCACATGGAAACTATTTTACTTAAGGAATGGCATAATCCTCATAGTTGTTTTAAAGGATAACTATGGTTAGACATAGTTTCTCAATATAAGAAACATGACCACTTCTTAAAGCCAAACATCAAGAAAGAAATATTGGAAATGAGAAAGCTATGAGTGTAGATCATGCATGGAAGACACTTGTGTGACATGAATGCACTCTCAACTTTGAGCTTATCACCATCTCATCTTATAAATGGAAGATCCATGGATGAGAGAAGAAGGTATAGACAATGATATCAAGCATCTAAACTCTAGAATAATTCAAATTGACAAGGTGAAAACAATCCAAAGCTCATGTTTCCATTTCTGAGGAGAAGCTAGTGACCAAATTCTTTGGCTACATAGGGATCTTGAGTGGAGATCAAAGAACCAATAGATGGTTCTTCCATGATAGTGAGATATGAGATTGACATCGACAATGGATCAATATGTGTGGCTAAGGATAGGAGAATCAAAATTCTGGTGAAGGGCATGCTGCATGAAGAATTATGTATCTATATTGTTGTATTGATTACCTTTCCATTTAATATAAATTAACCTACCCCCAATATTTGTTATTGATTAATTCAATGTGATTATGCATGAATGTCATTTTGTATGTGGTTTACCTTACCTGTAAGTAGCTTAGACTATATATATATATGCTTTGTTAATATGATGCAAAAATTCTTTGAGAAAGGTGCTTGTTTGATTTGTGTGTAGGGACAAGAGTATCATCGCATTGATCATTTGAAAGGACCAACATACTTAAGAATATCAAATGACTAGGGGAAATATGTTTTACTCTCTTACCTCATTTTCTCCCTTTTTAATTAACTTGCATGTAGAACTAATGAAATAATTGTCAGAATCTTGACTAGCAATTGTCGGAGCCCCACTCTCTAAAAGGATCAACTTAGGCACTAAGCAAAATCCCTTAACCACACAATGTTATAATAAAATATCAAGAAAAGAAGAATGTATGTCACAATTTTCTAATTTTAATTTGTTATATACATATTATATTTGAATGCCACATTCTATGATCATCAACCATAAATTCAAATTTTTAGTCTACCAATATATTTGATCAATGTGGTCATTGGTAATCAATTTGGGAGGGAGAGCTTCTTGTTATGATATGAGTATACTCAAATATCATGAAGACAATAAACCATAATCAAAGTAAGGAATGGAGTCACATCAGGTACAACTAGTTGATTATTGTTGCAAAGAATAAAGTAAAATAACTAGAGGAAGGATTAATTCATCACTTCAATTGTTCACATATTTCTAAATTTTTAGGAGTGAAAGTGGTCTAGTGTTTTCATGATTGATACTCACTAAATAATTTGAATTGGGGCTTGAAAATTTTATAGGGTGTATATGACATATTACTATATCTAAATTAAAATTTTCATCAAATAATATTAAGATTAAGTTGGTAAAATAATTTAATTATAGACCACTACATGAGTAGTCAAGAGAACTCAAAATAATACTAATAGTAATAATCATAATCATAATAATAATAATTAGTCCAGTGTTTTGATCCAATCTTGCTCATGCCTTGGATTTAAAATTTGAAATTTTTATAGGGAATAGAGGGCATATTCCTATATTTTTCATAAAATTTCCATAAAGAGGTATTGTGTTTAAGTTGGTCAAATAATTTAATTATTGTTTGCTAGACGAGCATTCCAAAGAATTCTAAGTTGCAATTGAGGACAAAGAGGAATAAGCAAAGTCATCAACCTACAAGCTAGTCCAAGTTGAGACATAACCACAAAATAATGTAGGAAGAGGAAAAAACTAGAGGTAAGGTAGATCTAAACAAAAATTATAATAACACATGACTAAGCCAGCCAAGGATTAATTTTTTAAGGATTGTTTTGTTGCATAGGAATGTGCAAAACCTACAGTTGGGTGGTGATGACAGGCCTCCAATTTGTCTACTTTATGGCCCATTCTACAATTACATTTGATACATTTCCCCCCTAATCCAAAATCTTCATGAGAAATAATCATGCTTTTTTATGACCAATGAAGACATTATGGCTTATGATTATATGATTATATATAACTTAATTCAAGTTGAAATGTGAAATATAATTGATCTTAAGTGATTTTGATTGTTATTGTATCATTTTCATCTTTGAGTTAATATGCTTTGCAAGCAAAAACCTAGCATAGTATTGAAATTTTGTCCCTTTTCCACCTTCAAGGATGGACATGCTTAGAAGAAACAATAAATAATTGAGTAATTCAATCTCTTGTTGATTTAAAGTATTTGTTGGGTCATGATCAAAACCACAAATTATTTGTGTTGTTAACCAAATATTTGTTGGTCAATCAAAACTATATATTTGGGGAGAGATTGGTGGAGAATAATATCCAAATGATAGCACACAACCTTACAAGATCCCATTTGAGGTGGCTTCACATGATTTTTTAGCCGAGTTGAGATCTCGTCAAGGTATCCATGAATCAGGGAGGTTGTAAATGCATGAGACAACCTCCAAAATTATAGAAAAACATTTTCATGGGTATTGGGATCTCCAAATTTTTCCTAAGAAGATTCAAGGTTGTTTTTGTTTTTAAAGAGAATATGGGAGATCTCATGAAAAATATAGAACAAGTTATATTTTAGTTTTCCCTTCATTGGAACAATGTAAATTTGAATTTTCAAATAAAAGAGATTTTTCAAGTTGAATTTCTTGTCATAGCTTGTTTTTTTCTCTATGGGATTCACCCCATTGCTTGCTTTGGTGTTTGGGCCCACTTTGAAGCTACAATGGAGGTTTAACCCCCTCTACCCTTAGACTAAACAGTTTTTATTTTATCTTCATTTAATGGTTGTACTTTGTTTTCTACATTTCCATTCAATTACTTTTTCTTTATTTCCTCTAATTCATGTACTTTTATTTGCACCATTCCTTTGCTTTCATGTATTTCTTTTATTGATTTTACTTTACAATGTTGATTACATTGAAGTATGCTTAATGGAATATCTATGATTTTGTTAGGAACCCATGTCTTTACTTTGTTAGTATGTTGTTGTTGGACGCATATGCTTTGTAAGTCGTCCCGTAGTATTTGTTGATCAATAGTTTGTGTTATTGTTGTTGGCGCATATGCTTTGTAAGTCGCCCGTAGTATTGTTGATCCATAGTTTGTAACGGCCCATGGTTTCGACCCATAGTATTGGCACCTAGAATTAGTATATAAGTGTGTGTTGAGACCTATGAAGACACAGTGAAGTTATTTGTATTGAGCTTGCTCATAGGAGGTTGCCTCCTCGAAGTGGCATGTGATCAATATAAAAGTGATTCTGAGTTCTGCCATTTCTGCTATTTCGCATATTCGTATTAATTAATTGTTGCAGGTGCCTCACATCTGGTATCAGAGCACTTTCTTGGGCTCGCTGGGTGAAATTTCTACCAAATTTTTTTTTGCATCTGTTGTAGGTTTGGATTTGGGAATAATCCCTATCCACTTAACTGTGGGAAGTACTTGGGCATAATCCCTAAAACGAATTGTGAGGAGTACCACAAGAACCCCGAAGTAGCTGGCCCATTGAGAGGACCTGCCAGCGAAAAGGGCAACGACCCCTACCTGATTGACTAGTTCCCACCCGTGAGGTAAACCAAGAGTTTTCGTTTGTGGCAAAGCGGTTATCAGTTTTACTTGAGCCGTGGAGTGAGGGGTACTGCCCCAATATGCAAGACGTCAGACAACATTGGTGGCCGAGTGAAACCCTTGAATTGTTAGGAAGCCGCACATACCTGGGGTCCATATCTAATTTCAGCTGAACTGTCGTCGATCGTTACTGCGCCATTTTACACCCAGTCGTTCAGATCCATTTTGCAAGCCGTTCCAGATCCAGCTATTTTCAATCCATTCGGCGTCGTTTCAGATCCCTTTCGAGCCGTAGCCGCTCCAAAAAAAAAAATCAGTTTTTTCTCCATATCTCCCTTGTTTTCACTTTGTTTCCCTTGAAATTTTCGGGGAACCGCTGTCACCCCATTCTGCATATTTTATTTCTGAGGACCCTATCCATAATTCCCCTTCCCAAAGCCCGAAATCCCACATTTGTCTATTTTTAGGGTTTGCCATAACTTCCTCAGATTTCACCCAATCACCCTCAAATTTTACCATGGAGTTCATTTTTGAATTCTGCTTCTTTGTTCCCCTCTGCCAAATTTTCCCATTCTTTCACCCCGCTTCTGGAATCCTCATTTTTGTTTCTGTGTCTATTCAATAGTGTCCAAAACCTAGTCAAACCCCAATTACCCTTCAGATTTTTTCCCTAGTCCAGATTTTCCCTTACTGAAGTAGTTTCTGTTTTTGTTTTCCTACCCAGTCAACCGAAAAAAAATAAATAAAAATAAAAATAAATAAAAATAAAAATAAAAATAAATAAAATAAAAATAAAAATAAAAAAATAAAAAAAATAAAAATAAAAATAAAAATAAAATAATAATAAAAATAAAAATAAAATAATAATAAAAATAAAATAAAATCCTGGTTATGGTTGTCACCTGTGCAGGAGCAAAAACCATGGAGGAAGCACTTGTAGCCATCCAAGCCAAAATCCAGGATCTGGATGAAAATTTTCTCGGCCTCCATCTTCAACATTCAGCTATGAACAACAAACGACAGTCCGAGTCTTCATCAGACAATGGGTTCTCCTCTTCCAGCAATTTTCGTGGTCCGAAGCTTGATTTTCCTCACTTCAATGGTACTGATCCAACTGGATGGATCTATCGTGCAGAACAATATTTCAGTCTGCATAATACTTTTGATGTCAACAAATTTTCGCTGGCATCCTTTCACTTGGAACAGGAAGCTCTTCAATGGTACCATTGGTACATCAAGGCTCATCCAAAGCCCAAATGGCCAGACTTTTTCCAGCTCCTTTTGCAACGATTTGGTCATAGTGCTTTTGATGACTTCACAGGAGCCCTCACTAAACTTTGCCAAATTGGCACAGTGAGAGAGTATCAAACCAAATTTGAGAATCTAGCCAACCACACCAAAGGATTGTCTGATGACTTTTACCGGAGTTATTTTATCAGTGGTCTAAAGGATGCCATCCGCTCTGAGGTCAAAATGTTCTGTCCCAACACAATGATGGAATCCCTAGGGTTGGCTAAGTTGGCAGAAGACAAGATTGCATCCCAACAACGCTCCAAGCCCACTTTTGTTCCCTTCTGAAATATGGGTTCTCAGCGACCACCTATACCACAGGCTCCTCGACCGAATTCTATCAAGCGTTTTTCTGAAACAAAGATGCAAGCACGTAGAGAAAAGGGGCTTTGCTATAATTGTGATGAGAAATTCACTCGGGGACATAGATGTGTTCAGCAAAAGCTCTATCTCTTGGATGTGGAGTCTTAGCCTGCCTCTGAAATTGGTGACGAAGATCCAAAAACACTGGATGCTCTGGTTGACATTCAGGAACCGCCTATTGACCCTCTATCTCAGGATGACCAGCCAGAGATATCTCTCCATTCTTTAGCTGGAATCACCACCCCCCAAACAATGCGGGTCAGGGGTTACTTCAAGAAGCTTCCTCTTACAATACTCATTGATTCTGGTAGCACTCATAATTTCATTGACCCTCGGATCGCCAAACAAGCTGATTGTTTTATCCATCCTTGCTCCAACTTTGAAGTCATGGTTGCCAATGGGGGCACCTTACCTTGCAAAGGGAAGTGTCAAAATGTGTGTATCTCTATTGGAGATTATACCTTGCACTCTGACATGTTTTCCTTTCCCTTAGGCGGATGTGATGTGGTTTTGGGCGCTCAATGGCTACGCACACTTGGCCCTATCTTATGGGATTTTGCTGAACTTTGGATGCAGTTTTCCCTCAATGGACAAAAACACACATTGACAGGATTACAACCAGGTTCTCTCAGCATCATCAGTTCACATCGCATGGAAAAACTCCTCAAGAAGAATTCACATGGTGTCATCGCTTAGATCCATTCCATCCAGATGCAACCATCAGCGGTCTCCACTACTCCTTTGGATCTACAACAAATTCTGGATCGATATACAGGTGTCTTCGCCGAACCAGTGGGATTTCCACCTTCCAGGCCAGAAGACCATCATATTCAGCTCCTTCCTGGCAGCGTTCCTCCCAACATCAGGCCCTATCGCTACCCATTTCACCAAAAAATGGAGATTGAAATGCTCGTTCGGGACTTATTGAAGCAAGGTATTATTCACCCAAGCACTAGTTCCTTTTCTTCTCCAGTTATTCTTGTCCGCAAAAAAGATGGGTCCTAGCGCCTCTGCATTGACTTCCGAGCACTTAATCACCTCACCATCAAGGATAAGTTTCCAATTCATGTTGTTGATGAGCTTCTTGATGAGCTTCATGGGGATCACTTTTTCTCCAAGTTGGATTTTCGTTCTGGGTATCATCAAATTCGGGTTCATGAGGATGATATTCCTAAAACAGCTTTCCGCACACATGATGGCCATTATGAGTTTTTGGTCATTCCCTTTGGCCTCACTAATGCTCCTTCCACATTCCAGGACTTAATGAATAAAATATTTCGACCCCACTTGTGGAAATTCATTCTAGTATTCTTTGATGATATCCTCATCTACAGTAAAACATGGGATGAACATCTCCAGCATCTGGATCTTGTCATGCAACTTTTCTCTGACCATCATCTCCATGCCAATCAGTCTAAATGTGTTTTTGGACAGAAGGAAGTTGAGTATCTCGGGCACATTATCTCAACACAAGGGATTCGCGTGGATCCTGCCAAAATTGATGCCATGAACAATTGGCCGCATCCTTAGACACTCAAGAGCCTTCGTGGTTTTTTGGGGTTGACTAGATACTACCGCAAGTTTGTCAAGGATTATGGGAAGATGCAGCTCCATTAACTTCTCTATTGAAAAAGGATGCTTTTACATGGACACCTACTGCTCAGTGTGCATTTGACAAACTAAAACAAGCTATGTGTACTACACATGTGCTAGCTATGCCCGATTTTTCCAAGCCCTTCACTATTGAGAGTGATGCTTGCGGCAATGTACTTGGTGCTGTTATCCTTCAAGATGAACACCCCATTGCGTTCACCAGCAAAGCTTTTTCAGGTAAGAATTTAGCTGCCTCTACCTATGAGAAGGAAATGATGGCTATTTTGCGTGCAGTACAGAAGTGGCACCCATACCTATTAGGGAATCGTTTCTTCATCAAGACTGATCACCAGAGTCTGAAATATTTCTTGGACTAGCGTGTCTCCTCCCTGGCACAACAAAAATGGGTTAGCAAACTCATGGGTTATGACTATGAGATCACTTACAAGAAGGGTAAAGACAATATTGTGGCAGATGCTCTTTCTCGCACATTTGATGCACAAGGTTCTCTTTCAGCTATTTCTATGCCTGTTCCAAATTGGTTGCAATATGTTCAACAGGGTTATGTAAATGACTCTTCCTTATCCCAAATCATCCAACGCTTGACCAACAACCCTTCTGCTGTACCACATTACTCTTGTGATGGTGCTTCTCTGCGATACAAGGGTCGTCTGGTGCTTCCCCAGAGCACAGATCTTCAACAGGCTGTCTTCTATGAACTCCATGCTTCTCCATCGGCAGGGAACTCTGGGTTCCTCAAAACGTATGAACGAGCACGGTGTAACTTCTTTTGGCAAGGCATGAAAAGGACAATTCAATAGATGGTGGCCGAATGTGATACCTGCCAACGCAATAAGGGTGAAACAACACTCCTTCCAGGATTGCTTGAACCCTTTCCCATACCTACACGGCTTTGGACAGATATTTCTATGGATTTCATTGAAGGGCTCCCTAAATCTGGCGGGAAGACAGTGATTCTCGCTGTGGTTGATCGCCTCTCCAAATATAGTCATTTTTGTGCTCTCAGCCATCCCTATATAGCCTCCTCCGTCGCTCAAATTTTTCTGGACCAGATCTTTCATCTTCATGGCATCCCTTCTTCCATTGTCTCGGATCGTGATGCGAATTTCACCAGTCATTTTTGGATAGAACTATTTCGCCACACTGGAACCAAACTGAAGATGAGTTCAGGGTATCACCCACAAACATATGGTCAGACTGAAATTGTCAATAAATGCTTGGAAACTTATCTTCATTGCTTCAGCTAAGAACAACAACATCAGTGGGAAAAGTGGCTCCCTCTTGCTGAATGGTGGTACGATACCTCTTACCACACTGCCTCTAAAATGACCCCATATGAAGCAGTCTATGGTCAGGCACCTCCAGCTCTTCTTCCATACACCCCCACCAGTTCACCAGTTCAGGAAGTTGACACGGTCCTTCGAAACCGCAATCATATTCTTTGCATTTTGCGGGACAATATTCACATGGCAAGAAATTGCATGAAGCAACAAGCTGATCGGCACCGTTCAGAGTGCACTTTTCAAGTCGGCGATATGGTTTTTCTTCGTCTCCATCCGTACAAACAATCCTCCTTGAAACTCAAAGGGCGTCATAAGCTCGCTCCAAAGTTCTATGGGCCATATTGGATTCTTCAGAAGATTGGGTCCGTTGCTTATAAATTGGAAATTCCTCCTTCTTCCCGCATTCATCCAGTCTTTCATGTCTCTTGTCTGAAGAAAGTTCTTGGCACCAACATCAGCGGACAAATGATTTTACCCGAACTAGATAATGAAGGATCCATCCTTTTGGAGCCAGAGGCCATCCTCAATCGGCGCACGCGTCAGCTTCGCTCTCGCTCTATCACAGAGGTCTTAATTAAGTGGCACGGCATGCAACTAGAGGATGCTACATGGGAACCACTCCTTCAGATTCAACAACAATTTCCACATCTAAAGATTTGAGGACAAAGATTTTTTTAAGGGGGAGGGGATGTTAGGAACCCATGTCTTTAAGTATGTTGTTATTCGACGCATATGCTTTGTAAGTCGTCCCGTAGTATTTGTTGATCAATAGTTTGTGTTATTGTTGTTGGCGCATATGCTTTGTAAGTCGCCCGTAGTATTGTTGATCCATAGTTTGTAACGGCCCATGGTTTCGACCCATAGTATTGGCGCCTAGAATTAGTATATAAGTGTGTGTTGAGACCTATGAAGGCACCGTGAAGTTATTTGTATTGAGCTTGCTCATAGGAGGTTTCCCCCTCGAAGTGGCCTGTGATCAATATAAAAGTGATTCTGAGTTCTATCATTTCTGCTATTTCGCATATTCGTATTAATTAATTGTTGCAAGTGCCTCACAGATTTATAATGGTTGTAAGGATTTAACGATCTAATAGCAACCTTATGTTCCTAGTTTCATTGATACAATCACTTAACTCTTGTCCCAAGAAAAATTATCCTAGACCTCTCTTTTCTCTTGCACATTATCAAGGGAGTGAAGAATGAATGTCATGAACTCAATGGGATGAAGAGTAATGAGGGATGAACTATTGAAGTTGGTAATTTTCCTTGCTATTCTAGATTATATTTAGTTAGTTTCGTATCATTCCTATGATACTTCTAAGCATATTAAGAGCTTGTGTTTCCACTGTACAGTATCTAGTGCTTTTGAAGTGTTATGTTGAAAAATAAGCATAAGTTAGTTAATAAAGAAATTCATACATCATTGTAATACCTTAGCTCATCATAACTATGTGACAAGAAGTTGAGAATTGAGATGAACATAAAGTTGATGAATGCACAATTGGAGCACATCAACTATAAGGCCAATCATGTCATGGTATTTCACTTGGTCATTGGTGGAAGCACCATTAATGCAAACACCATTGACATGGAAGAGTCTACAAGGTGGAATAAATGACCCAAGCTATTATGACAAGATTCTAAGTATAATGACTTTCATCATTGATGTGACCAATTACATAGGGGATGACTATTCATATGAAAATACCACACTAAAAAACCATGCAAGGATACATAAGTTAACTATTGATATGAAGCGAGAAAAAGTTTAAGTTCTATGGATAAAATTACTTCAAGTATAACCCATTGTGAGGGTTCTTGATTTGAGAGACCCTTGTAAAGTAGGACTGTATGGTCTCTGCATTTTGTATCTTCACATTCTTCAACTAGTTTCGCAAGGTCATTTTCTGATTTATATTCTTTCCTTCAAATAGCTTGGTCAAGGAATCAAACATCTCTTTAGGTGTCTTCAAGGATGACACATGTGGGATGAGATGATATTTAATAGAATCATCAATGATCCTCTTGTCCTTAACCAATTTCTTCTTGTTGAAGGTTTTTAGCCTCATCTCCCTACGGAACTGGAACTTCTTCATTCACATATGTGTGCAATTCATTCTCTTCAAGGACAAGTGAAATCCTATACTTCCATGCTCAAAAGTTATCATCCCATTCAAGCTTATCCTAAAGCTTGGTGTGGTGAGACATCTTTAATGAGTACTTCAAATGGAAATAGTAAAGCTTTTAGGTCTTACCACTTGAATTTGCTGAAACTGGTTATGGAGTTGGCTAGTCCTAGGGTTTGACAGAGAAACCCTAAATTTTAAAACTTGGAATTTGAAACTTCTGATTGGACAGATAGATGTGCTTGAATGAGGCAAGTATGCTAGTACACTTGGTTTCTGAATATTCCAAAAATTCACCCTTGAAAATTGACTTGCGAAATTCTGATCTACAGTTTCTGTTCTTTTCTAGTTTTATTGTTTTTTGGTCCAAAGTCAAACTTGGGTTTGAATTTTCGAGAGTTTCACCCACTCAAAAAATTTGATCTTGGTTTCAAAATTTCAATTTTGGGGAGGTGCACTTCCCTATGCCACTTGCACTCCAAAATTCCTCTTCTGTGAAAAGCCCTGATTTCCGGCAGTAGTGATGGGCCAAAAAGTGAAAATGCCTAGAATCAACTTCTGCTTCGACAGAAAGATGCACCCTCCTTAGGCAAGTTATCATATCCTCTTTTCATTGATGATACGTGGAGAGAAGACCAAAAATTAAGAATCCCTAGCTTCCGCATTAGCTCTAATACCATGTTAGATTTTAAATTTTAATCAATACTAATATAGGATCTTACTGAGAGAATAACAAGCACAACATAAACACAAGAGACACAAATATTTTCCTCGAGGAAACCATAAAGGAGAAAACCCCACAACTTCCTCAAAGATAGAATGATCACCAATACAATGTCAAAAAGTAAACCCAAAAAATAGAGATGGTCTTCAGCAACTTCTCTCTTCTCCACTTGTGCGAACTTATCCCCTCTCTCTAATGTGAACTTGAGAGTGAGTGAGTGAAGGAATAAATAGAGAGCCTAGCTCTCTATTTATACTTTACCTTTCACTTTAACTTTTCCACTTGACATGTCGGCCTCAACTAAAGTTGACTGGGCCGAATCCTTTAGGGGACTTAAAAACCCCAATACAAAATGAATCTAGGGGAACTAATGCCCCAAATTACAAGGGAGGATTTACTTCAATGACTTTACATGACCAAATGTAATAATTACATCCTCGAACGGAGGAATAAACATCTTCGTCGAAGGTACAAATAAAATACAATAATAATTACAATATAAAATACAAGTGAATATCTTCTGCAGTTACAATAAAATAAACATCCTTCTCCTTCACACCCCCTCGCCTCAACACCTCCATCCATATCCCCCACATTCCTCACTACCTTTCGCATGCTCCCAAATCGTTGCTCCTATCACGCGACACTCTACACTCCCACTCCCATTCACATCACTTATCTTCTACTCTCATCGTTCCACACATCTCTCCACTCGCGTCCACCCATCCACTCCCCCATCACTTCCCTCAATCCAACACTCCACCCTCCATCTCACTCCCCTCTACCGTTCCCTCCTTGTAGCTTTAATCCTCCAATCACTGCTCTCCACCCCCTTCACACCCAAACTGCACTACTCCATTACTCCACTGTTTGCATTGCCCATTGCTCCACAAATTCCTCCCAAATCCCACGCTACATTTATCTTTCAACCCTTAATCCATCTTGAGACCCTTACACTTCTTAGGTAACCCTAAAATTTTCATTTATTAAATAATACTATTATTTAATCATTATTTCCTTAAAAAAATATTATAAATAATAATAATAATAATTTAAATATTGTAAACCCTAATTCTAATCCAATCTCAAGAAATATATATAATATTATAATATATTATTACTATAATATTTTAAAACCTAGTTTCCCACTAAGTCTCAATCTTTTATAGAGGCATTATGAATTCATTTAATGACGATGATAGTTTTGAGGAGAAAATATTTAAATCCTATGTATCCCACTGAATTGGAACAGGTAAAGATGCCCTCTATGAGAGTCAAGGTAGTGTTGTTGATGAGAATCTAAAAGATTGTGCTGCTCTCAGTGATGATGAAGACAGTTTTGAGGAGAAAAGACTCAACGGATATGTCTCCCATGGAATTGGAACAGGTAGAGATGACCTCGATGAGAGTCAAGATAGTGTTGTTGATAAGCATCTAAAAGAAGACATATGCACAAAAGATGAGGAAGACAAAATAAGGGAACCCGTGATAGAGACTGAAGGAAAATATGGCCACAACAAGGTAACCAAGCATGTGTCTACATTAGATCAACATCTACCAGTGGTGGATTATAAACCTATATATTATGGACCTATAGTAGCTATTGGCATGTCAAATGCAACCCAAATTTCTCCTGACGAGAATAATGATGATAAAAATGATAATACCATGTTTGGAGAGAACAAGGAGCATGAAAAAGCACTTGCACATTGTTCTCAACTAGTTTTGTTGAATAAAGCTATTGACTCCCTATTAATGAAGTTGGAAACCATGCCCATATAAAATCTTTTTGTAGAAGGCAACAACATCTAAAATTCATACTCTCAAAGTTCCCTAATGAATATTGGAAAGAAACTATGATAGTTAAGAAAATCGATGAAACCGGGTCAACAACAAGAAGTAGTCAATATCTACTTAAATGGGATGGAAAGACTGGTCATGGTTCTACAAACACAAGTGTTGATAGTGATGCAGAAGTTGTGAATTTTCCAATTGTTGCTTCGATTTCAAATGATGGTGAATATGATAATGGGCCTATTGTTGTTGAACCAAATGACACATCAGTTATTGCATCCACATGGTTAGGGAGTCCTATTAAGCAACTTACTGCAAATGAACAACATTTATGTTGCTAAAAAATGGAAGCCTTGGTCACAGTCATGTGGAAATTGAGGGTGAATGCTCTTAAAATTCCTTCCAAGGAAGAATCCATGGAGGATACGATTCAGAGAAAACCAATACAAGACCTAGATATTTCCAATCAAGTTGACGTTGGTATATATGTACGCCATTTATGTGACAATTGCCAAACATATTTGAATTGAAATGGTTAGAATTAAAGTGCACACTCACTGAGGTTGTAATATGGAATCCATTTACAATAATATTTCTTGATGAAATTGAGAAATCTCACTCTGATGTTTTCAAAGTCCAAGCGCTTAAGAATGGCCATCACTTTTATTTCCAAGGGAAAAGAGTATCTCTTAAAAATACCTCCATTATTATGACATCCAATGTTGGATCCACAACCAATGCAAAAGGTAGAAGTAATAGAATTGGATTCACTTTTAGAGAAGAGGAGCATGAAGGTCCACACTTTCTCATAAATAGAATCCAAAATATGCTATGGAAAGCAAGAAATTACAAGATACATGAATTGAGAAGCTCACCGTTCAAGCAGAGGAATTACAACATAGAGTTCTAGGACCACATCAAGATAAAGGAACCAATCCAAACTACACATCTCAAGTTGGTGTTTCATCTCAAATCCAGAATAAAGTTGACATCAACAAAATCAGATTTGAGGACAAAGCTACCCTCTAAGGGGGTGGCAATTTTATGAATATAAAAATAATAAATAAAAATACACGCTAATAATAATCAATAATAATAATTAATAAATATTAAACATAAAAACTAAGAGTCGTGACTCTTCAAATATTGGTTCCTAGGCTATATTTAAGGTGGGTGTATCATTGTAATATATCATCTATTTATGATTAAATTATTATTCAATATTCATTAATTATTTGAAGATGGACTCTCTTCATTAATCCAAACCGGATTCAATTTGTATAAAATGTCTTGTCTAATAAAACAACAAGGAGAATGTTGGGTATGTGTTAAATTCTTTACATGTGGATTGTGTCACCTACGATCCAAAATAGTCTAGTAAAATATAATCCTGGTTGAGGGATTGGGGTCTAAATCCAATCATGGTTAATGGATTAGGGATTTGGATGTCATGGAACACCTAAATATTGTATTCTGAATGGTTAAGAAACAAAATGAGAAATATAGAGGTGCGTCTCTAGGTTTTGTTGGGTTTTCCCATTAAGGGTTTCCAAGGTAAATCTCTATGTATTGCATGTGTGTCGTTGTTTAATATTTGTTTTGCATAAGAATATGTATGCATTGCTTCACTACACATGTTTAAAACTTACATTATTCATAAACAAGGACTAAATCACATTCACACAATGAACAAGGGTGAACATGACAATCATAATGTTCTTTAGAGAATTTCTTGTTAGATTCACTATGATGTTAAGTAGCATGTCAATCTCCATCCACTTGTTCTAACATGATGATTCTTTGTTCCAAAGTTGAAGTATTTGATAAAAGTTTGATGGATAAATGAAAGGAGGGGATTTGGCACTCGATAGGTACTTCCTTGATGCCAAGAATGTGAAATGGGGTAAAACCAATGGTAGTATTGGTTGAAGTCCTATATTCCCATAGGTGGGAAAAATCATGAGATTCCAATTAGATTTATGCTTATCAACCATTCATTGGAGCATGGTTTTGAGAATTTTATTGGTGGCCTCAACGTGTCCATTTCCCTATGGATAATATGATTATGAGAATTGGTGCTCAAATTATAAATGGGTAGTGGGATATTCCCATACCACGTCTTCATAATGGGAGCCTTGATCAGAGCCTAGTTGTATCGATATGTTGAATCAAACAATGACACGGTTAAGGAAAAAATGCACCATTGTGGTAGCAATGTTGTTATATGTTGGCATGGCCTTGACCCATTTAGTGAAATAGTTGATGGGAACTACAATGTATTTATGATTAACAAATGACATAGTTTTGAATTCCATAAAATCAAATGCACATTTATAAAAAGGAACTATATAGATTATAGGGTGCAATGGGGTTAGAGGGGCCCTTGCCTTAGGGTCAACAATTTGATAATTATGACAGTTTTTAATTACATGTATGCAATAAAAAAATAGGACATGCCAAAAATAGTTAGTGTGAAAGATATTTTGGGAAATGCCCATACCAGAAAGGTGGACTTTTCAAACCCCATTGTGATAATCATTTAAGACTCGTTTTGAATTCCATGAGGGTGAGACATTGATGTAAAAGGGTGTCAACTTATTACCGATATAAAACATCACCACTGAGAACATAGCAAGGAACTTGGAGATGAATATGATGTCAAATGTCAGAAGATAAATGAGGACCAAATTTATGAGTGTGTAAATAAATAAATTTATCTCCATAGCAAGGATCATTAGAGGAAATGGTGAACAATCTTCATCTACCAGACTATCCTTGAGATAGGGATCAATTGTGCCAGAGGATATATCTAAAATAAATGAGGCCAATGCCAAATATTTCTCTCTTGAGAGTGGAAAACATAATATTGCACTCCTTAAGGATAAACATTAAACAAGTGACTTTTCCATTAATGAATCACTTACTTAATATATATAACATGGGATTCGACTCTGAAATAAATTTGGTATTACAAGTGATCATATGATGATGCAAATTTTGAACCAAACAAATGATGGCTAAGGCAATATTCTCCTAATGGATAGAGGATATTGCATGTTAGTAATGGTTCTTGCTAACATAGTAGATTCCATGCTATGTACAATATTCACCTTCCTGAATCAATACTCCAACCACTGTGAAGGGAGATGTTGAAATATACAAGATATAATCCTTTTTTAAATCTAGAGGACTAATTAATGGGTTAGAAGTAAGACCATGTTTGAGGCCATCAAAGGAAATCTGAGCCTACTTGTCCCATATGAAAGGGACAATACAATGTAACAATCTAAAAAATCCATGAAAACATGGAGCATAGTCTATAGTAAAATTATGCAAGAAATTCCCATTATCTTGAAGTCTCTACAACTAGTGAAAAGTATTTGGGGTGGGTATTTCAATGATAGATTGAACTCTCAAGGGATACATAGTAATCCCTTGTTTAGAAATGATAAATCCTACCTAGAAGACGGAAGGTATAAAATAATTCACTTAAGAGGGTTTAACTGAATGTTATAGTAGTGACAACAAATAATTTTTTAATGAATATTCTCTAAGTGTTGTGCTCATTTATTTGAATGATTAGTTAGGTTTTCCAAGTACGTAAGGATAATATTCACCATATCAGAGAAACTATATGACATGGCATGATGGAGTGTGGCTCCAACATTTTTTAGCTCGAAGTTCATTACTCAATAGGAAAATTTCCCTTAAGGAGTGGTGATGGTATCTTATGTTAGACCTAAGAATGAATTTGGATCTAGTTATAACATGAGAATCTATCTATAAAGGAGAGAACCTCATGGTGTGCAAAATCATTGATAATTTAATGATGAAAGGTGTGGGGTAGTTGTCCTTGGGACATGTTTTGTTATTCAAGTTTTCAAAAATTAATAAAGACCCAAATTGTTCCTTGTTTCTTGTTGATAGGTACAATGTTTGATACTCAAACGGTATACACAATCAAATAAATTAAATCTACATTCCAAATTTTATCAATTTTGGATTTGATAGTCATGGATTTTGAAGGATGGATAGGTCATTGATTTTGGTGCATTGGGTATACATTAGGTAATGTACCAACATGATGTTAAGCAATGGTTGGTTCAAGGATTTTCATTTCATAATAGGGCTAGGAAAAAACATTATAGAGATGTTGGAATAGGAATTTACATGAAGATACCTCATTAGAGGCACATGCAATAGAAAGAAAAATTGTGTTTAATAACATCAAGTTTAACTAAAATAATGACCTTGGTAGTAAGGGAAATACTATCCATATTCCCCTCCTCAAATCCATCTAGTGTAGGAACACGGTTTTTGAACCAATCAACATGTCCAAGCATTATAAAATCATTTTATTTGACACAAAACTACTCAGAAAACTTAGAAGAGGTAATTGTATCATAAGGGACAAAATACACACAACAGTGGATATCGTCCCATGGGTATACAAGGTCAATTAAAGCTTCAAGAATCTCCTCGTTAAATTAAAAATGGGAGCACATTGTTATATACCTTAATAGCATAATTGGAAATTCATAACATAAATAACAAAATAAGCAAGATTTTAGTATGAAAAGACAAAATGACCACAACAATAGACAATTGTAGATTACAAAATATTACAATAGCAATATCTTTATTGATGAAAACAATGTTCACTTTCCTCTTTGAGGAGGAAGCCTCCAAATGAAACCAAGGTCCAATTACAAAGTACTTGAGAAGACATCTTGTTTCCTTGATTCTAGTCATATATATAGTTTGTAGTGAAGGAATCTTCTAGGAGGAAACCCCTTCTAGTAAGCTTTCATAGGGAAGGAACTTTCTAGTAGGTGGAACCTTCTAGTGAGTCTTCCTACAAATATTTGTTTCACACTATAGGCAATTTCTAATAGGTTTAATATTCTAGTAAGTCATTTTACAAATATTTCTTTCACATTATATCTACTTTATTGACCTTATTTAACATAGATGGCGTAAATACTTAACAACCTAGCTATTGAAAAGGTTAGGGTAGGACCCTAATATGACTCCCTCTTAAAAATAAACATTGTCCTAAAGGCTAGATATGTCGAAATTGATGAGGTATCTATGTTGGTTCCCGTGTAGCATCCTCAAGATGTATATATTTTCACTAGATCAAGACCTCTTGGATGGTGCGATGATGGAGATGGCGTTCCCCTTTGTCATGTATGACCTTGGGATGTATCCAAATGGAACCTTCTTCATCCAATTTTGAAAGGATAGTTTGAATAAAATAATGATGGATAACCACTTTCTTCAAGAACGAGACATGAAAGATGGGATGAATATTGTAGTGCTAGGTAGCTCTAGTTTGTAATTCATGAGTACCATGCATTTCAGGATCTGATAGGGCCCATAAAACTTGGGGGTAAGATTTTGGTGGTAGTTTTCCTTATGAGTGGTCTACTTATAGGGTTTTACATGAAGAAATATCTACTCCCTTCTACAAAATAATGCTCTAAATGATGCTGATCAGCATGTATATTTGTCCTATTTTGAGCCATTAACATATTATCCTTGAGACTGTGGAGAACATTGGCTTGAGACGTGAGTGTGTTGTTGAACTCTTGTACTTTATATATGCCTAGTAAGTAGGATAGTACCGAAGGGTGATTTTATCCATAGTCAATTTTAATAGGAGTCATTTGAGTGGCAGTATGGTAGGTTGTATTATATCACCATTATTCTGAAGGTAACCACTAAGCCCATTGGGATTGTCTCTCTAAAGTAAAGAACCACAAATATGCTTCCAAACACTTACTAATAGCTTTAGTTTGATTATCCATTTGGCGTTGATACACAATTTTGAGATTCAAATGAGCTCCTTGGAGTTGAAACAATTCTTTCCTGAAATTGCTAGTGAAGGTGGAGTCATGATTTGTAACAATAGTCTACAACATACCATGGATTTTGAGGATATTATCTATGAAGAGTTGAGCTACAATAGAGGCCTTGAAAGGGTGTTTTAGGGAACATAAATGAGAATATTTGGAAAGGATGTCAACCAAAACCATGATTAGAGACTTATTGTCAGATTTTGTTAACCCCACACAATGGAATCCATAAAATTCTTAGTCCATATGCCAATTGGAATTGGAAGTGGTTGGAGTTCACCTGGAGGTTTCACAATGTACCCTTTATGTCTTTGGCACATGTCACATTCAACCACAAATGTGTAGATATCATTCTTCATGTTGTCCTAGAAAAATTATCGTTTGATCTTTTCGCATGTTTTATGAAAACCTAAATGACCGACTGTGGGGGATGAATGGAGCTCAGATAACACCTTTGATTTCAATGAGAACTTCTTGTGCAAATATAGATGTCCTTTATAATGAAGCTCTTCATTATGCTAAGTGTAGCTTGGATATGCATGGGGTTCCCATTGAAGTTGTTGGATCATTGTAGCAAGCATGGGATCTGTCAACCATTCATTATGAATGACATTCAACTAGTCTACAGCAATAAAGGAGAGGGGAAACATGGAAAATTCTTATTCAAAGTGTCAAGAGAGATAATTAGCTACTAAATTCTCTAAATTTCCCTTTTGGTAAATTACCTCCTAGTCATATCTCAAAATTTCAGTGACCCATTTTTGTTGCTTAAGGAAGGAAGTTATTTTTTCTAGAAAGTATTTTAGGCTACAATGATCAGTTATGGTATGGAAACATTGTCTAAGTGGGTATGGACACCATATGTCTATAGCAAGCAATATGGCCATCAACTATTTTTCATAATTTGATTTTCCCAAGTGCCGCTCACAAATTCTTTTTCTAGTAAAATCCAATAGTTTACCTTATTGCATGAGAAGTGCTTCGAGGCTTTTACCCAAGGCATCGCATTCTAGGAAAAGGGTTTTATTGAAGTTGGGTAAAATGAGTACCGGAGTGATACAAATAGCCTTGTTTACATCCTAGAAATCCTTTTCTGCATTGTTTTTATCAATGTTGTGAATGGGGTTGCAGTCTTACCATAGTTCTGAATGAAATTTCTGTAGTATCTTGTGAGACTCAAAAACCTATGAGGATTTTAAGAGTTTTAGGCCAAGACCAATCCGTCATTGCTGCAATTTTTTTTGGATTCACATGCACACTTACTTGACTGACAATATGGCCCAAATATTTCACTTCAGAGACACTAAAGCAACATTTGGACCTTTTAAGAAAGAGTCAATGATCTTGACGGTGTTGTAGGAATTTATCCACACGGACTAGATGTCCTTGCCAAGTTTTACTGTAAATCAATATGTCATAAAAAAGATGAGGATAAATTTATATGTAAAAAGGCTTTAAATATTTTATTCATGAGACTTTGAAAGGTGGAGGGTACATTGCAAAGGCCAAAAGGAATCACTAAGAACTTGTAATGGACTTTATGAGCACGAAAAGTGGTTTTGGGAATATGAACCTCCTTCATGTGAATTGGATGATAGCCTTGGAGGAGATCAAGTTTGGCGAAGAAGTGATCACCCTTGAGATATTCCAGAAGGTAATCAATGGCATGAATATGAAATTTATCTTGGATTTTCAATTTGTTCAAAGCAAAAAAAAATAGGACACATGCACCATGTCACTTGTTTCTTGAGGACCATAACAACCAGGGAAGAATAGGGACTAGCATTGGGGTGAATGGCACTAACAATTAGAAACTCCTTAATGATCTTTTCAATTTAATTTTTGGGGAGAAATGGATGGTGGTACGAGTGTACATTGGATGGGAGGCCACTAGGTATGAGTGGAATGGAATTATCATTCTCATCGTGGGAAGGGGGTAGTCCTTTGGGAGTGCCAAATATGGATTGGTGCTTGTCCAATACTAACTACATGTTAGAAGGAATGCGTTAAGAAGGGGTCTCAAAATATTGAATGGCATGGAATTGTGCCACAATGCTCAAATGGCCCTTTTTAAAAAGATTTTCCATGCAATATGAACTGATAATATTTGGAGATCATATTGTAATTACTTTGAGAGTGTAGTTATGCCCTGCTTATTGGAAAATCATGTACAAGGCATTGAAATCCATGGAGATAGAGCCTAATGTTTATAAGCTTTCAACATCCAAGACAATATCACATATTCCCATGTCAATAGAAAACATGTGGGTTTTAGGGAATAATCACCCATTTGAAATCACACATTTTCACAACGACCCCGACATTCCATAGCTCCTTTGTTTGCAATTATGATTTGGAATTTTTTGAGAATATGGATATAGAAATGTGTGTCTTGGGAGACCCTGCGATGAATAAAGTTATGTGTGCTACCATTTTCAATTAAGATGATGAACTTGCGATGCTTGAGGTATCCAATTAACTTGAGGGTTTAGAGGAAAGAAAGACCAATCAAGGAATGCAAAGAGATATGGGATTCTTCCTATTGTAGATCAAGATATAGAATTTCTTCCATATGTCTGCGAGGGGCTTAATTGGGTGCTAAAATCAATGTCCTCATAAAAAATGTATTATTAAATGGTCATAAAGGGTTCTTGCTTCTTACGCTTATGTCTAAGGGAATATTTATCATCATAGTTGTAGCAAAGAACTTTGAGTTGGTGCTCCACAATTTCAAGTTGGGTTAAAGTTTGGATGGGGATGGGGAAGGACTGGTGGAAAGGAAGGTAGGTGGATGGGCATAGGGAATAAATGTGGCCTTTTTTATTTGGGTGTTCATCACCTTTTGGGACTCTCTAGCTCTTTGAGTGGCATCCAACCAAGTAGTAGGAAGAGCCATTAATACTTGTGCATAGATCTCTTATTTCAAACCACTGATGAAACATTCATTGTAAAAAGTATCGGACATGCCTTTAATTGTGTCTTATTGTTTGAGCTTGGTCAGTTGCTCCAAATAGTGAGTGTCTATTTCAAAACATTTATAGAGACCATAAAAAAATTGTGTCCAAGCAAAACAACCCATATGTGATTTATTATGCCATTGCCACCATTGCTATTAATCGAGATATATATATATATTTAGGACACCTACTCTAAGTTTCATCATATTATTTGGGATGCCATGCAAAGAAAAGTAATGTTCCATCTTAGTGACCCATCTTGTGGGTTTTGAAACATTAAATTTTTTGAGATCAACTTTAGGAAGTTTGTGCCTCATGTGAGTCATCAAATCATGAACAAAAATCATTGCAACCAAGATATAATTAGATCCGTATAGAGACAATAGAACATACTCAAATTGTAAACAAATTATGCATAAAATTTAAAGTGGGGCATGTTGACCACCTAATTAACTAGGTGGGAAACATGTAATGTGTACTTGTACTATGTACCATGAATACAAACAAAGTGTACCTAGCAAAAGTTTCAAACTCCAAAAGACTCAGTAGGGCAATTTTTCCCCTTTCTTCTCTTCTTCTTCTCCATGGAATTTTTGCACCCCTGCGGGGTATTTTGTAAAGATATGTTAGCATGATGATCATTTTTTGTAAAAATTAGTTACCGAGGACTTTATCATTAGGGAATTTCTTTCATCAAGTCCTTTTTACTTGGATAATTAAATTTGTTCTTTAGCAATTTTAATTATTTGATTTTTCACTCACAATTCCTCCGAGGTGGTGAAAGGAATTCTAATGATCAATACCATGGGGTGATTAAGGTATAGGAATGTTGTATATTACCATGCTAAACATTATCCAGAGTCTTGCAGAATTTCATTACGTTTTACCTAGTTTTTTTAATGTTTTGTAATTAAAAAATATCCCTCAGCTTAAAATGTTGTAATGTAAAAGAGGGATAAGTGGTCCTTAGTGATGTTGTATAGGGGTATGGGTACTCAAAATAAATGGCATGATACCCCATAAAACCTTGGACCAAGTTTTGAGTCAGATCCTTAAGTTTTGATAGGGTTTTGGACATGTTTTTCTAAGTCAGTAATCTTCCAACAGAAAAATTGAAATTAATTAGAGTGCTGGAAATTTCCTTATGTCTAAATTAAAACATTTGAGGGAAAATTTCTCTATTGGGACCTTAGTGGGACCAAGGAAATATAAAGGCTCCCCTAGCACCCTCATTTTCCCATTTTTCCCTTTCATTCACAAGGGGGTGTTTTCTTCTCTCTCATGGGGCCACACTTCTTCATGGAGAGTGTGTGGGAAAGAGAGAGGGGGGCACAAGAGGGGGTACCACCTTCCCAATTAGGGAACCCCTCTCCCTTTGAATTATATGTGGGCCTATGGGGGAGGGAATGAGGTTTTTCCTCATTCTCTTTTCTCCCGTGGTTTTAGTTTCTCTCATGGGGGCACCCCTCTTGGGAATTTGTATGATTTCCAAGTGGCACACATGAAAGGGGTGTATCTCCATCTCTTTTCCTTTAAAAGGAGGCCTCTCCTCCTCTTTTGGGTTAGAATATTTCTACTCCCTCAAACTCTCTCAAGCTCTTATGTTATTTTTCTCTGTCTCTCATTTTTTGTGAGCCATTGTAATTTCTAACCATTTGGTTTTTAATAAAAAAACTTTGGAGGAGATCTTGTGTTGCTTTGAGGTGATTTTCTCCTACATTTACATGCTTTCAAATGATATTGAGGCCAAAGAGGTAAATATTTTACTTGGTAAAAACTTTTCATTTTTGTTGTAGATCTTATGAGTTTTCTCATTTGTGTTTAAGAAGTTCAAACATTTCTTGGTTGAATAGTTTGATTTCTTGAATCATTCTGTTGGATCTCACCTTTCTTAGTGTTTATTAAGCATATCTTACAAGTTGCAGGTCATCCAAGATTGGAGAGTGGAATTCCTTGGTTGGATACCCCACTTCTTCAACCATTTGAAAACAAAGAGCACATTCTCTTCCCATTCCTAAAAAAAAATTGCACTTCAATTTTATTTCTCATTTGTACCTCTAAAAGGTAGTTGATTTACTCATTTGCAAGTTGTATTTGAAGCTAGTTGTTGATTAAAAACTTTAGAAATTTTTCTCTTAGTTTTTACTCTAACGCCAATAGTGCCCCAAAGTGATTTTGGGCATTTTTATCAATTGTTTGCTTGCTAGTTTTTAATAGTACAAGAGGAAAATCTACCCAAATTTGATCCAAACCAAGTGAAAAGGATTCCCAAAGGGAACTACTTCAAAGTCCTTTTCCAAGAAGGGCAAAAACCCCTCTTCTTCTACTCCATTAATCTAAAATTATTTGTTGAAAATTATTCTTTATTTGTAAAGGCCAAGAGAGTCTTTTGGGCCTAAATTTCTTTTATTTCCAAGTTAAAGTTATTTGTCTAATTTTGAGCCATCCATTGCATGCAAAGGTAGTTGGGTTTTCCACTGTTGCATTGCAAGAGAGGAAGCATTAGGATTTAGTTTGTTTTGCCTTATTTTTTTAGCATTTAGATTTTATTTTTTTGCCCCACCTTTTCCTTTCAGAAGATATTTTTGTAGCTTTGCGAATAACTTGTTTCTTATTTGTTCATTAATAAATTGTTTCCCACACCTTGCACGTGAAGTGGATTTTCCCTCCTGCAAAATTGTGATGGCTAGTTCAGTTTTGTTTTGAGTAACAAATTTCATTCTTTTGTTGATCAAATGTGTTAAATTTTGAGCATTAATTCACAATACTCTAGGATATTTACTGAGAGAATCACATGTACATTATATCAATGCATAACAATCACAATAAGCATGACAAGCATCACAAGAATCAAAAGCATGAGAGACAAGAGACACAAAGTTTCCGTGGGGAAAACCCTAAGGTGAAAAACCCCCACAACTTCCTCAGAGATAGAGAGAGCAATGGATCAACCAAAGTACAACCAAAATACACTGAGATAGTCTCCTAGTAGCATAGGATCCTCCTCCTCACTAGTGCACCACTTTCTGAGTGAGAGAAGTGTGACTTTCTGAATGATCCAAATAGAGATCTCTCGATCTCTATTTATACTTAACCTATTTGCCCAGTTACACTATGGGGCCGACTTGTCTATCTAGATACATCCACAATATAATATATATTTCAAGGCTGACCCCACACATGTGTTAAATTTTTCAGAATTTACTTCAATCTGATCTAGGATCTTAACTGAGAGAACAACATGTACAGCATATCTACATCATATCAATCATGGAGACAATAATGCAAGCACACAAGAGACACAAATATTTACTTGGGGAAAACCATAAAGGTGAAAAACCCCAATAACTTCCTCAGAGATAGATAGAGCAATGATACAACCAACCATAAGAGATAGACACAACCTAGCAGCAAATCCTCCTCCTCCATAAGTGCGCCACTCCTTGAGTGCATGAGTGAGAAGTGAGTGAGTAAATAGAGTGCCTCCCGCACTCTATTTATACTTGACTTGACTTGCCTTTTTACCTAACTCATGTAGGCTCGAACTTAACCACATAACATAATGCTGACTGGGCCGACCCCCAATAGGGTGGTCTAATAACCCTTAGACCCACATGGCCGACCCCCAATAGGGTGGTCTAATAACCCTTCGACCCACATGACTTATACAGGGCCGACCCCAACAAGGTGGTCTAATAACCCATCAAGTATAAGTTACGACACTTACAATATAAATGACGACACTTCCTTATAGAGGAATAATACCATCTCTATAGGAATACAATATACATATATGTGAAATACATTCCGAAGTTACATATACATCAACACTCCCTCTTAACTAGGAAGGTATTTCTCAGCACAGTTCTTCTAGCACAAGTCATCTTCTCTGGATCATCGTCACTGGATAATCGTCATCGATTCATCATCATCGTCACTGCTGCTGCTATCTCAATCAATCTCTGAATCTACTCGTCATAGGAAGTTCTACAGAGCCAGCCCTTTTTCATACTGGATGTAGGCCCACCACCTGTAGGTCTTCATCATCACTGGCCATACTGTGGAATTCTCAGGACTTATTACGTGTGTCACAAAACCTCGAAAGAGCATCCCAGGCTGTTACGAGCACACAGCTCTACCTATAGGATCTCCCAAGGCACCGAATTACATGTGACCTCACCACAAAACCTCGCAAGAGCATCCCAGGCTGTTATGAGCACACAGCTCTACCTATAGGATCTCCCATGGCAACGAATTACATGTGGTCATGGCAAAACCTCGCAAGAGCATCCCAGGACTGATTACGGGCACACAGCCCAACCTATCGGATCTCCCAGGGAAACGAATTACATGCCATAGGACAAAACCTCGAAAGAGCATCTGCCAGATATCCCAGGGAACCGAATTACATGCCATAGGAAAAACCTCGAAAGACTATCTACAGATCTCCCAGGGCACTGAATTACATGTCCTCCCAGAGCAAAACCTCGAAAGAGCATTTGCCAAATGTCCCAGGGCACCGAATTACATGCCATAGGAAAAACCTCGAAAGACCATCTACAAATCTCCCAGGGCACCGGATTACATGCTCATCTGCACAACCTGATCCACGGCCATAGAGTATCAACCTGATACTCACCATACATCATCCTGATGTATCCATGATCATCCTGATCATCATCACTGCAACGTCCTGTTGCATGTCAACTGGAGCAACATCCTGAAGCTCGTCATCTATGATCATCCTGATCATCACTGCAACATCCTGCTGCATGTCATCTGGAGCAACATCCTGAAGCTCGTCATCTATGATCATCCTGATCATCACTGCAACATCCTGCTGCATGTCATCTGGAGCAACATCCTGAAGCTCATCATCTATGATCATCCTGATCATCACTGCAACATCCTGCTGCATGTCATCTGGAGCAACATCCTGAAGCTCGTCATCTATGATCATCCTGATCATCAATGCATCTACCTGATGCATACCAAGTATCTACCTGATACATATCATCATACATGATCCTCCTGATCATCAATGTATCCACCTGATACAAATACAAATACATGATACATATCACCATACATGATCCACCTGATCACACAATGTATCCATCTGATACATATACAGATACATGGTCCAAGCATCCAACATGATGCATATACAAAATACGTACACATGATCCAACTGATCATATCCAGCATCCAACATGATGCATACATACATAAATGATCCAACTGATCATATCCAGCATCCAACATGATGCGTACATACATACATAAAAATGATCCAACTGATCATATCCAGCATCCAACATGATGCGTACATACATACATAAAAATGATTCAACTGATCATATCAAGCAGAAACCAGAACATCATCCTGATGCTCATCATCCAGCGCTTACATCCACAGTCATGTGAAGGATCCTCCTTCCAACATGCTTGGAATGGCTTCAGCAAATGTGTCCATCACTTCTTCCTCGAAGTGTCCTCGATCTAAAGAACACCAAGCCTCTCTCTGAAGTACTTGAACTTCACTAGGCTAGTGGCTTCGTCAGCACATCTGCAATCTGCTCGTCCGTCGCAACATACAGGAGCTTCACAGCTCCTCTCTACACCATATCCCTGATATAGTGATATTTGATCTCTATGTGTTTCGACCTGTCATGAAACACTGGTTTCTTGAATAGCTTCACACAGCTCTGGTTATCACAGAAGATACCAGTAGCTTCCAACGGGAGATCAAATAAGTCAGACAGTAGCTTCCATAGCCATACTGCCTCACAACTAGCTGAACAGGCTGCAACATACTCTGCCTCAGCTATACTCAGTGCCACGTAGGACTGCTTCCTGCTAAACCATGAGATCACACCTGATCCCATACTGAAGCAGCACCCAGATGTGCTCTTCCTATCTGCAGCACTGCCAGCCCAATCTGAATCAACATAACCCTGCAGGTTAAACTTTTGATTTGCTTCATACTTGAGCCCATAATCCACTATACCCTTCAGGTACCTCAGAACATGCTTTACAGCAACCAGGTGAACACTCCTCGGATCCGTCAGGAACTAGCTCAATGTGTTCATCGCAAAGCAAATATCTGGTCTCGTGTTCGTCAGGTACATAGAGGACCCAATCATCTGACGATACATCATGACATCAACCGGATCAGATGAAACATCACATAGAAGCTTCAGATTCGATGCCATAGGTGTGGCCATGGCCTTGCAATCCATCATCCCAAATCTCTTCAAGATATCTACTGTGTACTTCCCTTGACCAAGGAAGATTCCATCACTCTGCCACACCTCCATGCCAAAAAATAAATAGTGCATCATCCCCAAGTTCTTCATCTCGAACTTGGCAGTAAGCTTCCGCTGCATGTCGGAAATCAATCTATCTTCATCTGTAACAAACAGGTTATCTGCATACAAAAGTAGTATCACTGGATTGCCTTCCTCAACCTTGTAGTAAAGGTTGGAATCCGCTTTACTCTTGGTAAAGCCCAAACTGGATAGAAAGCTGTCTATCCTACCATACCAAGTTCTGCACACATATATGACTACACCATGTTGTCTTGAAATCCATCTGGTGCATCTTCTATTTCATCACTTTTATATTTCTTAATGCTGCCATCTGCAATGTGCTTGATCTGATAGTTCCATTTGGAAGTCATAACAAACTTCCCTTCACGTCTTGGGACTACATCCCAAACATCATTCTTCATGATCGACAGATCATGGCATTCTATTTCTTCATCCCAGATCCTGGGAACTTCAATATCTTCAATAAATATCTTTGTTGCTGGAACAAATGTTGTAGTCCTTTTGTAGGTGAAAATATGCGGTCTTTCCTACAAAACAGGTTAAATTGCATGATTAGAAACATCTCATAGTTTTCAGAACAAATTCTTACACATAAAGAAATATGTCATACAGTCATGCAATTATCTTAGCCAATGCTTCAATACAACATTTATCCATATCCCGTAACTTTCTAGATGCCTTCCAATCTCTACCAGAACATTGTTAAGAGTGTGCACAACTCCCAACATGTCAGCAAAGAGGTTTCATTCTAGATAAGTAGCAATGGAATGTTGTACAGTGCCATAGGCCACTTACCCATGTATATTAGTAGTATACTATTCATCAATGCACCTATTCTAATATGCATAATACACAACCTAATTCTAGGAACATCAGTATATACATTATTGAACAGTATTATTTAAACAAACAAATATGCAAGAAATGATGATTAAAATACTTATATTTCTTTGTTCGTTGGGTGGACTCCCTCTGAGTCTTTGCTTCCTTGCAGGAGCTGTTGGATTCCTAATCTGAAGTAGCTTCTTCTACACCTTTCTGTTGTGGAATGTAGAAAGATGGTCAACTCCCTTTGAATATCTGCATCCTTGCAGAAACTACTGAAGTGTGCTCCTTTGCTTTCTTGTAGGAACAACTGGAGTTTGCTCCTTTGCTTTCTTGCAGGAGCAACTGGAGTGTGCTCCTTTGCTTTCTTGCAGCAGCAACTGGAGTGTGCTCCCTCTTGATCTTTGATTCCTGAATTACCTGTTCTTGAACTCATATTCATCCTTGGTCCCTATGCATGCTTATTAGTATCATGAATGTGTTATCCTTGTGATCTCATATAAAATCATACATTCATTAGTATACTATTAAAACACAATAATCTCAAGCATGTATAGTCATGATCATTTCAAACAGAAAATAATAAGCATTAGCATTCAAGGTTTATGTAGGATTCTTAAGGTTAGTCAAATCATAAGAAACATAACATGTCTAAACCTGTAATTACTCAAACCTATGACTCTTAAGGTTAGTTGAATCATCAATCAAGATAAGAGATATAATATGCATAAAACTTGTGATTATTCAAACCTATACCTTCATGATTCTTCTGGTTAGTCATATTATCAATTATGGTAAGAAACATAATATGCATACAACCATGATTATTCAAACTTATGACTTCATGAATAATCATTATCAACAACACAACAGTATAAGATCCTAAACCAAGGTAGGATTCTAGCTTGATATAGGAAAAACATACCTGGATTAGCATGCTAGCTAGTTTATGTCTAACATACCCGCACAATGTCTTCTGGTTCTCTTCAGTGACTTGTGCTAGTAATCTGCATGTCTCATATGTTAACCATTACAAAACCAAGTTATACATACCTCGTAAATGGATCTTCTATGAGATCCATGACAATGGATAAATCTTTGTCCTCATGTTATCATGACCATATGTTCTTGGACCAGAACATGATTTGTCTTTCTTGGTGTACCTTTCATGTTAGTAGACAACATAAACCTCATACAACACCATAATGCATTAGTACAATCATAAGTGTCAATATCCTAATCAATGAATATTTTCTATCGTGCATTGATAGTTTTATTAAGCTGATATGACAAGTCTAAAATCAAGACCGTAGTAACATGAAGACAAACATACCATAAACTGAATCATGAACAAATCTCAAAACATACCTCGATGATTCATACCTGTCGAGATCGCTTGTAATCTTCTTATGTAAGGCTTTAGCCTCATCTCCCTCTGAAACAGGAACTTCTTCACTTATGCAGATGATCAATCCATCTTCTTCTAGGATTAACCCAATCCACTTGAATTGCAAGAACTGGACCTAGAGCTGGATATGGGTTTGTCAGAGAAACCCCAAAAATTCAAACTTTGAATTTCAAACTTCCGAAAGGATAGAAATATGCACCTTGATGAGCTGATCAAACTGGTATATTCAGAATTTTGAAAACTGCAAAGTTTCACTCCTCAATTTTTCCTTTGAAACTTTTGGATTCACTGGACGTGACCCTAAACTGGGGTTTGATGAAGCCCACTCTTCTGCCCAATCAAAAGGTTTTAACCAAATCTCCAAGCTTCTATTTTTCTGAGGAGCTTCCAGCCGTGGTCACAGATTTCAAAAATTCCCATTTTTACAGAAGCCCTAATTTTCCACTTTTCTGATCAAAGTCCCAAACTAGGGTATGATGAAGCCCGGCCTTCTTCCCAACCAAAAATTCTGATCTTGGTCTCTAAATTTCTATTTTGATGAGTAGCATCCAGCCGTGGTCTCTGATTACAAAAATTCCAACTTTCTCCAAAGCCCTAAATTCCGGAAGCCATGAATGAAGGTACCAAAAAATAATTCTGTTTTGACAGAAATATGTACCTGATTGTTTCTGGTGTAACTCTGAAATTTTTGATCCACAGGGTCTGAAAACGTTTCCTAAGATAGCCTGACCTGTTAGCTTTCCATCCTGACAGATCTGACCTCAATTGGATTTTCTGAGAGAGAGTTATGCCAAATGTCGCAACGTGACCTGTTTTGGGATAATACAGGAGAGCGAACTTGTACGGCGTGCCACGTGTCACTGTTTCAACTTCGGCCTCTGAAAATATTTCCTGAGATAGCTCGGCTTGTTATCTTTCCATCCTGACAGGTCTGAACTCAATTGGATTCTCTGAGAGAGAGTTATGCCAAGTGTCGCAACGTGACCTGTTTATGGGATAATACAGGAGAGCGAACTTGTACGGCCTGCCACGTGTCACTGGTTCACCTTCAGCCTCTAGAAAGTTTTCTGAGATAGTACAATCTGTGTAATACCTGTCACTTTTTACGAAATTTCATTTGGAGCTTCCTAGCCCAAGTTATGACCTTTTTCCCAAGGTCACCTGATTTTGACTCAGATCTGGAAGAGGCAGAAACCCTATATTGCACAGATCATAAATCACAAAGTACAACGAATTAGAGGTTGTCCTTTGGACACAAGGTACCTGGAGATTTAATATTTGTCCTGTAACAATTTCAGATCCGAAAACTTTGCCAAAACGGATTTATAGCGAAAGTGCTACGATGACTGGTTTTTTCTATATCAAGCCCTAGCATCATAAGTACAACAAGTGTCATACATGCCATATCATGCCTTCTTTCAGGCTAGCTCTGATACCATGTTAAATTTTTCAGAATTTACTTCAATCTGATCTAGGATCTTAACTAAGAGAACAACATGTACAGCATATCTACATCATATCAATCATGGAGACAATAATGCAAGCACACAAGAGACACAAAGATTTACTTGGGGAAAACCATAAAGGTGAAAAACCCCAATAACTTCCTCAGAGATAGATAGAGCAATGATACAATCAACCATAAGAGATAGACACAACCTAGAAGCAGATCCTCCTCCTCCATAAGTGCTCCACTCCTCCTTGAGTGCATGAGTGAGAAGTGAGTGAGTAAATAGAGTGCCTCCCGCACTCTATTTATACTTGACTTGACTTGCCTTTTTACCTAACTCATGTAGGCTCGAACTTAACCACATAACATAATGCTGACTAGGCCAACCCCCAATAGGGTGGTCTAATAACCCTTAGACCCACATGGCCGACCCCCAATAGGGTGGTCTAATAACCCTTCGACCCACATGACTTATACAGGGCCGACCCCAACAAAGTGGTCTAATAACCCATCAAGTATAAGTTACGACACTTACAATATAAATGACGACACTTCCTTATAGAGGAATAATACCATCTCTATAGCAATACAATATACATATATGTGAAATACATTCCGAAGTTACATATACATCAACAACATGGTGGTCTAATAACCCATCGACAAGTACACACACTTGCGACACTTGTCAATCCACATGACGACACTTCCTTATAGAGGAATAACACATCTCTAATAAGGGTACAATAAATATATATGAAATACATAGATCAAATACATTCTGAATTTACATATACATCAACACTCCCTCTTAACTAGGAAGGTATTTCTCGACACAGATCTGTTAGACAAGTCTTCTTCTCGAGATCATCGTCATCGTCATCGTCACTGCTGCTGCTATCTCAACCAATATCTGACTCTACTTGTCATAGGAATTTCTATAGAGCCAGTCCTTTTTCATACTGGATGTAGGCCCACCACCTACAGGTTTTTTTCATCACTGGCCATACTGTGGAATCCTCAGGACTTATTAGGTGCGTCACAAAACCTCGAAAGAGCATCCCAGGTTGTTACGAACACACGGCTCTACCTATAGGATCTCCCAAGGCCATATTATATGTGACCTCACCACAAAACCTCGCAAGAGCATCCTAGGCTATTACAAACACACAGCTCTACCTATAGGATCTCCCAGGGACAAATTATATGTGGTCACCACAAAACCTCGCAAGAGCATCCCAGGCTATTATGAGCACACAGCTCTACCTATAGGATCTCCCAGGGACAGATTATATGTGGTCATGGAAAAACCTCGCATCTCGGGACTTATTACGGGCACACAGCCCAACCTATCGGATCTCCCAGGGACATATTATATGCCATAGGACAAAACCTCGAAAGAACATCTGCCATATATCCCAGGGCCAGATTATATGCCATAGGCAAAACCTCGAAAGACTATCTACAGATATCCCAGGGCCAAATTATATGTCCTCCCAGAGAAAAACCTCGAAAGAGCATTTGCCAGATATCCTCGGGCCAAATTATATGCCATAGGGAAAACCTCTAAAGACTATCTTCAAATCTCCCAGGGCCAAATTATATGCTCATTTGCACAACCTGATCCACGGCCATAGAGTATCAACCTGATACTCACCATACATCATCCTGATGTACACATGATCATCCTGATCATCATCACTGCAACATCCTGCTGCATGTCATCTAGAGCAACATCCTGAAGCTCGTCATCCATGATCATCCTGATCATACAATGCATCTACCTGATGCATACCAAGTATCTACCTGATACATATCATCATACATGATCCATCTGATCATACAGTGTATCCATCTAATACAAATACAAATACAAATACATGATACATATCACCATACATGATCCACCTAATCATACAATGTATCCACCTGATACATATACAGATACATGGTCCAAGCATCCAACATGATGCATATACAAAATACATACAAATGATCCTACTAATCATATCCAGCATCCAACATGATGTGTACATACATATAAATGATCCAACTGATCATATCCAGCATCCAACATGATGCGTACATACATATACATATAAATGATCCAACTGATCATATCCAACATCCAACATGATGCATACATACATATATAAATGATCCAACTGATCATACAACGCAGAAACTAGAACATCATCCTGATGCTCATCATCCAACGCTTACATCCACAGCCATGTGAAGGATCCTCCTTCCAACATGCTTGGAATGGCTTTAGAAAATGTGTCCATCACTTCTTCCTCGAAGTGTCATCAATATGAAGAACGCTAAGCCTCTCCCTGAAGTACTCGAAATTCACCCTAGCTAGTGGCTTCGTCAGCACATCTGCAATCTGATCGTCTGTCGCAACATACAGGAGCTTCACATCTCCTCTCTACACCATATCCCTGATATAGTGATATTTGATCTCTATGTGTTTCGACCTGTTATGAAACACTGGGTTCTCGGACAGCTTCACACAACTCTGGTTATCACAAAAGATACTAGTAGTATCCAACAGGAGATCAAATAACTCAGACAGTAGCTTCCGTAGCCATACTGCCTCACAACTAGCCGAACAGGATACAACATACTCTACCTCAGCTGTACTCAGTGCTATGCAGGATTGATTCCTGCTAAACCAAGATATCACACTTGATCCCATATTGAAGCAGCACCCAGATGTGCTCTTCCTATCTACACTACCTACCCAATCTGAATCAACATAACCTTGTAGGTTAAACTTTTGATTCGCTTCATACCTGAGCCCATAATCAACTGTACCCTCAGGTACCTCAGAATATGCTTTATAGCAACCAGGTGAACACTCCTCGGATCTGTCAGGAACTGGCTCAATGTGTTCACCGTAAAGCAAATATCTGGTCTCGTGTTCGTCAGGTACATCAAGGACCCAATCATCTGACGATACATGGAGACACCAACCGGCTCAGATGAAGCATCACGTAGAAGCTTCAGATTCGATGCCATAGGTGTGGCCATGGCCTTGCAATCCATCATCCCGAACCTCTTGAGGATATCTACTGTGCACTTCCCTTAACCAAGGAAGATCCCACCTGCACTCTGCCACACCTCCATACCTAGGAAATAATGCATCATTCCCAAATATTTCATATCGAACTCGGCAGTAAGATTCCTCTTAGTATCTGCAATCAATCTGTCATCTCCTGTTACAAATAAGTCATCTATGTACAAAAGTGGAATCACAGGATTCCCTTCCTCAACTTTGTAGTAAAGGTTGGAATCCGCTTTACTCTTGGTAAAGCCCAAACTATATAGGAAACTGTCCATCCTACCATACCAAGTTCTGGGAGTTTGCTTCAAGCCATACAAGGCTTTCTTCAATCTGCACACATATGACTCCCTGTCATGTATTTCAAAACCAAGTGGCTGCTCCACATATACTTCCTCTTCAACTACATCATTCAAGAAAGTAGTCTTGACATCCATCTGGTGTATTTTTTTATTTCATCACTTTTATATTTCTCTATGCTGCCATCTGTAGCATGTTTGATCTGATAGTTCCATTTGGAAGTCACAATAGACTTCCCTTCAGCTCTTGGGACCGCAACCCAAACATCATTCTTCATGATCGACGGATCATGGTATTCTTCCCGTATCCTGGGAACTTCAATATCTTCAATAGATGATTTTGTTGCTTGAACAAATGTTGTATTCCTTCTTTTGTAGGTGAAGGTATACGGTCTTTCCTACAAAACAAGTTAAATTGCATGATTAGAAACATCTCATAATTTTCAGACAAATTCTTACACATAAGGAAATATGTCATACAGTCATGCAATTATCTTAGCCAATGCTTCAATACAACATTTATCCATGTTCCACAACTTTCTAGATGCCTTCCAGTCTCTACCAGAACATTATTAAGAGTTTGCACTACTCCCAACATGTCAACAAAGAGGTTTCATTCTAGATAAGTAGCACTGGAATGTTGTACAGTGCCATAGGCCACTTACCCATCACATGCATATTAGTAGTATACTGTTCATTAATGCAATCATTCTAATATGCACAATACATATCCTAAGTATAGGAACATGAACATATACATCATTGAACAATTTTATTTAAACAAACAAATATGCAAGAAATGACAATTTAAAATACTTATCTTTCTTTGTTTGTTGGGTGGACTCCCTCTGAGTCTTTACTTCCTTGCAGGAGCTGCTGGAGTCCTAATCTGAAGTAGCTTCTTCTACACCTTTCTGTTTTGGAATGTAGAGAGATGGTCAACTCCCTTTGAATATCTGCATCCTTGCCGAAGCCACTGGAGTGTGCTCCCTCTTAATCTTTGCTTCCTGGATTACCTGTTCTTGAACTTATATTTATTCTCGATCCCTATGCATGCTTGTTAGTATCATCATTGTGTTATCCTCGAGGTCTCATACAAAATCATACATTCATTAGTATATTCTCAATACTATCAAAACACAATAATCTCAAGCATGTATAGTCATGATTATTTCGAACAGAAATAATAAGCATTAGCATTCAAGGTTTATATAGGACTCTTATGGTTAGTCATATCATAAGAAACATAACATGTCTAAACCTATGATTACTCGAACCTATGACTCTTCTAGTTAGTCATATCATTAATTAAGGTAAGACACATAATATGCATATACCCATGATTATTCAAACCTATGACTTCATGAATAAACATCATCAATCATGTCATGCATACTTATATAATAGATCCTATGATATAAGAAACACATACCTAGTCACCATATTTGCTAGTTATGTCTAGCAATGTGTTCTTGTTCTTTTCAATGACCTGCATAACTCATTAGTTAAATTTTGCAAAAACAAATTATACATACCTCTATGTGATCCATGACTATGGATGAATCTTTGTCTTTATCTCACCATAGCAAGTTCAGGTTGTCCCTTCAATTTGTACAAACCTCCATCTTGCTCTCCAATCATCATTGCATCATCGATTGTTTTACCCTTTGGCCACATTAGGACTTGCCATCTACAAATGAAACCCTCATACCTTTTTCATCCAATGCAGAGATGGAGAGAAGGTTATTCTTGAGCCCAGGTACATAAAGTACTTCTTTCATCTTCAAAGATTTACCAGAATCTAGGTTATAGGAGGCTTCACCACTTCCTTTGATTGGGTATTGAAAATCATCCCCAAGTTTCACCTTATGAGGTGATTCATGTTCAAATAGGTTTACAAAATATTCCTTAAACCCAGTCATGTGTTTGGAAGCCCCACTGTCAATCAACCAATCATTACAACCATGGGAAAAAGTACCTGTGAGAGCAGAGATTAGAACATACTCTTTTTCACTTGATGAGTCATCATTACTATCATCACTTTCTGCCCTAGCCTTCTTCTTTGGAGGTTCATCATCCTCGGCAGCATGAGCATGGGACATTCTTTTGCTGCCCTTCTTCTTCTTGCTGGAGTTGTTGTTATTATCCCTTTTGTTCTTGGGACAATCTGAGGCAAAGTGACCCTTCTCATTGCATGTAGCGAGATCCTTCTTATTCTTTTGATAGGATCTCTTGTAGCAAGAGTGATCCTTCTTGGGCTTGCTTCTTTTGGTGTGAGTTGCGAGAGCTTGATCTTCACCTCCCACCTTATCCTCACAAGCTACAAGTCTAGCTTCTTCTTGAGAGAATTCCTCCCACAGTTTACTGAAAGAGATCAATTTCTTTCTTGCACAGATTCCTTGAATAAAGGAGTCCCATGACCTAGATAGGCCAATCAGAGTGGTCATAACAACTTCACCATGTCCACTACTTCATCCACAGCTTCAAGTTGCTCCTTGATCTGAGAGACCTTGGAGAAGTAAGATTGAATGGTTTCTCCATTTAACATCTTGACCCCTTTCAATTGATTCCGCAGAGTCATCTTCTGATTTATGTTCTTCCCTTCAAATAACTTGGTCAAAGAGTCAAACATCTCCTTGGGTGTCTTTAGAGAAGACACATGGGGTATGAGATGGTCTTTGATAGAATCAGCAATAATTCTATTTGCCTTGACCAAGTTCGTCTTATGGAATACCTTAGCCTCTTCATCCTCTGGGATAGGGATGTCTTCTTTTATATATGAGTCCAACTCATTCTCTTCCAGGATTAACCCAATCCTATACTTCCAAGCTCGGAATTTATCAGCCCCTTCAAGCTTATCCTCAAGCTTGGTGTGGTGAGACATCTTAAAGAGTACTTCAAATGGAAATAGAAAAGATTTAGGTCTTACCACTTGAAATGCTGAAAACTGGATCTGGTCCCGGATTCGAGTTTGTCGGAAAAACCCTAAAAATTCAAAATGTGAATTTCAACTTTCTGAAAGGATAGAAAGATGCGCCTTGATGAGCTGATCAGCCTGGTGTATTCAGAATTTGAGATCAGCAAAGCTTTACCCTTCATATTTGTCTTTTTGTCCTCCCGGGTTCACTAGGGAGAGCCCTGAATTAGGGTTTGAGTTTCCTGGATATCTACCCAGCCAAAAATCTCGATCCAAAGCTCTAAACTTCGATTTTTTCAAGGAGCTTACAGCTATGTCTTCAGATTCCAGAAATTCCTATTTTTGTGGAAACCCTAATTTTTAGGGCCAAATCTTAAAATGCTCAGAATGGAATTCTGATTGGACAGATAGATTCTCCTTGATGAGTAGATTCAATCTACTATACTGCGTTTCCAAAATCTGTGGAGATAAACCCAATAAACAAGAAACTCAAGTTTCCGTCATTCCAAAATGTCTTCTTCTTAGGTTAGCTCTGATACCATGTTAAATTTTGAGCATTAATTCACAATACTCTAGGATCTTTACTAAGAGAATAACATGTACAGTATATCAATGCATAACAATCACAATAAGCATGACAAGCATCACAAGAATCAAAAGCATGAGAGACAAGAGACACAGAGTTTCCGTGGGGAAAACCCTAAGGTGAAAAACCCCACAACTTCCTCAGAGATAGAGAGAGCAATGGCTCAACCAAAGTACAACCAAAATACACTAATATAGTCTCCTAGTAGCAGATGATCCTCCTTCTCACTAGTGCACCACTTTCTGAGTGAGAGAAGTGTGACTTTCCGAATGATCCAAATAGAGATCTCTCGATCTCTATTTATACTTAACTTGTTTGCTCAGTTACACTATGGGGCCAACTTGTCTATCTAGATACATCCACAATATAATATATATTTCAGGGCCGACCCCACACATGGTGGTCTAATAACCCATCAGCAAGTACACACACTTGCGACACTTGTCAATCCACAAGACGACACTTCCTTATAGAGGAATAACACATCTCTAATAAGGGTACAATAAATATATATGAAATACATAGATGAAATACATTCCGAAGTTACATATACATCAACAAAATGAACCACGCCCCACTTTTGTTGTGTATTCACTCCCCTTGTCGGTTCGTCTGATCCTAAGTGATAAGAAAGGGAAACAGATTGTGTTGGCTAGTTTAATCAGGCACTTTAACTACTTATTTTCAAATTGAGAAAATAAGGATTAGTCTATGGAGCTAGAGGGGTAGAGGCTGAAGGGATCCTTGTGGCACTTTGTGTCCTCCTATTGAGCACCCAACTTTTCTTCGGAGCTGACTTTTTGAGCTAGAATAAAACCTTATTGTTCTCTTATTGAGCGCCCAATAGTTTCTCTCAATCAAAGGATAAGTGTTAGAAGTAGTCACATTAGATAATATTTTTCTTTTCTTTTCTCAAACACTAATTCCCTAAGCTAAAGTGAGACCTAAAATTTATTAAAATTTGCAGGCCCATTTGCAAAACCTTACGAACTAGTTTTCCATTCATTTGAGTTTACAACAATTTCTTGTATATTTTAATTGTAAAGTAAATTATTTTCATTATTTGCATATAGTTGTATAATCTTGTTACATTAAGCAAGTAAATTTTCTTCTTCATTTGTTGTGACTCACTAGCCCAATAGATAAGACACTGGAAATGTTAGTAACTGATTATTTCATTCTTTGTTTTGTTTATTTTCAAGAAGATTTAACTATCATCAAATTATTGATTTCATTTTGCATGATTGATTGTCATCAAAATCATTAAGCAATTTAAATAATAATTTAACTCCTAAATCTATCCTAATAAAATCTTTAAAGCTTAGTGAATATGGGACTGTTGAAAAGTTATCTAGGAGGTGTTTGTTCACCTAGTGTTGCCTTGGGGTGGACACAAACACTTTAATTGGTGACCCCTAGTCAATTTTAATTAATAAAGTGAGATGCACTTTATATTTTTAAAGTCACTTCTTTAAAAGGTAAAGTCATGGTTTATCCTAAGTTCATAATTAATAAAAGTCACGTGAGTGATTAATTAAAAGGGGTGCTCTCATACTTTATTAAATGACATGAAGTGCACTAAATGTCATGTATTAATTATTAATTGAGCATTTAATGAGAACCCCTCATCTAATCTAATCTGGACCATTAGATTGAAAAAGGAAGTTGCCATGAACAAAAAGGGGTTAGGGAAAGGTAACCAAATTCATTATTCACTTTTCAAGAGAGCATTTTTGGAGAGAAGAGAAGTCGATTTTGGGAGGACGAAGAAAAACCCTAGCACAAAAATCGAGGAGGATGGTGTTGGGCACAAATACCAAGGTGAAAGTACAACATTAAATTATTTCTGTATAGACATAGATTTTGAGGAAGACTGCTACACATATATTGCAGTCCGAACAACTTGAGTTTAGCACAGAAATCAAGGAGTCATACATCAATTAATGTTGGTTGTACAACAAGTTTTTCAAGACAGGACGTACAACAATTAATGTTGGTTGTACAACATGAGTTTCTAGACAATTCGTATAGCATTTAAATCAAATAGTATAGCACAGAATTCGAGGCAAAATTTTGGGCACGTTATTCGAGGCATTCAGCAACAATCATTCTCACACGTGTGGGCCATACTGCGGGAAAAACAAGTTCTAATTTTTTGTTGTGTGTTTGGGACGTTTTTCGAGATGAAAAACTGAGATAAGTATTGTTGTCCTATTTTGTAATTTGTTTGAAGAAAATAAAATCTCCCCCTCATTTAGGTTTCCCCTTCAGGGTTTTATCCTCGACAAATTTGGTCAAAATATCCCGTGTCAAAATTTTATGTGGTTGGATGATTTAAATTTCTGAGTATGAGTTTATTGGCTGAAAGTAAAAATTTCTGAGTTATTTAAATTTGAAAAAGAATTCCATGTGTTTCAGTTTAGTCATTTTATGAGAAAAATATGCATACAAGGGTTTGGGCATTAAACTATGCAGAGAAGCTATCAAGCTTGAAACTGGGTCAGGGTTCTAAAAAAATTTCATGTTATCAGAGCAGAGTTAGAAATCAGAAATTTGAACAATCAGAAAAACAGGGGTTTGCAGAAAAAAAAAAATTCAGATTTGAAGAAAACAGGGGTTTTAAGAAAAATTTCAGATTTGAAGAAAAACGAGGGTTTGATAAAAATTTCCAGATTTGTGAAAAAATTCTTGAACAGGTTGCTTGAGTAGTACAGGTTGTATCCATGGTGTTTGGGCTTAGAGTAGAAGATAGATTGGATGGGGATACAAATTTTAGCTCATGAAAGGCTAGAATTATGTTGATACTTGAAGAAAATGAGTTATGGGACATAGTAAACAGTACACCAACAAATCCTGTGACAATACCTATCGATGCCATTGATAAGGCGTCTTTCATGAAGAGAGATGTAAAGGCGAGGATGATTATACTTGATTCCCTGACGGATCATGTAATCCCCCACATATCAACAAAGACACATGCCTTTCAAATGTGGACTGCTTTGACCATCCTTTACCAAAGTTCAAATGAGAATAGAAAAATGGTGTTAAGGGAGAAGTTGAAGGATGTACACATGAGAAAAGGGGAAGGCATGGATTGCTATCTTAATAAGATTACACAGGTGAGAGATGAGCTTGCAGCTATAGGAGAGGTTATACAGGGAACTGAGATGGTGCGTACATCCTTGAATGGCGTGACCCAACAGTGGAGTGTCTTTGTACAGACTATTGTTGGTCGAGAGAACATGCCTACATGGGATCGTCTTTGGGATGATTTAATACACGAGGAGACACATAGGGGATACTTATAGAGAAGTTCGTCACATCACTGAGATGATGAGGATGATGTGGCATTGGCAGCGAAGGGAAAAAAGAAGAAGTTCAAGAAGGGTTCCAAGGGTGGAGCCAAGCAACATACAGGTGAGTAGAAGAAAGACTTGAGTAAATTCAATTGTTTCGCATGTCAGAAGTTTGGACACTATGATGGGAACTGTACAAACAAGAAGAAGAAAGGGCATCAGACAGTAGCTATAGTGGACATGGATGACTTTTCCTCATGGTTTGAGGGAGATTTCTCTCTTTATGCTGGATGTACTGAGAGGACATCATTCACCAGCAGAGATATGGAGATTGACATGGAGGATCAGATTCAGTGTTCATTATTAGTTAACCAGTCATTTAGTGCCACCACTACTACTTCCACTTGGTTTATTGACAGTGGGGCTTCGAGCCACATGATAGGTGTTCAGGATGTGTTCACCGAGATGACAGAGACGATCTTGAGTCTTGAGGTAGTATTGGGAGATGACACCATTGTTAGAGCAGTTGGGTGAGGGACTGTCACCTTTCATAGGGAGTCCATGCATTCCATGACTTTGAGGGATGTACTTTATGTCCCCGGGCTGAATAATAATCTTGTATCAGTTTCCACGATTGAGGACAAAGGCTTTGGAGTGTGTGTTCTAGGTGGGAAATTTTATATCTTTCCCAGAGCAGTAGGACCATCCAATTCATGTGCCATTGGAGTGAGATGTGAGAAACTATACAAGCTTCTCTATCAGCCTCACCATGCTTTAGCCCATACTAGCAGTAGTATTGAGATGTGTGAGTTGTGGCATAGGAGGATGGGTCACCTACATCATTCATCTTTGAGGTTGTTGAGAGAGATGTCTACAGGTTTGCCTCATTTCAGCATAGAGCAGAATGGTTTATGCAGAGGGTGTGCTTTGTGAAAGTACACCAAGAATGCTTTTCCGAGCAGTGACACCAGATCAGGTGAGATACTGGATTTGATTCATTCTGATTTATGTGGGCCTATGTCATCTGCTTCAGTGACAGGTTTTGAGTACTACATTAGTTTCATTGATGACCATTCCAGGAAGATCTAGATCTACTTTCTGAGAAGTAAAAAATCTCAGGAATTCTTGTAGAGGTTCCAAGAGTTCAAATCTCTTGTGGAGAACCAACCAGAGAGGAGGATTCGATCACTCAAGTCAGACAATGGGAGTGAGTATACCTCCAAGGAGTTTGACGTTTTTTGCAAAAAGGAGGGCATCAAGAGACAGTTGGTAGTACCATATACCCCACAGTAGAATGGAGTTGCAGAAAGGAAGAATTGAGCCGTAGTGGGAGTAGCTAGAGCCATGCTGCATGATCAGAGTCTTCCTTTCTTTCTATGTGTTGAGGTCTGTAGCACTATTGTTTATGTTCAGAAGAGGAGTCCACACCGAGCATTGGGGTGTAAAACTCCTGAGGAGATGTTCACAGGGAAGCGACCTGAAATAGGTCACTTTTGTATTTTTGGATGTCTTACATACTCTCATGTCCCTTCAAAGAAGAGGACAAATTTAGAGCCTACTGTGGAGAAAGGAATCTTTGTTGGATATGACAAGACTTCAAAGGATTTTTGCATATACCTTCCTGCACAGAGGAAAGTTGTGGTGAGGAGGGAGGTGAGATTTGAGGAGGAGAAAGGATTCAGGAAGTCTTATGATTCATAGGTGGAGGAGCAGCAAGTTTTATCTCCACAAGTGAAAGGATAATAGAGTCAGAGCACAGGGTCACAGGTTTCAGGTGTGACTGGGTCAAAGGTTACAGGTTCACTAGATGGGACTCAGTCTACAGGGACTTCAAGTACAGGGATAGGTACAGGTACATGTTCACGAGTCACAGGTTCACAGGTTTCACCTTCATGTGATTTGGGTGGTACAGGTTCAGGATCACCAGGCATAGGATCTCAGGCCACATGTACTTCTTCAGGGAGACAGTTTTCTGATGAGGAGGTTCAGGAGGAGTACCTACGATAGGAAGCTACTTCCAGGAAACGTAATCCAAATTGGACTAAGGATCTTGTTAAGGAAGCTGAGGAGTCATTGGGGCCACCCAAGAGGGAGGTCAGAGAGAGTAGGGAACTAGAGATATTTTCCAGTTACATGGTGATGGTGACTAGCTTGAGTGAGTTCGATCCTACTACATATGAGGAGGCTATTCCACACCAGGTTTGGAGAGATGCCATGATGGAAGAGTACAATTCCATCATGAAGAATGGAGTGTGGGAGGTTGTTCCAAGACCAGAGGGGAAGTCAGTGGTGACTTCCAAGTGGCTCTATAAAATCAAGCATGTTGCAGATGGCAGCATCGAGAAGTACAAAGCTCGATTTGTGGCACAAGGGTTCTCACAAGTAGAGGGAGTTGATTATTGTGAGACCATTTCACCGGTTGCTAGATTTTCTTCGATCAGAGTAGTGATCTCCATTGTAGCAGAGATGGTTTGGAGGATTCATCATATGGATGTGAAAATTGCTTTTCTGAACGGTTTTCTACAGGAGGAGGTATATCAAGAGTAGCCTCAAGACTTTGAGATTCATGGGAGAGATTCACATGTTTGTAGGATGAAAAAGACCTTGTATGGTCTTAAGCAATCCCCTCGGGCTTGGTATTCCAGGATTGATTCCTACTTGCTTTCAATTGGGTTTCAGAAGAGTGAGGCAGATCCCAACCTATACTACATTGTGATTGGTGGTGTTCCGCTCATTCTTCTGTTGTATGTTGATGACTTATTCATTACAGGAGGAGAGCACCTAATTGAAGCATGTATGAAAGATCTTGCTTTAGATTTTGATATGGCTGACCTTGGGTTGATGCACTATTATTTTGGGATGGATATTTGGCAGGATGATGGACATGTTTTTTTGGGGCAAGGAAAATATGCTGCAGATGTTCTGAAGATATTCCGGATGGAGGATTGCAGACCCATGTCTACACCCATGACCACCAACTAGACGAATATTCTTGCTTCTGAGGGAGAGTTGGTAGATCCTACACTATATCATCATCTTATTGGTTCGTTGATGTATCTGGTTAACACCAGACTAGATTTGAGTTTTGCGATAAACACTCTTAGTTAGTTTATGGTGGAGCCAAAAAGAGTGCATTGGACTACCACAAAACACATATTGATATATCTTGCAAGTACAGTTGATTATGGTTTGGACTACAGAAGATCTAATGGAGTGGGATTGGTTGGCTTCATGGATTCAGATTGGGCAGGTAGTGTTTCTTAACGAAAGAGCACTTTCGGTTGTTGCTTCAGTTTGGGCTCGACATTTGTTTCATGGTTCAGACGGAAGCAAACGTTCGTGGCATTTATTTCTGTAGAGGCTGAGTACATGGAAGCCAGTCAGACTAGTTGCGAGGCATTGTGGCTTCTCAATTTGATGGTAGACTTGTTTGGTCATGAGCTGAGACCTACAGTTATACATTGTGATAATCAGAGTTGCATCAAGCTCTCTAAGAATCCTGTATTTCATGACAGGTCAAAGCATATTGAGATAATATATCACTTTATCAGAGATTATGTTCAGAGTGGAGTTGTATAGTTGCAGTATGTTTCTACTGATGAGGAGTTATTTGACATTCTCATGAAGTCTTTGGGTAGAGGGAAGCATGTCTATTTCAGATACAAGTTGGGAGTGGTGAAGAACACCTTCCTTGGTAAGTGGGAGTGTTCAAAAGTTACCTAAGAAGTTTTTATTCACTTAGTATTGCCTTGGGGTGGACAAGGAAACTTTAATTGGTGACCCCTAGTCAATTTTAATTAATGAAGTGAGATGCACTTTATATTTTTAAATTCACTTCATTAAAAGGTAATGTCATGGTTTATCCTAAGTTCATGTTTAATAAAAGTCAAGTGAGTGATTAATTAAGAGGGGTGCTCTCATACTTTATTAAATGACATGAAGTGCACTAAATGTCATTTATTAATTATTAATTGAGAATTTAATGAGAACCCCTCATCTATTCTAATATGGACCAATAGATTGAAAGAGGAAGTTTCCATGAACAAAAAGGGGCTAGGGAAAGGTAACCACATTCATTATTCACTTTTCAAGAGAGCATTTTTGGAGAGGAGGAGAAGGAGAGAAGAGAAGTCGATTTTGGGAGGAAGAAGAAAAACCCTAGCACATAAATTGAGGAGGATGGTGTTAGGTATAAATCCCAAGGTGAAAGTAAAGCATTAAATCATTTCTGTACAGGCACAAATTTTAAGGAATATTGCTGCACATTTATTGTAGTCCATACAACTTGAGTTTAGCACAAAAATCAAGGAGTCGTACAACAATTAATGATGGTCGTACAACATGTTTTTTAAGACATGCCATACAACAATTAATGTTGGCCATACAACATGAGTTTCTAGACAGTCCATACAACATTTAAATCAGACAGTACATAAAAGAATTCGAGGCAGAATTTTGGGCACATTTTTCGATGCATTCAACAACAATAATTCTCACACATGTGGGTCGTACTGCTGGAAAATAGGTTCTGATTTTCTATTGCGTGCTTGGCACATTTTTTGAGATGAAAAATTGAGATAAGTATTGTTGTCCTGTTTTGTAATTTGTCTGAAGAAAATAAAATCTCTCTCTCATTCAGGTTTTCCCTCTTGGATTTTATCCTGGACCAATTTGGTCAAAAATTCCTGTGTCAAAATTTTATGTGGTTGGATGATTTAAATTTCTGAGTATGAGTTTATTGGTTGAAAGTAAAAAAATTTGAGTTATTTAAATTTGAAAAAGAATTCCATGTGTTTCAATTTAGTCATTTTATGATAAAAATGTGCATACAAGGGTTTGGGAATTAAACAATGCAGAGAAGCTATCAAGCTTGAAACCGGGTTGGGGTTCTCAAAACATTTCAGGGACTACCCCCCTTTGTTCTTTAGGATTTGAGCCTAAACAAAGGAGTTAGGAATCAAGGTGAAAGTGGGTTCTAGACTCGTAGCTTGCCCCCAAGGACACACTGAGTGGGTTGGAGACCTCTCCACGTTTGGAGGTGTGTATTAGGCGCCAACACAGCCCATATACTATATTTTCATTCATAACCTTTTGAATACAACCAATAGGGACTTCCATAGACATCCCACAACTTCCATTCCAATTAATACCCAACAATAGAGGGAACCCCATAATGCTATTAACATCGTCACTATACTAGCACAAGTAACCCATTTTCTTTAGCCTCTATGGGTTCTTTTACAAAATAAGCTACTAAAATTGACCTTGTCAAGAAACTTACAAAGGGGTAAGGATGGCCAATTCGATCCACTACCCCTACTTGATGTATTAATTTCATCATATCCTTTTGATCGTTGGTAGTTGACTTATACGAGATCCCCCTCATGTATTTTCCACATCTCTTTTGTTGATACCTAGAATATTCTTAATTGTCGATATTTTACAACACTTACTCAAAAATTAAGGGGCCAACATGAACCACATCCAACAATCCCTCAAATGTGTCATGTCCTAAAATTTTGCATTGGGTCACAATGGCCTAAGCCCCTTGGCCATACTCATGACAGTTGTCAAATGGATGCTAAGGGTCAAATAAATGCCAAGAAAGAAGTCCAAGTTAGTAATAATGTGAAATTAGATCCAAAGGGACAAGGTAGGTCACACTAAGAGAAATTCCCAATTCAAAGTTGTAATATACCCATCCAAATGAAAGGCCATGAAGGAAAATTACTAGTTCCCTAGGTTGGGGGGTGGAAGCTTTGGGATTTGAAATAAGGGGGATAATAAATAATGTTTGAACATTAGAATGGCATAAATATTTAATAAAGGATCTAAATAAATAAATACAAGGGAAAATCAAAGTGTCAATTGATCATGACAACACATGGAGAATGTGGGACCCTCAAAAGCTAGATTTTCTATGCTACATGGCATCCTCCTCTTGTCATTTAGAATCCATAAGAATCCCAAGGTTCTTGGGATGAGTTGGAAGGTCAATATACTTGGAATGAATCAATTAAGTTCTAATTGGAGTGGAAGACTAACTCCCATGGAAGAGGAAGAGGCATTTTGGAGCTAGTGAGACACTTGGACTAGATTCGCTAGCTCTATGAAAACAATGATGAAGATGCTATGACACCTATGACACAAATCAAACCTAAAGGCTGAAATATGAAATATATGACATTTCAAGGCTAAAAATAGCCTCCAAGAGGGCGCTCAAGTGATTTAGGGAAGCCAAAGAGACACCAATTCGAATTTGGAGAAGGAGAGGGCTAGAATTGGAAGGACAAGTGGCATACTTGGGAATATCTTCCCAACTTGAGTTGGCATGAAGCTCTTGGGAGGAATTCGACCCATGGAGGAACTTAGAATTTTATAAAAGAAAATAACAAAGAAGGATGGAATATTTTGGTCATTTTAGAATTTGCATTTTGCATTTTGGAGAGGAGAGCTAGTGTAGTGCTACTCTACTTGCCTTAGCACCAATTTCGAGGGTGAAAGATTCCCATCCTAGTTGGTAATTGGAAAGGCCATTCAGACCTTTCATTTGGATATTGCATGGATTATTTTGTTATAGTTTGAAGCTACAGGGCAGCTCATGGTCACATCTCTTTCAGCTTGCTTCTACAACCATTATTCTATTTCTTGGCATATTCATGATCCTTGAGGAATTGCGCACTTGGTGAGATATTGTTCTCTTTGGGGGAGCTTATAATGCTTAATTATTTTATCATATGATGTAAATTCTCTGTTATTCATTTTTATCATGTATTCAAGTCGTGATTCCAAGTGGAACTCTATAAATCTTATTATTAATGAGCAAATGATGCCATTTCCCCTAGATCTTGTTGTTGGAGTTTCAAGAGACACTATTTCGATTTATATCAGTTATTATCTATGATTTTTTTAATGTATGGAGTGTTATTAAATTTATGAATAAGTTTCATTAACATATCATAAGCCCTTGGAACCTAAAATTTGAATTTCATAAGTCATGGTGAAAATAACTAGCTTTCCCCCCTATGTGAACTCTTGCATATAAACATACAATTTTAAGGAGTTTCAAAAGGCCATAAGAAATAATTAAGGATACATTGTGGAGATAATTAAATCCAATTATCATTACCATACCTCTGTTCATAAATTTGGAAGGTTTTAAAAACATTTGGGAATCCATCTTTGTCCACTACCCTTGGGGGATTTGAAGCTCAAATTTACTAGTAATCTTCCCTACTTTGTCCAGATTGTAAATGAATGTTGCAGAAGTGTTTTAAGTGTTTTAAGAATCTATCAGCCTCTTTTATATGTATTAATACCTCTCAAATACCTTCAGACCCATTATACAAGCATTTGGAGTCATTGGAGACCAAGAGACCAATACTAGTCAAAGAGAATTTGCTAGTCAAACTCCCTACTTTGTCCAGAAATTAAAGGAGAGTTGCAGAAGCTTATTGATGTATTTAAATAATATATGAGCCTTATATTTATTCACCAAAACCATTTATACACCTTTTGTAACATTTTGGGATAATTTGGAGCCATTTGGAGGTCAAGAACCCAAGACTAGTCAAAGGTCGAACTAGTGGAAAAAGTTGAAAAAATTACCATTTTAATCAAATTCAAAAAGGGACTTTACAGTGGTATTAGAGCATGATATTGGAACCTGATGTGGTCTGATATTCATGAGGACAAGAATTCAGGGACCACCATTAGATATTTAAATCAAAATTTCTTTTGTTGAAGAGGAAAAAGTAGGAAAAGAAGATCAATTGTTTGAGGAAGCTATGACTAGGCATGAAAAGGGAACCTCAGATGATGTTGAGAAGATTAGGAAACTCATGAAACCAATATTTGAAGACATTACCAAGTAGATGATGAAATATTTTGAATAGTTGGCTAGCCAACTTGTGAGCAAAGGAGTAATAGGAGGCAGCAACAGTTCTCATTATGAGGAAAAGAAGCCAATGGGTGAGCATATTTTCTCAAGCACAGGACCCCATAATAGAGTAAATGAATTTTAGAGAACACCAATGCCTACTACACATAAATTTCTTGATTCCAAAGCAAATATTAATACTCCAAAATATGCGGAGTTAGTGAAGAAAGTTTTATGCCATTCTTGTAAAATACCTTGGAGAGAAAATCATATATGTGTGAGTGAAAAGATCAATGAAATATCTGAAGCTTCAAGGAAGGCATGTATGTCCTACTTGAGGAGAGTTTTGGGGATTTCTTCAAAAAGAAACTCCAAATATATTGATCTTAAGGAAACCAAAGGGAAAAATGCATCAGCTTGCTTGAAGGATAAAAAGGAAGAGACCCATGAACCAACTAGTTCTGAAATAGATGAAGTAGAAGAAGCAGTACATGAAGAGGATCGAAAGTCACTCCCAAGTGACTCTGAAAAATATGAAGAGACATCACATGAGCATGAAGAAGGTTCTATTGAAATTATTGAAGATCATTTCGAGACACATTCTACCTTGGAAATTAAACAAAGAGCATCTATTGATGGATGCTTGAACTATGAAGGAGTACCTACTGATGGGTGCTACCACCTCTATGTTGGTGACATAGATACAAATTTTGAAAGTGTTGCTGCAACAAAAAGTTCCATTAGGCATGAGAATGAATACCTTGTATAATTTGAAGAAGAAACAAGATCAACTTCCCCATCACCACTTGAGCTTCATGAAGTTGGTCCAAGTAAGAAGGAAGAAGATGAGGAGGTTCACTTGCAAGAGCCTCTTTTTCTCGAAGGATCATTAAAGATGAATGAAAATAAGATACAAGAGACCATTAGAATGCTCCATGACACTCAATAATTAGTGTCAAATTCTTGTTGGAAGGTTTCTTCATTGAAGGATGCATCCTTCCTTGGAGACATGGAGAAGATTCAAAGAGCAATGTGCAACATCAAAGGTAATTTCATGTCTTTTATTTTTGATAAAAACAATTTGGTTGAGTTTAATGAATTGTTACATGATGCATACTTGAAGAATTATGAGGATATTCATAAAATCAAAATTCAAAATGAGCAAATTCTTGAAAGGTTGCAATATACTTCTTCTTCCTCCTATGTTTCAAATTTTCAGATGGTAGATTGCATGGAGGATTCTCATGACATGGTAGATCATGAGAAACATGGAAAATTACATGTGCTTGATGTGTTTGAATATGATATTGATGAGATTCAAGCACTTGATTTGGTGGAAGAGGAACTTGAGTTTCCTCTTGGAAATGGTGACATAATTTTTGAAAAAGTGTACGATTCCACTACCTTGGAACCAATCTATGAGGAAAGTTTTGCACTTTTGAGGGAGGTGCATGATCCTACCATTAGGGAGAATTCACATGAGGACACTTCTACACTTTCTGATCATTTGGGTGAGTTGGTTCATTCTCCTACATCCTAAACTTCCATATTTTGCAGCATTCATCCTAATGAAGTATGGGTGAAAGGTTTATTTTTTATGGTGCCACATGAGGAGCATTAAACTCCTATCTCTCCTTTATATGATGAAATTATTGGAGCCACTTATTATTTACATTTGTAGTAGCATTTCTTGTTACCTTATGATGAAACACATCTACATGGATGCACTTATGATGTTCACTTGAGTCACTTGAAGACTCATTATTTTCCTTGGTCCTTGCTAAGTTCAATTGATATTGGAAGAAATTCATCCACTACTTGGTGTTTTGGAGAAAACTCACTTTGGATTGGGGTGTACCACAATAGACAGATGACTACCAGAAATCAACTCAATTCTCAAAACTATGCTATATAAATGACAATGCTAAGATAAGGAAGAATATAACCAACCTCGATCCAAACGTTTGATGTAGATCCCCGTTGGAGCTTTTCAATCCATGCACTTGAATCTGCAAATTAGTCTTGACAGCCAATATACAACAAGTACATATAATATATAAATAGCATTAACATCATCAATAGAAATGGCCCATGATATAACAAGTAAATGAAACCCAATGTAAGATAAATGACATTTACAACATTAATGGACGAGAATATGAGTATTTCTATTAATAAACAAGAAGAAGTACAAAGTGATACGACCTATTGCCGACAACCATTCTGAACCAAGATCTGGATCAATCCACTTGTTCCTCCACCACTTCAATCCTCCATGAATGGAAAACTCAAACTAGATAGGAGTTTGGAAGGTGAACATAAAGGGTTCACAACTACAAGGATCAATGAGTGTAGACTCAAGATAGGGAAAAAATCCACTAGAATTCTCTTGCTCTTCTTTCTCCTCCCATCCATAAGCCATATGTGCTCAATATATAGTCCTCTCAAAGGTAAGTGAAAGGACACATCGAGACGTTACTGGGGAAGATGGAGAGCCAAAGGTCACCCAATGACCGCTTTTTGGGAATAAAAAGTAATAAACTAGTGATTTTTACCATTTTACTTGATACCCGCGGGCTATAGTGATGCAACTCACGAGTACGCATGCTATAGCGATGCAACATGCGGGTAGGAATAAAAATAGGGAAAAATAGTATCTCTGAAGGATATAAGTGGATATGAGTCAATGAAATGGATCCTACAGGACAAAGAATGTTGATGCTCACAGGGTGGAAGATTATGGTGTAACAGATGCCCCCTAATGTGTGAGGTCAGAGACTGATGCTACGATGGCTAAAATACATTATAAAACTCAGTAGTAGAGTAATGGAGACACAAGTGGAAAGAGCAGCTCACTCGTCATAATACAATAGTATCCTTGAATACATGTCGGTGGTACAACAATCTGATACAATGGCCATGAATAGGCAGTACATAATGGATATATGTCATAAGTGATCATAGCCATGATCCCTCTACAGTAAGATATGGTATCCTAGTGAAAAGGAAACAACTGGTGCAAACTGGAGGTACAAAATGTTGATATCTGAGAGGTGATATCTCAGATGTAAATTCAAAGTCATAAGTAGCATACTGAATGCCACTATCACCTGGGGTCTTCTACACAAGTCTTCGACGGTGCAAGTCCCATCAAGTGAATAAAAGGAGTTGGGGTCGAACCTGATGTGACATTTTCTGATTAGCAGTCAATGATGTGTACCGTTAACAGATGTGAGCTAACCCACCAATAATGAAAATGGGCATCAAGCCACAGAGTACAATCATCAGAGTGTGAATAAATGAGTTGAATTCGAACACTAGGATGAATCCATCGATCAGGGGACATTGATGTATTCCCAAAACTATCGATGGCGAGAGAACCTGCCACTAATGACTGCAAGCCTCAAGGTACTCAATCAAACTCTAAGCCTCAAGTCTCAGAATAAATGGGTTGAATTCGATGGAACGAGACTCGCTGGAAGGAGGGAATTAAGGCATCCTCCATCAACCAGCATGAGGTACCAGCTACGCTGAAAGATTTGGAAGAACTCAGGTAAAACGGACTGACTCAATAAGGATGGCCGACATGCAATATTCAAGAGATCTGAGGAGTGGCCGACACTGGTTCAGGACTTCCTTTGAACAAGAGAATGAGAAAATGGATAGACTCAGGCAGCATAGACTTGACATAAACTGTGCAATGCAGGAGGCATTACAAAGGGCTCCATAATGACTGGAAGCTTAACCAACTGGTGGAGAAAACTGAGAAACAAGTACAACTCCTAAGGTCCAACTATAGTCCCGACTCATAATGTACGGAGTGGAATGAATGCTCTGTTCAAAGGCGACACAACAACTACCAACAAGAAGTAGTAACCATAATCCTGTCCGGATTTTTGGAATATTTGATTTTTTTGGTCTTTTTTATATTTGGGAAAAGCTTGAAAAAGAATAAAATTTCTTATAGTACAACAAGTGAGGGAACGAGTGTCAAATAGCGAGCAAACTAGTTCCAAGTAGTGGAACATACCTATGAACAATGCAAGGAAGTGCATGCAGGATGTGGACACTCGGGGGGGATGTTCCCTCGGGGTCAAAAGGTGATCAAATTGTGAAGGGAAAATATATAAGCCTTGCAGGGCTCGACAGGGAAAAGTGCTCAGGCACCAGGTTAACAACTGAGTAAGCGGGAGCCGACACAAGGCTCAAGCGGCAAGCAGGATGATGCAATGCAATCACAACATGATATAACTGAGGGGAGTCCTTAAGGGAGATGGCCAGCATAAGACAAAGTAGAGTATGAGTCTTTATCGCAATGTCATGGCGTAACTACGAAGGACTCCCAAACCTAAGGACAAACAACGGCATGGGCACCAGAATGCACAAAGGGGTTCTAACTAGGGTACCCATGTTCAGAAAATCCCTACTGCCACATAACGACACTTCTATAGCAGTGTGAAGGTTCTGTGTCAGTTACGAAGCGAGGTCACACCTAGGGTTTATGAAAATGGTCAATAGGTCAAATGCATAATGCACATGGAAAGGGAATATAACCTATATGCCAGGTATAAAACGTACCTTCCATATGTGTGAAATGGTCCAGAACAACTTTCACCGAAGAAATCTGATTAAAAATACTACTCCAAGACATTATATTAGTCCATAACGGCACAAAATGGTAAAAACTATAGACAAGTGGGTCCTGAAAATTATATATAGTAATAAAAAATTACAATTCACAATTCATTTTTACTATTCACCCATTTGGAGCTTTTGGTTAGTTTTCACCTGAAAGTTCAGTTGCCGATTCTAGGAGCTAGGAGCGACCGTTCATTGAACCATCCGGAGCAGGTTGGTAGTCTCATCCATACCTTTCATTTCAATGCTTTCATTTTGATTTTTAGCGGTGGGATTTTTTTTTTTGCCAAGCCCTAAATGGATTTGGCGCTACCTGCGAGCTATAGCTATGCGGGTCGTGGGTAGGGCACCAAATGTGCAATCAACGCAAAGGTTGACCGTGGGTACCCGCACCTGTATACAAATCAGCCCACGGGTACGGCCGTGGAGTTGGTTTTTTTAAAAGAATTTGACTAAAATGGTTGTTTTTCTTCACTCCAGGATGGTTCTAGAGTGGAGGGAGAGGGAGCATGACCAAGTTGATGAGGTCGTGCGCAACGATGTGCAAGCACAGCAGGCATTGCAAGCATGTGGTTTGTACAAATTCTGGAGTATAGGGGGTTTGAGGGCCCAAAACCTATTACTCCGGCACTTTATCGACTATTGGGATGTGGATGCACAAAAATTCAATTTCAATGGGAAAATCCTCACACTAGAAGTGGACGACATCTACTTCATCACCGATTTGTCTCGTCGAGGTGAGGAAGCTAGTCTTCGGTCTCGTACTATGGGTGGTGGGATCACCGTCCTTGACTACATAGCATGGTATTTCCCCGCAAATAAATGCCCGGTGGGAAGTCAGGTGCCTATCAATGCCATAGTGAATATGAGCATGAAGATCATTGTGGCTACCTTAGTGCGGATCACGAGATCCAAAGCTTTGCACCAGGCATCCAGGCCGGTGATGTTTTATGCATCACAATGCATGCAGCCTATAGTGTTTGACTGGTGTACCACACTGCTAGGGTCTATGAAGACCCAACTGACAGAATGAAAAGAAGGGAAGGCTAAGAACTTCAGGTATGGGAGCATCCTATGCAGCTTCTTCTTTGAGAGGGATCCAGGGCTTAGTTCGAGGGTGGATGTCCCTCCTCATAGTCTCCGGGATCCAACCCTAACCCGGTGGTCTAAGATCTTGACACGAAAGGGTGGTGGTCGTCTGGCCTCACCATATACCGATGAATTCTTCCGCTGGTGGGACCAGTCATTGCCATAGAGGACTACCCCTACGTAGGGATAGACTTCCGCTAGGATAGGGACATGCCACTCCCACCAGACATCGTGTTTAGAGACATTGGTGAGTACTCTTTTTGGTTTTTTGTGTATTAAATTTTTATGGATTTTTTATTATAGATGTAAATGCAAAAATCTTTTTGGTGGTAGTATCATGTTTTAATGGTTGACTGTTTGCTCGCAGACAAAGGCCCAGTGAGACCTGATGGCTTCCCGAGACATGGTCATCGAGGCAGGCGAGGCTGCAGCAGGACACACACTACAGACCTTGCAGTGCAACCTCACACAGATGGTTGCTAGAGTTCCATAGATAGAGGTGGCAAGACTACTTGAGGCCATGCAGCGCCAAGTAGTGGGGGTTCTGGGTGACTGGGTGTGGCTACTGTAGCGGGTAGCCAATGCAGTACAGTATTTCTATGAGACACATCCTATCGAGGCAACAACTAGGCCTCCTCGTAGAGATTAGATATCTCAGGATCTCATTTTTGTATCGATATGTATATTTTTTAGGGCTACGGGCTCCAGTTTTGTATAACACTACCATTTTTGGACATATTTATATATATATAACTTTGGTTCTCCGGTTCTACTATGTGTGTGTATGTACAAATGTATGAATGTCTTTTTATATTTGTGTGCTTCATGATGAATGTGACAAATGCCAATCTAATACATAGTTAGCGTATGCATTAGATATATGATTAACACTTCTCGGAACATGTATGTATGTATGTAATTGAAACAAAATATCGTTCCAAGATTCTTACCCTTAGGAATTTCCATAATAGTGTAGGATCTCGCACACGGTACTGCCCATTCAGCTGAGACACAACTAGTTGTGAATCCAGGCAGACTTCTAAAGACTGAATGCCATGGGAAATGGCATCTTGAAGTAGTTGAATGATGGCACTATACTCAACCACATTATTAGATGTAGGACCAAGAAAAGCACCTCCTAAGGACATAAATAGGTGGTCAGGTGAGAAAACAACCCAGGCAGCAGAAGCAAGCTGTTGCGTATGATGGATAGCACCATCCGCGAATCCTAAGAACGTAGGAAACTCTGCTAACATTTGTTAATCAAACGGAAGCTAATCAGTAGACTCGAAAACCAAAAGAAATCTAAACTATGTACAGACGCAACTATACAATAGTATACAAAAGTATCATCCTGAATCATAGGTTCAAGCATAATACTGCTTGAGGTAGAGCCCATTTCTAGGCTCCTTCAAGACAATCCCCTCATAGTCTTCTAATTCATAGGCTCCTTTTTCCAGGACATGCCGCACAATGTAAGGACCGTGCCACATGGGGTTGAACTTTCCTGCCCCCAGGGGTTCTTTAGCTTGGTCATATAAGAGGACCAAGTCACTTTCAGCATACTGCCAGGGACGGACAGACCTATCATATTGAACCTTAACACGACATTTGTTGGCATCTATGGCCACAGCGGCATCTCGACGCTACTCGTCAAGTTGATCAAGGTGGCTTAAACGTTGCTCAAGACCCGTCATATCAGGGAGGAGCTCTATGGCCAGTTTAAGTGAAGGGATCTCGCATTCAATTGGTAAAAGTGACTCCACACCATGAACTAGCTGAAACGGTGAGAACCCAGTGGCAGTCTTGACTGCGGTTCGATATGCCCACAAAGCAGGATATAACATGATGTGCCAATTGGTCTTGCTTTGTTGGATGGTATGTTGGAGAATGGCCTTCAAAGACTTATTGACTGCTTCTACTTGACCATTCGCTTGGGGATAATAAGAAGATGAGTGTTATTGATGAAACCCAAGCTTGAAGGACAAATCCTCCATCATCTTGTTCTGAAAGTGACTGCCATGGTCAGTGACAATCTCTTTCGGAATACCGAACTGAGTTATAATTTGATTGAATACGAAGTGGGCTGCTGTAGCACCATCGGCTTTAACGGTAGGCATGGCCTCAGCCCATTTGGAAAAATAGTCCATGGCCACTATGATATGGTGATTCCCCCCAGCTGAAGCTGGTTTGCAATCCATGAAATCCACCCCCCACTTGGTGAAGGGACCGACGGTGATGACTGGATGAAGGGGCGTTGAATGCGAGTGTATGTTCCAAGAAAACACCTAGCAAGGGTGACATCTCTTCACAACATTAACACAATCCTTAAAGATGGAAGGCTAGAAATAACCAGCTCGCATAATACGTTGGGCTGTAACAAACCCGGATAAATGACCACCACACGCCCCAGCATGGCAATCATTAAGCACCTGCTCCACTCCTTCATGAGTTAAGCAACGACAGAGGATAGAATCCTTTCCTCGACAATACAAAGTGTCACCAATGATAGTATAATCCTTAGAGTGATGTTTTACACGCCAACGCTCATCTCATGAATAGTGCGGAGGAAACTTCAAAGTTTGGAGATATACAATGACATCCCCATACCAAGGGTCCTCTGACAAGATAAGAAATAAGTACTCATCCACAAAGTAATCTTCATGAATGACATCCTCATCAAGTCTCGGAAGGTCTGACATAAGCTCAACAAATACCAATGATTTCATTGACTTTGCCGAAGCAAAATCGAGATCAAATTTCTGAAGGATAACAATCCATTTATTATACTTCCCCCGATAAGGCGTTGTGATAGCACGAACTGAAACAGATTGATATGCGCGACAACTATGGTGGTTCTAAGCAAAATGTAATGTCATAACCACTGGACTGAATGAACAGTCGTGAGTGCTAGCTTTTCCACATGAATATATCTTAGCTCAGCGTCTACTAGATTTCGACTAAGGTAATAGATGACATGCTCGACCAATGCATCATCCACCTGAACCAAGACCATGCCAATCGTCTCTTGAGACGCAGCCACATAAAGGATAAAATCTCGTGCGAAGTCTGGTGGACTAAGAACAGGGGCCGATACCAAAGCTTTCTTAAGGGCGTTGAAAGACTGTTGGGCTCGCTCATCCCAGATAAAAGGTGTGTCCTTCTTCAATAAGCGCGCGAAACCTTTGGTAATATTAACATAATTGACTACGAAATGACATAGAAAAGTGGCTCTCCCTTGGAGGCTCTGAATTTGTAACAAATTACACGGAGGAGGCAACTGAAGTATTGCCTCAACTTTAAGAGGATTGACTCTAATACCCTCTTTCAAAACTATGAAGCCCAAAAAGCGACCCGTCCTGACAACAAAGATGCATTTGTTAGGATTCAATCGAATCTTGTATCGTATACATCGTTCGAGAATCATGCGGAGGTGCTTGGGGTGGTCCATTCTCTTATGAGAATGGTCGGCAAGATCATCCAAGAAAACCTCCATAATCTTTTTAAGATTTTGAAAGGCGTAGGTCATGGCACGCTAAAACGTGGCTCCCATGTTTTTAAGGCCGAAGGGCATTTTCAGATATGCAAAAGTTCCCCAAGGACAAATAAAAGCTGTCTTATGTTGATCGTCGGGTTTGATTTGAATTTGGTTATATCCAGAAAATCCTTCCATGAAGGAAAAAATCTCACTCCTGGCGCAAGCATCCAAGATTTGATCTATGAATGGTGTGGGGAAGTTGTCTTTTGGACATGCACGGTTCAAATCTCTAAAGTCAGTGCATACATGGATCGTTCCCTGCTTCTTATCCACAAGAACGGGGTTTGACACCCATTCGGTAAGGGAAACGAGGTAGATGAAACCAGCTTTGAGCAGTTTCTCCACCTCTGCCTTGATAGCGGCTGCTTTTCGAGGGTTCACGGCATGTAAGCATTGTCGAACCAGTTTAGCATTGGGATACGTTCTAATCTCATGTTCGACAATGCGGGGGTCTATTCCTGGCATCTCCTCATATGACCAGGAAAAATCTTCCTGGATTTCTGTAAACAATTCAGTGTAAATAGCAATCTCCTCAGGAGTGCAATCGTCACCGATGTAAACATTCTCAACTATTCCGGGAGTATGAGAGATATTGATCGACATAGTTGGGGAAATGTTAGCCATATTCCCTTCCACGAAAACATCATGTGACTCCAAAAGAGCCATAGGGTGACCAACCATCTCTGCTAGAGTCGTCCTAAACTCTTCTTGTTCGGCGAGCTCGAGATTGGGAAGGAAATAAGAGAGATGGTGCATATCTTCCCAAGGTCTCTCACTACCACACATGGCCTCCATAATAGCTTCATCGGAAGGCAAAGCATCATCGAGGCAATCGTGGGAACAAGATGAGCTGGCTTCCCAAACTGGCAGCGTAACGGGATCTTCCTTGACTGTCTGGGAAGAAGAGAGATCCGATTCTACAGTGGCCTGTTGAATATGCTGGTAAGCAAGCTCAGCTACAGATAGTGGCATAGACATCCCGACATGCAAAATGTTTCCAGACGTGGAACTCGTGGACGGTAAATTCCATGGATCATGAAAATAAGAAGTCCGGAATGACATATTGCGCGAAGGAGGAGATGCATCGTCGGTAATGGTTCCAATAAAATTCACAAGTGCAGCAAAATCATAAGTTCCCATCAATGAAGGGTACATGCCAACACCCATGTTCCTAGTTTCCAGCTGAGAATGAGTAAGCTGCAGGACTATGGATCCCGTGGATGTTGTGAAAGAGGATTTAACGTAATCCAGCTAATCGATGGTCACAATATTGCCTTCATGAGGAAAGCAAATAACTCTGAATATAGTGGACGCGACAGCTTTCATGGCATATATCCAATTCCGACCCAGTAAAAGGTTGTAGTCGATGGGTGCATCAACCACCTCGACTTCAATAGGCACAGACTTACCTCCCAAGGAGAAAAAAAGGGAAGAGATAATTCCATGCGGCTTAAATGAAGGACCGTTGAATGCAGTGAGCGTGGTTCTAAATGCGAGTAGGGGAGGAGAGCCAAGAGATTTCCAACAAGCTAACGAAATTACTGACGCAGAAGCACCGTCGTCAACCATAGTAAGTTTGACAAAACTCTGAAGGCACACCACTTGGATTTGAAAAGCCATGTGGTAGGGTAAGCGAGGTTGAACATCAGTAGTATCGAACTTGATAACAGTGGGACTTACCCCATCCTGAACTCCTAACGCACTCAAAAGAGCATGCTTCTGAGAAGGACAGGCTTGCAAAACTTCAAGAGCCGACATGGAACATAGAGTTTGGCCCAAATATTCTACGATGGAGTAGTTGTGGGCGGCTCGAGCATTAGGATTATGCATAGAGAGCTTAAGAACACCTTTCGTTATCCATGGCATAATAGAGGGCTTCTCGATATGCAAGGAATTGTCAGGAAGAGGGGGAGGCTCATTTCCCAAATTGGGTTGTGGTGCATCATAATCGCGCTGACGAGTGGCAACACTAACCTCTGACTGAACCATGCTCACACATCCATAACCACTAGTATTGGAAGAAGACATTACCATCTTAGTAGGTCCATACCCAATGGTGGGAGCATGCAAAGCCATGTTTTGGTGATGAGGTAGGGGATCCTTCAACACAGTTGGGCTCTGTTCCAAGTGCTTCGATGCTTCTTCAATACGAGGACATAAGTGAGTAAGATGGTCTTCCCCACAAAGCTTGCAAGGAAACTTTACCTTACGTCTAGGTTTACGATCCTCACCAGCATTTTCGCCTTCCCGAGGAGGGTTGGCATTATCCTTGCGGGGGGTATTGCGATTGCTATTGTTATTCCCATTGTTTCACCCTTACGATTATTTCTCCCCTTTTTCTTACCACCAGGTTGTTGGTTACCTGACTGGTTCGTCATTTGCACACTGTGTACATTGGACGATGGGGTGGAAGTGGACAAGGTGTGAACCTATCCGAGGGTAGACTGGTTTAGCGACAAATTATGCATTTGGTTAGCTACCAAATATACAGGGCGAGTGCTTGCAGATACAAGGATGCCATCGGCATGCGGTCCAGGAACTGACATGGGCTCATGACGTGTACGCGGTGCTTCAGGGATGATGTCATATAAAATGCCAGACTGAGAGTATAATAAATCTAACTGCTGGACTTTCAAGATAGCTTGTTCCTCAGTCACAATGCCGGACATCAAAACATCCTTAGCAATGTATGGGAGTAGAGACTTGAGGAACCATTCCAACAGGAACTTTGGAGGAATGTTGGCCTTCACTAACCTCTTCCGTCGACGCCACTCTTGAACGTGGTCAGAAATATGTGTGGCCTTATTCTAACGAAAGGTAGATAAAAGTTCAATTCCAGTATCATGGCGAACCGGCAGCTGGAAATGATCTAAGAAAACCAAAGCAATCTCATTAAAACCCCTATAGGTGTTTCCAGGAAACTCAACGTACCACTTCGTGGCTACCCCCATGAGGGTGCATTGAAATAGTCGCAATCTAACGGAATCGTGATTCAATGAGTTGGAGGAGCACCAAAGGTGAAATGTCGTGACATGATCTCCCGGGTCCTCACCACCTTTCCCCTCAAACTTAGGAATGTTCGAAGGGATCTTGGTAGGGATTAGGGGCCAAGTAGGGTGATGACACACTGGATCATTCGTGAGCTTCGAAAGATCTGGAAGATTCAAGTGTGCAAGGAACGGAAGTTGAGGCTGGAAATCTTGATTATAAGCCCCCATAAAAGGTTGGTTAAATGGAACCGTATTATAAGTTGGACCAAAATCTTGACCATGAGGATTAAATTGCTGATAATAAGGACCCGACGGACCATAAGCTTTCCCATGGCCATAGGATTGATAACCTCCTCCTTCCTGACCCATTTGAGAGTAAGTAGGTATGTGCGTGTTTTGGGCACCATATTGGGGTAGTGGGTTATACTAGTGGCCAGCACCGACTATGTTGTAGTAAGGGTTGCCACCATGAGTATGGGGCATGTATGTACTATTCATAGCGGGAACCGTGTTGTAATGACCATAATGGTATGGTATGTTCCCACCCCCAGTATTAGGATTATCTTGAGCAGTCGCGTGGTGACCAGAAGCATGAGAAGTATTTCCAACTCTAATATTGGTGTGACTAGTAGCAGGGATGGTGGCGTGATGTCCATGTGGATAGGAGATATTCCCACCCCCTACATTAGCATTACTAGTGGCGGTAGTGGATGCAAAAGTATGCGGTATGTGTCCACCCCTGTGGTTAGGAGGAGCATTAACATCTGTAAAAGTAGTCTTGGGTTGATGAGTAGTGGTACGTGTATTAGGTGGTGGATGGCGAGTCATGTTTTGAACAACGTTCCTATTAGGTTGGGTAATCCTAGGAGGTGGTCTACTTCCAATATTAGCATTGTTAGAAGGAACTTGACCAGTCCCCATACTATGTGTGTGAGTGGACAACGTAGTACCCCCAGCGAGGGTAGTGCCCCCAGTGGGTATAGTATGGCTAACACCATGACTAGTACCAGCGTGACTACCAAACGTAGTGGAAGGTTCAACGGTACTATGACTAGGCATACCAAAAGAGAGTGTTGTTGGGTTGATCGTAGGGCTAGTGTCATCATGTAACTCTGGCATCCCATGTCTATAACTGTGTGGAAACGAAGAAATGAACGTGTCGTCCTGTTCTTCATCCTTGGGTAAGGTTGGCATTCCGTAAAGATAATTTTTTGGATTCGAAGGATTGAACGAATCTCGTTCAAGTGGATTAGGCCAAATAGAACTAGGTTGAGTATCAGGTGGATCACCTCCCCACTCCTCACGAGGAGTATGGGGATCGGAAGTGTGTTCAACTCTACCCGATGAACTCGAAGGTTTTTCCTCAGTATCAGAATGTGTAGCAGTCATGACGTCTTGGACGTAAGTCTCGTAAGAATCTGAAGACTCAAAGGGAGCCCTTTGGCATCCTCTAGCAACACGGCATGAAAGCTCAGCCAGATTTAAACCAGCCAACTAATGGGACCGGCGGAGAGTAGGGATCCACTACACGATATCTCCAGAGAGACTATATAATCAAAACGTCCCCTAAAGGCCAACTATTGATAAAAAACAGTAAATCAAAAGCACACACCTAGAGAAACTACAGCCAAGAGCAGACAAACAGAGTGGCTAAATGAGCTCCCGACACTAGAGCCGGTATGTCTCGCCTAGGAGAGGTTTGAGACTTCCAAACTATAGTCGAAGGTAATAGAATCAGTTATAGAGACACCCAGGCTTCACTGCGTGTACAGGGTCAAGTCCACTGCACAAACACAACTGTGTTGTCCAATCCCTATCTGACTCAGGACACAAACAGTAGAACCACTGCAAGTAACCTGTGTGATACCTAGGTAAGGCAACTATGGTCACCGAAATATAACCAATGCTCAGGGGGATAGTCGTAGGTGGGATCCGTCATATGGGCAGGGTAGCTAAGCCTGAAGCACAAGAGTACGAGCCTTCGGTACCCCTAGATACGAACAAATCCTGGAAATATCTCCCATGTTCAGTCGGTATCAGAGGGATATCCCTTCAACCAACCTCCCATGACCTCGTGCTTAACTCTGGCTTGAGTAGAGCTTCCTGAGAACACCGATCTATACCATGGATTCCTCCACTCCCTAGTCAGACACCTAATGTTTCGTCTAGTATTCTTGGATTGTTAACTCACAATGATCTATTCCAAGACTCTAAACCTATGCTAGTTGGTGTACCCTATAAATAAAATCAGTCTAATCAATTTTAAGATTAAGCATTAAATTTTAATGGCTGTGATTACTCAAGGGATATGATCGTGAAACTAGTGATGTGTAAGACTCAATGGTATGCAAAATCATCAAATCCTAGACTCGTCTATCCAATGAAAACAATGCCCCTAATATGCACAATCAAACCAATGGTTTCGAAATAAATATGCAATCCTTTTATATTTCTTTCAATGCACAATTAGAATCTAAATGAAAGCAGAAAGCACTCAATGCAAGATATAATACATAAAAGCAATTTTTTTTTGTGTATTTTCTCTTATAAACGAAAGGAAAATGCAAAAACTCTGCATATATTTTTTTTGTATTTTTCAATATATGGAAATGAAAAATGCAAGCAAAATCCTATTATCTAGTCACTGATATGCCAAGGAGATCACTAAGACAACCAGGCAAATACCAAACAGTAAGACTCAGCCAAAGAAATGAGCTCAAAAGGAAAAAACCAACAAGGCTAAATCCAAAGATGGGTAAAAAACCAACAAGGCTCGACCAAGAGAAACGAAGAGTTCTGGTCACAACCAAGGCATGGAATAGTCAAGAAACGGGCCAACAAAGACTCAGGATCAACCAAAACCAACCCAGAAACAACCAAAGGTCATAAACCAGAAAAATCCAGAGTTATACGCTACTATTGAAGGAATACCTGCGGGTACCTGCGAGCAGGAGAGTAAACAGAGGCAGGTGTACACGGGCAGAGCTAAGCTAGCCCTCGGGTGAGGAAAGGTAAAATGGAAAACAGAGAGTCCAACGGCTCAGAAAAAGCAATTTTTCTATAGTGTATCTCGATGGCAGATAAGTGACAGAGATTCGACAAACAACAACTCTAATTATGGACTAATGCTCAAAAAATACCCAAGATGGATGTTTTCCCCAGCGGAGTCGCCATTTCTATTTTGGAGAAAACTCACTATGGCTTGGGGTGTACCACAACAGACAAATGACTACCAGAAATCAACTCAATTCTCAGAACTATTCTATATAAATGACAATGCTAAGATAAGGAAGAATATAACCAACCTCAATCCAAACGTTTGATGTAGATCCTCGTTGGAGCTTTTCAATCCATGCACTTGAATCTACAAATTAGTCTTGACAGCCAATATACAACAAGTACATATAATATATAAACAGCATTAACATCATCAATAGCAATGGCCCGTGATATAACAAGTAAATGCAACGAAATGTAAGATAAACGACATTTACAACATTAATGGACGAGAATATGAGTATTTCTATTAGTAAACAAGAAGAAGTACAAAGTGATACGACCTCTTGCCAGCAACCAATCTGAACCAAGATCTGGATCAATCCACTTGTTCCTCCACCACTTCAATCCTCCATGAATGGCAAACTCAAACTAGATAGGAGTTTGGAAGGTGAACATAAAGGGTTCACAACTACAAGGATCAATGAGTGTAGACTCAAGATAGGGCAAAAATCCACTAGAGTTCTCTTGCTCTTCATTCTCCTCCCATCCATAAGCCATATGTGTTCAATATATAGTCCTCTCAAAGGTAAGTGAAAGGACACATCGAGACGTTACTTAGGCAAATGGAGAGCCAAAGGTCACCCAATGACCGCTTTTTGGGAGTAAAAAGTAATAAACTAGTGATTTTTACCATTTTACTTGATACCCGCAGGCTATAGTGATGCAACTCGCGGGTACGCATGCTATAGTGATGCAACATGCGGGTAGAAATAAAAATAGGGAAAAATAGTATCTCTGAAGGATATAAGTGGATCTGAGTCAGTGAAATGGATCCTATAGGCCAAAGAATGCTGATGCTTACAGGGTGGAAGATTACGGTGTAACACTTGGGTGAATAGATATATGATTGGAGCAAATTCTTATTGGAAGCAACATCTTTTGTTATTTCTTGATGATACACATGTTCATGGATGCACAAATTCTACTTATGTGAGCCCCTTGAAGCCTTATTGTTTTCTTTGCTCCCTACTTGGTTCAAATTTTAGTGGAGGTTCTTCATTCACTTCTTGGATGAAAGAACACATGGCTGATCATTTTGATGCATATTATATCCTTTTGGAGAAGCACTATAGGACATGGGATCCTCACATATGTCATCGGAGTATATTTGATTGGTCACTTGAATCTTGTATGCACTTGGCCAATGGTGGTCTACTTACTTGGATGTATAAGCACTTTCATGATTTTTTTATGAAGCACCTCCTTGATGTACATTTTCATTATGTTGTTATGTACTTTGATGATATATAATTTGTACTCATGATGTTTGGAAGAATGCATATAAGAAAATGGGATCCACAAATTCTCTTACCTGATGGTATGACTTGGAGAGCACTCTTAATTATTGGAGTGCAATACAAGCAATGGGACCCTGGGATAAATTTTAGTCCCATTGATTTCAATTTTTTGGGGAAACAAGTAGTATGGGAGATGGATTCCCCACTTAATAAAGTGATTTAGTCAGAGTAGTGCAGTAGCAAGCATGGTGGTTCCTCTCTAAAATATTCATGGGATCTCGAAGACTGAAAGTTGGGAAACTCAATGGCAACTTCAAGAATTACAATGGTATCATAAGGGATTTCCAAAATATGAAAGAGGTAAAGAGTAATTGTGAAAACATGGTTTTGATGGATTTAATTAACATTTTGGTGTTTAGTGGTGATGTTACAGGGGATATCAGAATGAAAAAGAAAATCCACATCTCCTTGCTTTTGGAAACACACAATTGTAGTGCATGGGTGGCTCTACTTAAGGTTCCAAAAGAGAAGTTTTGGGAAGAATTTTTTTGGAAAGAAAGCAGGTTATTCCACATACATGTGTTGAAATTGATTGAGGACAAGAAATATTGGGAATGGAGGATTTGTCATGTATCAAAATTTTGCATGGGGTCACAATGGCCTAAGCCCTTTGGCCATACTCATGATAGTTGTCAAATGGATGCTAAGGGTCAAATAAATGCCAAGAATGAAGTCCAAGTTAGTAATAATGTGAAATTAGATCCAAATGGACAAGGTGGGTCACATTAAGAGAAATTCTCAATTCAAAGTTGTAATAGACCCATCCAAATTAAAGGCCATGAAGGAAAATTACTAGTTCCCTAGGTTGGGGGGTGGAAGTTTTGGGATTTGAAATAAGGGGGATAATAAATTATGTTTGAACAATAGAATTGCATAAATACTTAATAAATGAGCTAAATAAATAAATACAACAGAAAATCAAAGTGGCAATTGATCATGAGGACACATGGAGGATGTGGTACCCAGACAAGCTAGATTTTCTATGCCACATGGCATCCTCCTCTTGTCATTTCGAATCCATAAGAATCCCAAGGTTCTTGGGATGAGTTGGAAGGTCAATATAATTGGAATGAATCAATTAAGTTCTAATTGGAGTGGAAGAGTAACTCCCATGGAAGAGGAAGAGGCCGCATTTTGGAACTAGTGAGACACTTGAACTAGATTCCCTAACTCTATGACAACAATGATGAAGATGCTATGACACCTATGACAAAAATCAGACCTGAAGGCTGACATATGACATATATGACATGTCAGGGCTAAAAATAGCCTCCAAGAGGGTGCTCAAGTGAGTTAGGGAAGCCAAAGAGACACCAATTGGAATTTGGAGAAGGAGAGGGCTAGAATTGGAAGGACAAGTGGCATACTTGGGAATCTCTTCCCAACTTGAGTTGCCATGAAGCTCTTGGGAGGAATTAGACCCATGGAGGACCTTAGAAGTTTATAAAATACAATAACAAATAAGGATGGTAGATTTTGATCATTTTAGAATTTGCATTTTGCATTTTACATTTTGGAGAGGAGAGCTAGTGGAATGCTACTCTACTTGCCTTAGCACCAATTTCAAGGGTGAAAGATTCCCATCCTAGTTGGTAATTGGAAAGTCAATTCATAAATTTCATTTGGATATTTAATGGAGTCTTTTTTTATAGGTTGAATCTACAGAGCAGCTCATGGTCACATCTCTTTCAGCTTGCTTCTACAACCATTCTTCTATTTCTTGGCATATTCATGATCCTTAAGGAATTGCGCACTTGGTGAGATATTGTTCTCTTTGGGGGAGATTCTAATGATTCATTATTTTATCATATGATTTAAATTATATGTTCTTTATTTTCAGCATGTCTTCAAATCAATATTCCAAGTGGAACTATGTAAATTTGATTATTAATGAGCAAATGATGCCATTTCCCCTAGATCTTGTTGTTGGAGTTTGAAGAGACACTATTTCGAGTTATATAAGTTATTATATGTGATTTTTTTTATATATGGAGTGTTATTAAAGTTTTGAAGAAGTTTCATTAGCATATCATAAGCCCTTGGCACCTAAAAGTTGAATTTCATAAGTCATGGTGAAAATAACTAGCTTTTCTCCCTATGTGAAATCTTGCATATAAACATATGATTTTAAGGAGTTTCAGAAGGACATAAAAACTAATTAAGGATACATTAGGGGAGATAATTAAATCCACTTATCAGTAACATACCTCTGTTCATAAATTTGGAAGGGTTTAACAGCATTTGGGAAGCCATCTTTGTCTATTACCCTTGGGGGATTTGAAGCTCAAATTTACTAGTAATCTTCCCTACTTTGTCCAGATTGTAAATGAATCTTACATAAGTTTTTTAAGGGTTTTTAAGCATCCATAAACCTTTTTTATATGTATTAATACCTCTCAAATACCTTCAGACCCATTATACAATCATTTGGAGTCATTTGGAGACCAAGAGACCAATACTAGTCAAAGAGAAATTGCTAGTCAAACTCCCTACTTTGGCCAGAACTTAAATGAGAGTTGCAGAAGCTTATTGTTGTCTTTAAATCATCCATGAACCTAATACTTATGCACCAAAACCATTCATGCACCTTCTATAACAGTTTGGGAGCATTTGGAGCCATTTGGTGGTCAAGAACCCAAGACTAGTCAAAGGTCGAACTCATGGGAAAAGTTGAAAAAATCACCATTTTAATAAATTTCAAAAAGGGGCATTATAGAATGATAGTAGTGATGAGGTTCTTGATTGAAGTTGAAATTCCATGATATTATTATCTTATAATCCCACCATTATCATAGCATTGATAAATCTATTGAATACCTATTAAGTGTTTCTAGTTCAACCCTTTTCCAACATTTTCTTATTTAATAGTGGTGATGATGTTACTAATGAGGTTAGTAGTGACGATGTTATTTTTTAAGGTATTGGATAGGATTACTCTTCTTCTGCAACCTAATAAATGATATTATTGATGGAGAGGGAACATTTTTACACAAATACACGTATTTATAATTATCTTATAAAAAATGCCTTAATCTATACTACACCGAAATAATATTGGACTATGATCAAAAATTATTATTTTATCATCATAAATACTAAACTAACATGGTTCCATATCATTACATAAAAAAATGATAGTTCTGAGAACTTCAAGGTTGTTGCACATGTTTGTAATGATATAGTTATTGTTGGGTCTAATACTAATCACAATAGGTTTGCAATTTGATTCATATAGTTAAACACGTTAACATATAAACAATGACACGAAACACAAAAATTACCCTGTAAAGCCCTCTCTTGGGGAAAACCAACAAACCAGAAAAATTTCAGCTCATATATTAATCAAACACAAAATAGGTGTTTAAAACTGTAACTTGCTAGACCATAAATCACACTTCATTACATGATCATGCTACTAGAATACCCCTCATAGTATTTAGTACATCTATCAGTCACACACAATGAATAACCATCGCATCTTATTAATAGATGTAATCCAACCAAATACTCATTAATGACAATCCATAACTTCCTAACCACTTACAGTTATTTTGTTACAGTTGACTAAACTGGGTCAACTACGGTCGATTTCTCATTGAGCCTTTTTTGTCGTTCCTTCTACTTCCTGTTAACCGATTCATTTTCCTCTTGACCAAACTACTTATTCCAATCGATCAGTAGACCAAAATTCCACCATCTATCACCTTCGACTACAATCAAATTATACCCAATGGACTATCAACATTGCCAGTCGATCTACATGCAAAGAATATAACATTCCCAACATTCTCTCACTTGTTTTCTTCTTTGCATAAACAAGAGATACAAAAATTTAGTTCACTCAAGCAAGGCTTCCAATCCCATTGTTTTCCTACACCAAGAAAACTTCTTTGCATGCTTAGCGACTTCGTCAATGAGTTTGCAACATTATTCTTCATGTCTACCTTATCCAGTAAAAATTTTTGGTTCTTCACCATCTCCCTCAAAAAATGGTATTGAACATCAATGTGTTTCATCTTCAAATGATATGCTGGAATATTTTCCAAGAAGATTGCACTATGATTGTCACAATTCAACCTAACAACATTCTGCTCAAACCCAAAATTTGAACACAATATTTGCAACCAAACAATTTCCTTGCACAAAAGACTAGTTACCATGTATTCATTCATATTAGTCGACAGTGCGAAGACTGTATGCCTTCTACTCATCCAACTGACTACTTCACTTAATAGAATGAAAACATATCCACTAGTCGACCGTATGTGGTAAATGTATCTAGCCCAATTGGAATCGACAAAACCTTCTACATTGATTTACTTGTTGTCCTTAGGCTATCCTCCATAACAAATCACATAATTCATCGTGATGTGCAGATGCATGAATACTCTCTTGACTATGGTCTAGTGCTCTTTTCCAGGTTTCGACATATATGTGCTCAATACTAGACCATTGTATGAGAAATATTCGATTGTAAATAGATCACCATAGCATACATCAAACTACCTATAGCACTTGCATAGGGAACACGTAACATGTACTCCTCTTCTTCGCGTGTCTTTGAACACTGTAAAGCAAATAAATTGAATCCCACAATAATAGTTACCTTGATTGGTCAACTATCCTAAATGTTGAAATGTTTCAAAATTGTCTCAACATATTTCCTTTGAATTTACCAGAGCCTTCTACCTACTCGATATCTCTTTATTTCCATTCCATGAATAGAATTTTTCACTTTGAGATCCTTCAAGTTGAACTTAGAGGATAACTACAGTTTCACCTCCTTTTTCAAATCCATGTTATTCTCGACCAACAATGTGTCATCAACATACAACACCGCATATACAAAGTGATCACTGGATTTCTTCAAATACACACAGTGATCTGCCTAACTTCTCACAAACCCTAGCTGCTGGATATACATATAGAACTTTTGATACACCATCCTAGGTGATTGATTTAACCTGTAGAGAGGATTTTTTAGCTTAAAACCCAACCCTTTTTGTTCATCCACTATAAAACCGTCATGTTGCTTCATATAAATCTCTTCTTCAAGATCACCATGAAGAAATGTTGTCTTTACATCCATTTGTTCCATATCAAGATCAAATGCTTCAGGTAAAGATATTAGTACCCTTATGAAAGTTAACTTAGCAACAAAATATAAAATTTCATGAAAGTTGACTCCCTCGACTTGGGAATATCCTTTTTCTACCAGTCCATCCTTGTACTTCTCAACTTGACCCGATGCATTCAAATTTTTATTAAATACCCATTTACTTCCAATGGGTTTCCTTCCATTTGGCAACATAACAAGATCCCACATTTTGTTCTTCTTCAAGGACTCCATCTCTTCTTCCATGGTCCTTTTTCCAAAGTTTGTTCTATGTCGAGTCAATTGCTTCCTTTATCGACCTAGGATCATCATATATGGTAGATAACACAAAAGTAGAGTGAAATTTGGGTGGATTGTTCCTTTCTGGTTGTTTTCTAGCTTGACTAGACCTCCTAACATTCAGAGTCTGTTGTTCCACTTCTTCACCGGACTCAATCAACTCTTTTGAATCCAGAATTTTGTCGTTCATTTCAAACTCTTGCTTTTCTTGTTCCTTTTCTCTTTTGACATATTTAGTCCTAGAAGTGCCTCCAAATTCCATGAAGATAACTTCTAGACTATAAACTTCCTTCCTCATACTAGGTTCCACAACTTATATCCTTTTATTCCACCCTTGTACCCGATGAAAATTCACTTCTTCAATTTTCTATCGAGCTTTGTTCTTTTCCCCTTTGGGATATGAAAAAAGGAATCACACCCAAATACTTTGACATGTGTAAGAGAGGGTTTCTTACTAGCCCATACCTCATATGGATTCTGGTCGACCAAATTCATTGACAATTACCTATTCACCAGGTAACATGCCATGTCGACTGTCCCATCCTATATTGTGCAAATCCTGCACCACTCAACATACTCCTCGCTTTCTCCATTGTCATCCTATTCATTCTTTTAGCAACTCCATTATGTTTTAGACATGTATGAAGTTGTTCCTTGTCAAGCTATATCGTGTTGTCTACAGAACTAGTTGAACGTTTTTTCGCAAAATTTTCCTCTGTTGTCAGTTTTCAACATCTTGATCTTTTTATCAGTCTAATTCTCCACAAGATTTTTGAACTCTTGAAATTTCCTAAAAGCCTCTGATTGCTTTCTTAGAAAATACAACCGTGTCATTCTAGAGAAATCATCTATGAAAGAAACGTAATACTGGTATCCTCCTAGTGAAGGGACTGACACAGGTCCAAACACATCACTATGTATTAGCTCCAATATTTTCTTAGCCCTAGTAGCACCAAATGATAACCTTACGCGACTTTGTTTACCATAAATACAATGTTTAAAAAATTTGATTTATCTATGACAGTTAGGGATACCTTCGACCATACCTTTGTTATGCATAGCACAGATCCCTTTCTCACCAATATGCTCCATCTGTTGATGCCACAACATTTTCAAGTCGACTAGACAAGTAGAGGTTCTATCGGACTCAAGACATACTACATTAACACTTTCGTCGGTGTCTGTTCTTCCCAATAGTTTGTACAGGTTTTAGTCCAAGAACCTCTCATCATCACCAAAGCTCCTCACACCATCTTGCACATATCCTTCTCAAATACAAGTTGTACTCTTGCATTCCCCATTTTACATATTGAGATTAGGTTTTGTGTGAAACCAAGGATATGCAGTACTCTCAGAAGTGTTCCCATTCTTTTGTCTTTCAGCTTCAATCAAACTTTTCCTTGTCTGACTATCCTGGTCGGTGAGTCACCCCCAAGTAGGACATCACCACCATCAATCTTCTTATACTTACCAAACCACTCTCTATGAGGTGTCATATGATATGATGCACTAGAGTTGATCAACCACAAGTCTCAATCCGACTGTGTATTTGAGGAATCCAAATACACATTGCCTTTCTCTTCTTACGAAGACTTGCCATCAACCAACTCACTTTCATCAGTCCCTTTTCCTTTTTCGACTTCTGTCATCTTATAGTTTCGTCAATAATGATCGGATTTACCACATTGCCAGTAGGATTCGACCGAGGTTTTCCCTTTTCCTCTATATACTGATCGACCTCTAACCATCAAAGCATCGTGAGTCAAACCTTCCACGTTGTTTCGTCTCATTCCTTTTTTCATCAGGGATGCGACAATATCATTGATCTTCAATGTGGTACTATTACTTCCAATAGTCACGACCATGTCATCCCATGAATTTGGGAAAGAACATAATAGACTGATGCACTTTTCCTCCTTAGTGATTTTAATTTCGATAAACAACAACTAAATGATCACATTTTTAAATGCATTTAGGTGTTCTGTGACCTATTCACCCTCACTAATCCTCATAAGATATAACTTCTTCTGAATAAATAGCTTGTTAACTAGATATTTCGACTAGTACAAGTTCCCCAACTTTTCCCATAACTTCTTTGCAGTTGCTTCTTTTGAGATATTCAACAATACATAATCTAATAAACAAATTTGGATTGTACTCCTTTCCTTTCTATCAATATTTTTCCAATATTCCTTCGACACATCCACCGAACTTGTTCCTCATTCGACTACAATCCATTGTTCTCGATCTACAAGGAGATCCTCCATTTTAAGCTTCCAAAGTCCAAAATATTTCCCCTTGAACTTTTCAATTTCTATTTTTGATTTGTTAGCCATTCTAACTATAAATCAATATCTCTAAAGGCTCCCATTGTAATAGGTATTGTTATCAGACAAACCACTCGAGCGGACGCGAGCAGGATCTCCCTAGCTCAATGAGAGTCTAGAACAAATCAAACAGAATATGAATCTACTTCCCTAGATCAATTATAGATCGAGTACTTAGATATCGTACCTTTCAGATCACGGATCCTTCTCCTTGTTGTTTGCTCCAAGTCCCACGGTTGTCAGATCTCCAGCTGCAAGACCTGTCAAGACAATAGGAAAACAATACAAGTAGTACAATATATCTAAACAATAACTGATCTAAACTAATAGTTGAGGAAGAAAGTTCTAAACATCATCAATGAGACAACATTCATGGAAAGAGATTATAGTAACTGTATTAAAAGGTGGGAATACATAGAAAGGATGAAGCTACAACCAAAGCCTCAACGTTGCATCCTCCATCCAACATGTCCAAGCCAAGCCTCCAAGCTGATACAAGCTTCCTAATCACCAATATGGATTCTATCAGCATAAGGATACCATAGACCTTCCCCTCTTTCCCATGGAGAGAGGGGGGGTTTATATAGGGCTAAAGAGATAGGGCTGGTTGAGGATTAGGGGGAGATGGTTAAGGGATCTTCCCATTAGGTTAGGAACCGAAATGCCACCTCACCTAGAGTCTAGGGATAGGTCTCCACCTCAACAAACTTCTAGAAAGACCTCAAGACTCCCAAAAATAGCCTTTAACCAACCTCGTCGCACCCTAGTAGAGGACACAAAGCGACAGAAGGGGCTGTTGCACCCCATAGAAGGCCAAAGTGCGACAGTGTCTCACCCTAGCTAACCAAAAACTGCGATGTCACACCCTAGATGAAGGAGAAGTGTGACAGCCTACTCAAAGAGGTCAACTAGGTAGGGAATCTCTCAGTTGGATGTGTTTTAGCCCAGAATGAGTTTAGGGGTCAGAGCAAAGATTTTACACAATGGTCAAGATGATGACATTATCACAATGGTCATGATGACGGCACTTGATCATAATGACGACACTTGCGATGGTCATGGTGACGACACTAGGTTATGATGACGAGACTTGCAACACTTGCAACACTTGCACAAGGGTGACGACATTTTGGTGTAATAGGTATTCCCTCAAATCCAGGATCAAGCAAACCCTCAAAAACAAAGGCACCCCCTGCAACCAAAACAACTCTAATACCAACTGTTGGGTCTAATACCAATTACAACATGTTTGGAATTTATTTATATAGTTAATCACATTAACAAATAAACCATGGCACACAACACATTAACACATAACAAAAAAATTACCTTGAAAACCCCTCTCTTAGGGAAAACCAACAAACCAGAGAGCTTTCATCTCATTTATTAATCAAACACAAAATAGGTGTTTGCAATTGTGACTTGCTAGATCACAAATCACAATTCATTGCATGATCATGCTACTACAATACCCCTCGCAGTATTTAGTACATCTCTCACTCACACACAATGAATAACCATTACATCTTATTTATAGATGCAATCCAACCAACTGCTCATTAATGACAATCCATAACTTCCTAACCACTTAAAGTTTTTATGTTACAATTGACTAGACTAGATCAACTACAATTGATTTCGTGTAGAGCCTTTATGGTTGTTCCATCGACTTCTTATCAACCAAGTCGTTTTCCTCTTGTCCAAACAACTTATTCCATCCAATCAACCAACCATACTTACACCATATATCACCTTTTGTTAAGTTTAAACCAAATAGACTAGCAAGATCACTGAAAGAAACATAATCACAAGATAGACACAGAATTTACCCTGGGAAACCCTCATGGGGTAGAAAACCCAGCAAAGCTTTCCTCAATAAGATGATCAACCAAAATACGATATGTGCTCCAAGACTTGACATCCTTCTCTACCTCCTATGTAGACCTCCCAAACACAAGTGCGCTACTTTCTGAGTTGTGGAAGTGTGTCAAATGAGGAGCTCTCCTCCTCTATTTATACTAGTTCCCGACTGACCAAAATCCCTAATGGGGCCGACCTCTCCTAGAGAATTCTAATAACCCCTAAAATATAAACTCAAGGTCGACCCCCACATGGTGGGTCTAATAACCCTAGTTACCACAAACCATTGGAGGAATAAACATCTCCGGATACATAATAGAATCACCTCGGAGGGATGAAACGTCTCCGGAATAATAATGTACAAATATAATATTCTTAGAAGTTACAATATTCAACACTCCCCCTTAACGAGAAGGATATTATAACAACATCTACAGGAGCAAGGAGTCATCGACTACATCATACATGATACATCTATAAATCATCAGAAGCTTTCTTCAATACATCATCATCAGTAACTCAACCAGTTACTGGAACATCAACATCATTGTCATCGCACGATCATCAATATCGTCATCACATGATCATCGGCATCGTCATCACACGATCATCGGCATCGTCATCACACGATCATCGGCATCGTCATCACACGATCATTAACATCGTCATCACACGATCATCATCGTCGTCACACGATCATCAGTATCGTCATCATACGATCATCAGCATCGTCATCATACGATCATTAGAATTTGATCTATAGTATCTGGATCATCTGGATCATCTCGATCTACAGTATCTGGATCATCTCGATCTACATCATCTGGATCATCTCGATCTACAGCATACTCTGCAATACACACGATCATATTACAGGATGATCAATCCCGCTCTGTTTAGGACATAGGTCCATGGATGATACAATCCAGATCAAGTTCCAGGATGATCATCAAAAGTATGTATCCTCACCAATACATATATCATCAAAAGCATGTATTCTCACCAATACATATATCATCAAAAGTAAAAACAAGTAAAAATAAGTATTCTAAGTATAAGATTCCTAAATCTAAATAATCTAAGTATCCAAGTGTAGTAAACAGGTATCCACATCATCGACCTTGCTGTCGATGAGACAATCTCATCATCAGTGACTATACTACTCCCCCTTTCGAGGACAGTCCTTTTGAACTACACCAAGCTTGTCTCCGAAGTATTCAAATTTCACTTGAGACAGAGGTTTGGTAAAGATATCAGCAATTTGATCCTCAGTGCTCACATACTCGAGCTTGATAGCTCCTCTCTGCACCATATCTCGTATATAAAAGTATCGGATCTCTATGTGTTTTGACTTATCGTGGAATATAGGATTTTCTGTCATGTTAATACAGCTTTGATTGTCACACATGATCACAGTGGGATCCATTTCTTAGTCAAACACTCCAGATAATAGCTTTCGAAGCCACACTGCTTCACAGCTGGTAGAGTAGGCAGCTATATATCCTGCTTCAGCAATACTGAGAGCCACACTAGATTGTTTCTTGCTGAACCATGAGATCATGGCAGATCCAAGACCATAACATCCACCTGATGTACTCTTTCCGTCTAAGACACTTCTTGCCCAATCAGAATCTGAGTAACCATGTAATATGAGTTCATGATCTCCAAGATAATATAGACCAAAATGTAATGTACCTTTTAGGTACCTCATTACATGCTTTGCAGCTATTAACTGAACCTTTTTAGGTTCTACTAGATACTGACTTAGGGTATTTACAGCAAAGCATATATCTGGCCTAGTATTTGTTAAATACATCAATGACCCAATGATTTGTCTATATCGAGTTAAGTCCACTAATTCCGATGAGTCATTAACTAATAACTTCAAGTTGGAGTCCATGGGAGTGGCCATGGATTTACACTCCAACATATCAAATCTTTTTAGAATCTCCACAGCATACTTACCTTGATTTAGAAAGATTCCTTTTGGTTCTTTCCATACTTCTAGACCTAAGAAGTAGTGCATTAATCCGAGATCTTTCATCTCAAATTCTGAAGAAAGCTTCTTCTTGCATTCAATAATTTGTTTCTCATTTCCGGTTAGAAATAGATCATCTACATATAACAACAGTATAACTGGTTCATCATCCATCACTTTGAGATACAGATTGGGGTCAGCTTTACTCTTGGTAAAGCCCATGCTTGTTAAGAAATTTTCAGTCCTTCCGTACCAAGCTATGGGAGCTTGCTTCAATCCATATAATTCCTTTTTCAGTTTGCATACATGAGTTCTCTCGTCTTTAACCTCAAACCCTTGTGGTTGCTCTATGTAAACTTCTTTTTCAATTACACCATTCAGAAAAGCCGTCTTAACATCCATTTGGTGTAATTTCCACTTCATCATAAATGAAAGTGCCATGATAGTTCTAATTGAAGTATACCTAGCAACTGGTGCAAATGTTTCTTCATAGTCAATTCCCTCTTTCTGAGAGAATCCTCTGGCTACAAATCTTGCCTTGTATTTTTCAATGCTACCATCTACAGCATGTTTTAATTTGAAAATCCATTTGGAAGAAACCACACTTTTATCTTTTTGTTTGGGAACTATATCCCAAACATCATTTTTCATTATTGACTGATATTCTTCTGTCATTGCTTCTACCCATTCTTTCTTCTGAGATGCCTCTTCATAGCTAGTAGGTTGTTGATCCACAAGATCACACATCAAGGCCATATAGTTGGACACTAGCTTTGGTTTCTTTCTTTCTCTAGTGGAGCCTTCAGGAGCTCCATATCTTTCGGCTCCTTGAATAATGTCTCTAGCCCATGCTGGCCTTCTTTTCCTAAATAAGTCTGTAATAGGGGGTTCTTGTGGTTCCAACATGTCATGATCCTCTAGTGAATCATCTTCAAGGATGGGCACAGCCTCTGTGATTCTAGGAGGTGTATCTTCTTCATAGATTTATTCAAGTTGGCACTTCCTATATTTCTTGAGAGCTGCTTCTTCATCAAATGTTACATCTCTACTTATTTCCATATGATGAAAACCTGGTATGTAAATTCTGAAGGCTTTGGATGATTCACAATATCCAACAAATATTCCCTTCTTACCAGAAGGATCCAACTTGGTTCTCTTTTCTTTTGGAATGTGAATGTACATAGGACACCCAAATATTTTGAGATGACTTACCTCAAGCTTCTTTCCTGCAAACACTTCTTCTGGAGTTTTGATATCAAGAGCACTATGGGATAGTCTATTTTGCACATAGACTGTTGTCCTAGCTGCTTCAGCCCATAGATACATGGGTAAATCTTGGTCATGTATCATAGTCTTTACAGCTTCCATTATGGTTCTATTCTTCCTTTCAGCAACCCCATTTTGTTGGGGATTGTAGGGAGTGGTTAGTTCCCTCTTGATTCCGGCTTCTTTACAAAAGTCTTCAAAGTCCTTTGAAGTATATTCTCCGCCATTATCTGTTCTGAGAATCTTGATTTTCTTTTCTGGGAGATTTTCTATTAGGGCCTTGAACTCTTTGAATTTTCCAAATACTTCATTTTTACCTTTTAGAAAGTATATCCAAGTCTTCCTTGAATAGTCATCAATGAATGAGAGATAGTATTCAAACCCACTTAGGGAAGTGGTGGGCATTGGTCCACATACATCTGAGTGTATTAGCTCCAAAATGTTCTTAGTCTTTGTTTCACTCTTTGGAAAAGGGTTCTTGACATTCTTCCCTTTCTCACATCCTTTACATGAGCCATTATAATCAACCTTCAAATCTGGTAATCCTATGACCACCTTGCTTACATAGGGTAAGGATTTGTAGTTAATGTGAGCTAATATTCTATGCCATAGCTCACTGGGACTATAGGTTTCATGAGCAAGGGCAACTTCTGGATGACCCTTGAGCTTATAGAGACCTCCTTCTTCTTCACCAATGACAACTGCATCTTCAATTGATTTTCCTTTGGGCCACATGAGTACTTGTCCATCTATGAAAGCCACTCTAAAACATTTCTTATCTAGTGTTGAGATAGAGAGTAGGTTCTTCTTCAGACCTGGTACATATAAAATTTCTTTCATTTTCAAGGGTGTTCCAGAATCAAGATTGTAGATTGCTTCACCAATTCCCTTGATGGGATATTGATAATCATCTCCTAGAGATACCTTTTGTGGTGAATACTTTTCTTCAAGTCTTGAGAGAGTTTTCTTTTGACCTGTCATGTGCTTTGAAGCACCACTATCAATGAGCCATGTATCTTCTCCAGGAGACACAGATCTAGAGAGTGCAAAAAATAGGGCATATTCTTCTGGATCTTCTTTCTTTACTTTAAATATTTTCCTTCGAGGCCTTTCCTCTTCTTCTTCTTCTTCTTCTTCTTCTTCTTCTACTTCTTCACTATCATCTTCTGCCATATGTGCATGATGTCTTTTGTGAACAAACTTATTCTTCTTCTTTTCTGGTAAAGTACAGTCTCTAGCATAGTGTCCTAGTTTAAGACAATTATAACATTGGACTGTGGAGAGGTCTCTTTCTGAGTTTGTTCCTCCTTTCCTTTTGAATCTATGAGAGGGTTGAGATTTTTTGTGGTTCACTTTCTTGAAGTGACCCCTTCTTCCTCTTTTGGTGTGGGTGGCCAAGGCTTGGTCATCATCTTTGAGAAGGGCTTCTTTGTTGGCTACCCTAGCCTCTTCTTGAACACAATCCTCCCATACTACATCAAACTTCATACTTTCTTTTCTGGCACACATAGTTTGTATGAATGATTCCCAAGGTCTAGTGAGACCATTTAGAGTAGTCATCACAAGTTCATCTTCATCAAGAGTATCACCAATGGCATCTAGTTGCTCCTTTATTTGGGAGACCCTTGAGAAGTAGTCTTGAATGGATTCTCCTTTGTGCATCTTTGTACTCTTCAAATGAGTCCTTAGGTTCATCTTCCTATTGATGTTCTTTCCTTCATACATTCTTCCTAGGGCATCATACATTTCCTTTGGAGTCTTCTTGGAAGCCACTTGGGGAATCAAGTGGTCTTTAATAGAATCAACTATGATTCTCTTTGCCCTAATCAAATCCTTCCTATGCTTCTCTTTGGCTTCATCTCCTTCAGGTTCTGCAACTTCATCCTTGATATAATGAGCAAGATCATTCTCTTCAAGAATGAAACCAATTCTGTATTTCCATGCCCGGAAATTCTCTATACCTTCTAGCTTGTCTTCAAGCTTAGTGCTTTGAGCCATCTTCTCTTGGGGGAGTCCAAGAGATAAGAGATAGAGTAGTACTTACCCAGAAATTTTAACTTTTCACTTTTCCGGAACTGCAACAAAATTTTTGGTGTATCGCACTTTTGGTAAAACTAGGGGTTGACTTTCCCGGAGTTCTACCCAACCAAAAACCTTGATCCAAGGCTCAAGAGATAGATCTTTAGAAGGGATAATCAGCCATGCAACCAGAATCCAAAAATACTAACTTTTACAGAAACCCTAATTTTGGGAGAGAGAGAGAAATATAATTTCACCTTGTGAAAGATGTTCTATTTAGGCTATCTCTGATACCATGTTAAGTTTAAACCAAATAGACTAGCAAGATCACTGAAAGAAACATAATCACAAGATAGACACAGAAATTACCCTGGGAAACCCTCATGGGGAAGAAAACCCAGCAAATCTTTCCTCAATAAGATGATCAACCAAAATACAAGATGTGCTCCAAGAATTGACCTCCTTCTCTACCTCCTATGCAGAGCTCCCAGACACAAGTGCGCTACTTTCTGAGTTGTCGAAGTGTGTCAAATGAGGAGCTCTCCTCCTCTATTTATACTAGTTCTCGACTGACCAAAATCCCTAATGGAGCCGACCTCTCCTAGAGAAGTATAATAACCCCTAAAATATAAACTCAGGGCCGACCCCCACATGGTGGGTCTAGTAACCCTAGTTACCACAAACCATCAGAGGAATAAACATCTCTGGATACATAATAGAATCACCTCGGAGGGATGAAACATCTCCGGAATAATAATGTACAAATATAATATTCTTAGAAGTTACAATATTGGACTTATACTAGTCAACTATCGACTTTGTCAGTCGACCCACATGCAAAGAATATAGCATTCCCAATAGTTATCATAGGTTTTAAAATGCAATTAAAGATGGAAACTTTAGATAAAGAAATTATACTTATAATATTTGTTACAATATTGACTTTCCTATCATTTTAACTCATTATAACTATGTTGATCCAAGAATTCTTCTCTACAAGCTTTTTTAGCACATAAATAAAATTCTAAAGAAAACCAAGTGATTCTTTACCGTGTATAAGGTTTGATAGACCAAATTTTGTCTTAGTGGATGTTAATAATCATCATCATAATGAACCTAAAATATTATGGAAGATTCTTTCTAAGCTTTTTGAGCACATAAATAAAATTCTAAAGCAAACCAAGCGATTCTTTACCTTTTTAAAGCTTTGATAGACCAAAGTTGGTCTCAGTGGATGTTATTAATTATCATCTTAATGAATCTCAAATATTATCAAGGCTTACATTTTATTTATTTCATAGGTTTTGTTCATTACAATGATTAGCATTGCAAACTCCTCGAATATTATAAGTAACACATTTTTATCGACAAACATTTTAAAAGATAAAAAATAAAGAAAATCTAGAAGAATGCTCCACACAATGATTTCTTCTTTGATTGATCTTCATTATCAAGAGTCCAATAATATTAGCTCATCATTACATCTGTGTGAATTGTATGCATCTTTTGACTGCCAATGATTTGGAATTTGTGAATTCTACATTGTTAATACTTTGACATCACTTTTAGGTCCCTCAATGAGTATTCTACCCTATACATATGAGATTTATACATCTCTAATTCAGGACGGAACTACCACTCCATGAGGTTTTTCTTGGACCCTAAACTTAGGTCCTTATTAAAGCATCTTTTGGAATATTTTGAAACTCCCATGTTAATGTAGGAAGCACAACTAGTAGTAGAATCAAAGTGATTAGAATAAAAATATGAAACTTACTTTCCTCTTCCTTTCTTGAGGTTCTATAGACTTTTAAGTGCTAGTCATGTAGAGGAGATAGTTTGGATGTTGTGACCAACATAGGATATAAATAGGATTTCAATCATAATAATTGAGATCTTATTGAATACCTGTACTATTAAATCCCCACCTCTAAATGAAAAAAATAAAAAATAAAAAATAAGATGCCTTACATTGATTTTTTAGGCTTATTTTCTAAATTTAAAATTGATCTTTGTTTGATATTTAATATTGTCTCATTACAATTTGTGCGAATTGTATGGATCTTTTGATTGTAATTGATTTGGAATTTGTGAGGTTTCTCTCTAATGGCATGTGTTCTTCATTGTTAATATATTCACATGGTTTCTTTTAGATCCCTTGAAGGGTTCTCTACCCTATACATATGAGATTTATCCATCCCTAATTCGTGGATAGAACTACCACTCCATGCAATTAGCCTTTTCTTGGATCCTAAACTTAGGTCCTTCTTGGAGCATCCTTTGGAATACTGTGAATCTCCCATGTCAATGTAGGATGCACAACTAGCAATACAATATAATTTATTAGGATTAAAAGATGAAAATTATTTTCCTCTTCCCTTCCTTGATATTTTACAACATTTTAGGTGCCACTCATGTAGAAGAGATAGTTAGGATTATGTGACCAAAGAGTAATACCAATAAGATTTGAGTCACAATAATTGAGATAATATTGAATCATACGATGTTAAATCGTCGTCTCTAAATGTTAAAAATAAATATGAGATACAAGTTACATTGATTTTAGAGTCATATTTTCTAAATCTAGAATTTCTCTTTGTTTAATTTATGTTGACACTCATTATTTTGTACACAAGATGAAAAAAGGAAAAAAAGAGGGGATCTATTGAAATGTACTTACATACAAATGATCTGTGAGGATTTATATATTCAAATATATGAGAGTTCAGTCATTTATCCTTACCTAAGGCTATATACATACAAATTTAACATATTGAAATGTGGTGCTCATAACTATAGTGGACAACCAATAATAAATTCAATTTATAGTAACTACATATGAAATCAAACAATATATTTGAAAACAAAATTTGCATTTATTGATTGGTAGGTGGACCCACTTGCTTGAGATATCTAGTAACCTCTTTGCTACTTAACACAATCATGGTTCTCTTTGGTATCATTAGGTAATGTACACAGCGAAATGATGCCTCCTCTCCTTAGCTTTCTTGTCTTTTCTATGAAATCTTCTACATCGTCTCTCATATCTCTCTATGCATTTGTTAATTCCTTATAAATTTGGATACCTATGAACTTACCTAGAATGCTAATGTCCTTTTGCGAAGACCTTTGTCGTTGATGGTGGATTTCCAAACAAATGGTTAAAAAATCATGCATGTGCCAGTGAGTATCCAACACCCTCCTAAAGAAGGTTTTCATACAATATGTGTTCCAAGGTCAAACAATGGGAAGCAACTAAGTTCACCCTTAGTTTCAGGGTTGCAATGTTCTCTCCTCTTACGAGTCATACTTTCCATGGGTTTTAACACATTTATGCACAACATTATGATGATTATGTTTGAAAGAAGTATGGCATATATTTTCCTTAAAAAATGAAGGTATGCATTCCACGAATATGGTGTTCACCTCTTTTCCATCTATAAAAGGATGATTTGTTTGGTGTTCACCTCTTTCCCATCACAATATGATGAGCTTGCTTGTATGGGCTAGCAATATAATCACCCCTTTCTCATTTCTTATATATTCTAGGAATGGTAGGATGTCCCCTTTTCTTGGGGCCAAGAAATTAAATCCTCTAACATCTTTATTAATTTCTCCTTTTTTCATAACTTTGATGATTAAATGACAACCCATTTTCTTGAAGCCAATGTGATTCAATCCCTTGTTTGTTTATTTTTTATTTATATCAAGTTTTCTCAGGATAGCCTTTGAATCATCATCACTCAAACATGTCATAGATTTAATCAAGGTCCTAGTTTAATCTAAATACAAACTTGAAAAACAATTGAATAATTTGGCGAAGTACAAAAAAGATGTTGAAAAATTGGACAATGAAGAAATATGAGGCAATGCTAAGTAAATAATGATATATATAAAGTCAATAGAAACGTATTCGAAAATTCCCAATGATGGCCCCTAAAGGAGGACAAATTGTAATGATTACTTATCAAATTGCATATCTAAACCGTGCCAATTCTTCCCCAATGTGATGAGTTTTCATAATTAGTGTAGGCGTGTATGATCCTAGGTATTAATGCCATATGCTACATTTGATGGGATGGATGGATAATTTTTCCATGTATCTATCTATGTGACATTTAGTAATTAGCACTAGTAGAAAATTCCTTCCTAATACTAATTACCTAATAACTAGGTGTAAGACAAATTAATTCATATCACTTACAAAAATGATAATGAACTTTAAAACTCTAAAAGGTGTATTCAACAAGGTACCAATCTTAAAAAAAACTTTTCATTGTTTAAAAATTAACTATTTACATTACACATTAAATTAAAGTTACAAACATCTTATCGATTAAACTTAAATTATATTTTTATCATAACCTGGACTTTTAACTATTTATTTGACTCTACAACATCATCCTAGAGTCTAAAGGATGTACTCAAGGTACCAATTTTTAACAATCTTTCATTGCTTAAAAATTAAACTATTTATATTAAATATTAAATTAAAATTACAAACATAATAATAAAAATGAAATTATATTTTTATCATAACCTCACCTTCTAATTATTTATTTGATTCTACGACATCATCTTAGAGAAGGAATTTATTGTGTTGTTTTTAAAGGAACAAAGATTCTTACGACATAGAAACTCTATGGATTGGAGATGAATAAAAACAAATGGATTAATGTTATAAATAACCTCAACTTCTAACTATTTATTTGATTCTACAACATCATTTTAGAGATGGAGTTTTTTGTGTTGTTCTCAAAGGAACAAGGGTTCTTAGGACATAAAAACTCTATGAATTGGAGATGAGTAAAAGCAAATGAAATAATAAAAAATCAGAATATCTAATGATTCATATCCAAAACTGGAACTACCAAAATTAATTCAATATATTCACATAGGACACATAAACACTTTTAAAAAAAAACACAACTTACTCTGTATTAATGTTTTAAGGATAAATGCTTTTTTAAGTTTAAACGAATACCTTCTATTTCATCAAACCTCAATTACTTATTGTACAATTACTACTTGTATATTAATTATGTATATTAATTATATATATGAAAGTTGAATTTTATTCAATACCTTCTATTTCATCAAACCTCAATTACTTATTGTACAATTACTACTTGTATATTAATTATGTATATTAATTATATATATGAAAGTTGAATTTTATTCAATTATATAATAAGATGAAAAATATATTCAAATATATCATTATGAAAATAGTATTTAACATTACATAAATAATAACTATATAATAAAAATAATCCAAATAATATATTATTACAATTTTATATCAACCTATTAATTCCAAAAAAAAACAACTTACGGAGCATAACATTTAAATATTAAGTTCACTCAATTCAGAAATATTAAGTTCTATAAAATACAACTTACGGAGCATAACATTTAAATTTTTTTATTAATCCAATTTATATGAAAATATTAAGTTCACTCAATTCAGAAATACAAGTTCAATAACTCTCCAGCATTTCAGTTTTATCCCATTACTTTGGAACTTTGTAACATAAAGTTAATAATTAAAGGCTACACTTCTCAAAAATATTGTTTTATGTCACCATATAAGTTACTTCACATATAATAGAGATCCTCTTCACTTGCTGTTTCCTCACAGAAGACCTATTTCTGTCATTCTGGAACATGGGAATCAAAATGCTCAGTGTACCAAAACTATACCAAAGATGGTACATCGATAGACAATGATGGGCTATCCTTTAGTGCTTGGAAATCCCCAGAAGGACTACAAACTTGCAGAAAGAATCTTAAAGTCCTACAGTCTGGTGGAACAATAAGTTGGGATACATAGAAGGCTTGTACCACTGCAACTCCCAAATGTTCCACTGTATTCGTAACAGGGCCTTTTCCTCTCAAATTGTGAGCTTGTAATTGTTGTAATTTTTCCACATATAGATCATATCTCAGGATGGTAGGACCAACTTCAGCATTTGAAAAATTGGGTCCCATTTTCAGTCTCCAGACTAAGTTTGTATTCAACATCTTTTGTCCTGTGGATGCTGTATCCCAGGAGATGTCATCACCCTTAAAGTCCCATGAATCTGATGGGGGGACATTCTGCTCATCATCTGAAGAAGTTAGAGTAATGTGTCCTAGTGATGCATGATATGATAACTTCTCACTGCTTTCTGATGGAAGGGAAGATTCAAAACCAACAGACTTGGCATTCTGCTTTTCTAGATGTTCATATGCCCCTGTTGAACTAGATGGTAAAAACTTGCTTTCATTGAAAATTTGTAAAACCTTATCACAATCAAGGTTTTTTTTATAACATACGGCATAAACTGTATTCAATTTGTAACCGTCAAGTTGAAGGGTATATTCCTGCAAGTGCCAATCATTGCTTTCCTGCAGAAGGCTTGCAGAACCCTGAACATTAAACTTGGTAAACTTTGATCCTGCTGTCTCATAACTCTTATCTGGGAGCTGGAGAACAAAGTTGGATGTGTTGATTTTAAAAGTGCCTTGTGGTGCGATAAATATAAGGATTTCGGCATCCAAACTGTTTGAAAGTTGTAATGCGAGACAAAGTCTGGAATCCTCAATAGATTTAACCTACAGAACCCAGTATTTAAATGAAATCAGAACCACATTAGTTTATACCTTTCATAGGCCAGGACCACAGCTTGCATAAATAATCATTTATCTAATTCATTTGTAACTTATATCATTTGTAGCTTGCATAAATAATCATTTATCTAATTCATTTGTAACTTATATCATTTGACCAAAATCATATACAACAACAACTGACGAACCGGGCTTCTTATCTGGGTAAGGTGTTTTGTCAACCATTGGTCATTAATACAATCCTTGTATACTTGTCAACACAACTGTAGATAGGCCTGAATTCTAGACTAGATTTATTAGACTTGACGGAACCATGGTCTCCTACCATGCATCATGTTAATTCTTTTCTGTAGGACCAACTGACTTCAAAACCTGTTATTTCCATTGTGCACACGTGGTGAGATTTTAGCCCTAGCGTGACAAGACAATGCACCAGATCAACGAATAGAACACAAAATATCAACCTGTGGGATGCAGTGTATGCAGCCCTGTATACTGTTTTTACTTTTACCAAACTCTATACACGTTAAAGTTCAAGAGAAAGAATATCTCTAGCAAGAATTCTATGTGCAGATGCACCTTGTTTCGAGATTTGGAGACAGCATATCGTTTGGAGATAGAGAAAAAAACTAGTGTACATTGGTTTAACATACAGACAAAACATCTTCTTGAAGTGCCTGCCAATGTTTCCAAAATCACTTGAAAAAGTAGTGTGTTTACTAGAGTATGAAAATTTATCTTTAACACATGTTAATCCTTTTCAGATTTCTATTGAAATGGAAGCCAAACCAAAACTTATTTTATTTTAGTCCAACTGATAGTGCCAAATAGCCCTTATAGTAAAATCCATCGGGAGCAACTATGCAATAATTTCAAGAATATATGCATGTGTGTATCTGTAGCTCATCATATCAATGAGCACTCTTTCCCATACTTGTGGCTGTCAGTAAAAGTTGATTGACATGCCAAAAACAAAATGTGCACATATACTATATTTCATTATAACCTTCATACTTGTACCATTTTAGTTCCAGTTATTGGTATTGCACTTGGCATCAAATTTTGCTTTGACTTTTGCTTTGATTACCGACATTATCCATTTATACTGCAAATTCTTTGCAACCAGTCGCACATGAGAGCATGAATTTATCACCTAGAGAGAAAATTTCCTAGAATATTATTCTGCCGGATGATTTGATTGAATGAAAACTTGGGTTTTGACTCAAGTACATATATTGGCAAGGGAAAGTATTGGCTCTAGAAAATTATTTTGCTTCAAAGAAAAACAAAAAGTTCAAGGAGAATTCTTGAACATGGCCTTGGTTTGAAGCACAAGAGCATAATAGCCTAACTTCCAGCATCCACCACAGGGGCTACATCAAAATTGATGAAATTCCATGCCCTAGGGGATTTAAAACAACAAAATGTAACATAAAGTCTTAGGGATAGAAATCAAGAACAAAACATATAGAGTAGGTGGCCAGCAGCCCATAATAAAAGCATATATCAGGTGACAGTGATCAACCCATCTCCAAAAGATGATCTCTATCGTCAGGATTTGGGTCCCAGCCATTGATGGTTAGTTCATCAATAGGTGGAGTGAGATACCATCCATCATTTTTTTGCTGCTCGAAGTGTTTGTCCTTGGAGATGACCAACTCCAGCCAAGGAAATTTGTCATTCTAAAGCCAAGAAGGAGTAGGACAGCTATGGTGCTCTTTGCTTCAACGCTCATTATGCTCATGTACTAGTCAACCATGCCTTGTGGCATAAACTGTTTACAAAAACTGCAGGAGTGTGCCAAACCAGGCCGAGAGTGAACCTCTAGGGGGACTCAGCTCATTATGTGTGGAGATATCCCCTAGTACTCCATAACCCTTCCGAGATGCACCAGCGCGAGGTCTACCTTGCGAAACTGCACCTGAATCTGATAGGGGAGATTGGCATAGATAAAAGCCCTATCAACCAAGGTAAACTTGCAGAAATGAAACTCAATAGCCCATGGGAGCATGTTGTCAAGAAGGGCAGACTTCCAAGTGATGGATGTAGGAAGGATTAAGTAGCGTGGGTTTGAGGTCCATTCCCAAACTAAAGTTGCAAAAGGACAAAACCAAAAATAGATATTTAACTTCTTTTTTTTTGGCCAAGAGGAACATTACCCAAAATCAAGGATTGGGCAAAGAAATCTTTATTTGGCTCAATACAAGGATAGAAAACAAAATGGAGCCAAAACAACCAAGTGGTTTGTTTAAAAGAAGCTCTTTAGACTTTATTCAACTATACATTTAAGATTAGTTTGTGCTACAACTTGAACTAGCAGATATAGTTAAATCCCCAAAGAATACAACTAGCCCAACTATAACTTAGAGGTGTTACTCATTGTCACCTTGATAACCACTTCTTTCCACTTCCGGTTGGCTCTTCTCCAACTCCAGTTGGCTCTTCTCCAACTCCAGTGGGACTTCCCTAGATGGTATTAAACCTATATAAGGATGGTTGTAAAGTTGTATTGGGTATCTACAGTGTTGCTTCTATGCTTTTTCTTGGGCCATTGAAAGGGTATTACTACTTCAGTGGAGAAAAGTGTTTTAAGTTAATCTCTATTTCATCCTTTTTTACATGTTTATTTATATGGGAGTTATGTGTTGTATCTTTACCTTGATTTGGATTGTGCAACTTTAAATCCTCTATTTATAGAGTGCAACCCAAAGATCTTGAAAGGAAGGGAATTCTCCATCCGACTCCTTCCCTTGTTACCCTAGTTCACCTTCAACTTCATTGAGTAAGGTTTGGGTTACCTCATGCGATTCTACTCTCTTGATGACATATTAAACAAGACCCTCTTAGTTGGTGATTCTTGTTATAATTTTACTTAAGAGCAATTATGCTAGACTTTCATTCAATTTATCATATTACATCATAATAATTGCATGCATAAGGATCACTAAAAGAAATACATTCAACAATAGACACAAAGATTTATCCTGGGAAAATCCTTTCACAAGAAAAACCTAGCAGAACTTCGCAGTACAGGTTCATCAACAAAGTACAATGTCAATACAACAAAGAGCTAAAGCTCTCTCACAAGAAAATACACAAGAAGCAAAGATTTGTACTCTTCCGATCTGTGACACTACCAACCCAATCTGAATCAGTATATCCTTGCAAACATATCTCACGATTTGAAACATATCTAAATCCATAGTCAGCTGTACCTTTCAGGTACCTCATCACATGCTTTGCCGCAATAAAGCAAACACGTCTTGGCTCAACCATGTAATGACTCAAAGTGTTCACCGCAAAGCATATATCTAGCCTTGTGTTCGTCAAGTACATCAATGAATGAATCATTTGTCTATACATGGTGGTATCCACTGTCTCTGATGAAGTATCAATCAATAACTTCATGTTTGTCACCATTGGTGTAGCCATCGCTTTACAATCCATCATACCAAACCTCTTCGGGATTTCCACAGCATATTTTGTTTTCAGAAATTTTTTCTACAAGAGCCTTGAATTCTTTGAACATGCTAAACACTTCATTTTTAGCTTTTAAGAAATAAATCCAAGTTTTACAAGAACAATAATCAATAAAAGAAACATAATATACATACCCGCTTAATGAAGTAGCTGATATTGGTCATGTTATCACACCATAGTAGCTGGGCTACCATGTTTGCAGATCAGATATCTACAATTTTCTGAGCTTTGCCTTTGCATATATTCAGTGAGATCAGCTATGATGAGCAGTTTATTTATTATCACTCACACATCACAGCATCCTTGTATCAAAAATTCAATAGACTTTAGGCCAAGGCTGAGCCTTAAGACCTCAGATTTGATGACTGATATGACCTTTTGTTCCATACAAGGCAGTGTTCAGTGTTTCAGATGCAGTGTTCCCAATGGTGTTAGTTGGTCCAGATTACAGATATTGATATATGACCCAGTATATATATGATGTGCATTTGATGTTATTATCTTGTTGTCTAGGTCATTTTGATAGCATTGACTTAGCATATAGTAATTATGATCTGGCAATATATTAATGTTAAAATGAAATTGGTTGTTATGGATTATATGCATGATTTTATTACTGACATCTGGAAACTCTTGTTTTATACTCGTTGGTCTTTACCTTCCTAGGAATGTGGACATGATCCCTATTGTCTTTTTGGCTTGCTATTTTAGGCACCATTTCCACTTGTCTCCATCCATCCATCTATCCTTCCTCATTATTGATCTTTACCTTGACTTACACCTTGACTTGTGATGTGGAGGACCTCCCTGCTTCTGCCTCTGTGTTGGACTGCATCCATGTTAGTATTGCGTCTCGGCTCTGAGTTGGCGATTTGGATTTTATGCCTTTATCATTTTAGTCGGTTGCCCCGATGTGCGGTTTTGTGTGGAATTCCCCCTAGTTGCTTGAGTTGTGTTGGCTAAAACCTGAAGCAAATTGTACTACCTTGGAAACTATTGTTATATATTTTGTAAAGCCCAATGAAAAGGGTTGTGCAATGTAATGCAATGAAATGCAAGTGAAATGTAAATGCACCCCAGATGTAAGCTGCAATTAGTTGTGCTTCTAAGCACATGCAAAATCCCAAAGGGGTCCTGTTATCCACTAAATTGCACTTAGTGGATTCCGAGTAAACCATTAAAGTTGTGAACATGATCAATGTTCATCACCAGTGTTCCGAGATCCATCAGGCAAAATTTTTTGCCCTTTGTAATAATTTGCATGTCCAGACCTTGCGGGGATTTTGTAATAAGTTGGTCTAGCATGAGTTTTTTATGAAAGGTTTGGCCTTTCTCAACGTTTGTTATCAGGGAAATACTCTAGAGTGTTTTTTCCTTAGGAATTATGCATTACTGAAAAGTGACGTATAATTCCCGAGTTTTTCACTCACACCTCCAAAGCTGGAGTGTTTTTCTGATGACTAATTTTGAGAGGTTATTAAAACCTACTGGAATTTATTTTTGTAACATGCTAGCCATCAGTATTGAGTCATATGGACATGCACTAGGTCCCCTAGGATTTTTGAGTCATTCTGAGAAAATTAATTTTTCTCAGTTTATGAGATTTTTTAATAATTTAATTAAAAAATGAGAAAAGTGATAAAAGATGGGTTAGGAAGTGAAATTGGACATGGGGGTGCTCGTTTTCTAACCCAGATCACCCATAAAACCCCTAAACCCACTTTTCCTAAGTATTGAGTGATTATTTTTCACTTGGTCAAATTTCTCTCCAAAATATTAAAAAAGTATTTTTTAATTCAAAAATAATGGATTTGGAGCAAATCCAAACTCCTATAGAAAATGTGGGTGATCTGGTGAGTTGGATGGAATGACTTGGCATGGTCATTGTGATGATATACCAACCAAATTTTGAAAGGATTGGGCATTAACCACACTCCCATTGTTGGACAGATGTCAAGATAACATTGGTTTTGTCATTGATGAAAACAAACAGACAGATAGTTAATTGTAACAACAGAAATCCGTGAATGATACAATGATACAGAAATCGTGTAAGAGACAGAAATTGTGAATGAGACAAAAATTCTTCTCTGCAGACAGAAAGTTTATTGCGTTCAAAGAAATGGGCGTTGACAAATAGTTAAGGTTTTTTATGTTATGACTAAAAACGTTTTGTTATCCAATGTTGAGCTATCAAACGCATGTTTCCAGCGTGTTGGGCATTGTTCCAACAATACGGTTCCAAAGTTTGTTTCTAAAATAAATTTCTGCTAAATGTTGACTCTTCATGATTAACGCTGCCCAAAAATGTTTAGCTCTAACATTTAGTTAAGGTTTTCACATTTTGGTTAAAACGTTTTTTTATTCTCTCGGTTATACAGTGATGATAACCATATCTAACTAATTTATGTATGCAGTATAAGATAAAAGGAAGGTGGGTGTACGTGCAGAGAAAAAAAAAGAAGACAGAAATGCTCTATCTGATTAAAAAGGGGAGATATAATTCAGAATGCACAAAAATGAAGAACAGTAAGGAAATTGTTGAAGTTTCTCAGCAATGAAGAAAATGCTGAAGTGTATCAACATGAAGAAAATGCTGAAGTGTATCAGCAATGAAGAAAATACTGAAGTCTTAGCATTGAACGAATTATAGGCATAAATGAAGATATGTTGAGAAAGAATTACAGAGTTCTGTTGACAGAGACAAGTTAATTTTTTACAGAGACGCGCTACAAGGAGGTTCTTGTTAAATTTTGAGCATTAATTCACAATACTCTAGGATCTTCACTGAGAGAATAACATATACAGTATAGCAATACATAACAATCACAATAAGCATGACAAGCATCATAAGAATCAAAAGCATGAGAGACAAGAGACACAGAGTTTCCGTGGGGAAAACCCTAAGGTGAAAAACCCCACAACTTCCTCAAAGATAGAGAGAGCAATGGCTCAACCAAAGTACAACCAAAATACACTTGAGATAGTCTCCTAGAAGAAGATGATCCTCCTCCTCACTAGTGCACCACTTTCTGAGTGAGAGAGAGATGACTTTCTGAATGATCTAAATAGAGATCTCCTGATCTCTATTTATACTAACCTGTTTTCCCAGTGACCTTATGGGGCCGACTTGTCTAGCTAGGTACATCCACAATATAATATATATTTCAGGGTCGACCCCACACATGGTGGTCTAATAACCCATCGGCAAGTACACACACTTGCGACACTTGTCAATCCACATGACGACACTTCCTTATAGAGGAATAACACATCTCTAATAAGGGTACAATAAATATATATGAAATACATAGATGAAATACATTCCGAAGTTACATATACATCAACACTCCCTCTTAACTAGGAAGGTATTTCTCGACACAGATCTGCTAGACAAGTCTTCTTCTCGGGATCATCGTCATCGATGCATCCTCATCATCATCGTCACTGCTACTGCTATCTCAACCAATCTCCGACTCTACTCGTCATAGGAAGTTCTACAGAGCCAGTCCTTTTTCATACTGGATGTAGGCCCACCACCTACAGGTCTTCGTCATCACTGGCCATACTGTGGAAATCTCAGGACTTATTACGTGCGTCACAAAACCTTAAAAGAGTCTTGACTAGCAAGAACCCTAAAGAGCATCTGAGGCCTTTTTCATCCTGTCCAGATCTCCAGGACTTATTACATGTGACCCCACCATAAAACCTCGAAAGAGAATCCCAAGACTGATTACGAGCACAAGGCTCAACCTATCGGATCTCCCAGGGCACAAATTACATGTGGTCACCACAAAACCTCGAAAGAGCATCCCAGGACTGATTACGAGCACACGGCTCAACCTATTGGATCTTCCAGGGCACAAATTACATGTGGTCATGGCAAAACCTCGAAAGAGCATCCCAGGACTGATTACGAGCACACGGCTCAACCTATCGGATCTCCCAGGGCACAAATTACATGCCATAGGACAAAACCTCGAAAGAGCATCTGCCAGATATCCCAGGGCACAAATTACAGGCCATAGACAAAACCTTGAAAGACTATCTGCAGATCTCCCAGGGCACAAATTATATGTCCTCCCAAGTAAAACCTCGAAAGAGCATTTGCCAGATATCCCAGGGTACAAATTACATGCCATAGGCAAAACCTCGAAAAACTATCTGTAAATCTCCCAGGGCGCAAATTACATGCTTATCTGCACAACCTGTTCCACGGCCACAGAGTATCAACCTGATACTCACCATACATCATCCTGATGTACACATGATCATCCTGATCATCATCACTGCAACATCCTACTGCATGTCATCTGGAGCAACATCCTGAAGCTCGTCATCCATGATCATCCTGATCATACAATGCATCTACCTGATGCATACCAAGTATCTTCCTGATACATATCATCATACATGATCCATCTGATCATTCAGTGTATCCACCTGATACAAATACAAATACATGATACATATCAACATACATGATCTACCTGATCATACAATGTATCCACCTGATACATATACAGATACATGGTCCAAGCATCCAACATGATGCATATACAAAATACATACACATGATCCAACCGATCATATCCAGCATCCAACATGATGCGTACATACATATACATATAAATGATCCAACTGATCATACAAAGCAGAAACCAGAACATCATCCTGATGCTCATCATCCAGCGCTTACATCCACAGCCATGTGAAGGATCCTCTTTCCAACATGCTTGGAATGGCTTAAGCAAATGTGTCCATCACTTCTTCCTCGAAGTGTCATCAATTTGAAGAACACCAAGCCTCTCCCTGAAGTACTCGAACTTCACCCTGGCTAGTGGCTTCGTCAGCACATCTGCAATCTGCTCGTCCGTCGCAACGTACAGGAGCTTCACAGCTCCTCTCTGCACCATATCCCTGATATAGTGATATTTGATCTCTATGTGTTTCGACCTATCATGAAACACTGGGTTCTCGGACAGCTTCACACAACTCTGGTTATCACAAAAGATATCAGTAGCATCCAACAGGAGATCAAATAACTCAGATAGTAGCTTCCATAGCCATACTGCCTCACAACTAGCTGAACAGGCTGCAACATACTCTGCCTCAGCTGTACTCAGTGCTACACAGGACTGCTTCCTGCTAAACCAAGAGATCACACCTGATCCCATACTGAAGCAACACCCAGATGTGTTGTTCCTATCTGCAGCACTACCAGCCCAATCTGAATCAACATAACCCTGCAGGTTAAACTTTTGATTCGCCTCATACTTGAGCCCATAATCCACTGTACCCTTCAGGTACCTCAGAACATGCTTTACAGCAACCAGATGAACACTCCTCGGATCTGTCAGGAACTGACTCAATGTGTTCACCGCAAAGCAAATATCTAGTCTCGTGTTCGTCAGGTACATCAAGGACCCAAACATTTGACGATACATAGAGACATCAACCGGCTCAAATGAAGCATCACATAGAAGCTTCAGATTCGATGCCATAGGTGTGGCCATGGCCTTGCAATCCATCATCCCGAATCTCTTCAGGATATCTACTGTGTACTTCCCTTGACCAAGGAAGATCCCACCTGTACTCTGCCACACCTCCATACCTAGGAAATAATGCATCATTCCCAAATCTTTCATATCGAACTCAGCAGCAAGCTTCCTCTTCGTATCTACAATCAATCTATCATCTCCTGTTACAAATAAGTCATCCACATACAGGAGTAGAATCACGGGATTCCCTTCCTCATCCTTGTAATAGAGGTTGGAATCCGCTTTACTCTTGGTAAAGCCCAAACTAGATAGGAAACTGTCCATCCTACCATACCAAGTTCTGGGAGCTTGTTTCAAGCCATACAAGGCTTTCTTCAATCTGCACACATATGACTCCGTGTCATGTATTTCGAAACCGAGTGGCTGCTCCACATATACTTCCTCTTCAACTACACCATTCAAGAAGGCAGTCTTGACATCCATCTGGTGTATTTTCCATTTCATCGCTGCAGCCAGGGCAAGTACTGTTCTGATGGAAGTATACCTGACTACAGGTGCAAAAGTTTCTTCATAATCTATTCCCTCTTTCTGATAGAAGCCACGAGCTACGAATCTTGCTTTGTATTTCTCTACATTGCCATCTGCAGCATGCTTGATTTTGTAGATCCATTTAGAAGTCACAACAGACTTCTCTTTAGGTCTTGGTACAACATCCCAAACATCATTCTTCATTATTGATTGGTATTCCTCAACCATGGCATCCTTCCATTCTTTCTTTTCCACTGCTTCTTCATAACTGGAAGGCTCTTTGTTCATAATGTCACAGAGTAAAGAAACATAGCTGGTATGTGATCTGGTTCTCTTCTTTGCTCTGTGTTCTTCTTTTGGAATGCCAAATCTTTCTGCATCTTGAATGAGCTCTCTAGCCCATGCAAGTTTCCTCTTGTGAGAGTTATCCTCACGGGATGGATCTACAGGTTCTTGCGAATCGTCAAACTCATGAACAACTTCTGGAACTGCTTCAGTCATGGTAGTGTCTTCAAATCTAGTTTCCTTAGGTTCTTCATAAACTTCGATAGGTGCCTTCCTTGATTTGATGAATGCTGAGTTTTCATCAAATGTTACATCCCAGCTGACATCAATCTTCTTGAACCCTGGAAAGTATATTCTCTAAGCCTTCGAGCTTTCACTGTAACCCACAAAGATACCCTTCTTTCCTGAAGGATCTAGTTTAGTCCTCTTTTCCTTTGGGACATGAGTGTATACTGGACAACCAAATATTCTGAGATGGCTGACTTCAGGTTTCTTACCAGAAAAGACCTCTTCTGGTGTCTTGTTATCCAATATCTTGTGGGGTGTTCTATTCTGCACATATACAGCTGTTCTAGCTGCTTCTACCCATAGATGCACAGGTAGATCCTGGTCATGCAGCATTGCCCTTGCTGCTTCCATGATTGTTCTGTTCTTCCTTTCTGCAACTCCATTCTGTTGAGGATTATAAGGAGCACTCAACTCCCTCTTAATCCTTGAATCACTACAAAGCTTCTTGAAGTCACCTGAGGTGAATTCTCCACCATTGTCGGATCTGAATGTTTTGATCTTCTTGTCAGTTTCATTCTCCATCAAGGTTTTGAATTCCTTGAATTTATCAAACACCTCATCTTTGCTCTTCAACAAGTATACCCAAGTCTTCCTGGAGAAGTCATCAATAAATGAGACATAGTAAACATACCCACTCAGAGAACTGGATGACATAGGACCACATACATCTGAGTGGATGATTTCCAGGATGTCTTTTGCCTTGCTTTCACTGCTTGGGAAAGCCTTCTTAATGTTCTTACCTTTTGCACATCCTTTGCAAACACCTTCATGTTTGGTCTTGATTTCAGGAAGACCCTCTACAACCTTGCTTACAATTGGAAGTGCCCTATAGTGCATATGAGCAAGTCTTCTATGCCAAAGTTCACTTGGCTCCATGGATTCATGTAACATGGCATGTTCAGGTTGTCCCTTCAATTTATACAAACCTCCCTCTTGCTCTCCAATCACTACTGCATCATCTATGTTCTTTCCCTTTGGCCACATTCGGACTTGGCCATCCACAAATGCAACCCTCATACCTTTTGCATCCAATGCAGAGATGGAGAGTAAGTTCTTCTTGAGCCCAGGTACATAAAGGACTTCTTTCATCTTCAAAGATTTTCCAGAATCTAGGTTGTAGGAGGCTTCACCACTTCCTTTGATTGGGTATTGATAATCACCCCCAAGTTTCACCTTATGGGGTGATTCATGTTCAGATAGATTCACAAAAGATTCCTTAAACCCAGTCATGTGTTTGGAAGCCCCACTATCAATCAACCAATCATTACAACCATGGGAGATAGTACCTGTGAGAGCAGAAATTAAAACATATTCTTGTTCACTTGATGAGTCATCATCACTATCACTTTCTGCCCTAGCCTTCTTCTTTGGGGGTTCATCATGTTCGGCAGCATGAGCATGATATCTTCTTTTGTTATTCTTCTTCTTCTTATTGCAGTTGTTGTTGTTGTCTTTCTTCTTCTTGGGACAATCTGAAGCAAAGTGTCCCTTCTCATTGCAATTGAAGCATCTGAAATCTTTCTTATCTTTATGATAATGGTGGTGTGAGAATCTTCTGTTATGAGATGATTCCTTCTTGAACTTGCCTTTCCTGGCATGTGCTAAGAGAGCATGATCTTCATTTCCCATCTTCTCTTTTCGGGCCACAAGCCTAGCTTCTTCTTGAGAGCATTCTTCCCGCAATCTGTTGAAGGAGATCAAATTCTTCCTTGCACAAATTCCTTGAATAAAGGAATCCCATGACCTGGGTAGGCCATTTAGAGTGGTCATCACCACTTCACCATTCTCCACCATTTCATCCACTGCTTCTAGTTGTTCCTTGATCTGGGAGACCCTTGAAAAATAAGATTGAATGGTTTTTCCATTCTGAAACTTTACTCCTTTCAATTGGTTCCGCAGGGTCATCTTCCGATTTATGTTCTTCCCTTCAAACAACTTGGTCAAAGAGTCAAACATCTCCTTGGGTGTCTTCAGAGAAAACACATGGGGTATGAGATGGTCTCTGATAGAATCAGCAATGATTCTCTTTTCCTTGACCAAGTTTTTCTTATGCAATACCTTAGCGTCTTCATCCTCTGGGATAGGGATGTCTTCTTTTACATATGAGTCTAACTCATTCTCTTCCAGGATTAACCCAATCCTATACTTCCAAGCTCGAAAGTTATCAACTCCTTCAAGCTTATCCTCAAACTTGGTGTGGTGAGACATCTTAAAGAGTACTTCAAATGGAAATAGAAAATATTTAGGTCTTACCACTTGAAATGCTGAAAACTGGATCTGGTCCTGGATTAGGGTTTGTTGGAAAAACCCTAAAAATTCAAAATGTGAATTTCAATTTTTTGAAAGGATAGAAAGATGCGCCTTGATGAGCTGATCAGCCTGGTGTATTCATAATTTGAGATCAGCAAATCTTTACCCTTCAGATTTGCCTTTTTGTCCTCCCGGGTTCACTAGGGAGAGCCCTGAATTAGGGTTTGAGTTTCCCGGAGATCTACCTAGCCAAAAATCTCGATCCAAAGCTCTAAACTTCGATTTTTGCAAGGCGCTTCCAGCTATGTCTTCAGATTTCATAAATTCCTATTTTTGTGGAAACCCTAATTTTTAGGGCCAAATCTGAAAATGCTCAGAATTGAATTCTGATTGGACAGATAGATTCTCCTTGATGAGTAGAGTCAATCTACTATACTGCTTTTCCAAAATCTACGGAGAGAAACCCAATAAACAAGAAACTCAAGTTTTCGTCACTGCAAAATGTCTTCTTCTCAGGTTAGCTCTGATACCATGTTAAATTTTGAGCATTAATTCACAATACTCTAGGATCTTCACTGAGAGAATAACATATACAATATATCAATGCATAACAATCACAATAAGCATGACAAGCATCACAAGAATCAAAAGCATGAGAAACAAGAGACACAGAGTTTCCGTGGGGAAAACCCTAAGGTGAAAAACCCCACAACTTCCTCAGAGATAGAGAGAGCAATGGCTCAACCAAAGTACAACCAAAATACACTTGAGATAGTCTCCTAGAAGCAGATGATCCTCCTCCTCACTAGTGCGCCACTTTCTGAGTGAGAGAGAGATGACTTTCTGAATGATCTAAATAGAGATCTCCTGATCTCTATTTATACTAACCTGTTTGCCCAGTAACCTTATGGGGCCGGCTTGTCTAGCTAGGTACATCCACAATATAATATATATTTCAGGGTCGACCCCACACATGGTGGTCTAATAACCCATCGGCAAGTACACACACTTGTGACACTTGTTAATCCACATGACGACACTTCCTTATAGAGGAATAACACATCTCTAATAAGGGTACAAAAAATATATATGAAATACATAGATGAAATACATTCAGAAGTTACATATACATCAACAGTTCTGTTGACAGAGACAAGTTAATTTTTAACAGAGAGGCGCTACAGGGAGGAAGGGAGGAGTTAGTAAAGACTATAATTTTTCAATACAAGTTGATGCTTGTACAAATAAGGAGTAGAAGCTTCTTTTCAGTAGATGTTGAAGACACAAAGGTAGCTGCCTCATTTGAGTTGTTGACTCAAATAAAATAATGTATGAGAAGTTGTTGCTTGCCTACATCTAAAAGAAAGAGGTTTATTCCCTTTTTGGGTTTCCTCATGAAAATTTCTGTGTCCATGTGGTTTTGGATTTATTAATGATTTGTTCTAGTGTTGAAAAATTATTACATAGTAAATTCTGATAACTAACTGATTCACCCCCCCTCTCAGTTAGCTTGTCTTTTCCAACACTTGGTATCAGAGCAGGTTGCTTCAGAACTCAGTTTAAACACTGGAAGTTGCGGTTATTTATGATGGATAAGAAATCTGAATTTACGAAACATGGATTGCCTCTGTTTGATGGACATAACTATGCTTTTTGGAGTATTAGAATGAAGTTGTTTTTGCAATCTCAAGGAGTAGATGTTTGGCAAGCTGTGTTGAACGAGTATAAAACTCCAGCAACTATTCCAACAGATACTGCAAGTAAGAAACTCTATGAAAGTAATTCCAAAGCCATGTATGCAATTCTTGGAGGATTGTCAGGTTCTGAATTTGTTTAGGTAATGCATTGTGAGTCAGCAAAAGAATTATGGGACAAGCTTAAAAAGGTCTATGAGGGAGATGATAAGATAAAGAATGCTAAACTTCAATCTTATAGGAGTCAATTTGAAAGCTTAAAGATGGAAGAGAATGAAGATATAGCAACTTATTTCTTATGTATTGATGAAGTAGTAAATACCATGAGAGGTCTAGGAGAAAAAATTAAAAATGTCAACGTTGTGCAAAAGGTACTTAGATCTTTACCAGTAAGATTTGATCCAAAAGTGTCTGCTTTAGAAGAAAGAACTGATCTTGCTATTTTAGAAATGGATGAATTGCATGGAATTCTATCAGCATATGAGATGAGAACCTCTAGTGAGAACTCTTCCAGGAAAGAAGCAGCTTTCAAGGTAGCAAAGGACAAGAAAAAGGTTGAAACAGAAACCAGCAATCATGAAGTTTCAGGAGAAATGTGGGAGAAGAGGCTAACTTTGTCAAAAATCTAAAAAAGGGTATTGGAAAATACAAAGGTAAGCTTCCCCTCAAATGCTTTGATTGTGGTAGAATAGGACATTTTGCTTCCAAGTGTCCTTTCAATAAACACTCTGATGGTGAAGAAGAAAGTGATAGAAAGGCTAAAGAATATCAGAAAAAATATAAGAAATCATTTCAAAGAAATTCTTATAAAAAGAAAAGTCTGTTTATCAAAGATGACAATGATTCTTCAGATATAGACGGAAGTGATGAAAGTTCAGATATAAGACTTTTTATGGCTTTAGATAATGAAGAAGAGGCGGCTGAAGTTGATCTAGAAGCAAAGCTTGTAAGTGCATTAACTGAACTTAGAAAGACAAGAAGGGAATATAAATCTCTTAAGGAAGAAACTAAGGAACTTGAAAAAGATTTACAAAAATCAAACAAATTAATAGATGATACTGAGACAATGATAATTGATTTAAAGGTTAAATTGGAAGAAGCTAGAGCAACTGAAGAAGCATTAAATAAGTTATTATAGAGAAACACAGAAAAATAATGTTTGAAAATTGAAGTTATTTCATTAAGAAAGAAGGTGCAAGAAAGTAACATGAGTGGTAGACTGGTAGTTCAAAGGTTTTGAATCAGATTATTAGTTGTCAAAGATCTACAAATGACAAGACTGGAATAGGGTATAAATCTGAGATTACTAATGCAAGTACAAGCACAGATTTTGAGAAAGCAGGAACAAATCAAGAAGGAACTTCGAAGAATACTAGCATGCAAATTCGATCAGTAAAGCAAGAAGGAAGTCAAGCTTCGACATTGCAAAGGAGACGTTATAACAAGTATCAAAACAGGTTTGATGGTTATTGTTTTTTCTGCTATAAGTATGGACATAAAGCTGTTTTCTGTAATGCTTTTTCAAGAAACATAATTGCACGGAAGAACTATGATACATCTAGATTTGAATATGGAAGAAGGCATGATAAACAAACTCAGCATACTGTGAACAACTCATATAACAGTTTTGATGCCTTAAATTTTGAACTTGAATGTCATAAATGTAACAACTTCGTACATATAGCAAGAAACTGTCCTATGAACTTACCAAAATCTATTATGAGTAAATATACAGAACAGAATACTAAATGCTTGAAAAAGAAAAGTAACTTAGAAGTTGAAAGTTGCAAATTTGCTTTACACGCAGATCATAAAGTTAAGTGGTGTGTTGACAGTGGGTGTTCAAAGCATATGATAGGTGGAAAACAGAACTTTGTTACCTTAGATAAAGGAAAAGAAGGCACAGTCACATTTGGTAATGATCAGTCAGCTAGAATAATTGGAAGAGGCACTGTGTGTTTAAATAACAAAGACATAATGGCTGAAAATGTTTTATTGGTTGAAAACATGGAACATAACTTGTTAGGTGTAAGTCAAACTTGTGATAAATGGCATTTTATGATATTTGATTCTAAGCAGTGTCAAATTAGAGATGTCAAAACAAATCATTTAGTTGGAACAGCTACAAGGACACCAAATAACATTTACATATTAGATGAAAAGGATGAAAAATGTTGTCTTGGGAATGAAGATGAAAGTTCGTTGTGGCATAAAAGACTTGGGCATATTAACTTTGATAATCTGATTCAGTTAAATAGAAAAGAAGCAATAAGAGGCTTACCTGCTATAAAGAATCTTCCAGTTCTATTTGCAAACAATGTCAACATGGTAAACAAACTAGAGTCAAGTTTAAGACAAAGGAATATACTACAACAAAGCCCTTGGAAATAATACACATTGATATTTGTGGACCTGTTATCACCTATTTTGTAGAAATAGTTGAAACCTTATTGAGCCGCCGGTGTTGGAACACATCATTGTTCTCTTCTAGAGTATCTGGGTTTCAGAATGCAGCAGTTAGCCAATTTTGGCTAGCCGGTTTTTGTTTTTAGTCGATATGACCATGGCCCCTTGGGGGTTTGTAATAAAGTGTGCTAGTAGGATTCTGAGCATCTCGGCTCCCCATGACTTGATTAAGCAACTAAGGTATTCCAGGGAGTTTTTTCCCTTTTCAATTATACTTTGTCTATAGCCGAGCTATAATCGATAAGGTTTTCTCCCGCTTCCTCCAAAGCTAGAATGTCCGATTTTGAAAATTTTAGCCATGGGGGGTTATTAGAGTCCAACTGACGTGTATAAGCCTACTAGACACTATTAGAATAGGTTTTGGTCATGTCCTAAGTCCCTAGGACCCTCAGAAAAAAATTTCGAAATTTTTTTATCGGAGGCGTCAAATTTGGGTTTTTAATTATTTTTTATATTTTAATAAATTTCTCTATAGTTTAAATAGAGAAATTTCATTTTGTAATATGTCAGTCATCCGGGATCCGAATTCAGTGATTGAAGGCTTGAACCTTAAGCCAAAAATCATTCATGATCCCCGAAGCAGTTTACCCTAAGTTTCGGATGTCAATTAGGCCTCATAATTAATAATTTCTCAAAAAAAACCAGTTACAAAGAAATTATTAATTAAAGTATTAAGAGTTATTATTTTGGAGATAATCCAAATCTCTCCAAAATAATCCAAATGGATTAAAATAAAAGGCTAATTGACATGGCACCTGGCATTTATGAAGTTTCCAATCAACTCAGTTGACATTCAATGAAGTATCCAGTCAACACAAGAGATTAACTCCAAAAGAATTCGCCCTCCTTTATCAAAAATTCGATTTGGTGATGTGGATAAGTAATTAATGGAAGGTTGAGTTAATCTTTACTCCATGGTGGGCGCATCCCTTGTTTTATGGCTTCATCATAGCTTGACTCTCATTGAAACTCAAGTTAAACACATCTACTACACTCCAAGCTTGCTCCATTACTAGATTCACACCATCCATCTAAGCTCACGACAACCATCATTGGAGTTCGAGTTTCACACTTGGCAATTGATAAGTAGAGGGTGATACTTCCAAGATTGGGATGGGGGGTGCCTTGCCAAGGTGGAGGCCACCTCCCCATCCACATAGACTCCAAACTCGAGTTGTAGGGTGGGAGAACTCCAAGCTATGTGTTGATTGGATTATGATTGAGATTTGATTGGGAATTCGATTTAGTGTTAGGTGCTATTGGCTCCCATCATGCCAATTCGAATTAGGGTAGACTAGGCCTTTGTTTTGCTATATAATGAGGCTCTCTTTCCTCATTCCTCATGGAGATTTTGAGCATGAACACTCTACCAAAATATTATTGTAACATTTGTTTGATTCTTGAATAAAGTAGTGACTTTGGAGGTCCATACAAGGCTTTTTGGGGTTGTCTTTCACATTGTTTGGTGACATCTTTCTCACCTTATTGTTATTTCAAGCTTTTCATTATTCAGTGTATGTTCTATAATTCTTAGAAATATACTGTTCGGTTTGGCTTGTTTAATTTTTTCAGGGTTTTGCAGGATTCACACAAGGTGGAGAATGGCTTGGAGATCAAGCTACTCTTTGTCCATCAATGGCTATTAACACCTAATCAAATTTTCTTACAGGTTCCCAAAGGACTTTCTTATCTCAAGAGAAGAAACAATTAGAGGAGACTTGCCTCTTCCTCCATTAGCAAAATTTTTATCAATCTTGGTTACTTGTTACTTTGTGAGAAGCCTAGATCTATACTTTGCCCATCTTTTGGCCTTCTCCCACTTCCATTCGCCCCTCCATCTCCTCTCTCTTTTTTGTTTCTTCCTCCCATTCATCTCCCTCTTGTCTCTCTCATTTTATCCCTCTTCCCTCTTGTCCATCTTCTCCAAAACCCTCCTCTTCTAGGCTTTCGCTCCCTCTCTTTTGGTCACATTTCCTTGTATTCGTCCTCCTCTTCCATCTCCTTTCATTTTGCTTCTCCTCATTCCATTCGTCCTCCTCTTTGTCTTCCCTAAGCTCATCTCGTCCACTTCAAAAAAGAGCCCTAAAAACATCAACAAAAAGCATTAAACAAAGCAATAAACGGTTAAGTAGTAACTTGTTTCTCTTTTTTGAAGATTAGTAGTTAGTATTATAGCTTTAGACTTTGCTTTTGTTAATAGTTTAGATCTCATTTCTAGTCATTTTCTCATTCTAGATCTCCTTTGAAAGTAGGCTTGCATACTCAATTTGTTTTCATAAAAGTTAAAGATCTTGCATTTTATTCACTTCCATTTAGTAATCTCTTTCAAAAGTGAAAATTTGCATACAAAATTTTTATGTCTTAGATCTCTTTCCCATCACTTTTTAGGCATTTGTTGTTTGATGGTCCGTTTTGTCATATTGAATATTTGAAGTTGGATCTCATGCTTTTTAGTGCTTAGATTTCATTTTTGCAAGCCTAGAACAAGTAGGTTAAATTGTTGTCATTTTTTCTTTGGATTGACTACTAAAGGGTGCCTTGAAGTTTAATTTGTTTTTTTTTTATAGGTGCTTCAAAGATAAAGAAGCTTGAGAGTTTCTAAAACAAAGCGATCTAAACCAAGAATAAGTGAAGAAAATCACTTGAAGCGAAATCCAAGTTTGAAGAAATAGCATTGTTTATCTTTTTGTAATAAGCTCTTAAGAGCTATTTTTCCAAGTATTTCTTCCAACTTTCATTCTATCTCTAAAGTCTTTTCAAGGGTTAGATTCCCAAGGCACTTGTACTTCATTAAATAAAAGGCTAAGTGGAGGAGTCCTCCACTTTTTGGGTTTTTCTTCTCCATTTGGGGAAGAGTGTTGTGCTTTGCTAGTTTAGATCTCTCTTGTTTCATGCTTTAGATTAAACTTTTGTTTATTTCATTATACTCCATTTCCAAGTCTTGTCTGGAGATAGTAGTATCCTGCCCTGTCATCGCAAGGGCAGGGCCACATAACTTTGTGGTTACTTCTCGTTCCCCATTAGCCTCTTTGCCGAAGTTTCAGCTCGCTGAAAAGTCTCAAGGACTAGTGGTTCTAGTGATCAACCCTGTTCGGAGGTAGATCCCACTTTTAGATTAACATTGTTTGGTAGAACACTAAGTTTATTTTCAGTTTGTTTCAAGCATCTTGTTACATCTTATTATCATCATTTCGTTTTCAGTTATTTAAGCTTCATATTTGTTCTTCAAGTTATAACTGCTTCTATTTTATAAAATGAACAAAGTCTCTTGAACTTGGCCAAATCCAAGTCGAAGAGCACTCTCTATCGGAGAGCATTCCCACTGCATTTACCTTGCATCAAGCATATAGATTAGTTTAGAATCTTTTGAATTTTGTCATAAGACGAGGACAAAAGTGCTCTCTGTCGGAGAGTTGAACAAGTGTGCTCTTAATAATCTCTAAAATCATTCCAACTCACACCCCATTAATTAATTTATCTTGGTTGTTATCCGACACCCGTATGCTTTGCCAACCTGAAAGGGTTGGGCTAGTACTCAGAAAGATGTTGGACTTGTTAATATCACAAGTGATAACTTAATAAAATTTTACACCAACCAACGAACCGACGTTGCTTTCGAGAGTTACTGAGGTTGTTTCTTGAAACAGGTGGTGCCGAAATCCCGCTGTCAGACTCAGGGGTGGTTAAATCATTGGACACTTATCCCTTCAAAATCTGGGTGGCTTCGACCTATCATCTAAGAGGTTACCATTATACCTTTCCGGACTTTTGATATCCTTGTTCTTAGCCTAATAATCAAGACCACTAAAAACTTATAATTTACCAAGATAATTTGCACAACGATCTCACAAACAGCTACTATCAAGACTTACTTTTCAGCATCCCCCAGCATTACATTCAAACTTTTGACTCCTTCACCCAATGAATAAGGCACTGGTCTAATTGTTATATTTTTCATATATTTATATTGTTGGGCCATTTGTCCTTTTAAAATCATTTATCTGTGGATGCTATCTCATTTTTTAAGGTCTTTGATATACTGTTGATCTTGCACTGTTATATCGCAACGTGGATTGCTTATCATCTTGTGTTTATTTTTGTAGTTGCGGTCATCATCATAAAAAAAATCCTAAACAACACCCATCCACATCACTTCATCAAAAAACATTACAAAACATAAGAGCCTTAGTGAAACTCTTTGTAGGGACTACCCCCCTTGGCTTTGTTAGGAGTTAGCCTAAACGGAGGAGCTGGGATTTAGGTGACAGTACCTAGCTCATTGCTTGCCCCCAAGGCCACACCTTCCCCACTTGTAGTGAGGGAACAGCTTTAAAAAGATTTCCGCTGCTGGTGTGCATCTCGGCGGACAACAGGACCCATGAGAACAACAGGGTTAGATGGTGAAATATACTTTCTATTATTTGTGGATGATTTTACTCGAATGACTTGGTTATTTTTACTGAAAAAGAAGTCTGAAGCATTTAGTTGTTTTCAAGTTTTCAAAGAATTGACTGAAAATGAAATTGATATGAAGATTAAATGTTTAAGGTCAGACAATGGGGGAGAATTTGTGTCAAATGAGTTCAACAATTATTGTGGTGATAATGGCATCAAAAGGCATTTCTCTATTGTAGAAACACCCCAACAAAATGGTGTTGTTGAGAGAAAAAATAGGACTGTTATGGAAATGGCAAGAACAATGTTGAATGAATCTAGATTGAAACATATATTTTGGCCTCAAGCAGTTCATACAGCTGTTCACATCTTGAATAGAAGCTTGTTAAGAAGTAATTACGATAAAACACCTTATCAGTTATGGAAAGGTAGACCAGCAAGTATAAATCATTTTAGAATTTTTGGAAGTAAGTGTTACATTAAAAGAATTGACAAAAATCTGGGTAAATTGGAGTCTAGAACTGATGAAGGTATATTGGTTGGATATTCATGTTCAAGAAAGGCTTATAAATGTTATAATTTCAGATAAAGGAAAATTGTTGAAGCTATAGATGTTAAAGTTGATGAGTCTTCATTTTTGAAATCCAAAACTGAAAAGAAAGATTATCGAATATACGACAAGTTTAAGGTAGAAGAAGAAGCAAGTGATACAACGGAAACAGAAACAAAATCATTTAACAATGAAAATCTGATTCCTTCTACTTTGTTACAGGGTTCAACTCCATCTAAAACTCCAAGTAAATGGATACAAAGAAATCATCCTGAAGATCAAATCATTGGTGATATAAATGCAGGTATTGAAACAAGAAGAAAAATACAAGAATCAATTACAAATCAAGAACAAGTATCGTTACTTTCTTTGATTGAGCCTAAGAATGTTAAAGAAGCAATTAATGATGAACATTGGGTGAAAGCCATGAAAGAAGAGTTAAGTCAAATAGAAAAAAATGAAACATGGGAACTAGTCCCTCGACCTTTAAACAAAAATGTTATTGGGGCTAAGTGGGTTTTCAGAAATAAGTTAGATGAGGCAGGTAAAGTAACTCGAAACAAAGCTAGACTGGTGTGCAAAGGGTATGCTCAAGTAGAAGGCATAGATTATGGGGAAACGTTTGCTCCTATTGCAAGGATGGAATCAATTAGATTAATTATGGCTTATGCTTGTTCTAAACAAATCAAAGTTCACCAAATGGATGTCAAATCTGCTTTCTTAAATGGCGAGTTAGAAGAAGAAGTTTACATGGAACAGCCAGAAGGGTTCTAGGTGTCAGAAGCAGAAAATTTTGTTTACAAGTTAAAGAAAGCTTTGTACGGGCTAAAGCAAGCTCCACGAGCTTGGTATTCCTGGCTTGATAAATATCTAAGGCAGCAAGGATACAGAAAAGAAAATACTGATAGTAATATTTACATTAAGGAAGAACATGATAGCTTGGTTTTTGTTGAAATCTATGTAGATGATATCATATTTGGGAGTGATAATGATCCGCTTAGCAAACAGTTTGCACAAAGTATGCAACATGAATTTGAAATGTCCATGCTCGGAGAATTAAAGTTTTTCTTAGGCCTTCAAAATCTCACAATATGATAAAGGCATTTTTATCTCTCAAACTAAGTACATAAATGAAATGCTAAAGAAATTTCAAATGCAAGACTGTAAACCAGTAGAAACTCCCATGGTTACTGGATGCAAGTTAAGTCACATAGATGACTCTGAAAATGTTGAATAGAAAATGTATAGATCTATGATTGGTAGTCTTTTATATGTTACAGCTACAAGGCTAGATGTTATGAATGCAGTATGTCAAGTTGCTTGGTTTCAAGGCTCTCCCAAAACTTCTCATTTACTTGCAGTCAAGCGGATTCTTAGGTATCTCAAAGCAACAACAGAGTATGGCTTATGGTATCCCAAAGGTAACAATCTTGATTTATATGCTTTTACTGATGCGGATTGGGAAGGTTGTGTAGATGATCGGAAAAGTACAAGTGGGGCAGCATTTTATCTAGGAGGATGCTTGGTAAGTTGGTCTAGTAAGAAGCAAACAACAGTATCTCTTTCCACTGTTGAAGCAGAGTATATTGCTGCTGCAAATTGTTGTACTCAAATCATATGGATGAAACAGATGTTGGCAGATATACATGTTACTTATGATGCTCCTATTCAAATTTTCTGTGACAACACAAGTGATATTAGCATTTCCAAGAACCCAGTAATGCACTCAAAAACAAAACATATTCCAAAAGACGGTGTGTAATCCGGCAGCAACAGGTCCAAAATGGCCTAAAAAGCAATGGATAAATGTATGCTAAATCTAAATATTGTTGGACAAGGAAATCAAATGAAATGAATAAAAGGCTCAAATAAAGCAATGGTTAAATATATGCCAAATCTAAAGACTGCTAACCTTATGTGAAATTTTTCTCATTGAGCCTACGAGTTATGATATGAGATGAAGTAAGGGACAGCTAATTCTAAGTGTCCCCTAGAACCTCAAGGTTCTAGTAGTAGACTTTTTGCCAAGGTAGAATAAACACTTCTCTAAACAACTTACCCATTTGTGAGACACCGCCATTCCTTGTGTATCTTTTTCCAACACATGCTTAAGTGTGTAATACCATTTCCCTTATCCAAAGTATCACTGTGTCCAATCAGTCAAGTCATCCCCTTTTAGCCTAGCCTTGCATCCTTAGCCTTCACCCTCTGCTAGCTAATTGATCATGTCTACAAATGAGTATATTCTTGAGCTTCTTCTTGAAAGTAAATTATTAACTAACCTACTACTATTTATTAACTGCCAGTGAAATGATACTTAATGTTTTAAAGTATTGCTATGAAAATGATTTAGAGAGCATGTCTTAACCATTTGCACTTACAGTAGCATGGCTTCCTTGGTCAGGGTTATATATTGATCAGCTTGACCGGTCTGTTACCAACTTATTTGTACCATAGTTGGATTATCTGAAGAGCCGCCATTTGACAAACATGATGAATGCTTGTACTCCAGTGTATAAGATGATCCAGCATTTGTGACTAGCCAGTTTTGTTTTTCAGTTGACATGACCATGGCCCCATGGGGTTTGTAATAAAGTGTGCTAGTAGGATTTGAGTATCTCGGTTCCCCATGACTTGATTAAGCAACTAAGGTATTCCAGGGAGTTTTTTCCCTTGTCAATTATACTTTGCCTATAGCCAAGCTATACTCGATGAGGTTTTCTCCCGCTTCCTCCAAAGCTGGAATACCCGATTTTGAAAATTTTAGCCATGGGAGGTTATTAGAGTCCAACTAATGTATATAAACCTACTAGACACTATTAGAATAGGTTTTGGTCATGTCCCAAGTCTCTAGGACCCTCAGAAAAAAAATTTACCGGGTCCGTCGAATTTTTGGTTTTAATTATTTTTTTTAAATTTTAATAAATTTCTCTATAGTTTAATTAGAGAAACTCCAATTTGTAATATGTCAGTCATCTGGGGTCCGAATTCAGTGATTGATGGGTCGTTTCATAAGCCAAAAATCACACATGACCCATGGACCAGCTAAACCCAACTTTCGGATGTCAATTCAACCTCATAATTAATATTTTCTCTAAAAAGCCATTTATAGAGAAATTATTAATTAAAATAATAAAATTGAATATTTTGGAGATATCCAAATCTCTCCAAAATAATCAGAAAAGAATAAAATAAAAGGCTAATTGACATGGCACTGGGCATTAAAGAGGATTCCAATCATCTCAGTCATCAACCAAACCACTATCCAATCAGCACAAGTCAAACTCCAATAAAGAATTCGCCCTCCTTCCTTGAAAACTCGATTTAGTGATGCGTCAGTTGTTGAGTGGGTTGGTTGCTTGGCATTAAAGCCTGTGGTAGGTACCTCCCTAATTGTGCAATCACTAAGCTTGGCTCCCTTTCTAACTAGATGAGATCCCTACCATCACTCACCTTCCAACTCATACCAATTCGCATCCCTCATGTAAGCTCACGCATTCTCCTTAATTGCTCACGTGGATCCTAGTTGGAGCATGCCCATTGGATGGGTGGAGCTTCCCATACCTTCCCAAACTCGAATTTGCCATGTAGACTACCACTCCAAGCCTTTTGATTGATTTGAACTGGAATTCGATTTGGTAACTCAGTGTTATTGGCTCTCTTTGGGCCAAATTCGAATTAGGGTTTTAGCTGTTGGTTTTGTTATTTAAGAGAAGCCATTTAGGCTCTCTTCTCATGGATAATTGTTGTAAACTTACTCTGCTCATATTTGTAAAGAGCTTGTAGCTATTGCTACCTTGTGGAAATAAAGTTGGCTTTGGAGGCAAATGGTGTGCATTTCTATTGGTTCATGAGTAAATAATCTTCATTGTTGAGGTAATATCTGTGATTATTTCATTATGCAATTTCAATCTTGGTTATAATTTATGCTTAGATCTCTTTATTAAGAGCATAGGACAAGCATTTGATGGTCCATATTGTTTGTTAGGCTTAGGCTTGAATAGTCTTAAGAGTACAAATTGTAATCGGTCTTACTACCTTGTCTCTTTTTTCATTCTTGTCTAACTCTCTAAGTTTAATCAAGTATTGTTTGTATAAGTGTTGTATGCTTGCAGATCCTCAAAAGGTTGAGATGAGATGAACTCGGTTGTCTCTTCCTCTTCTCCACCATAAAAAAACTTGTTCTAACAGTTTGCTTTCTGGAAACCTCCCAAAGGCAAAATCCAAAGATTTGCATTCAAGTGGAAAGTTTGCTTCTTCCATCAACAAAAGTTATATTCTTAAATCATTGGTTACTTTGGTTCTAAAGGGCTTCCTTCTTCAAGTCCATCTTGTTTGCTCTTTGACCTCCTTTTTGCCCTTGTTTTGCTAAGCCCATTTCTTCCATATCTTTCCCATCTCAAAGCCCCCTTCTCATCCCTTCGTTTTAGCCTTCTTACCCTTTCGTTTGACTTAGCTTTTGCCCTAGTTTACCCTTCTTTCTTGCCATCCATCCTCTTCTTCTCCCTCTCGTTTCTCCTCTTTCTCCCATTCGTTTCAATCTTACCCTAGCCTTCCCTACATTTCGTTTTTGTCTCTTCAGGCTCCTCTCATCCATCCTCTCCTATCTCCTTTTCTCCCTCTTGTCCACTTCAAAAAAGAGTCCTACAAAGTACAAAAACAATAATAAAAGACAAAAGTAAATTGTTAGATTTGTTTCTCTTTCAATAGTTAGATCTCATTATTTTTGCACTAGTAGAACTTGTACTTGTTTAATTTTTGTTTCCATTTGAAAGATAGAAATTTTATGCAAAAAATATCTTGAAAATTTTGCACTTTAGATCTCTTTCTCATCATTTTTTAAGCTTAGTTTGCTTGTTGGTCCGTTTTGCCATCTTAAGTTTTTCACATCAAAATCTTATGTTTTTCATGTTTTAGATCTCAGTTTCCAATACTAGACTTAGTAGTTTTCAATTTTATTTGATTTGATTAACGGAATAATGGGTGCTTGAGTTGGTTTCGTGTGTAGGAAAGCAAGAGGAAATCCTCTTAAGCAAAAAGCAATATTTTGGAGCATAAAACGAAGAAGAGACTTGAAACACTTATCGAACCAAAAGGGCTAGATCTTTTCACTCTCCTTTGTGTACTCATAAGAGTGTTGTAATTGTCTAAATCCTTACCTTTTTGCTAAGTCCTTCAAGGGTAAATTCCCAAGGCAAATTGTAATCAAGTTAATAAAAGTTTAAGTGGAGGAATCCTCCACTTTTTTGGGTTTCTTCCCCGTTTGGGGAAGAGTGTTGTGTTTTGTTAAGTTAGATCATTCATTTCATGCTTTAGATTAGTCTTTTATTTCATTGTTCTCTCTTCCAAGTTTTGACCAGAGCAAGCTAACTTTGGGATTGTATCCCAAAGGCCACATAGCTTTGTGGTAGCTTCTCGTTCCCCCGTTAGCCTTCTTGTCGAAGTTTCAGCTAGCTGGAAAGTCTCAAGGAATAACGGTTCTGAGTGATCGACCTTGTTCGGAGCTTGATCCCACCTTAGATTAGCATTTGTTTGGTAGAACACTAAATATTGCTTTCAGTTATCTTTTAGCATCTTATAATATCTTGTCGTTGTTATCTTTTACTTTCAGTCACTTTAAGTTTCTTTTATTTTGTTCAGGTATCACAACTGCTCTCATTTTTCAATAAAATAAACAAAGCCTCTTGAACTTGGCCAAATCCAAGTCAAGAGCACTCTCTATCGGAGAGCATTTTAAAATTGCATCTTCCCCCATGCATTAGGCATACTAGATTAAAAAAGTCTCTTGAACGTTGGTTTTAAGACTAAGTCAAGAGCGCTCTCTATCGGAGAGTTGAATGGTGCTATTAATTAATAAAATACTTCAACTCACATTCCCTCATTAATTAATTTATTTTGGTTGATTGTCCAACACCCGTATGCTCTGCCAACTTGAAAAGGTTCGGCTAGTACTCAGAAAGGTGAAGGATTTGCTAAGCTTACAAGTGATAACCTAATTAAAACTTTACCCCAATCCAAACCGGCGTTTAATACTGAGGTTGCTTCCTGAAACAGGTGGTGCCGGGAATCCAGTGTCAGACTCGAGGGTGGTTTAAACATTGGACACCTATCCTCTGAATCTGAGTGCTCCCGACCTATCATCTAAGAGGTTGCCAGTATTTTTCCGGTTTGGTGTAACTCTTTTGATATCCTTGTTTCTTAGCCTAATAATCAAAGACCACTAAAATTTACAATTTACCAAGATAATTTTCATAACGATCTCACGAACAGTACCTTTCAAGACCCACACATTCAGCATCACATCTTTTCTTTGACTCCATAAGGCACTGGTTGTTTAAAACTTATATCTTGATCAGGACCATTTGTCCTTGTGTTTATTTTTCATATTGTGAATGCTTCATCTGATTATCAAGTCTTGAGGAGTACTGTAATCTTGTTATCTCATTTAGCAACATGGATTGCATTATTATCTTGTGTTTATCTCATTTGTAAATTGGTATCATCACAATAAACTCCTAAACAAACACCCATCCACATCACTTCACCAAAAAACTTTAAAACATAAGAGCCTTAGTGAAACTCTTTGTAGGGACTACCCCCCTTGGCTTCGTTAGGAGTTAGCCTAAACGGAGGAGCTAGGATTCAGGTGACAGTATCTAGCTCATTGCTTGCCCCTAAGGCCACACCTCTCCCCACTTCCAGTGAGAGAGACAACTTTCGAAAGATTTCCGCTGCTAGTGTGCAATCTGGCGGACAACATTTTTGGCGTCGTTGTCGGGGACAAATCTTTTTGTTCCTGGACGACCTTAATTTTTTCTAGTTTGTTTTACCTTCTCTGATAGATTCTCAATCTGTCTGGCAACTCCACTGCCCTTTTTCAGTTTTTCTTTTTGTTAGATTTTTCAGTTTAATCACTCTCAGAAATTAGACTTGGATCCACCTGGCGACTCCACTGTCAGTTAACACCTCAAGGTATTCGACTAGAAGAAATTCTAAAGGCTTGCTTAGTTTTATCCCTGAGCCTGAAAAGGTTTATAGGAGAAGACTAAACAAGCTTGCTTCTCGTAAAATCCTTGAAGAACTTAGATCTCAGTCCATTTCTGACATCCATTGTCTTTTTCAAGAAAATAACTTAGAAGATTTTGAAAATCTTGAAAAAAGTAATAATTGTCTTTCCGATACAATGGGTGATTTCTATTCTCCCCTCAATATTACTTAGATAGCAGGTCAACCGCATGATATTCCAGACAAAGCTATCAACAAACTTCCCATCTTTACTGGCACTGATGCCGTTACTGCCGCTTATCATCTCAAGGCCTTCTCAAAATGTACAAGTGGATATGTCAGAGATCCTGCTCACAAGCATGATGATGTATACATGAAGCTGTTTTCCGTATCCTTAGATGGTGATATTGGTGACTGGTTCATCAGCTTGCTAGCCAACTCCTTTTCCACCTTGACTGAGTTCAAAACTGCTTTCACCAACAAGTATGGTGAGAAAAAAGAGCCCCGTCATCAACTTGCTGCTTTAACCAACACTAAAAGAAAGGAGATGGAAACCATGGAAGAGTCAACAAGAAATTTACCGACTTATCCAATGCAATCCCTACATATTACAAGCCGACTCCACATACTATACTGGTTTACTACATTGAAGCTTTAAGTGGAGAGATGTAGTATGAACTAAGGGATAAAGAGCCTGCCACTTTGTTAGAAGCACAGACAATGGAAACTAAGATAGATAAAAACATGCAGTGTTCTGGTAAGTCAAATTTGTCGGGATATTCAAGAGCCCAAACTCCATTAAAAACAACTGAGCCTAAAGATAAAGAGCATGCTAGTGAAAAGGCTACTTATGAGAAGAAACTCATGGACATGGCTGAAAAAATGGAGAAAATGGAACAAAAATACAAAGAGATGCAAAATTAGGTTATCAATTTTGAAAGAACTCAACCTCAACCACCTCCTAGGGTCTTTGCTACAAAACCAGCTTGGCAGAAGAAAATGCCTAACCATGAACAGAGGCCTCCTAACCAGTTAGAGGCTGCTAACATGGTTAAGACATATAGACCATTTTGTAGGCCATGCAAAGACTTCCATGAGGAATCTCACTGTTACTATGCATGCTATGTTCAAGAACATGGTTATCCGGAAGGTTGTGGACCTAGCACTTCTACAGACGAGCCTGTTTTCATCAACCATGTGGGGAATGCCTATGAAAATCCTAGAGATAGTGGAACTCAAGCCAACCAATATCATCAAAAAGTGGATTATCTAACTCAAATCTATGGTGAGATGTCACCTAGTATCAACAACAGCCAGAAATTCAAAGGAATAGCATACCAAAGAAAACCGAAGGAAGGACCACTCGCTCAAACTACTCCTAAGGTAACAATTCCTAACATTACTCAAGAAATTAATAATGAAAAGGAATCTGTTGATTTAAGTTTTGATTTAGGTAGTTGGTTGGCCAACACTAAGGTCCCAGTCCCAGTGCTTGAACTATGTAAAATTCCTGGTCAGAAAGAGAAGCTGTTGAAAATGCTAGATCCCCAGGTTGAAGGTACTCTTCCTCCTACTCCAAAACCCATAGCATCTAAAAAGCTTCCTCCACCTGCAAAGCAGCCTACCCCTAAGAAGGTAACCTTCTTAGAAGCTAAAGAGCAACCTTCAACAAGTTGTGAAAATAATTTTGAGGATCCTCCTATAGTCCTACATACCAAGGAAACAAGAAAAGAAGCTCACCCACCTTTCTACATATCATTGATGATAGGTGACCTTCTTCTACACAATTGTATGTTGGATTCAGGATCTGGTGCAAGCCTAATGACCTAAAGAGTTATGCAACAGCTCAATCTAAAAACCACTAGACCTTATGGGAATGTGTGTGCCATGGATTCTAGGCCTGTTGAAGTTGAGGGAATGATTGAAAATCAAATCGTCAAGTTGGCCAAGTATCCAGACATCTATGTCGCCATGGATATCCTTGTCATAGATGTGCCTGATAAGTGGGGGATTCTTCTCTCTTGAAAGTGGGGTGCTACTTTGGGTGGGTCAATACAATTAGACTTATCTTATGCAACTGTCCCAGCATCCGAAATATCTCTCGTCAAACTGCACTCAGAAAAAGAAAGAAGGTACCATGTTGAAAATCCCCAGAAACCAATAAATGAATACATCTACAATACGGATGAAATAGGAACCTACCAGATCAACTCCACCTTTTTAGATCCTGTTCATGAGGAAATAAAAGATAAAGAAGTTGATGGATTATGGAAAATGGAGTTTGACGGTGCTTTTTCTAAAGCTGGCAAAGGTGCTGGCATAGTCTTGATATCACCCGAAGGGAAGGATTTCAACTTTGCATTCAGACTTGAATTTGAAGCCACAAATAACATTGTGAAATATGAAGCACTTCTGCTAGGCATAGAAATTGCTAAAGACATGAAAATAAAAATGCTTAGTATTAAAGGAGATTCTGATTTAGTGGCGCAATAGATTAAAGGTAATTTTGCATGTCACTGTAAAAGGCTTAAAAGGTATAGGAATGCAATATGGGACACCATGGAGTATTTTGATGCACTAAACATAAAAGCAGTCAATAGGGAAGAAAATAGTACAGCGAATAGATTGGCAATTGCGGCATCCACCCTCCAACCATCAGAAGAGATGTTAAAAGGGGACTGTACCTTAGAAATAAATTACAGACCATCTATCCCAGACAACTTGAACCATTGGCAGGTTTTCAAAGATGATGAATAGATCCTAAGATTCATTCATAATCTAGATGAAGTCATGAATTTTAACGTGAACATACAGGAAGAAGGCAAGCAGTATCAAGAACATAGCCAGCCTATCAATTCGATATCACGTGGCTTTACCAAACTAGAGAATATCTTCGATAGACAGGATGGGCAGAGAAATAACATTGACCAGACGAAACCAGGGGATTACATTGAAATAAATATTGGAACGGAAACAAATCCGAAAATTATAAAAATTGGAAAAGGAACATCAGAAAAGGAAAGGAATGCGCTAATAAGCTTGGTAAAAGAATATAGGGATATATTCGCGTTTACTTATGATGAGTTAAAGGCTTACAGGGAAGATGTTTTCCAGCACACTATCCCTCTCAAGCTTGAAATGCAAAATGCCAAACCCTTCCGGCAAAAACTTAGGCAAATAAATCCTAGGTTGGCCCCTATTGTAAAGCAGGAATTAGAAAAAAAGCTGGCAGCAGGTATTATAGCACCCACTCGACATACCTCATGGTGCTCCAACTTAGTTGTGGTCAGAAAGAAAAATGGGAGCATCGGGATATGCATAGACTTCAGAAACCTTAACATAGCCTACCAAAAGGACAATTATCCACTTCCCAACATGGAGACTCTCCTCCAAAGAGTCACAGGTTCCAAAATAATGTCTATGCTTGATGGATTCTCAGGATACAACCAGGTTGTTATCAACGAAGAAGATAGGCACAAAACGGCTATCACAACTCCTTGGGGAACTTTTGAATACTTGAGAATGCCCTTTGGTCTCACAAATGCTGGGGCCACTTTACAGAGGGCCATGGATTATGCCTTTAACCTATGTTGCACTGGCTTTGGGGACGGGGAAACGGCGAGGACGAGGGAACGAGTCCCCAAGACGACTAGAGCGCACCCCCAAATTTTCAGGGGACGGCAAGTTGGGGACGGCAATAATATATATATATATATATATATATATATATATATATATAAATTTTAAAAGTTAGAATTCACCATAAACATTTGTAGTTGCTTATAAGCACAATAGTTTATAATTTATAGTATTATGCACATCCCTTGCACTTGGTAGTTTTGAAAAAACTCAGGCAAATAAGGAAAGGACTGAGTGACCATTATTGGCACTTGAACGTGAACAAAATGTAGTTTAGCTATAGGAAACTGAAGTTTAACTAGTTTCAATCTGCATTAAGGTCCATGAAGGGTCTACTAGAAGAATGCTAGTCTCTATAACAACTATTCTTCCTTAAATTTCTTGTTTATAATGATTGGGTTAAAAAGCATTCCCTTCACAACAGGTTCTACAGATTTTTACAGCCGTGTTGAAAACCACAAGAAAACACTTTGGGATATACATGCTTGCATTCTATAAAGATATTAGATTCATATTTTAGATTAAGAAGGCTATTCAATAGGAATTATTCAAATGTTTAGTACCCAATCTAAATCTTGAATAACTCGTGGACACCTATGTACAATATGTTAAAGCTAAGATGACCCTAAAAATGAGAAGAACAAGAGCAATATCCAAAGGGATCAAACCTTTTAGTTGTTGAATTTCTTTGTTTGTTGACATGAAGGCTTTGCTACTTGTAATGATGTTGCTAAAAGGACAACAGTTAAATCACCAGAAACCCAAATCAAAATCCATCATACACAACCCATATTTTGAGATGCAACTTGTGCAGATTTAGATTTAGAATAATACGAAAAATATGGATGGGATAAATGATCATATTGTCCAATCATCAATGTCCATTGTCAAACCTAAAGACACATGACCAAAACATCTCCAAAATCTAACGGGACATCTCTAAAATCTATTTGGGATGTCTCCAAAATATTGTCGGAAGTTCCCGGAATCTGTTGGGGACGTTTTGGGTACGACCAACAAGTCCCCAAGTCCCTAATGAAGTCCCCAAAAGATTAGGGACGTTTCCTAGGGGTCCCCAAGTCCCTGAAACGCGGGGGACGGCAGGTATGGGGCTTTTTTTGGCAGGGACGGATCCCCGTGCAACATAGCCTTTAACAAATTAATAGGCAAGATCATTGAGATATATCAGGATGACTTAACCGTCTTTTCAAAAGAAAGATCTAGCCACATTGATCACCTCAGGAAAGTTTTCGAAAGATGCAGAGAATTTGGTATCTCCTTAAACCCAACCAAGTCTGTCTTAGGGATAGACGAAGGAAAGTTTCTTGGTCATATCATATCGAAGGACGGAGTCAAAATTGACCCCGAAAGAGTAGACGCAATAAAAAAGATACCCCTTCCCAAGAATGTCAAAGCTCTTCAGTCTTTCAACGGTCATATCAACTTCATAAGAAGGTTCATCCCGAATTTAGTCGAGCTAATGAAACCCATGCAACGGTTGTTAAAAAAGGATGCTAAATTTGTCTGGGATGACGAAGGGAGGGCAGCCTTTGCAACCATTTAAGATGCCATTTCTAGATCACCTATCTTAGTGAGACCGGATTATACGAAAGATTTCATGATTTTCTCCTTTGCCTCGGAAGACACTATTGCGGGTGTGTTGCTCCAGAAGAACTTCGAAGGGTTCGAGCAACCAATTGCCTTTATGAGTAGGGCATTACAATATTCCGAGTTAAACTACACAATCATGGAAAAGCAGGCTTATGCCTTAGTCAAATCTTTGAAACACTTCAGAACATATATCGGCTATTCCAAGGTTATAGGGTATGTTCCCCATGCTGCGGTGAAAGACATCCTATCTCAACAAGATTGTTTAGGAATAAGGGGTACACGGGTTTCCAAAATCCAGGAATATGACCTTGAGATCAAACCCACCAAGTTAATCAAAGGACAAGAGCTTGCTAAAATGGTCACTCAAAAGAATGAAGAAGCCATTGAAATGATTGTTGAAAATAACATTCCCCAACCTTGCATGACTCCTACCCTCCAGGAGCTTAACAACATCTGGTATTCCGACATCATCTACTTCCTCCACTTCAATTGTCCTGATCACCTCAAAGGTCACAAGCGAAGGGCTTTGAGACTCAAAACTGCTAAATATTGCCTTACCCAAGAATGTTTGGGTTGGAGAAACCCAGATGGCATCATACTTAGGTGTGTAAATGAACAAGACTCCAAAAGAATCTTGACTGAGTTTCACTCAGGATTTTGCGGAGGGCACTATGCAGCAAATACAACTGCTCACAAGATCCTAAGAGCTGGATACTATTGGCCCACCATCTTCGCAAATGTTCACAAACATGTCAAGTGTTGCCAAGAGTGTCAGCTTTTCACTGGTAAGCAGAAGTTGGCTGCACTCCCCCTCACACCTGTTGTGGTCCTTGCCCATTTCCAACAATGGGGACTTGATTTCATCGGCAAATTCAAAGATAACTCCAGCAATGGATTTTGCTGGATTCTTACAGCCACTGATTACTTCACCAAATGGGTAGAGGCCATACCTACTAAAAAAGCCGATGAAGAGACTATTACAAACTTCATTGAAGAAAGAATCATCACCAGGTTCGGAATCCCTTTAAAGATAACAACTGATAATGCCAAGGCCTTCAGTTCTGGAGAAGTAAATGATTTCTGTTTCAAATACGGCATCATCCTATCCCATTCCTCAGATTACTACCCACAAGGAAATGGACTTGCTAAGTCTACCAACAAAAATCTGATGAGTATCCTTAAGAAAACTGTGGGTGATAATAAGAAAGCATGGGACAGTAGGATCAAGTATGCTGTATGGGCTGATAGAATAACCAAGAAGAACTCCATGGGGAAATCTCCTTTTGAGTTAGTGTATGGTCTCACAGCCACCCTTCCAGTTAGCATGCAGATTCCAATTTTCATTAATAAGTGAGTATGGAACAGAAATATTGGAAATGGAACAGAGGATAAATTAGATCATAGAATTAGATGAAGCCAGAAGAGCTGCCCTTGATCAGTCCCTGAGACATCAAGAAAGTATGAAGGGTACATTTGACAAATCAGCCAAGCCAAGACCTTTCCAGATAGGAGATATTGTTCTCCTATGGGACAAAAGGAGGGAGAAACCTGGGAAACATGGAAAATTCGACAGCCTTTGGAAAGGCTCGTTTATCATCCATGCCATTGCTGGCACTAATTCTTTCTTGTTGAATACCATGGAAGGAGAAGAACTAGGCCTGTCCAGAAATGGGCAACACCTGAAGCATTTTTATCGGAACAACCTCCAAGATGACCAAGAGGTCATCTGAGGACATCTCTAAACCCATCCTTGTTGATCTTTATGCATTTTTTATGTACCATATTGATGTATCATAGTTTTTCACATGTTAGCTTTTGTATCATACTTCATATATACGCTGAAAAAGAAAAGATTTTATTTTTCATGTACCTTTGATTATTAAAAAAACAAAAAATATTATGTTGGTATTTCATTTTGGCATTATTTATCATGAAAATGTTGGACTAAGACACTTCCGTTTCTGTGCAGGAAACTGATATTCTGGGGTTCTCGAATACTCTTTTTGATCCATAAATCAAACGAGCACCCATCCCGCAGTTGGAGCCAGACGTTACCAACTTATTTGTACCATAGTTGGATTATCTGAAGAGCCGCCATTTGACAAACATGATGAATGTTTGTACTCTAGTGTATCAGATGATCCAGCATTTGTGACTAGCCACTTTTGTTTTTCAGTTGACATGACCATGGCCCCATGGGGTTTGTAATAAAGTGTGCTAGTAGGATCTGAGTATCTCGGTTCCCCATGACTTGATTAAGCAACTAAGGTATTCCAGGGAGTTTTTTCCCTTGTCAATTATACTTTGCTTATAGCCGAGCTATAATCGATGAGGTTTTCTCCCGCTTCTTCCAAAGCTGGAATGCCCGATTTTGAAAATTTTAGCCATCGGGGGTTATTAGAGTCCAACTAGTGTATATAAGCCTATTAGACACTATTAGAATAGGTTTTGGTCATGTCCCAAGTCTCTAGGACCCTCAGAAAAAATTTTACCGGGTCCGTCGAATTTTTGGTTTTAATTATTTTTTTAAAATTTTAATAGATTTCTCTATAGTTTAAATAGAGAAATTCCAATCTGTAATATGTCAGTCGTGCGGGGTCTAAATTCAGTGATTGATGGCTCGTTTCATAAGCCAAAATCACACATGACCCATGGACCAGCTAAACCCAACTTTCGGATGTCAATTCAGCCTCATAATTAATATTTTCTCTAAAAAGCCATTTACAAAGAAATTATTAATTAAAATAATAAAATTGAATATTTTGGAGATATCCAAATCTCTCCAAAATAATCAGAAAAGAATAAAATAAAAGGCTAATTGACATGGCACTGGGAATTAAAGAGGATTCCAATCATCTCAGTCATCAACCAGACCATTATCCAGTCAGCACAAGTCAAACTCCAATAAAGAATTCGCCCTCCTTCCTTGAAAACTTGATTTAGTGATGTGTCAGTTGTTGAGTGGGTTGGTTGCTTGGCATTAAAGCCTATGGTAGGCACCTCCCCTAATTGTGCAATCACTAAGCTTGGCTCCCTTTCTAACTAGATGAGATCCCTACCATCACTCACCTTCCAACTCATACCAATTCGCATCCCTCATGCAAGCTCACGCATTCTCCTTAATTGCTCACGTGGATCCTAGTTGGAGCATGCCCATTGGATGGGTGGAGCTTCCCATACCTTCCCAAATTCGAATTTTCCATGTAGACTACCACTCCAAGCCTTTTGATTGATTTGAACTGGAATTCGATTTGGTAACTCAGTGTTATTGGCTCTCTTTGGCCCAAATTTGAATTAGGGTTTTAGCTGTTGGTTTTGTTATTTAAGAGAAGCCATTTAGGCTCTCTTCTCATGGATAATTGTTGTAAACTTACTCTGCTCATATTTGTAAAGAGCTTGTAGCTATTCCTATCTTGTGGAAATAAAGTTGGCTTTGGAGGTGTTGTCCTCCGAAATGGCATGCGTGTCGTTTGAAAGCCCAAAATGCAACACACCAGCTGGAATGACAACTCTCTTAGGAGAGAGGCCAATGTCACCACACTCCTCTCCTCTTCGCTTCAGGTAGGCTCTTCTCCAACACTAGGGGGGTATCCCCAAAATAGGATCGCTAAGGAAGGTACAGTTACGGGCAAGGTGAATGGAAGAGGCTGCCTTAGAGAAACGGAAGTAACAAAAGATAGTTTTAGATGGGTGATGGAAAGGAAAGGAAGATCAATCCTCAGAGAAAGACCAGTACTAGTATCAGAGAGGGGCGAATGGAGTCAAAGGAGAACTCTAAAAGGGCCTTGCTGCCAGGTGAATTTAGTGACCAACTAAGAGATCTTGCACTAAAGGATACCTAAAAGCCACAAATCTTAAGAGAAAAGCATGGGTCAAATAAAGCTGTGCTAGATTGTTAGCCCTCCGTTTAAGTGATCCTAGCTTATGAATCGAAAGTAAAGAGCTAAGAGAAGTATTGCCTCAGACAAAATGAAAGATGGCACACAAAGAAAAATGGCATACAAAGGGAAAAAGAGCTCTAAATTTATCCAGAGAATCCCGTCATGATATTTTTCATTTAGTTCTGGGGAAGAAAACTCCCAAAAAAATTTCCATGGTTACAATGAAGGAGCTTGGCTCCTTTTAAAGACTTTTCAAAAACTTAAAAAACAAAATAAAAATAAAATAAAATAAAATGGAAAAGAAAAGTGGTACTTCAGATCCACTTTTTCCTCCATCGAATCCTCATCAATTTTTTTTTTTTATTTAAAGAAAAAATCACTGCTTTAGCTAGCTCTTCTCACCAAAAAGGTGGACAACCAACCATAAAGTCCACTGCCAGATGCTCCAACAGCCTTGTGTATCCTGACTCCTAACATCAAGTCGGTTTTTTCAAAACTGGCTACCAATAAATACGACGCGTGGATCAACAGATAGTTAAGCTGGTTGCTTCAAATCTCCATGTATGGTGGAAATATCCCGAGCAGAAACCTCACAACAGCGAATTTTGTGGAATTTAACTGGCTCGGCTGATAGGAGAATCACACCCTGACCTCGGATAAATTGTAAGCTCGGCAGGAATTTTCCTAACCCGTTGAACCTCACGACTTGTCATAGGAGCTAAACGCGAGCCAATTTCGAGTGGGTGAAAGATTTACTTCTGCGATTCTCCGCCAACAAGAAATGTGTATCTCGACTCGGCGATCAACAGCGTGACCCCGACCTAGGCCTGACTTCTGCTGCATGCTTAATTCATTGAGCTACGAGGTAACTGCCACATACTGAAATCGAACTCGACCACCAGCGCAACGAATGCCAAAGAAAATGTCCTCAGAAGGATGTCTCATTTAAGACTGAAATTGGCTGCCAGGAAAACAACGCGGGAGGAGGCAACAAGTGGCTGAGTTATCAATCCCATCTCTTTTCAATCCGTCGAACAATTTCTCTGCGACCAAGCTCATGATCGATCATTGTTATTGGCCTCCGGCGTTAACAGTGGATCCATTTAGGTTTGTATGTGGGTGATCATGTGTGTGACTTGAAGCAGCATCGTATCATGCCCCCCTCCTTTACTGATTTTAAAACATTTCTTCACGGTCTCTTGAGTTACCCCCTGCCGAGAATATTCAATAGAATTCCATCGAATTTTAACTACCACTGATTCACAGCGCATCCTCTCAGCATTTCCATTTCGCGGTTCTGCTTGTGAATATCCAATCACTGAACTAAGAGTTTCTAATCTGGCAACTCGAATAATTTTTATCTCTTTCAACTTTTATCGTAGATTGATTCACATGGCATCGTTCTGCTAACAAGCAATGACCCTTTGATTTCAGAGCCATAATAGAAAAGACCACGAAGGAGAGGCTGTTTGATATCATACGGGGAATTTGTCTTCCTTCGAGCACCCAGTGGAGTCTTTAACTGAACTTTTGATTCCTTTATCTGCCTCTGCTAACTTCTGATGGTGATTGAGACTGAGAGCTGAGCGTACCAGAGAGCTCCTCTGCACTCCACAGTCTCTTGCAACGCCTTCAACCTCTGAATAATTTACCTGTGGAAACCCATGCCAAAATGGGGGGTAACATCTGGCTCCAACTGTGGGACGTGGGCTCACCTCGTGAGTGCATGAGAACCTCAGATCCTCTTGGTTATCGCAGACCACTTAAAAAACCAAAAAACAGTGTGTGGTGGGGATGGCTCAATTCACATCCCGAAACCACTTATTACAAAGCAAAAAAGCATACTGAAAATTTCAAACTGCTAATGTAAGAGCTTTATTCTTCCTACCTACCTACTCTAACATGTGACAGCAGACTATTAAGTATATGCATATACCCAGTGAAACCACTCTAACATCTTATCCCTGCTGCTCTTCTTTTCTTTGTGCTTGGTTCTAGATAAAAATGTGGACAGAGTTACCATCAAACATATATACCTCAGAATCTGCTCATGAATCTGAAATGACAGGCTGTTAGGATATAAAAATTTCTCAAAGTTTTGGGAGAAAAGTTCAGAAAGCGCACAAGAAGCATCTATCCATTGATGGATGGGGCTGATATAAAAACTTCTATCGAGTTGATCTTCATCATAAAGCTGCTCCAACAGATTTGCAAAACAGGAACTATTATCTTCAATAATGAAATGATCTTGATGTAGATCAGAGTCATCATAAAGCTGTTCATAAATATCTTTGGTGACATAATCCTGAGGCAGCTCAATACTTTCACTATTTTCTATTGCAACAGAAGGTTGTTCGTAAACCTGACGCATATTTGTATTTCTAATGGCAATATCAGGAGTTTCTTCAGTAACATCTTTAAAAAGGAACCCATCGGATGCCTCTTCAATCTGCTGTTCTTTTTGTTCAATGTGGATCCTAGGGATGAGGGTATCGTACTCCTTAGCAAGCTGCTCAATTTCCTCTACAGTTCCATCATGCCAGCGAAGGAGAAACTTCTAAAAAAACATTGCCATCGGAATGATTAATGAGTTTCTCTGAGGGAGGAACTTCAACAGACTGACTGACTAACGGCTCATCCTCAGAAATACCCTCAGGATCAAGACTAGGGATACCTAAAAAGAAATTTGAAAACTTATGATTTATACAATGATTATGGATTTGACTTTCAATCGACTCAAAAGTGGAAGACTTATCCTCAAAAGAAATTGAGCAGGAGGGGTCATCTTCGGATGTTGACAATTCACTTGATGTTTGATTATTAACAGATTCAACAATAGGATCAAAAAGGGGAAAGTTTTGATTTGAAAAATATATATCATCGGATTCACTTCCCCATTTTTCTAAGAAATTTTGCTCAAACATGTCATACCCGGAAATGCTATTGGGCTTCAAATTTAAGAACCAGATCTCAACTCTTTCTTTGAAGGACGAAGCCAATAATTTCATACACACATCCTCATGGGTTATGGATAATTTTTAATAATTTCCCTAAAAAGTTCAAGGTGTCTTTTAGCAGATACTTCATGACTTCCATCAAATTTAGACAACCTTTCACGGGCTTGATGAGGATTTGATGAGGATACCCAACAATTTTTGAGAAGTCAAAAACTTTCAAACGACCAAAAGTCCTAGGCCGCTCAGAAGCAGCCATGGATCGCAAATTTTTTTTATTTTTTATTTTTTTATTATTAAATCAAGAACCTAAATACAAAAAGATGCACCCCATGGGCTCTAGATAATGATAGGATCGATCACCAGTGGAGTCGCTTATGTGGAGTCGCCAGGTAGACTTTAAAACTCTTCTACCAAGATGTATGTCATTAATATGTAGGGAGAAGGTATGTCGAACCAAGGTAGGCCTCTACCTCCACGGCAACGGCGCCAAAAATGTTGGCAAAGAGAACGGGAGTAGGGCTTGAGAATATATGTCGAACCAGGGTAGGCCTCTACCTTCCCCGGCAACGGCGGCAAAAATGTAATCACACAACTTGTAGTTGCCCCTAGTGATATCCCATCCGGGACGGCAGAGGAGATGGGCAACTAAAGAGGTGACCCAAGAGATGCCACGGTTCCCAATGCAAGGTGGGAGTCACGTCAACCGAGGCACTCTTCGCTTTAGATCTAGATGAGTCAAGACCTAGGGGGAGACCCTATAACCAATCACAGATGATTGGACCCAAACAAAGGTTCCTAAGGATAAGTAAATAATGAGTTACGGAAACCAATGCAAGGTTGAGTGGACCTAGAAGTTAAAGTATGGTTGAAGGTGGTTTGAGAGATGGTTAATGTTTCAACCAATGTATGACTTAGGCCACATAATTAGGTATAATGACAAGGTATAGTACCATGTGTTACACATGTGGGTCCTGCTTTCTTGGGATATGCAAAATGGCTTAAGGTGGACCCACAAGGTGAAGTTAAGGGATGCAATTGGCACTAGAGGGTATGTAATGAGTAGATCTATGGATCTAAGTTGAATTTAGGAGTACCCATGTACCGGATCTAAGGTTTGACACAATTCCCAAGGAGTGCGACTTGCTTTGAGGAGGACTAGTGCCTTGTTGGATGGGCTAATGGAGTCAAAAGGTATGTCAAAGTGTAGATCGGGACACCTAGAGGTCAAGTCAAGTGGGCTAATTGAGATAGAAGGGTTGGATCTAGCTAGATCTAGGATTTCATGAAATGACCCTAAGTGGACCACAATCCCTTAAAACAAGGAATGCTACCCCCAAGGCAGATCGTCAATAAATGATACTCTAGACCTAGGTTTCAAGGTATGGCCGTTCCAAATCCACAAAAATCTCAACCACCCACTTCCTCAAAGTGGGCAAACTCACTCACCCAAGGGAGTGCGACCTTGCTCAAGGAGGGCTAAAAGGTGGATTAAGTGGACCAAATCAAGTCCAATGGCCATCAAACTGTAGATCCAAGTAGCTTATGCACCGATCTATGTGGATCTAGAAAATCAAGTCAATCCAACGGTTAGATCTTACTAGATCTGAGTTTTAAGATGCCAAGTAGTTCAAAAAGGAGGTTTTACCATTAAAATGTGGAATGATGCCCACAAGTTAGAAATCACCAAAGTAAAAGTCTGGGGGTAGGTTATCAAGTGTGTAGATTACAAATCAAGCTGGATCTCACCTACCCATATGCTAGATCTAACCCAACAAGCCTCTCCAAGGAAGTGCGATTTGGTTCAAGAGGGCTATATTGCCTTGAAAAGTGTGTCAATTTTAACCCAATCACCACCAAACTATAGATCCAACTAGGGGTGGATGCTATAGAGGTGGGTTCTTAAGATCTTTTCAAAAGCAAGGCTAGATCTAAGTAGATCTAAGAAAAACCAAAATTGGGGTTTTAATTAATTAGGGTTTGTGACCAATGAAGATAGAATGGATGAAAGAGACACATACCTTGTAGATCTTACCTCAATTGCTTGTGGCCACCTTGCAAATTGATAGCATTCTCCTATGTGTATATTCAAGAGTGAGATCCAAGAGCTCCAACCAAAACATCCTCCTCCAAGATAGCCAAATCGTCCTCCTCCTACAAGACAAGATCAACGAAACAAGTCAAGTAAGATGATTATGAAAATGATAGAAAGATGTAATAGAAAGCATCAACTATGTCACGAAGATACAATAATGATACTCCCTGTCACAAGATCAACCCAAGAGAGAATATGTGGATCCCTCCAACAATAACCCTCAAGAAATCGCCCTCCTCTCCACCAATTCGACTTTCCTGCAAGAAAACTAGTAGAAGCACCAAAATCCACAATGATACATAGAAGAGATACTGTATACTCAATAGGCAAGAGAATCCACAAGACAGGAGAGATATGCTCCACAAAGAAGTGTTCTATTCCAATATTCCAGAGCTCCAAAGGTGAGCTATACAATAGGGGGTCTCCTCCTTATATAGGATAATAAAGACCAAAACCCTATACCACTCTACAATACTGCATCAAATGAGTGGTTGAGATTAAAAGATCTCATCATACAATCAATGGCTAAGATGAACCATAACAATATATCACATGGATCACCCAATATAATGATGACATCATAGTATAAAATAATCATGGAGGGTGACGTCATCCCCTAGAGGGGGTAAAAGTACCAAAAATCCACCTCATGATGACTAGGACATGACATAATAAGCACATGGTGGGGCTAGGAGGAATCAATCCTTACTTGCTCATCCCCAAGGCACAATAAAATAATAAAATATGTCCAAGATAATATAAATGATCAAATTTGTCCTCAAAATTTGTGACAGACAAGCAGTAAAAGACCTCCTGTGATCGTTGTGGGCCTACCCACATGGTGAAAACTGGCTAGAAGATAGTGGGATCACCCTGGAAGACCTCTGTGAAAACCAAATGCCAAAAACTTGCCTCAATTTCCCAAATCGAATTCGTCAGTGACCACTTTATCCCATTTTTTAACTACCTCGGTAACTGTGAAAGTGCCAAAACTGCCTCCTGGGGCATCTGCACTGTCCATCTAAGCCCACCAGGCTCTCCAGAAGGGGGGGTAAATGGTAAAAACAAGTGGCTGGACCACCCCCTCCTCATACAGCGCCCTAGGTGAACTGGCCTCTCATGGCCCCTGCTGCTCAGGCTGGGAAATCAGCCCCAAATCTGGTCAACAACTGTAAAACTGCATCAATCACTGTCAGAAGTGCCCGAAAGTGAAAGATAAATGTCTCATTGGATCCAGAAGACCCAAATCCACTAGAAATGTGTACTCATACACCATGGGTTGCCATATTGGGCCAGCTGTAGGGTCCACCATTTATGGACAATACATAATCTGCTGATCTGAAGTAATAATAAAACCTGCTGAACTGCATCAATCATCATCTGAACCATATGTCCATCATATGATATCATCATCAAGTATGTGGGACCATCAATCATCATCAATAGGCACATATATATGGCCCACACCATCACGGATCCCAATAATATACAACCAAGGATAAATCACATCAGTAGACTAAGACATGCTTCTCTAATCATTCTCACAGCCAAGCTCAAAGTATAACATCCATTCAGTGGCATTAATCAAGTTAGCATATTCCTTTGTTATATAAAATTACTTGCACACTAGTTCAAATGACAAACTCACCCATTGGACATGGTCAAACTGGTAGTGAAGGGTGAAGGCTAGGAATAAGGTTGGGCCAAGGGGTTGACTTGTCTAACTTAACTCAAAAATACTTTGGACTGGGAGAAGAGGGAAAGCTACAAACTCTGTGCTGGACAAAATAACACGGGGGATGGCTGTGCTTCACAAATGGATAAGTTGTTCAGAGAGTGCTTATTCAACTTAGGCATCATGTCTACATCAAGTTGATCCAGGTTCATTAGGATCATTCAATTTCATTTTATGGCCTTTTTGGCCTACATAACCCTTCGGATCTCAAGTGTGCTGATAAGCACATCTAGTTGCAGCTTGCATCCAGGGCATGTTTTCAAATACATATAAGGTCAGCAATTGTTTAGATATAGCTTTTAAGAACCATTGCTATTTTGGACCTTTCTTATACTCTTCGAGGAGTACTTTTAGCTGTTCATCGCTCTTGCCCTTTTTAGTTTCCATGGGCGAATTTATAAGTTTCCATAAGTAGAACATGAGCTTTCAGTTTCAGCCAACATCTCAAGTGACTAGGGGGAGTTCGAGCCAATGCCAAACATCGGGACAACCGACCAAAATGATTTAGGCCTACAATCCAACTCACCAAAGGCAAGTTTGGTCACCAACTTAGAGCCGAGACACTGAATGTACATGGATGCGGTCCAAACACAGAGGTAGAAAAATGGGGAAGCCCTCAGTATCAGAAAGTCAAATGAGATAGGTCAAGGTTTAAAGTCATGTATGGATGGAGTCAAGTGAGTATGGAGCCTACACTAGCAGACAACTGGTGTCAGGAAAGACCATGTCTATGTAAGGTGGAAAACCAGTGGGTTTTGTTAAATGACCTAAATGTGCAAGCAATTGTCCATTTTATGATTTATAGTTCATTTTAAACAGTTTGCCACATCAGGAATAATATACCAAGCAAATGCTGTGAACATGACTAAATCAACAAGATAATAATCCACAGTCAATCATAAAATATCCATAGATCATACAGCATCATCATAGTAATAAACATCATATGCCATCTGAAACACTACTGCAATACATCTCTAAGCATTGAACTGAAACTGTATGGGATAAAGGGTCACATCAGTCATCAAATCTGAACTCTCAAGGCTCAGCCTTGACACAAGGTCTAACATAAGTCTGAATAATACACTGCTCTGATCATGAGTGATCACAAAATATACAATCATCATAGCCATGCTCTGAATAATGGAAGCTTTGGAATGTACAGATATCTGCTAAACAAGAATAGTAGTCCAGCTACTATGGTGTGATAACAATTTCCATAAGTAGTACATGAGCTTTCAGTTTTAGCTAACAACATTTTAAGTGACTAGGGGGACTTCGTACCAGTGCCAAACATCGGGACAACTGACCAGAATGATTTAGGACTACAATCCAACTCACCAAATGTAAGTTTTGTCACCAACTCAGAGCTGACACACAATAAAACATGGAAGCTTATCCAACACTGAGGCTACAGGGGGGGAAGGTCCTCCATGCCACTAGTCAAATAGTAAGTCAGGCTAATAATCTAACTGGTAGGTAATGGATGGATGAAGACAGTGAATAATGAGACCAACACTAGCAAGCCAAATAATGGTGGGAATGATCACCTCTATTCTCCCTAAGGAGGGTAAAACCAATGAGTATGGATAATGAACTTCTAAGTCTACTGTCTGAGTAGGGACAATACATATATAATAAGAAACCAGGTCCACATATCTATATGATCGCCAGATCATGACACTAAATGCTAAGACATGCTACAAGAATGAATGTAAAAGCAATAATAACCATAACACATGAATATAACTGCTGAGTCATATACCTAAATGCACAATATCTGAATCAACATCTGTCCTCTGAAACTGTTGCTCTGTATAAATTGCTAAATGGCTACATCGGTTATCTCTCTGAGTGTCCTGAAACTCAATCATGGCATGGGGAATAACACTGTTGTCCATAACATAATCATGATCCATAATAGATGCTCATCTCAACATCTCAATGCAAGGGAACTGGCTGAAAAATGTACTGGAATCAGAAAAATAGTGTATGGTATCTCGACTACTATATATGTGATAACAGGGACCACTTCATCTAATTCACTCATTGGTTTCCGTAACTCAATTTACACATTTCCTAGGAACCTTTGGGTTAGCTAATCTTCATTTGATTGGCTAAGGGTCTCCCCTTGATCTTGATTAGTCTTGATCTAAAGTGAAGAGTGCCTCAGTTGACGTGACTCCCAGCTTGCATTGAGAACCGTGGCATCTCTTGGGTCACCTCTTTAGTTGTCCAACACCTCTACCATCTTGGATGGGATACCTTTAGGGACAACTACAAGTTGTGTGATAACAGAGACCTAGCACATGTCCATATGATTCAAGTTTAATGTCTAGCATGGTCTAATACATTGACACTTAGGCTCTAATAACTTCCTAAGGCCGAAACACCACACCGACCACCCCAACTTTGGAGGTATGAGTGAAAAACTCGAAAATTATTAGTTGTTTCTTTAACAACAAATACTTAACAAGGGAAAAAACACTCTGGGCTAGTTGGATAGATGTTTAAGTCCTAGGAAGCCGAGTCTTTTACATACAGCTACCATGCTAACACATTTTATTACAATTCCCCCAAGGGGGTATGAACATGTGGTACAAAAAATAAAGGGCCTAGAAGGTCTGATGGACTTCTGAACTCCGATGATGAAAACTTTGACATGCTCAAGCTTCGTCGGCTCACTTGAAATCCAACTAAGTATGACTTAGTAGGCAACAAGTTCCATACAACCGTCAAAATATGTTGTGTTTATGAAAAATTGCATTTAAGTTGATCCCAGCTAAATGAAATTTGGTGTTAATGTTTACCTGAGTGGATGCGGATGGGATTACTACATAAGCATTCACTGATATGATCTACTAGAGTGAAGAATGGCAACAATAACTATGAATTTTGCTAATCAAAATCATCATATGATTTACTTGATGGAAATTCCTAAACTTCATGCTAGATTAATTCTACTTATACTATTGGCAATAACTATGATGGACCTAACCTGATAATATTGCTTAGTCTGAGTTTTCAGTTTTGGGAATATGACTAATGAAAATTTATAATAAGAGTCGAGACACTATTTTTTCACTCTGTTATATGTGTTAACTTTTTCAAAAGGTGACATTCAAGCATGCATGGCACTATCATAATGTCTTCATATTAGACCTGACATTTAGGAAAATTTGTTCTAACCATCTTTGAAATTTTATTGGGAAAAAATATCTTAATAAAATATATCATCATAAATAAATCTCAAAAGAAAACTAGATGGCAAAAAGTCAAGAAACTTTTGCTTACAGAATATGAAACGTGAAGTGGAGAGTTTCCCAAACGCAAGCTTCCATGAAAAAGCTTTGTCATAAAATGAGTCCCCTCTTCCATATCACCCTTAATGGTGATGCAAGCCCCACCGTCATATGCAAAATCAAAGCTGTTCACACCATTTACATGAGAAACTAGTCATCATCATATAGGTGCATTTCTTTACAGTGTTACATTCTTCCAATCTATTGCATTAAAACATAATCGACAATATATTATTATTCATGTTCACAAACAAAAAGAAAATTATTTTTCTTCAGATTTAGAGTAACCCCATATATCTATAGATATTGTAAGATGTCATTAAAAGCATCATCAAAGTCATTCCATTATTCTTTTACCTAGCACTTTGGATAACACTCTAGTTCGAAGCCAAGCAGAATATTTATAATAATTGAGATTAAGATAAGCTCAGATTTCTTATTTTTAATTTTGGAAGCCAACATATACAATAATTGAAACTAGAAGCTCACTTTAAAAAATCATACTATAATGTTTAACCCCTTTCAATCCATCTGGAAAGTTAAAGCTGCACTGCCTTGAAGTGGATGGCTCTTAATAGTCTAACGTACAACTTCATTCTTCAAGTCTAACTAATGACCAAGATATATATGCTGTAAGAAAAGAGAATAATATTGCTAGTTTGTGTGGATTTATTACGTTATCCCTAAGTAGCTCTTAAGCTTCTTCCTAGAGATTTAGATGTTCCACTTTGTTTTAGTCTAACTTAGGGCTTGAAAGTAGAAGCAACAAAGATGTTATAGTGAGGAAAGAGTGATTTTGAATATACAAGATAGATATCAGTGGGATAGTGGTCCATGCCTCACCCATATTCATATACATATTGAGTGTAAATATCAACTCTATGTGGCCATGTCTTATAACATTCAAAATCTTCACATTGCACCATCTGCTATAGATGACGTTCTAAAATTGTAGTACAAAGATATTAAACAACTGAAATGATAACTTGTAATTCATTTAGTCACACATTTTGAACATGGCACCACAAACATGACTAATAAGGTATCATAAAAGGAAAGCAACTGAAAAATAGAAAAAAGGAAAGAATATACTTTGTAAATGCTTGAAGTTTGTCTTTTAATGAATCTGGAGCAACTTCAAGAAGGGGCTGTGAAACACAAAGAACAAAGCAGTTTTTACTTGAGTTAGTCCTAAGAAAAGGAATATTAGTTTTTAAATATTTCTTTAGTAATAATAAAAACTAAGTGAGAACATAATTCATTTTCAAAGCAAGTGAGCACTAGTCCTACAAAACACCAAGTCTAAATGGACAATTGAACCCAATTTGAGGTGAACAAAAACATAAATTTCAAATAAAGACATAGGATAGAGGCATGGATTTTGAGGCAGTCACACACACAAGATAGGGGCATGAGTTTAGGGACAGATAGATGTGTTATACCTCAAATTGTAGAAGGAACTATCAAAGGGGTAAAATTGCTAATGATCCAGATGACGTTCAATGTATGGCTCGTCTACACCAATTACATAAACTATGTCATTTGTATCAAGTGATCTATAGTTGTGATAATGTAATGAAATGTAATGATGTAACTAAGATGTATTTTGTATATGTAAAGAGCCAGTTATAACACATACTCAGCTCCCATATGACAGTTGCACAAAGAGAATGTTTCTTGAGTGTTTTTTTTTATCAATGAGTTTTTACATTTTCATGTTCGTAAATCTTCCAAGGTTTTTTCGCTAAAAAATCTTCCAAGCTGAGAACATTTCCTAGGTGCAACTCACCATATATTTGAATACCTGAGCCCTAAGAGTCAATGTAGTATATAACATCTCATTTATTAAGTCACCATGCACACCTATGTAATGTCAAGTTAGAGTTTAGAGTCGTAGGAGTCCCTCTTGCACATGGTTTACAATAATTTAAATGTGTTAGTGGTTAAAAACAAGTTAGAAGGTTAGGATTTCCTTTTCCCTAAGTCTACCTTTGGGTTGAATATTCTAATTGTTCATTAATTTTATAACTCAAAGTTCCCCCTTTTGATGTGAGACCCTCAACATATTTTATGTAGTCTCACATATCCCCATGTAATCCACCAAAGATTCCCCATAGATTTTGACTAAGTGCCTAGAATTATGGCATCTCAACGCCATTAGATCAATAGTGTTCGTGGGATTTCCAAAAAGTGATTATAATAGAAAATCCAATAGATATTGAGAAAGTTGGAAAACCCAAAATTGCCATTTAAAAAGTCGAGATCTTCTTTTCCCCCTTCCTAATCAATTCGCCCTGTTACCTCCCATTTTTGCATGGGTGGTCACTTGAAGACAAGGTCAAGAAAAAGGCTGTTGGGACAGTGTACAGAGGGCTGTGGAAGATAAGTTTGTCTGGTATCATATAACATATTGGGAGATAGCAATGCTTCAAGTCACAGTAGACCTCCTGTTTTGTTCATCATGCCCAGAAATGAGGATTTTAAGTGTTGATTAGCAGAATTGTGGCATGACCCAGAATTGTAACTAAATGGTTTGTTTCCAGTGAGTAAGAATCAGCTGAAGTTGGAAGTATTTCAACCTAGGTACTGTCTAGACAGGCTTCAATTTTCATGGACAGCAAAGCTATGGGTGCAGAGTACATTTCAGTGGTAAAAAAGAATACGAATGAGCAGATGAAAGTCAAAATTCTTCACAGTATTCAAAGGAAAAGTCAGAATATTATATTAGCAGATTTTTAAGAGAAAACCCAAGTGGGATAGAACAAAGGTTTCTTATAGAAGATAAATTTTATACTTGAGAGAAAGGGAGAAGTTGAAAACTTCAGTTCTGAAGCGAATCAAGAACGCATTAAGTGAACTTAAAGGCATTCAAGTACCATGCATCAGAGGTGGTTGAATTCGACAGTAGACTGGAGACACTGCCAAATGCACTTGAAGGGCTTACTTAAGGTGATGCGAGCAAATCAGATTGAAATGCTGGCATCAGGGGCTGTCCGGACTCCAGAGGGAGTTTATGTGTATCGTGACTTCATTATAGATTTAGATAAAAGCTTACAGAGAAAGAAGTGGACCATACATTTGACTGAGGAATAAAATGCTGGTAATTACAGTCAACGCAGAGATTGATTTGGGAAAAGAACCAGTTGTTATTTTGTTTGCTGTAGCAGTGGCACTGAAGGAAAATACTGGACCCGTGCAGCTCATAAATTTATCAGCAGCGTTTTCGAATTTTTTTTGTAGCTGATCAGTGTGGCCCAATTCACTTTGGATGAGTTCCTTAGGAATTTCATGTCTCAAACTAGCTCGACGTGATTCGGCTCCAAGTGATTGCGACTGTATGAGAATAGCCCGAACTATATAGCACTGATTGGACAACACTTCTGGAAAGATATTTACATAGACAGATTGCTGTTACACGAGCAAAGCCTGACTGGGAGATCGACATTCTTGCACGCTACCGGTCGATGGAGCATCTGTCCAAGGATGATTCAAGGCAGCAACTTCTTCGTCGGTGGATTTTTGGCATAAACAAATGTGGGGTTCATTTCTTTCGTCCAGTCCCAAAGGAATATCTGCATTCAGCTGAAGTTTCTACCACCGCAGCAACTCGGAGAAGGAAGTCTCAGTCACCACTGCCACTTCACGCAGGGCTTGGAACCCTGGAACTCATGGTCATATTAGCGGCCAATTGATTAAAGCCAAGTTGGTTTCAGTGAGCTCGGGGTTCAGCAAAAGATTGGCACACGGCAGCTATTTGATCAATTTCCCAAACCGTAACTCTAAATCGGTCCACGAAATATTCGGTTCAACAAAATGATCAACACGCAGCTTCAGTCGGAGAAGGGCTTTTTGAGCTAACGCAGCCAGCTACCGATCGGGTTAGTTACACTGTCACTTGAAATATTGAAGCCACTGTTGATCACATGTTCACTGCAGCTGAATGCGTAAATATTTGCCCCATCTCGGACGTAATTCACTAAAATTTGGGATGTTGGCGTTCCTTCTCGACCCACCTACCAAACCGTTTCTCATTTGACAGTCGAAATGCAAAGAAACGTGGAGCTCGGATCCACATTCTCATTGACAGCTGATTCACGCGCTTACAAGTGGCAGTCGACTTTCATTATGGACAGCTTTTGTTTGCTAAGGAAGTGCTTGCTTTAGCTATGAACTAGGTCGACTTAGACATAAGTTGAGAAAAAGGTGGATCTTGGATCCTACCTTTTCCTTTTTTATTTTATTATTCTTTTTTTTTCTTTTGAAAAAGATGAAAAGTTTTTTGGCCGATAAAATGGCAGCCTTCTTCATTGTAAAGGATCGAAAACTTTTGGGAGTTCTTCTTTCCCTTGGAGCTTAATAGAAAAAATACCGTGCTGGGTTTTTAGGACAGATTGAGCATCTTTTTCATAGTTGCGGGTTTCATTTTAAGTGGTAGAGTATATCTAGCTTGTGAAGGCTCTTGAAGCACAATAGATTAGCCATTTACAGTTGTTAAGTTGGTTAATTATGCTTAAATGATTAATATTTGGATGGACATTAGTATTCAGTTGTACGAAACGTTGATTTAGATCTGATTGTTTGAGCATTCTAGCATTTCTCACTTGTATGAAACACAAGGCTCCCTTGAGTCCTTTTTTGACTCCATTCTCCCTTCTGGTACTGGCATTGGTCTTTCCCCGAGGATTGATCTTCCCTTCTTTTCCATCGCTTATTCAAAACACATTTTTCTGTTAAACTGTTTCTCTAAGGCAGCCTCTTCGATTCACCTCGCCCTCCATTGCACCTGCCTTAGCAATCCTATCTTAGGGATACCCCCCTTGAGTTGGAGAAGAGCCAACCTGAAGTGAGGAGAGAGGAGTGTGGTGACATTGGCTTCTCTCTTGATAATTGTCATCGAGCTAGTGTGTTCACTTTTTGGACTTCAGCACACGCATGTCAGTTTTGGGTGACAACACGCTCTTCCTTTGAGACCAATTTGCCCCCCTTTTTTGCAAGTTGTTTCCCTCTCTAGCGGCTAGTTCCCTCCCTTTTGGACTTGTCTCAACCCCTTAAAGGTATTTTATTTGTTCTACCATGTCAAGAGGATTTAGTTAGGGTTTTGAGACTTCTAGAAGGAAAAAATAATTGTTTAATAAGAGGTTGAGTCTCTCATCTTATATAAAAAGCACTTGTCTCTCATTTGATTTGTTGGTTGTCAGTGCTACGAAAAAGCTATCTTTGTACAAGATATCATTCTATATTAATTTTTTTTGGGATTTGGAGGTTATACTTGGAGCTTCTCATTGTCGATGGTATTATTCTTGTTCATGGTTATTCAATTGGAGGTAATATTATGCTTACATTGTGTTTTATTTCTCTTGAGCTTCTTTAGGGGCAATATTGTCTAAGTAGAATGGATCTATGGTAAGGTTTTATTTCATATTCAATTGAAATTCTTGCATAGAGGGTGTTTTTTATTGTAGGGTTCTTAACTCGAGTGTTGCAATTTTAACCACTTCCAGTGTAGGGTTTTACTTAAGCAAGAAGTAGAGGAGGAGTCTATCCTCTCTTTGTGATTTGCATTTTGTAGATTCTAATACATCTATGAAGGGTTTGAGGCCTTGAACACTTTTTCTTTCCAAGTGATCTTTTTGTGGTGTTACCTCCTAATTTGTACATTAGGTGGTGTTATCACACAACTTGTAGTTGCCCCAAAAGGTGATACTATCTAGGATGGTAGAGGTGTTGGGAAACTAAAAAGGTGATCTAAGAGAGGTTCGATTCCCAAGGATAAATGGTTGTCACGCTAATCAAGGCACTCTTCACTTTAGATCAAGCTAACGCAAGACCAAGGGGGACACCCTAGCTAGCTAATGAAGGCTAGCGAATCTACTCTAGACACTCCAGGATGATGAGAAGTGGAAGAGAAAGAGAGATCAAGAGTAAGTAGATCTAGGTCTAGGAAAGATGAGTGGCAAATAGAGTTAGGTCTAGGTTGAGGAGGCTTATGCAAAAGGTAAATGCTCAACCAAAGAATAATTATGCCACCAATGGAGTTAAACAACTAGATCTAGACAGATCTAATGCCGATCTAAAAGACCCAAATGAGATCCACCTATAATTTGGTCAAATTAGAGTGAGGTGGGGCCCACTTAGTGAAATTAGGATGGGAAAGGCACTAGAATGGTTGCTAAATGACAGATCTGGAGTTTAGGGGGTGTTACCCCCAATTTTGATAGGGGTATCCACAGACAAATTAATCAGAGATTGATAAGGAACCCTGACAGAAATTTCATAAGCAAACTAAACTGCTTGTGGATATGCCTAAAGTCTGAACATGCTGCCTTGGTGAAAACATGATGCAGATGTAATTCACTGGTTTGAAAAGAGTTGAAAGACAAATTCTCAAATTTGTTGATACGGATAGCATTTGTGCCTCACCTAATGATCTTGAAAACTTGAAGAACAGTGAGAAGATAAGAGGACTTCAAGCTACTGTTTTTGGCAGGATTGCATATCATTTTAACAGTAAGACGAAACCACATATGAAATTTTTAAAGTTTACAGGGCCCAGAGCAGGTGGTTATCTTCTGGAGTTGGAAGTTCGGGCTTAATTCATTGGCAAACCTTTTATTTAATGGATCACTGTCTCAGTGCTCTATTCGCTCTGATTCTCTGCAGCAGCTCCAGGAAGAGAAGAATTAGAATGGCTCACTTCGAAAGGAAAAAATCAGTGCACATGATGTTGCAAATATTGATGTTCAAATAGGCAATCTGGCTACTTCACTAGAATAGCAGAGAGATTCACAGAGTACATGCTTTTGAGCAGTAGGATGTTAAAAATTTTCAAAGGATTTGCTCCATATTAACAATAACGTGGAGAACTGAGGAACACATTTAACAAACATAAAGGACCCATTTTCTCTCTCAGATGGAACAAGAAAGGAGACTGCCTTCTTAGTGGAAGTATGCATAGATCTGCAATTATATGGGATACCAAGATAGGGGTATCAAAGCAACAGTTTGAGTTTCATTCAAGACCCATTCTCAATGTTGATTGGTGCAGTAATGTCTCTTTTGCCACATGCTCCACAGACAAGATGATATATGTGAACATTTGCCCTATCAAAATATTTTCTGGGCATCAGATAGTTTTTGTTGACGAAGTGAATACAAGCAACTGAAAGACACAAATGTGTGAGGCGATGAAAGGATGAAGTCAATGCCATTAAATGGGACCCTACTGGGACACTTCTTACTTCTGGTTCGGATGACTTGACAACAAAGATATGGAGTATGAAGCAAGACAAGTGTCTGCATGATCTCAAGGGGCACACTAAGGAAATTTATGACATCAAATGGGCAAACATGAGACTCTCCAGAAGCCAGATCTCGAATTGGAAAGTCATATAGAGGACATCTAGGTGCAGAGAGCATGAAGAAAATCTGCCCAGGAAAAATGGTCGACATAGTGATCATATTTCTGTGGCCAAAGAAATCGCTAGCACCACCAACAAGGATCAAGCGGTGAAGATGGTTGCAAGTGTTGGTCGAATCTCCAGTAGGTAATCCACGAATATGTAACCGCAAGCCAAACAGAAAATGCTGAGTTCGACAAACGTCAAGGCGGCAACAATCGTGGATTCGATAATTTTTCTTTGGGATCGGGCCAGGGCTAGTTATATTTTTGAAGACTTGCTCATACATCACGATCTGAATCCACGCATCGATTTTTATTTTTTGTAGCCAATTTGTAAACTCGTATCAACGCTATCTGTCATTAGGTCGAGCTCGGGTCTCCATCAAATAACCCGCACGTAGCAGAGCCTAAATCGGTGGCCCATAGCTAAGACATCGACGTTTTTCTCCACTTAGATCTTGGACCCGCCATTCTATCCGACGCCGAACGGTTTAGTGGTTAGATCAATCCTTTTAACAGGCATATCACTCAGCCGATTGCACTATTATCGGTTCTCACATTTGGAGCAGCCGAGTATCAAAATGGGTGCCACGTGCATCCTCTGTGGATAGATGGAGTTTTTTCAGGCATTAGTTTGGCAGCCAAGCAGTAAGACATGGGTCTGTTGTCCGCCAAACTGCACACCAGCAGCAGAAACCTTTTGAAAGTTGTCTCCCTCACTGGAAAGTGGGGAGAGGTGTGGCCTTGGGGGCAAGCAATGAGCCAGGTACTTGTTATCACATATATAGTAGCCGGGCTACCATACATTATTTTTCTGATTCCAGTACACTATTCAGCCAGTTTCCCTTACATTGGAGATGCTAAGATGAGCATCTATATTGGATCACTATCAGATTGTGGACAGCAGTTGTATTCCCCATGCCATGACTGAGTTTCAAGACACTCAGAGAGATGACTGATATAGCCATTATACCATTAGTACAGAGCAGTCAGTAGTGCTCAGAGTTGCAGCAGCAGTTCCAGAGGACAAGTGATGGTACAGGTTGATGAGCTTTCAGGTATATGACTCAGCAGGTATATCATGGTGTTGTGGTTAGATTGCTTTTATACTTATTCTTATAGCATGTCTTAGCACTTAGTGTCATGATCTGGTGATCATATAGATATTTGGACCTGGTTGATCAATTATATATATTATATTGTCCCTACTCAGACTTAGAAGTTCACTATTCATACTCATTGGTATATACCCTTCTTAGGGAGAATAGAGGTGATCATTCCACCATACCTTGGCTTGCTAGTGTTGGCTCCATTATTCATTGTCTTCATCCATCCATGGCCTACCTTTTAGATTATCACCCTGACTTACTACTTGACTAGTGGCATGGAGGACTTTTCCCCACTGTAGCCTCTGTATTGGATGAGCTTCCCTGTTTATTGTGTCTCGGCTCTGAGTTGGTGACAAAACTTACCTATGGTGAGTTGGAGTTCCTTGGAATTCCCCCTAGTTACTAAAGTTGTGTTGGCTAAACCTGAAACTTTTAGTGCTGCCATGAATACAAAATCTGGAAAAATAAAATGCTATATCTTGTATGAAAAGCCCATTCATGCAATGTGTTTCTAAACACACATGAATGAAAGGTATGCCAAATGAAAATGGCCATGAAAATAAAATGTTATATCTTTTGAAAAAATAAATACCTAGGTAAACAAGCTGTCCATGACACACCTAGAAGTGCTCAGGTAAACAAGTGCCTTAAAAACACACCTGCAGCAGAAAGCCTAAAGAAAAAATGTAAATCTATGCAATGTGTTTGTAAACACACATAGATCAAGGCTATGGAAAATTCAGGCCCAAAAAGCAATGGAACTTAAATGCTACATCTAAACAATTGCTGGCCTTATTTGTATTATGGATTGTGCGCATCTGTGAAGGTGAATAAACCCTCTTTAAACAACTCATCCATTTGTGAGACACCACCATTCCCTGTGTTATTGCTCATTCAGTATATACTATGGTGTATATTCCCTTTCCCTTGCCAAAGTGTCACAAAGTCAAGTCAGTCAAGTCATCCCTAAGCCTAGCCAGTTAATTTAGCCTTCACCCTTCACTAGCAAATTGATCACAACTATGAAGTGAGTATGATCCTGAAAGTCTAGTCTGAGTAATAATAATAATTAACGACACTATACATTTGGATTTAGATCGCCAGTTATGATTACTCTGTGTTATAATTGCTATTTGAATAAGTTGTAGAGCATGTATTAACCTTGACACTTTGCAGCAGCCTTGGATGATGGTCTGAGTTATATTTGGTCTTGGTTAAACCTAGTTTGACCATGGAGGACCATGGGACATGAGATGTTAGACCTTATGATTGATATGGATAGATGATATATGGTCTATGTACACATACATGATGATTCTATGCAGCAGCTACAGGGTTATGATGATGATTCTTGGGGTACAGCAGTTTTTGGTCATTTACAGATCATTATTATTGGCCTTGTTCCGGTATATTGGGTATTTATTTTGATCATGCAGAGACTCATATGGTGTATGAGTACACATCTTGGATGGATTTGGACCTCCTGAGTCCAATGGGACAGTTTGTTTTCAGTTCCGGGCACTTACAGTGATGATTGGGCCTCAGTAGGCTGTCCCAGTGCAGTTTTGGTTTGTCGGAGGCCCTGTCGGAGCAGATGGGATTTTTATCCGGTTGACCTAGGGCGCTGGTGATGGAGGGGGTGGTCCAGCCACTCGTTTTTACCATATTACCCCCCTCCCGGACACACTGGTGCCCTCACCTTGACAGCGCTAGCACTCCAGGAGGCTGTTTGGGGCAGTTTCACGCTTCCCGAGGCATTTCAGGATTGGTAGAAATGGCTATTGAGGAAATCGATTTGGGCTACTGAGGCAAAGTTATGGCATGGGATGATCAGTGATGATAGATCGGGGCCTTCCACACATCCTCCAGCAGTTTCAGCTTCATCGGGGCCCGCATCCATCACTTATGGCACTTTCTGTGGATTTATGAGGTCTTTTTGAGGCCCACGATTTGACTATGGAGGCACGATTTGGTACATTCATGATTATTTATTGGTTATTGTGCTATGGGGATTGACCAAGGAGGGATAAAATTACCCCTTGGACCCACCATAAGCCTCTTATGATATTTTATCATCATGATTTGGTGGGATTCCTCTCTTATAGGGCGATTTTGTCCACTTACATTATATTTTATTAGTGATCCATGTATTTTATTGTTGAGCTCATCTCAACCATTGATTAGACATTTGTATCTTTTAATCTTAGCCACTCATTCAAAAAGTGGTTAGGGTTTTGGTGCCTCTCCTTCCTATTTAAAGGAGAGAGCCTCTCATTGTAAAGGGGACTTTTGGCTTTGGATTATTGGAACAGAAAATTATTATTGCATCTATCTCCAGTGTTGTGGCGAATGTTTTTGGTGTTCGTTCGTTGGTTCTTCCTTTGCACTGAGTTATTGGAGATCTTGTTTGCCATATCTTTGTACCACGATTTTGCATCTACAGGTGGAGGCCGATTTGCTTGGAGGAGGAGGTATTGGTAGGGGAAGACTCTCCCTACTTCTTCTTTGGAGCTCTTCGTTGGTAACAGGAAGTATTACTGTCCCAGGACCTTCTATTTCATGTTACTGTTGCATTTCTCTTGTATTTCTTCCATACTTGATCTTACTGATTGAATTTTCATTCCTTGGTTTGACAGGTAGAGGAAGGCGCGCTTGTGGGCTAGGGCATCAAATTGGCAAGCAAATCAACAATCTCTCATTTGATCTCTGCGGGAATCTTCCTCAACATCAAGGCATCTCATCCACATCACTCAGGTATGATCTCAAGGTAAGTTCTATCTCCATGATCTATCCAATTGTCTAAAATATTTTAAAACCCTAAATTAATTAAAACCCCATTTTACATTTTTTCAGATCTACTTAGATCTAGTGGGTTGTTGGGCATAATATTGAAAACCCACCTCTATAGCATCCACGGAATCCCGGATCTATAGTTTGGTGAGGATTGGCTTCCGTTTGACCCCCCTCCCATGCCAACTTAGCTTCTCCCAAGCAAGGCGCACTTCACTGGTTGAGCAAGTTGACCTAGATCTAGGTGGTGGGTGTTTGAGATTCCACTTGATTTGTCATCTACACATCCAATAACATACACCCAGATTGTTACTTTCCTGAAATTCACCTTGTGGGCCCTATTCCACATTTTAAGGGATTTAATCCCCATTTTGGACCACTTGGAACACTTAAACTCAGATCTACTAAGATCTAACCGTTGGATTGCCACGAAATTATAGATCCATACTCCTACTTGACTAACCTACCCGGATCTAAAGTTTGGATGCCATCCGACTTGTCTTGACCCACCTAACCCCACTTTTAGGCCTCCTTGGGCAAAGTCGCACCACCTTGGAGAAGTGAGTTGACTCACTTCTAGGACGTGGGTACTTGAGATTTTTGGAGATTTGAAACCGGAATAATTCAAAACCTAGGTCTAGACTATCACTTTGTCAAATCTTGCCTTGGGGATAGCATTCCTTGTTTTAAGGGATTGTGGTCCACTTGGGTCAAACCTAGATCTAGACACATTCATCCATCAAGACCTCTATTGCCCACTTGTCCCAAGTACTAGGAGTCCTAAACCACAAGTCAACCATACTTTGACTCCACTTCCCAATTCCCAAGGCACTGGTTTTTCTCCAAGTTAATTCAACTTTCCTAGATTGTTGGATTGACTTGTGGTTTGACTTTTTGCATGGTGAACTAAACCCTTGAAGCTATTATGTATCATGGTCAAGCTTGTCACTTGTACTAGTTAGCCCCAATACAACCCTTAAACTACCCTGCATTGGGCACGGTTCCCAAGGCAGTGGATCTTCCAACATTGAACTAGTACACTCACCCTAGATCTCACTTCAAGCATTGTAAGTCACTTTCACATCAACTATGAACCAAAGCTATACCTAGTGAACCCCTCACTTGGCTTGTGACTTCATCCTTAGGTCTAGGATAAACCATACACCTTACTTCACTTAGAAATACCCTGATTTGGTGTCTTGGTTTTGATCTCTCCTGTCGGGAGTAGATCGGGTCTCCCCCTTTGTTGTCTGGGCTAGATAACATAAAGTGAAGGTTGCCTCGACTGGCGTGACAACCATATACTGGAGGTCGAGGTGATCGTGGTTGCACCTTTTGAGTTGCCCTTCCCTATTGCCATCCATGACTGGATACATCCATAGGGGTAACTACAGCTTAGGTGATAACATTTTTGGCGCCGTTGCCAGGGAGGGCATAGGCTTACCCTGGTCCAACATACTTTTCTTAAAGCCCTCCCATTCTCTTTGCCTAACATTTTGGTATTGAAGGCATAGGGCTTACCTCGGACAAGCTAGTAGTCTTTACTCACTTTCTCCTGCATATACAACGACACATATCTTGGTAGAAGAGTTTAAATCTACCTGGCGACTCCCAATCGTGACTCCGCTGAGGAGCGAGCTCATTTACATCCCTACAACACTAGAATTAAGACAGATCTTATCATTATCTAGAACCCATGGGGTGCATTATTTTGTTTTCAGGCTCTTGATTTTAAAAAATAAATATTAAAATATTAAAAAACAAAAAATATAAAAAATTCAAAAAATTAAAATAAAAAATTATTATCCATGGCTGCTGCTGAGCGACCTAGGACTTTCGGTCGATTGAAAGTTTTTGACTTTTCCAAAATTGTTGGGTATCCTCATCATATTCCTCATCAAGCCTATGAAAGGTTGCCTACTTTCGATGGAAGTTATGAAATCTCTGCTAAAAGGCACCTTGAAAGATTTCGGGAAGTTCTTAACGAGTTGTCCATAACCCATGAGGATGTGTGTATGAAACTATTGGCTTCATCTTTCAAAGAAAGAGCTGGGCTCTGGCTTTCGAATTTGAAACCCAATAGCATTTCCGGATATGACATGTTTGAAAATAAATTCTTAGAAGAATGGGGAAGTGAATTCAATGATATGTACCTTTCGAATCAAATCCAAGATCAAAACCTTCCCCTTTCCGATCCTATTGTTGAATCATTTTCCAGTGAACTGTCAATATCCGGAGATGACCCCTCTTGCCCAATTTCCTTGGAGGATAAGTTTTCCACTTTTGAATTAATTGAAAGTCAAATCACTAATATAAATCGTATGTTTTCAAATTTCTTTTTAGGTAGCCCTAGTCCTGATCCAGAGAAAATTTCTGAGGATGAGCTTTTAGTCAACAAGTCCAGTGAATTTCTTCCTTCGAAAGAACTCATTTTCCATACTAGCTCTACTGATCATTCAATTCCTTATCAGCTTATTGAAGAAGAAGAAAGTAGGGACATAGATCAAGATCCTTTAGTGGTGATTTCGGATGATCATTGTGCAAATAATCAGGATATTTTAAATGAAATTATTAATTTCACCCATGATCAATTAAATGAAAATGATCACTTATCCTCTTATAATTTTAATGATGAATCAATAGAAGTTCACTCTCAAAATGAAGATGAAATAGTGAACCACACTAGATGCTCTAATCTTTGTTCCACCTCTTACAATGAATCTTTAAATTTTCCTTTTTTTATCTTTAATCAGGATAACTTAGAGTTAGATAGTTATGGTCAATCTTGTCTTCAGGTTGTAAATATTAAATTCGATCAAAAGTTTGAAATTATTCCTAGAATAAAGAATGTTTTTCAAAATCCAAGGTCAAACTTGTCTATCCATTTGGGAGAAATTTCATATTTGCAATCCACCCTCCTTTTCCAATTCTTTCAATCGTCTTTGGGTTGGTGCTCTAGTCAATCTTTTGTCTTGGAAATTTTTAATAGGAAGTATAAGCATGATTACATGTTTGGAGAAAAAACACTTCATGTCCATTTACAGTCACTTTGGAACCATAATGTATGTTGTCAACTTATCAATCATTCTTGGTGGCTAGAAAATGTGTTTAAAGATCAATTCCATATTTTCTCCATTTTTGAGCATCAAGTGGGTCTGACTTTGATTTTCCGTCTTTTAAGCTTTAATTTATCCCCACTTGAATTTTTGATCATCAGTCCCAAGGAGAATCAAATTGAGTATATGAGAGAAGTAAATGAAAAAGTTAATTTGTGTGAAAATGAATCAAATCACATGTCTTGTGTCCTTCCTCTATCCATCTCTGAGTTTAACTTGCATAAATTTTATGATCCTATCAGTTCTTTGATGGAGGATGTTTGCATCAGTTAGTCTTCTCCTTGACATAATTTCATATTGCATCATTCAAACCATTCTTCAATTTATGAACAAATCAAGAAGACTGTGCCCTTAAATTTGTTGATCTTTAGCCCAATCTTGACTTGTTCTATTATCAAAAATCAAATAAGAATCATTAACCTATTTGATGAATGGTTGCACTGGATTTATGATTTTACCTAACATTTGTGATGACTGGTTAGATTAGAGTAGGTAGGAACTGAATAAGCCTACTTAGGCAGTAGTTAGTCTTTTCAGCCATTGAGTCTGGCACCTTGTTTATCTCTAAGCTCTTTTGTAAGCTCCTAGTTTAAATGAGTACCTGTCACTTTTCTTTTTCCTACACAATAAATTTCAAATTTTGCAAATTATGTTAGTAGTTTGATTTACTTTCTGCCCTTATATATTTCATGCATTTATATTTCTGACATAGAATAGATTTTATTTCAGTTGGTTTTATATTTTTCCCACACATGCGGCATGAGGTATTTTTGATGTCTGTGAATGCAGAAATAGGTTGCAAGAATAAAAGCTAGAAGCAAAATGGTAGAGTGCTGGATCGCGGATTCGAGTAGCAGAGTTCGAGGACCAGAGATTCTGAGGTTCTCAAGCACTCATTTCAGCAGAGCACTTGTCCCAGCCGGAGCGCTCTTGACTTGGATTTTGGCCAAGTTCAAGAGACTTTGGTTTATTTTAAAGAAGCAGATAGATTGTAGTAGCAGTATATCTCAAAATGAAAAGATTTAAACAATAAGATTGATCAGCAGGATATGAATTACTACTAACAATATTACTTGCAAGATAAAATGAAATAAATGAAGGATTTAGTGTTCTACCAAGCGATTTTACACTAAAGGTGGGATCAACCTCCGAACAAGGTTAACCGCTAGAACCGCCTGCACTTGAGAACCTCCAGCTAGCTAGAAGCTCTACCAAGGAAACCGACGGGGAAGGAAGAGTAACCACAAATTATGTGGTCCTGCCCCTGGGATGGGATCCCAAGGATACAACTTCCGGTCGAAGGCTTGGAAGAGAATTTATCTAAATGCAGAAATAGATTTTAATCTAGGAAAACTTGAAACAAAACTAATCTAAGCATGCATGAAACAAACTTCCCCAAATGGGGAAGGAGAAAGGATGTGTGAGAGGCCTTATCCCACCTAGCCTTTTTATTAAACGGATTACAATTGCCTTTGGGAATTAAACCCTTGAAAGATCATTTTGAAGAAGAGAACAACTTAGTGAAGCAAAATTTATAAGCCCTTAATGGCTTTTACAAAGGAGAATGGTTCTACAATTCTTTTGTTTTGTCTTCTCCTTGGTTTTTGCACTTCTTCAAGCTTTTTGCCTCGTCCTTTATGGATCTATCTTTTAGGCACCTAAGACACAACAAAGCTCCAATACCCGTCATTTGTTAAGCAAATCAAAAAATAAACTGAAACCAAACTAACTAATGCAAAGTATGAGATAATTCCTAAAAAGAACTAACTAAGATCTAACTAATGAGCATAAAATATGAGATCTAACCACTAACTTTTGCAAAGCATGAAATGAAATGCCTAAATGCTAACCCTTGATAAAGAGAAGGCACCAACTAGTACTAACACTTAACAATACTAAAGCAAAAGATAATGCTAATGTTTTAACAAATTTTTAATGTTTTTGTGTGATTTTTAAAGGGTTTTGAAGGATGGACGAAAGGGAGAACTTTGAGAGAGTTAAAGGTAAACAAAGGGGATGATGGGGAAGCTTAAAAGAGGAGGGATGAGAGATAGGGAAAAGCTAAGGAGATGGCAAAAGGGATAGAAGTGTAGAGGCAAGAGGAGAAATCAGATGTAAAAAGAAACCCAAACAGCGGGCATAAGCAAACCAAGCAGTGGGCTGGAGTATGCCCAAACAGTGGGCAAAGTAGGGCCCAAAAAGTGGTGAAAGAAACCCCAAACAGTGGGGTAAAAGAGCTGCAGCAAATGCAAAGAATGAGCAGCAGCAAAGAGAGGACAGCAGTAAGGTAAAAGAGAGAAAAATAGTAAGGAGAAGGCAGCGAAAGGGTGAGCTTACAGCAAGCTGAAAAAAGGGGCAAACAGTGGGCTGTAAAATACCCCAAACAGTGGGTAAGATGCCCAAACAGTGAGGTAGCAAGGTGACTGATAAGGCAGGGAAGAAACAGGCTGAAAAAGATGAGGAAAAAGGGGCAGACTTAGGGGGAGGAGAGGGAGAAAGGGAAGCAAAACGAAAGCTAGGAAGATCTGGGGAAGAAGAAGGCTTAAAAGAAAAGGGCTAGCAAGTCAAGTAAAAAGGGATTCAAAGAGAAAACAAGAGAGCTAGAAGAGAGAAGCTCATAGATCCAAGTAACCAATGTTTAAATGAAAGTTTTTTGTGTTGATGGACGAGGCTAGAAAGATTAGAAACGCTTGAACCCTGCAAACAAAAATCATCAACAATGGAGTTCCTGCATAGTGAAGGTATTAGATGCCAAAAACTTCTACTAGATGCAATCCCTGAAGACACAAACAACCAACAACAAATTCGATTAGAAGCCTAAGTACTAGATTGTTAGTCTTCAATAAGCATACAATAATCGAAATTTGAAATCAAGGAGTAGGGTGAAAGAGATATTACTTCATCATAGAATGAAGACACAATGCCAAGAGCCAATGCAAGTGACCTCCAAAGTCGAAAATATTTTATTAAACAAGAGAGTGCTTACAATTTTCACCAGAGTTTCTTTGCACATGAATCCATCTTTTAGAAAGCCAAAGGCCTCTATATTTATACAACAAAGAGAGAGCATGAGAGAGGCAAATCGAATTGGCAAAGAGAGAGCCAAGCACATCGAATTCCACCAACTAACTGGAGACAAACCCCACGATTTGTGCATATTGGAGTTTGTAGTTTGGTGTGATTGGGGAGGTGGCAGCCATTTCCTTTGGAACCAACGCCCACCCAATGGAAAACTCGCCCACCACAAATGCCGATTGGAACTCACGCATGCTTGAATGGGGAGCCGTAGCCATACGGTCAACAAAAAGATGAAACCCACGTCACTCTCCTCTAAACCAATTCGTAACCTCTCACACTAAATTAGCATGTGATTAAATATTACAATGGTGGGACATCACACTATAGCCCTTATTTGCTCAACTCGTGAGCTTTGTTGACGTGGAGAGAGACCCACGTGAGCCATTTCAATTTAATCCAAAAATCAAAAATTTTGACTTTTGAAACATGTGACTTTAATCTTTAAGTGGTCGTATACTCCATTCCATCCATATTCAACCTTTTCAAAACATTAAAATAATGTTTTTTGACTTATTTGATTTTTTTGTCAAAAGTGTATTTTGTCATTTTTTAGCCAAAATGATGCATTTTTAGCCAAAACTGCTCCTGGGGTGATGTAACTGCCCGGAAACTGAAGAATGAAGGTGCCAAGGTGAAGAGGATGCTCTGATCGTCAAAACGAGCCTCCCCACGCCCAATTCCGCCTCCGGATGAGGTTTTTATCACTTCTTGAAAATTTTTAATTAAACCATTAAAAAATGGTTTAATTTTATGAAAAAATTATTTTTGCCGAAATCAAACGAAGCTCCTAGAGGACCTAGTGCATGTTCATACAACTCAATCGATGTGGCTAACACGTAAAAAATCTTAGACACAAGACTCTAATAACCACCTTAGGTTTTGACCACCATGGGAAATACTCCAGCTTTGGAGGGTTGAGTGAAAAACTCAGAGATTATACGCCACTGATGAGTAGCGCATAATTCCTAAGGAAAAAACACTCTAGAGTATCCCCCAAATGGCTAAACCTACGGATAGCCAAGTCTTTTATAAAAGGAGCCCGTTTAGACCAACTTTTTACATTTTCCCCATGGGGGTATGAACATGCAGTTATTACAAATGGGGCAAAATTGCCCTGAAATTGACTTCTGAACTTCTGAATGCTGATGATGAACATGAATCATGTTCAATAAATTGGAGGCTCATCGAAAGTTCAACTATTTGTACAAAATAGGTGATAACAGGGTCCACCCGCATTTTCTTATTGACAGCCAAACATTAAACTGGGTCCACGTTTGAATGAGAAATCGATGTGTGGGATTTTTCTTTTTTGTTAAAGTCACTTCCAGGCAGTTCGAACTCTTTGTTATAGGAGAGAAAAGTGTATTTTCACTTTACTTCTATTTATTATTTTATTATTTTTAAAGTAGGTGAGTTTTTGGGTTATTAAAGAGACCAGCTCTCTTCATTGTAGTGATGGAAAAACTTGGGATTTTTCTCCCCTTGAGCGTAATAGAAAAAATATCATGGGATTCTTTGGATAAATTCAGAGTTCTCTTTCTCTTTGTATGCCATTTCTATTTGTTTGCCATCTTTCATCTTGTCTGAGGCGATACCTCTCTTAGTTCATTTCTTTCGATTCTTAAGTTGGGATCATCTGAATAGAAGGCTAACAATCTAGCACAACTTTATTTGACCCATGTTTTTCTCTTAAGTTTTGCGGCTTTCAGGTATTCTCTAGTGCAAGAGCTCTTAGTTGGTCATTACATTCACCTGGCAGCAAGGCCCATTTGAGCTCTCTTCTTGACTCCATTCGCCCCTCTGATATACTGGCACTGGCCATTTCTTCGAGGACTGATCCTCCCATCTTTCCCATCACAATTTTAAAATACATCTTTGTTACATTCGTTTCTCTAAGGTAGCCTCTTCATATCACCTTGCCCCCCCGTTGCACCTGCCTTAGCGATCCTACCTTAGGGATACCCCCCCTAGAGTTGGAGAAGAGCCAACCTAAAGCGAAGAGGAGAGGAGTGTGGTGACATTGGCATCTCTCCTGAGAGAGTTGTCATCCAACTGGTGTGTTACATTTTGGGCTTCAACAACACGCATGCCATTTTGGGAGACAACAGGGGCCAAATTAGCAACACCCACATGACAGATCTGGAAAATTGACTAAAAACCCACATGTGCGTCCTCCCCTAGATATGGCCAGTGCTTGGATCTGAGGGTAAATGGAGTCAGATTTCCAACAAACTTGGTCTCTAAGGTTTATTAATTATTTTAGAAGTGGGATTTAGTTATGAAGCCCAAATTATCGCCTAATCTATCAGATCTATAAAATGAGGGTTTTAACAATGAGGTTTTTGAATGACAATTGGGTAGAATAGATGAAAATCAATACGTACCTTATAGATCTTACCTCAAGAGCTTGTGGCCGACAAGTACACCGATGATCCTTTCAACTAGTTACAATTCCAAGTGAGATCCAATTGATTTCAAGCAAAAACGTGTGGGTCCAAGGAGGAAGTGTGTCGTCTTCACCTACAAAATTCAAACAACCCAAGTTAGATTTGATCCATAGATGAAAGAAGAACTATGCATGACATATCACATAGAATAAACCAATGGAAAAAATCACAATTGAAAAACTCCCTAAGAGATGAAAACGTCCTGCCCAAGAAGAGATGGGGAGACCCCATAATCGCCCCTCCAAGCAAGTCGCACCCCTGCAAAAGATGAATTCGGCCTCCATAGAAATATGTTGAAATCACATGAAATCCACTGAGATGTCTAAATGAAAGGCATTCCAATCACGTACGAGAAAATTCATCAAAGCATGAGAAGTAGATCTGCAAAATAATATTTTATTCCAAAAATTCCAGAGCCCAAGGTGCCTTTACAATGAGGGGGGCCTCCTCCTTAAATAGGAATGAAAGAGACCAAATCCCTAACCACTTTCTGAATGAGTGGTCGAGATCAAAAGATACAACAATAATAATCAACTGCTAAGATGAGCCATAATTACGATACATGGATCAACTCACAAATAGAGGGGGGCGCACTCACTAAAACGCTCTAGGGGGACGTACCACATGACAAGTGACTAAGACACGTGAATAAATCACATGGTGGGGCTATGAGGTGATTATATGCTTCACTAGCATCACCCCATAGCACAATAATAAATAATATGACCCTATGACATCATAAAGTGACAAAGTGACCAAATCGTGGCCCCCTCAAAAGCATAAATAAATAGCTCGGAGTGTGTGTGGACCCCACTAAATGCTGCAAGCTGTGCCAAAAGGTATGGGATGCATCAAAAAAATCCTCTGAACAAACCTCATGCTAATTGCTTGCCTCAATTGCCCAAATCGTTTTCCTTAGTGACCATTTTATTCCATTTTTTATCCTCAGAAAATCACCTGTAAATAATGAAATGCATGTAGATCTCTTCCTGGTGCCTTGGGCACAAATCTGACTGCATCAAAAAGTCTGGGAGAATGGTAATATGGTAATAACAAGTGGCTAGACCCAATACTCCCTCTATAGCGCCCTAGGAGAACGAAATAGATCTCAAATTGTGTTGTCAGGCCATTTCATAATGGCTATTATGCAATAAAATGATAATCTGACTGTAATCTCATCTGAGAGTGCCTAAAACTGATATGAGTGTGCCAATGGACTCAGAAGGCCCAAATGTAGTAGATATGAGTACTCATACACCTTGTGACCACCTGGATAATCATCTTTAAGCTCAACCATGCCCGGACAAATTAAAATAATGGTTTGTAAATAATAATAATAATAAAAAAATCCATCAAACCATCATATGAAACCTGTGTCTGCTGCGTGGAACCATGAAATTGGCATCATAGGACCATAAATAATCAATCTCGAACATCATTGGTCCAACTCATCTCAAATCCTACAATTGACTTGGTCAAACTTGGTTGACCAGGTCAAGATTGATCAAAATAATGACCCAGGCTCAAAATGCCTGATGTTGCAAGTGCAAATGGATAAGATATACTCTCTTTAATTATTTCAATAGCAAGACTAAAGTATAAAGTAGCATTTCACTAGCGATTAAGCAATTAGTACATCAAATATAAGTCCAAAAACAAAACAATCAATTACTCAGAAAAGACCCTCAAGTGTATACTCATTTCATGGACGTGACCATTTTGCTAGGAGTGGGTGAACGTGAAAAATACAAGGCTAGGATAAGGGGATGAATTTACAATCTTCAACACTTTAACACTTTGGATAAAGGGAAAAAGGGAGACTCACTTATGCATATGTTGGACAGAAAACACACAAGGAATGGCAGTGTCTCACAATTGGAATGAGTTGATTTGAGAGGTGTTTATTCAATTTTTAGCAAATGTCTACAGCTCACATTCAAGCTAGAACCAGCTCTGTGAGGATCTTTTCTAGAACCACCGTGACTGGGTGCACAACTAACCGTAACTTGAGGTTCTAGGGGACACTTAGAATTAGCTGTCCCTTACTCCATCTCACATCCCAACCCATAAGCTCCTTGAGGAATTAATCATTACATTTTTTATTATGGCCAGCTGTCTTTGGATTTAGTATATATTTAACCACTGCTTTTAGGCCTTATGTCCCTTTGGATTTTTCATGTGCTTAGAAGCACAACTAATTGCAGCTTTTATCCAGGGTGCTTTTTCATTTCATTTCATAACCCTTTTTCATTGTGCTGAAAAGCACAGTTTTAATTCATTTCCATGGGCTTGCACATAAGATATAATAATAGTTCACATATGCATGTAATGATGGTAGTACATTTTGCTTCAAGTCTAGCCGACACAACTAAAGCAACTAGGGGGATCATCCACAATCAGGACCAAACATCGGGGGGAACCGACCAAAGACATCAAGGCTTCAAATCCAACTCACCTAAGCTCAGGAACCAACATTAGCGGGTTTCCTTGGCCCAGAAGGATCAAGGCTTCGGCAAGTTCTGTTGCACAACTCAAAGCCGAGACACAAAACAACAGGGAATTTATCCAACATAGAGGCAAAAGTGGGGAGGTCCTCCATATCACAGGCTGAGGTGTAAGTCAAGGTAAAACCAAATGCGGAAGAGAATCGATGGATAGGGAAAGGGATAGGTGATTCCATAACTAGCAATCCATAAATGGTGGGAATGACCACGTCCATACTACTTAAGAGGGTACAACCAACGAGTATAAACAAGAAATTCTTATTCCGAGTAATTACATCAATTTAGCTCCGGACAGTCAATCAGTAAGCATATCCAAATATATATATATATATATATATATATATATATATATATATGTCGCCCGATCATGACCACTAAATACCTAGTCAAGCTACTAAGATAAGCAAAAGAGCAAGGTAAACATATCTAGAGCACAACAATATACCTATTGGGACATATACCTATATTTATCATCTGGATCATGAATCGTCACGGGAACACTACTTTGTATGGAGGAGAATGGTCACCTTAGTGATCAAATCTGAGGTCATCAAGCTCAGTCATGGCATAAGGCTCATCATGTCTGCTCTAAGGCTGCTATGCTACATGAGTGATCATCAAAAGAATATTGCTCATCATAGATTGATCTCATAAAAAATGTGTAACGGCCTGGCTCAAAAATATACAGGAAACTGCTCTGCAATCATGGTAGCCCGGCTACTATGGATGTGATAACAAATGGATTTTTTGCAAGCCGCCAGAGTTGTGAACATGTTTAATGCTCATCATTAGTGTTCAGAAGTTCATTAAGCCAAATTTTTGGCCCTTTGTAAAATTCGCATGTCCAGACCCCCTTGGGGGAATTTTAATAAGTTTGTCTAAGCATGGTCATTTTGTAAAAGCCGGGCCCCCTTGGTATTTTTTAGAAAAATTTTATGAACCAAAATTTTATCCTTTTAAACCCCAAGAGTCTCTTTTCAGGCACGTACTCGGGCAAGCCCTTGTACAGAAACCCTACTTCGGGAAAGCAAGGGAGGCGTTTTGAGTTTGTAAAAAAAATGATAAAACTATGTTTTGAGTGAACTTGTGGCCCGCCAGTGGAATGGACCCACAATGTTGATTTTAAGCCTAGTTTAATTTTATTAAGTGCGGAAATGAAATCTAAACTAAAAAAATTTAAAATCTAGGTGCTCCGGATGGCCTGGATCCTCGAAAATTGGTCAGCATTTCTCTCTACCTGTTCGTCAAATGCTACAAATCAGCAAGCAAACATCAGTAAAAAATGCCCAAAAACACTTTAAGAGTGTATTTGGGACACCTGCTAAAAATCCAGAAAAATCTAAGTTAAAATGACGGAAATTAACCAAGTAAAGCAAGCAATGGGGCTTGCTTACTTGGGATCTTTGCTAGCTTTTAATGGTTGCAAATTACAAGCTCTAGGACAGCCAGATAACACTTTAAAAATCAGAGCCAACAACACAGCTGAAAACTTTTGAAAAATTTGACAATTTAAACAGTTTTTGAAAGGAAAGTGCTAGATAAACAAGAAGGCTTTGATCTAATAACAATGAACTCTTTACGAAATGAAAGATTAAAACTTCTTAATAACAGAATTTGATCTATTTAAGATTTTAACAGCAGTATATAAATCAGATCCACTTTTCGATTAGTAACTAGTAACCATAAAATTTGATTTTTTGAATATGAGAGAGAGAGATGGAACAAATCCTTCGTTGAAATCCGAAGCTTTTGGAGATGGTTTAGTGATATTCGAAGGGACTATATCTGCAAACGATGATTAGAAAAAGGGGAAACAAACAAGATCCTCCTTCTTGCCAACTCAAGAAAACACCTGCACATCACAGACCTCACCAACAAAAATTAAAGTGTAGATATACACTCACAGGAAACTACTGTTGCATGTCCATAAACAAATGAAAAATGCAAAAATAATCTCTTACCAAGCACACATCACTAAGCTGCTGCAATAAACAAATTGAAACAACTTATCTCATAGATTGGTAACAATCTTTCCGATGAGCACACCACACCCTTGAAGAATGAAGCTTATACGCAAGTCATCTTGGAAAAAGACACAAGATAGTACATCCACATATAACAAAAACACTACAAGTTGACCTCCAAAGTCTTCTTTATTCACACTTAAAACCAAAATGAGTATTACAATGATATGTCTCTTGCTCCAATTCTCACTAGTGAACAATGGAGACAAAGCTTTAATTTATAGGAAAAATGGCCAAGTGAGGAAGGGCGCACTTGCTAAAGGAGAGTGGGAGTGGTGGCATAAATGAAGGAGAGGATGGGGCTGCGTTTTCCTTGAAAAGAGTTGCTATAGCAGCTACTAATGAGCCCCACGTGACAGCCATGACATAGGCTTCCATTTCCTTGAATCGTGGGCATGCCCACTACACCAAATGTGCCCAAAGTGAAGGTGAATGCGCCCAAGTGAAGGTGGGGACACACTCCCCTAAATTGGGGCTGCCAACTCTCTTACAAAACAGCCAAAAACTCTCCCCTAAAAGTGCTGGTCGAAATCAGACCACTAATTGCTCAAAAAAAAATTTATGTTTTAAAGTTGTTTTTCCAATTTTTTTTATTTTTTCGTGACTTTTTTTACCTTTTTTGGGTTTTTTGGCTATAGGTAAAAATTTAAGCATCCAAACATTAGGAAAAGTGGGTTTAGGGGTTAAGGGGGTGCTCTGAGTTAGAGAACGAGCACCCCTAAGGCAAAAAAGACCTCCAGACGCCACTTCTAGGCCAATTACAAATTTTTTAATTGAACCATTAAAAAATGGCCCAATTTACGGAAAAAATAAACCTTGCCGAAAATTAAAAACCAACCTAGGGGGACTTTGCACATGTCCATATGACTCAAAAATAATGCCTAGCATGTTCATATACATTGACGCATAGACTTTAACAACCCCCTAAGGCCTGTCAGCCTCCCCAGGCATTCCAGCTTTGGAGCAGGAGAAAAACCCAAAAATTATGTTATGCACGAATGCAAGACATAATAACTAGGTGAAAAAACTCCTTGGAATACCTGACTTAGCCAAAAAGTCCTAGGGAACCAAGTCTTTTACAAAACACCATGCTAGTACGTTTTATTACAAACCCCACACGGCCATGGACATGTGGAAAAAAGTTAAAACGGGGGCCCTTTAAAAGGCCAGCTGGATATCAAATCATCAAAGACGAACATGTATCATGTTCAACTCTCCCGCTCGCTTGATAATCCAACCAAGTACAACTTAGTTGGCAACACACCCAGTCATGGTGGTTCTAGAAAAAATCCTCACGGAGTCTGTTGAAGGCACGGATGTGAGTTGCAAGGTGTGTGTTAGATGATTAGTGGTTATTTCCCTGCACTATACCCATTTGTGAGGCACCGCCCTTCCCTTGTGTTATCATGGTATGCTTATGTTAGTGGGTTCCGCTTCCCCCGTTTATCCAAAGGGTCACATGGTCATGGTCTTTGTCCTTCCCCTATCTCTTCACCTCGTTTATCCACCTCACCCAAAGTTAGCTAAGTGACCAAGTCTATAAGTGTGCCTAGCAGTTTTTGAGTCTTTGTTGGAGGTGGTGGGCCCACCTCACCTGGGGCCTGTTTCTATTGAGATATTATTTATTATTATCACCATGTCATCGTTATATGTTTTTAGTAATGTACTAACATAAATAAGGAACCTTGGCATTCCATGTTGCATGCAGGTTTCAGCCATTGCCATTTTGACCAGGCTAAAACAACCCAAAGGCACCCCCTAGACACTCATTTGTATGTTGTGAGGGCCCCACGAGTGGCCCCTCTTCTCCCTTAGGCACATGAGGGTAATTCACCCCCCCTCCTCCACTCCATCTCAACCATTTGTTTGGCCTCTTAGGGATTGAATCCCAGCCATTCGTTTTGGTGGGAATGGGGTTTGGATTTGGAGCTCTCTCTATAAGAGAGTAAGCTCACCCATTTGTATGTTCCTCTTGGCATTTGGATACTTGAGACTGAGTTATAGAGACACATTTCTCCCGGTTTACTTGAGTGATGGTGTTTATTGTGTGATGTATTGGTTGTCAGCTAGCATCCATTGCATTGTTGAGTTGATTAGTGATTTTCCCATCTATCTAGAGTTGGTTCGATTTGCAGGTTCACTGGCCATTTGGAGAGAGGCGCATTTCTTGGGGTGTGCTGCTCCACACTTGCTCCAATCTCCGGAGCATTAACAAGGGAAGTGTTATTTACATTTGTATTTCATTTCCCTTCATAATTTGTCAGTTATTTGCTGTGTTAACTCATGATTTGCTACAAATTCTGATTTTATCTCTTTGTGGCAGGTTGCTAGGGCACACTTGGGCTCCAGTTCGCTCCAAACGCTCAAGGAAAATTATTGGTTGCTAAGTATTTGATCTTTCGGGGTTAGTCTTCATGCAACACACAATATTTCACCGCCATTTCAAGTAAGTTTCTATGCTTGTTTCTCTTAGCTCATTTTCATTGTGAATGTTAAGCTGGAAAACACTAAAATAAACCTTAAAATTAAAAATACAAAAATTTCACCATTAAAAAACTTATTTTCTTTACAAACCCACTTCCAAAATTATTTTAAGAGTCCAGTTCCAAAGTTTTAGATCATTTCGACTCCATTTGCCCATACCCATAGGCACTAGTAATTTTCAGATTGCGTCCTCCTTGGGTAGACTGCTTACTCACGCAACTGGGGTCTTTTCTGGGTTTTGGGTGTGCTTGATTCGTGTTTTAATTGCCATATTATTATTTGAAATCAAGTTATCATTTGCTAGAAGTATTTAAAAACGCTAATCTGTTGCTGCCCTAGGCTTGTTAAATCACTTAACCAATCCTCTTCCTTTGGCAGAATTTCATCATTTCACCACTTCTAGTTTATTGTGCTCCCTAGTTATTTTCCAGCCACTAAATTGTTGTCTCACTGCATCTACTTCATTACATTTGAGATCTGGTCACATTCCATACCACACTTATTTCATCTTGGTGTCCAATCTTTGGCTGGAATCGAGCTTGGGTTCACTTGACACTCATCTCTTGTTTGCGTTTGTTTATCTTTTGAGATTTGGGTGTCTATTTTTGGTCCTCAACCATCGCTGGTTGAGCAGGGTCTCCCCCTTGACTTGGCTACTTGCCTTGTCTAAAGCGACAAACACCTCGTCTGGTGTGACGACCGTTCTTTGAACGATGGACTTGGTGTTTGCAGGTGTCACCTGCCTGGTTGCTTGCCCTCTACCATCCCGGACGGGATATCTTCATTAGCAGCTAGAGTCTGTGTGATAACAGTTCCCTCTCAGGTGTGCATTTCGATTGCAACATTTATGGCGCCGTTGCCAGGGACAAATCTTTTGTTTCCCAGAATACGACTTTTTGATTTTTTATCTTTTGTTTTTTGCTTTGTTTGATAAATCTTTAGATCCAGTATTTTAAATGCATATTTTTTATTCCACATGGCGACTCCGCTAAATGGATAAAACCCTTGTTTCTCACGAATTTGTTGAGACTTGTTGTGTGTAGATGAGCCCATGCAACGTAGTAGAAAATCTTTAAAGCTTATTATTCGATTGCTCCACTGGAATGACTTGGTGTGAACATAGTGCATCATTATGGAGCAGTATCAAGAAGACATTTACTCTCCGATTGAATTTAGACACATCCCTGGCTTCCCACATAAAGAGCCTAAGACATATATAGATAATAATCTTCCCAGCTTTTGCGGAAGGCGTGATTCAACCATCCTTCACATTACATCCTTTATCAAGGTCATAACCAAGTTCAATATATTACATGAAGATAATTGGATGCATATTTTTATATGTACGCTAGAGGAAGATGTTGAGGACTAGTTTTACGATCATCTTCCTAATAAATGCATTTTGTCCATGTCAAGTTTCTTTGGGATTTTCCTTGAGAAGTGACATAATGACGAGAGTGATATGGAAAGTTTCATCAATGAATCCCATACCCATGCACCCTGGAAAGAGCATCATATGGAAACCAGTGTACAACCTAAAGATTTGATGAAACTAGAGGAACCTATGAATTCCATTATTGAGCATCATCTCCATGATGATCCTATTAATGAGCTTCATGAAGCACTTTTAATTGAAGACATGGTTGAAGACCCTCCTCATGTCATCATAACAAAAATCATTGAAGATCTTGAGCTATCCCTGGATTGTTTTAGTGAAGATGATCACACATGTATGGCAGATTTACCTCATGAAGAAATTCATGATGAAATTTGGGGTGTGTATGATAACACTCCTCCTTGTTCTCCACTTAGCAATGAAGCTTTGGAAAATTTTGCTCCTTGTAAATTCTTTAAAACCAAGCCTTTTGAAGATCATTTTTATGAACATGAGGATAGCCACAGATATCATGAAATTCATGAAGACTCCCCCATATTTGACAAAGATGTGGATGATGACTATTGGACATACATTGAAAAACCTATTTTTGATGTATCAAGAGAACGGAGTGTTGATATTGAAAGCTTGGGACATTTGGACATGGAAGAATAGCATGCTAGTTGTTCATATGAGCAGTCAGATCCATGCATGAGTATCAACAATGAGGACTTGGAGAAGCAATACAGTGAAGAGTCAGATCAGATACAGCCAATTAAAGATCAGTCTCAGCCGTCATCTTCACATACATAGGTCCCCTATCATTCGGAGCAGTTTTGAGCTTACACAGAGAGTTATCATCTGATAAGTCCATTTGAACAGTGTGATAAGGTAGTTGATCTGCTTTTACATACAGACTTATATCTTAGTCCTATCCAATCTTGGATAGAAGAAACCTACGGGAGGACTTACCATTTTGGGAGGCAATTCAACGACACTTTACATACCTATGATCTCCCATCAGGCCTTCCCATCTAGAAATCTTATCCAGGTTTGCGTTTCTTAAGTAGATTTTCCTTGCTTTGGAAGGTAACCAAACGCAAGGTCAGAAACTTTACAATCGATGAAATGTTAAGTTGGTTTCATTGGATTTTTCATTTTACTTAGTAATTTCATTATGTTATGCTTAGTAATTTCAAAGTGAGCATTTGCTTTCTGCATTTCATTTTCAATACTTTCCTTCTATGTACTTAGGAAGTTTTCTTAGTTTCATTTTCAAAATAAATGCAAATGGTGGTTCATTGGATTTTTATAAAACTTGTTCTACTAAGGTTCTTTCTGTCAAGTTGATATGTTGTTACAGGCTATATCTATATACCAAAGATTCTGGTGTTCTCGCATCCTCTCCTTGCCTAAAGGCCAGATCAAGCACACATCCCGCGGCTGGAGCCAGATTTTACCTCCTAATTTGTACATTAGGTGGATTTCTTGCGAGCCGCCAGAGTTGTGAACATGTTCAATGTTCATCATCAGTATTCAGAAATTCATCCGGCCAAATTTTTGGCTCTTTGTAAAATTCGCATGTCCAAACCCCCTTGGGGGAATTGTAATAAGTTGGTTTAAGCATGGTCATTTTGTAAAAGGTTTGGCCTACTTTAGTTTTAGCTATCAAGGGGATACTCTAGAGTGTTTTTTCCTTAGGAATTATGCGTTGCGTTTCAATGCCATATAATTCCTGAGTTTTTCACTCACACCTCCAAAGCTGGAGTATTTTCCATGGTGGTCAAACCTTGGGAGGTTATTAAAGCCTAAGTGTCTATGTATTTTTACATGCTATCCATCAGTAATGAGTCATATTGACATGCACTAGGACCCCTAGGAGTTTGAGTCAATTCCGATAAAAATAAAAGTTTTCGTAAAATTAGACCATTTTTAATGGTTTAATTGGAAATTTTCAAATTGTAATAAAAGTATGGTCTGGAGGCGGAATTTCACGCAAGGATGCTCGTATTCACACTCGGAGCGTCCTCTTTACCCCGAAGCCCACTTTTCCTAGGTTTCGGGTGATTAAATTGTCACTTATGGCAATTTTCCCTAGAGAGGCGACAAAATGACCATTAAACGCTAAAAGTGCTACAGATTGCACAAAAGGACAAAGATAAGAAAAAAAAACATGATTAAAAAAATATGGGAAAAGGTGGCAAATTAGTCTTATATGATGTGCAACCTCTTTAAAGTGGAAAAGCATGGTCTGAAAGTCAAGTTTTTAAAGTGGTAGGTGATATCATAATTGAAAGATGCGCCATCCTTCACCTGGGGGCGTCATTCTTCTTGTGTGGTAGCTCGTAAAGATGGAGATGGTTCCAATGTGAAGAGGGGTAGATGGCATCCATCTCACCTTCAATCACAACAATCAAAGCATTAGTTAGTGTTTAAATCAAGCGTGGATCTCTCCATTGATCAAGGGATGCGCCCCTCCATCTCATGAGCCCCTTGTCACCAACTTATTTGCACCATAGTTGGATTATTTGAAGAGCCGCCATATGAAAAACATGATAAGTGTTTGTGTTCTAGTGTATCAAATGATCCATCCTTTATGCTTAGCCAACTTTGGCTAACCAGTTTTATTTTTCAGTCAAAATGACCATGGCCCCACGGGGTTTGTAATAAGTGTGCTAGTAGGATTTTTTAGTGGCTCGGTACCCCATGACTTGGTTATGAAACTAAGGCATCCCAGGGTGTTTTTTCCCTTGTTAATTATGCTTTGCCTATAGCCGAGTAATAATCGACGAGGTTTTCTCCTGCTTCCTCCAAAGCTGGAATGCCCGATTTTGAAAATTGAGCCTTGGGGGGTTATTAGAGTCCAACTGATGTGTATAAGCCTACTAGACACCATGTATGTCTTAGATGGTCATTTTATGGGATCCTCGTCCAATAAAAACATTGTCCGAAAAAATTTTACAGGACGCATTGGATTGAGTTTTAATTATTTTTAATTATTTTTCCAAATATTTAATTGAAAAAATCTAATTTGTAATATGTCAGTCATCCGAGATCCGAATTCAGAGTTTGAAGGCTTAAATCATAAGCCAAAAATCACACATGACCCACGGACCAGCTTATCCTAAGTTTCGGATGTCAATTTAGCCTCATAATTAATAATTTCTCGAAAAACTCATTTACAGAGAAATTATTAATTAAAATATTAAAAATGAATATTTTGGAGATAATCCAAAGCTCTCCAAAATAAACCAAAAAGAATGAAAGAAAAGGCTAAATGACATGGCACAGGGTATTGATGAAGATTCCAATCAACTCCAAAAGCATTCAGTGAAGCATCCAGTCACCAGCAGTTGATCTCTTAAAGGAATTTCGTGTTCCTTCATTAAAAATTCGATTTAGTAAGGTGTCAATTGATTGATGGTTTGTTGAGATTGTAATTAAAGCTATGGTGGGCGTCGTAGCCACCTCATGGGATTGGCTCCCATTGTACACAAGTTCCATTGATTATAACTCGAGTTCTTGTTTCCCATGAGAACTCACACTTTCCTCCATAAAGCTCACGTCAATCCTACTTGGCAACTTCATATTGGATGGGTGAATATCACGAGGTAGGGATGGGGGCGCCTTGTCAAGGTGGAGGCCACCTCCCCATCCACATCACATGCAACTCGATTCTATATCATGGATTAGCACTCCAAGTTTACTTTGACATGGATTTGATTGGATCATGATTGGAAATTCGAATTTGTGATTATGCCATTGGTTCCTTCATTAGCCAATTCGAATTTGGGCTCTAAAGCTCTTGTATTTTGTATAAGTAGAGGCTCTTGGAGCTCTCTTCTTCATGGATTTTTTGGGCAAACTTACTCTGCCAGATTGTAAATGTGTTATAGCTTTTGCTAATTGAAATAAAGTGACTTTCGAGGTCCATATGGTGTGTTGAGTCATGTCATGGGAAATGCTTCATCTATATCAAGGTGATTTTGTTCTTGTTTATTACTTGCAGTTCACTATTTTGATCAAATTGTTAGCTTCGAAGGCTTTATTAAGTCCATAGGATGGGCATTTGAGTTCAATTTGTCCATTTATGCTGGGTTGTATGTGATTTGGAAGGAGTAGACTGTAGTTGGAAATACTTATACTCTTCTAATCCTATTTTGCTTTGCATACTATATTTGATCAAGATGTGTTTGTGAGTGGTTTCTTATGCAGATCTCCTAGGTTTGAAGAGAAGTTTGAGCTCAGTTGCTTCTCTCATCTCTTCAAAAGACCTTTTTTCTGACATTGTGTGCATTTCAGGGCCTCCTAAAGTCGATCTCAAGCATTAAAAAGTTTGGCAAAAGACACTACTTCAAGGATTCATCTCTTAAATCTATCTTTCTTTCTGGTTACTTGGTTACTATTCTGAGTAGTGGATCTTCAAATGTATCATTTCCACACTCTTCTCTGTCTTCTTATATGTAAGTTTTGTCAAGGGAAAGTAGCTTGGGATTTGATCCCAAGTGCCACATAATTTTGTGGCTACTTCTCTTTCCCCACTAGCATCCTTGCATGCATCCAGCTAGCTGGAAGGTTTTCGGGACTAGTGTTCTAGTGGTTGTTGCCGCCTGGTTCCACAACTGGGAAAACGCAAAAGAAGTCTTCAAGCTGTTGGTGTGGACTTAAGGGCAAGTCAGAGTCAAGTGCTGTCACTTGGGACTCGACTCCTCCATCTAGGATTTCCTAGTGAAGCCAAGGCGGGTGGACCCTAAAAATGAAAACAAACTATGGTGTCTAATCTAGGAGTTAGAAATATTTTTTGAAAATCAAGCTAACGCAGCATACATTTATATATATAAAGCAAAGCATCATTCATCAACATTTCATTTGCAAATATTCAACATTATCATCATAAACAACATTCATCAACAACATGAAATATGATAGTTTAAACCAGTGCCTGAATGGAGTCGAAAAATATGCATGAACTGAAAAAGTAAATGTTGTGCAAGTACTCTTGGTTTATTTTAATTTAAATGTGGTAGTGATCTTTTTAGTAGGGCTGGTGGGTTCCCGATATACGCGAAGGTATGGGGAACATGTCCGGAATTTTGATGTGTGGCATCTCACTCAGACTTGGGCTGAATCGGAGTCTCAAGGAGGTGTTCAGATGCTGTACCAACGAGTGCAATCCTAACGGTTTCCAAGAGGTCGCTACTCAGTTTTGTCCCAAGTCCTCTGAAAAATTTCCCCACGACAACAAAATACTCACATTGTGCCGGATTTTCACAAAAAGATTTGTTTATTGGGGTGGTGTTAGATCCTATTACTAGTCATCTGCCCCTTTCTGATGCGTACCAACATGATCAGACTAAGCTACAAGTTGGCCACAGAGCATACGGGAGAAAACCTTCGAAATTTTTAAAAAAATTGATGAACCAAAATTTTATCTTTTAAAACCAAGAGTCTCTTTTCACGCCAGTACTCGGACAAGCCCTTGTTCTCAAACCCTACTTCGGGAAAGCAAGGGGGCGTTTGAGTTTGTAAAAAAAAATGATAAAATCTATGTCCTGAGTGAACTTGTGGCCCGCAAGTGGAACAGACCAACAAGGTAAATTTTAACCCTAGTAAGTTTTTATTAAATGCGGAAAATGAAATCTAAGCTAAAATAATGCAAACCACGAAAAATTGAGTCGACACTGTTTTCCCCCCTGGCGGGATGGGGTGTGGGCGCTTGGTTAGTCCACTTGCTTTCGTTTAATATTTTAGTTACAATGCAATAGAAATGCCCCAGTCTTTTATTGACTTAGTGGCTTACAAAAAATAGAGAGAAAAGATATCCGGTTTTGAAAAAATTTAGCTTTGGGTGCTTCGGATGGCCCAGATCTTCAATTTTGGGCCAGCATATCCCCTTGTCTGATCATCATCTGCTGCAAATCAGCAAGCAATTATTAGTAGAATATGGCCCAAAACACTTTAAGAGTGTGTTTGGGTCACCTACTAAAACCCCAAAAAAAATCTAAGTGAAAAACTAAATAAAAATGCAAAAAATTAACTAAGTGAGACAAGTTGTGAGGCTTGTCTCCTTAGGATCTTTGCAAACTTAGTGAGCTTTAAATTACTAGCTCTTATAGTTATAACAGCCAAATGAACTTTTAAATCAGATCTAACATTACTTCTCAAAACTTTTAAAGATTTGACAATTTTTTACAAGTTGAGAAAAGTAAAATGCTAGATAAATGAAAAGATCTACTCTATTAAAGATGAACACTTTGTAAATGGAATAGATCAGACATTTAGAGTAATAAATCAGAATGTAAAGTTCAGATTGCAAACCACTATTACTTTTTCAAAAAGTAACCAGTAACCAAGGTGAAAGTATGAAGTAGAAGAAAAGGAGATATGGAGAGTTTTTATCAATTTATCATTTTTTTCCTTGAATAAGCCTTGGATCCTTCTTGGTGGAGAATTGAGGGGCTACGTCTGCAAAAATATGTTAGAAAAGTAAAGGAAACAAACAAGATCCTCCACTCATCCACTTGAAATAACCTGCAAATCACATCAACTTGAAACCAAATGATCAAATCTAGAAATATACATATGAGAAATCAAAAGGAAATGCTCAGAAACAAATGACACATTTAAATCAGATCTCTACACTTGCATAGATAAAAGACTTAATAATAAACAAATTATCTAATCCTCCTTATAAATCAATACTGATCCTTCCCAAAGCTAGATTTAGATGTGTTATCACCTATTTTGTACAAATAGCTGAATTTCTCGTGAGCCGCGAGTTCCATGAATAGGATTCATGTTCATCGTCAATGTTCAGAAGTTCAGAAGTCATTTTCAGGGCATTTTTACCCCATTTGTAATAACTACATGTTCATACCCCCATGGGGAAAATGTAAAAAGTTGGTCTAAACGGGGGTCCTTTTATAAAAGACTCGGCTATCCGTAGGTTTAGCCATTTGGGGGATACTCTAGAGTATTTTTTCCTTAGAAATTATGCGCTACTCATCAGTGGCGTATAATCCCTGAGTTTTTCACTCAACCCTTCAAAGCTGGAATATTTCCCATGGTGGTCAAAACCTAAGGTGGTTATTAGAGTCTCGTGTCTAGGATTTTTTACGTGTTAGCCACATTGATTGAGTCGTATGAACATGCACTAGTTCCCCTAGGAGTTTCGTTTGATTCTGGCAAAAATAATTTTTCATAAAATTAGATCATTTTTTAATGGTTTAATTAAAAAATTTCAAAAAGTGATAAAAACCTTATCCGGAGGCGGAATTGGGCGTGGGGAAGCTCATTTTGACACTCAGAGCGTCAGCTTTACTCTGGTGCCAACTTTTCTAGGGTTTCGGGCGAGTACATCGCTTCTAGGAGCAGTTTTTCACTATTTTGGCATTTAGTGGCCATAAAATGACAAAAGCACTAGGTGACAAAAATTTAAAAAAAGTCAAAAATATGATTTTTAAAACATTGGAAAAGTGGGGCATAGTTTGATAGGAGGTGTACGACCATGTTAAGGTAATAGGCGCATGCCAATTATTAGACATTGGTTTAAACGTGAAGTTTCTAAAGTAAGGATGACATGAGCACATTCACGTGGGCATCATTTCGCGTGGGTTAAAGGTGCGAATGTAATGGTGGAATGGGCGAGTATTACAATGCTTGGGCATTGAAACTTATGGAGAGGGGCGTCCCTCCCATAAGGTGGCTGCCACCTCTTCCATCACACCCACTCCAACTACCTTTCACGCTCCAAGCTTTGGAAAAACACGTGAATCTCTCCACGGCTAGCTCTCTTGCCCTCCTCGTGACCGAGCCTCTCTTCAATTCGCATGGCTACTCTCTTCTACTATAAATAAGAGACTCTTGCTCCATATTTTAGATGGAGTTTTTGGCATAGAAACTCTGGTGGATTTTGTAAGCTTCTTGTTGTTAATAAAATTATTGAGACTTTGGAGGTCGTTTGATGGGCTTTTGGCATTGTGTCTTCATCCTACATGAAGTAATATCTCTTTCACCCTACCCTTGTATTGCAAATTTGATTATTGTGCTTATTGAAGACTAACAATCTAGTACTTAGGCTCTTATCTATTTGCATTGAGTGTTTGTGTCTTCAGGGATTGCATCTACTAGGAGCTCTTGGCATCTAATACCTTCACCATTCAAGTGTTCCATTTTTCTAAATATTTTGTTTGCAAGGTTGCAAGATTCTCCAAGTGTTTCTTGCCTTCTCCAACAAAGCATTCAAAAATCTTTTTTCAGTTACTCGGTTACTAGATCCATTTTTCAAGTTGTGGAAAGCTCAAGAAATATTATTATCCAATCTTGGAAGCCCCATCAAGCCTCTCTCTGATTTTGGTTGGCTTGATCTCTCATTTTGCCCTCATTTTCATCCTCCTCACTCTAGATCTTCCCTTGGCTTTCGTTTTTCCTTCCACCTTGCCCCTTTCGTCCATCCTCTAGCTCTACCTTCCTCCCTTTTGTTTCCTTCATCTCCTCCTTCTTCTAGCTCTCCACTCCTTTAGATCTCCTTTCCTCTTGTCCTTGTCTCATCTTACTTCCTTTTACTGCTGCTACCTCTCTTTTACTGCTGCTATTTTCTTACTGCTTCTATCTTTGTTCTTTGCTGCCCCTTCTTTCATTTTGCAGCCATTCTCCCACTTCATTGGCTGTCCCATCCTCTTGTTCTTGGACTGTCCCATCTCCCACTTCATTGGCTGCCCCATCCTCTTGTTCTTGGACTGTCCCATCTTCCACTTCTTTGGCAACCACTTCCTCTCGTCCATTTGCAAAGGAGACACATAAACACAAAAAGCAAAGTATTATCTTGTTAGTGTTAGATTTAATTCATGCTTTAGATTTGCATTTTCAAATCATTAAGGTCTCATTTTAAAGCTCCAAGTTTGTTGCATTCATTTATCAAAGTTCATAGTTTAGATCTCTAAGGTTTTGTTAAGTAGATTCTAATTCATGTTTTGAAAAGTAGCATTAGGGCAACTTAGATCTCATTTTATAATCCTAAAAGCTTGCATTGGAAAAAGTTGTTTGCATATAGATTAGATCTTAGCTCTTTGCACTTAGTTTCAAGTTTGTTTGATTTTCATTAACATTTAATGGGTGCTTGTTGAGGATTGACTGAGTTTGTGTAGGTTGCTTTGAAAGAGAATAAGTGCTTGTGAAGACAAGACTCAAAGGAGATAAAGATTCTAAATCAAGGAGAAGACTTAAACCAGATTAGAGCCAAAACCACTCTCCTTTTGTAATTAGCCATTAAGGGCTCATAAAGTTTTGCTTCAGTAAGTTGTTCTCTTCTTCAAAAAAGACCTTTTAAGGATTTTTCCTAAGGCAATTGTAACCCAAGTAATAAAAAGGCTAGGTGGGATAGTGCCTCCCACACTTAGTTTCTCCTTCCCCATTTGGGGAAGTTTGTTCATGCATGATTAGATTAGTCTTATTTTCAGTTCTTAGATTAAAATCTGCTTTCTGTACTTAGATTAATTCTCTTCCAAGCCTTCGACCGGAAGTTGTATCCTTGGGATCCCATCCCAGGGGCAGGACCACATAATTTGTGGTTACTCTTCCTTCCCCGTCGGTTTCCTTGGTAGAGCGTTCAGCTAGATGGAGGTTCTCAAGTGCAGGCGATTCTAGTGGTTGACCTTGTTCGGAGGTTGATCCCACCTTTAGTGTAAAATTGCTTGATAGAACACTAAATCCTTCATTTATTTCATTTTATCTTGCAAGTAGCATGCTAGCTGTGTTTCACATCTATTGAGCTATCACATGATTTAAATATTACAAAATTTCAATATCCTGTTATCACAACTGCTTCTTGTTTCATAAAACGAACAAAGCCTATTGAACTTGGCCAAATCCAAGTCAAGAGCACTCTCTGTCGGATAGCATTGTTAGATTTGCATTTTTCCCTTGCATTAGGCATTTTAAAGTAGGAAAACTCTTGAACTGTGGTCTTAAGACCAAGTCAAGAGCGCTCTCTGTCGGAGAGTTGAACAAAGTGCTTTTAATTTAATAAAATATTTCAACCCACATTTTCCCCTAATAAATTTACTTTTGGTTAATTGTCCAACACCCGTATGCTCTGCCAACCGGAAACGATTGGGCTAGTACTCAGAAAGGTGGAAGACTTGTTAAGTTCATAAGTGATTAATAAAACCTTTACCCCCCATAACCAACCAATCCGGAGTTGAGCGATAAGATAATTTCAGTGGATAATCTCCTAGTTGGGGGCTCCGGGGTTCCATGTTCAGCCTCTAGTTTGCTGGTTAGCATTGCGCGACCTAGCTAGAGCACTGGGTGGCCCGACATGTCCTTGAATGGAGGCACTTGATTCTGCCTTTCCGGACACTCTCTTGATATTCTTGGTTTTATCCTAATAATCAAGACCACTAAAATCTTCAATTTACAAAGATAATCTGCATAACGATCTCACAAATGGCATTTTTTCAAGACCCACACTTTCAGCATCACAATCTTTACTTTTCTTTGACTCCATAAGGCACTGGTTATCTAAAAGCTTATATATTGATCAGGACCATTTGTCCTTGTGTTTATTTCATATTGTGAACACTTTAGTGATTTATCAAATCTTGAATCATACTGCCATCTTGTTATCTTGTCTCTCAACGTGGATTGCTTATTATCTGTTGTTCATCTTTACATATTTTTTGGTCTCATCACAAGAAAACTCCTAAACAACACTCATCTGCATTATCCCATACAAAAAACATTTAAACACTAGAGCCTTAGTGAAACTCTTTTTAGGGACTACCCCCTTTGGCTTCGTTAGGAGTTAGCCTAAATGGAGGAGCTGGGATTCAGGTGACAGTACCTGGCTCATTGCTTGCCCCCAAAGCCACACCTCTCTCACTTGTAGTAAAGAGACAGCTTTCGAAAGATTTTTGCTGCTGGTGTGCAGTTTGGCGAACAACAAGATGCAAAAGAAAATAAGTAGCTCAAATACATGTTACCTCAATGAAAACCATGACATTCACCCACTCATCAAAAGCACTACACCAAGCTTGACCTCCAAAGTCTCATTATTCATTAAGCAAAATGACAAGTACAAAATCGAATTACAAGTGCTAGCTCTAACTCCCAAACTTCAAATAGTGAAAATGGAGTGGGCATCCATGCTTAAATAGCCAAAGATGGAGAGAAATGGGTGGAATGAGTGGCATAACTCGTAGAGAAAATGGGGCTGCCCATTCCCATGTAATGGGCTTGCCAGAATCAGCCCCAAATCAGCTAAAAATCAACCATGTGACAACCCATAAACATAGCTGCAAATTCCATGATTGAAGGTGCCCAATTTTGGGAAATATGCCCCCCTCAAGTGGAAAAGTAATCCCACTAATATAGCTGCCCGGAATCTTTCCAAAATCAGCTCTTACAACTCCTAAAACATAGTTGAAATAATTTTGACTTCCAATCCCATAAAATTTGGAAGTTAATTTTTTATGATTTTTTATTTTTTTCAATTTTTTCTCCACTTTTTTACTTTTTATTTTTATTTTTTTAGCATAAGTGAAAAATAAATGTCTCCAAAACTATACAAAGTGTGTTTTGAGGTATGGTGGGTGCTCTAAGTTAGAAAACGAGCACCCCCAAGGCAAAAAAGACACTAGACCACACTTTTATGCCAATCACAAAAAGTTTAATTAAACCATTAAAAATGGTTCAATCACGGAAAAAATATTTTTCCCCGGAAATTTAAAAAAAAAAACTAGGGGGACTTAGCACATGTCCATATGACTCAAAAATAATGTCTAGCATGTTCATATACATTGACCCATGGACTTTAACAATTCCCTAAGGCCCGTTAACCTCCCCAGGCATTCCAGCTTTGGAGGAGCAAGAGAAAAAACCCAAAAATTATGTTATGCACTAATGCAAGACATAAATAATAGGTGAAAAAACTCCTTGCAACACCTGACTTAGCCAAAAAGTTCTAGGGAACCAAGTCCTTTACAAAACACCATGCTAGTACATTTTATTACAAACCCCGCAGGGCCATGTAAATGTGGAAAAAAAAAAAGAGCCTTTAAAAGACCTGCTGGACATCGAATCATTGAAAACGACCATGTAACATGTTCAACTTTGCCCGCTCACTTGATAGTCCAACTAAGTACAACTTAGCTGGTAACATCTGGCTCCAACTATGGGACGTGTCCTCGATTCGGTCTTAAGACAAGGAGAGCATATGAGAATACCAGAATCTCCGGTTTCTATGACCTGTAAAAACATCTCAACTTGACAAGAAAACCTTTCAGTAGCACAAGTTCTTATAAGAACCCAATGAACCATAAGTTGCATTATTCAAAAACTAAAAATTGACTAATGAAAAATTCTAAGTACATAAAAAAAAAGTATTGAAAAAGAAATATTGAAAGTAAATGCTCACTTGATGAGCTTATTTTCCTACTCTAAGCATAACAAAATAAATTCTAAGTAAAATGATAAATCCAATGCAACCATCTTAACATTTTATCAATATAAAAACTTATCACCTTGTGTTTGGTTACCAGCCAAAACAAGGATACCTTATTTAGAATATGCAAACCTGCATGATAATTTTGGGTTAGAGGATTGGATGGGTGATCATAGGCATATGATAGATCTTTGAAGTGCTTCCCCCAATGGTAAGTTCTCATGCAGGTCTCTTCTACCCATGACTGGATAGGGTTGAGAAAAAAACTCTAAATGATAAAGAAGACCAACCACCTCGTCATATTGATCTGAAGGGCTCTTCTGATAGTTTATTTCTGTGAAAGTATAAGCCCCGAGCTGCTCCAAATCATAAGGAACCTCAGAATGTGCTGATAAAGGTTGAAACTGACATTCCACTGATTTCATCCTATCCAACTCTTCGTTATATTGCTGATCCAAGTCTTCATTACTAATACTTATGCAAGGCTTTGATTTATCATAAGAAGTATCTATATGCTCCTCTTCCATATCAAGTCTCAAGGTCTCAACACTCCCTTCACTGGCTATGTCATAAATGGGCTTCTCAACAAGATTTCCAAAAATCTCATAGATTGGATTTTCAATAGAAGTCAAATAGTCATCATTCCCATCTATGTCAGATATGAGAGAGTCTTCATCGTTGTCACCACATCTCTGGCTATACCCATCCTCCTCATCTTCAAAAAGAGTGCTTTCAAAGATATCCCAAGGAAGCCAACTTTCACAATTTTCATGAGCATGATATTCATCCTCAGAAGGCTTGGTTTGAAAGATATTACAAGGTATAAAGTTGTCCAAGACTTCAACAATATGTGAAGAAAAAGGAAGAGTGTCATCATAAACCATACAAATTTCAACACACGTTTCTTTTAGAGGCTTCTGCAGTGGTTGTTTCCTGAGGAGAATCTGAAGTACAAACGTCACCATTTTCACTGAAGTAATTCTGAAAACCCAAATCTTCAATGGCAAATTGAGGAAGCTTTTCTGAAAAATCTTCAATTGAAGACCCTTCATGAATTTCTTTGTCAACTTCTATAATGGCTTCATGTTTAGGTAAATCAGGAATACATATGTGATCATCTTCATAGATTTTAGAACTCTCCATATCTTCTATGTTTTCAGTTATGGTGACAAGGGGACGGTTTTCCACAAAATCTTCAACTAAGGATGCTTCATGGAACTCTTCGATAGGGTCATACTGAATCTCTTCTTTAAATTCATACTATGCTACAGGGAAATCAACACGATTGGTATAGCTTAGAGGCACCTCCCAATATTTATCATTCTCTGTCATGATGATACAAGGAAAGTTGGGGTCTTCCTTGTGATACTCAATCCAAGGTATGAACAAGAGAAAGTACCTTCTAAGGATCCTCTCCAAGTCTTCCATACTAGTTCCTCTATTATGCCATTGCCTTATAAATATTCTAAGGAGGCTCAGAAGAGAGTTAATACATTTATTTGGAAGCTCTTTAGAATACCATTGATAAACAAATCCCTGTAATGTACTAACAAACATCTCCATTATGTTATCTTCATATAAGACATTGAAGTTAGCCACAACTTTAAGAAAAGACATGACATGTCGGGTTTCAACATCATCATCATCTCCCCAAAAGACCAGCAAATAATCAGATACATCTTCACCATTATGATAATTAGGGAAACCAGGGATGCCTGAGAAGTCAATGGGAGGATGAGCATCGGAAATTTGCTCACTAGACTCTTTATTATCCATTTTCAAAGATCAATAGCCTGCATTTGAAATGACCATGGGAAATATCTGGTACTGAATCAATGGAGTTGGCAAAATGTGAGCTTTATAGATTTTATTGTAATGCATCAAGCTCATCTACACACAAACAGTCTCAACAAACTATATAAGAAACAAGGGTTTTATCCCTTCAATGGAGTCACCATGTGAAAATAAAAATATGCATATGAAATAATCTCACAAAGAATTCTATTTTTGTTTTTCTTTGAACTTTTTATAAAAGGAAAAAAAGGTTAGTGGAGTCGCTAGATGAAAAATTAAAAATCTAATCTAAAGATTCATTAAACAAAGCAAAAACAAAAAAACAAAACTCAAAAGTCGTATTCCGGAAATAAAAAGACTTGTCCCGGCAACGGCGCCAAAATGTTGCCGCCTGGTTCCACACCTAGGAAAACGTAGCAGAAGTCATCAAGCTGCTAGTGTGGTCTTGGGGGAAAGTCAGAGTCAAGTGCTGTCACTTGGGACTCGACTCCTCCGTCTACGCTTTCCTAGCGAAGCCAAGGGGGGTGGACCCTAAAAATGAAAACAAACTATGGTGTCTAATCTAGGAGTTAGAAATATTTTTTGAAAACCAAGCTAACGCAGCATACATTTATATATATAAAGTAAAGCATCATTCATCAACATTTCATTTGCAAATATTCAACTTTATCATCATAAACAACATTCATCAACAACATGAAATATGATAGTATAAACCAGTACCTGAATGGAGTCGAAAAGGATGCATAAACTGAAAAAGTAAATGTTGTGCAAGTATTCTTGGTTTATTTTAATTTAAATGTGGTAGTGATCTTTTTATTAGGGCTGGTGGGTTCCCGATATACGCGAAGGTACGGGGAACATGTCCGGAATTTTGATATGTGGCATCTCACTCAGACTTGGGCTGAATCGGAGTCTCAAGGAGGTGTTCAGATGCTGTACCAACGAGGGAAAGCCTAACGGTTTCCAAGAGGTCACTACTCAGTTTTGTCCCAAGCCCTCTAAAAAATTTCCCCATGACAACAAAATACTCGCGTTGTGCCGGATTTTAACAAAAAGGTTTGTTTATTAGGGTGGTGTTAGATCCTATTATTAGTTATCTACGCCTTTTTGATGCATACAAACATGATTAGACTAAGCTGCAAGTTGGCCACAGAGCATACGAGAAAAAACCTTGGAAATTTTTAAAAAATTTTATGAACCAAAATTTTATCTTTTAAAACCCCAAGAGTTTCTTTTCAGGCCAGTACTCGAGCAAGCCCTTGTTCTGAAACCCTACTTCAGTAAAGCAAGAGGGCGTTTTAGTTTGTAAAAAAAATGATAAAATCTATGTCCTGGGTGGACTTGTGGCCCGCCAGTGGAACAGACCAACAAGGTAAATTTTAACCCTAGTAAGTTTTTATTAAATGCGGAAAATGAAATCTAAGCTAAAATAATGCAAACCACGAAAATTGAGTCGACACAGTTTCCCCCCTAGGGGGATGGGGTGTGGGGGACTGGTTAGCCCACATGCTCTTGTTTAATATTTTAGTTACAATGCAATAAAAATGCCCCAATCTTTTATTGACTTAGTGGCTTACAAAAAATAGAGAGAAAAGATATCCGGTTTTGAAAAAATTTAGCTTTGGGTGCTTCGGATGGCCAGATCTTCAATTTTGGGCCAGCATCTCCCCTTGTCTGATCATCATTGGCTGCAAAACAGCAAGCAATTATTAGTAGAAGATGGCCCAAAACACTTTAAGAGTGTGTTTGGGTCACCCACTAAAAACCCAAAAAAAATCTAAGTGAAAAACTAAGTAAAAATGCAAAAAATTAACTAAGTGAGACAAGTTGTGAGGCTTGTCTCCTTAGGATCTTTGCAAACTTAGTGAGTTGTAAATTACTAGCTCTTATAACAGCCAAATGAACTTTTAAATCAGATCTAACACTACTCCTCAAACCTTTTAAAGATTTGACATTTTTTTACAAGTTGAGAAAAGTAAAATGCTAAATAAATGAAAAGAACTAATCTATTAAAGATGAACACTTTGTAAATGGAATAGATCAGACATTTAGAGTAATAAATCAGAATGTAAAGTTCAGATTGCAAACCACTATTAATCTTTCAAAAAGTAACCAGTAACCAAGGTGAAAGTATGAAGTAGAAGAGAAGGAGATATGGAGAGTTTTTATCAATTTATCAATTTTTTCTTTGAAGAAGCCTTGGAGCCTTCTTGGTGGAGAACTGAGGGGCTACGTCTACAAAAAGATGTTAGAAAAGTAAAGGAAACAAACAAGATCCTCCACTCATCCACTTGAAATAACCTGCAAATCACATCAACTTGAAACTAAATGATAAAATCTAGAAATATACATATGAGAAATCAAAAGAATATGCTCATAAACAAATGACACATTTAAATCAGATCTCTACACTTGCATAAATAAAAGACTAAATAATAAACAAATTATCTAATCCTTCTTATAAATCAATACTGATCCTTCCCGAAGCTAGATTTAGATGCAAAAGAAAACAAGTAGCTCAAATACATGTTACCTCAATGAAAACCATGACATTCATCCACTCATCAAAAGCACTACACCAAGCTTTACCTCCAAAGTCTCTTTATTCATTAAGCAAAATGACAAGTACAAAATCGAATTACAAGTGCTAGCTCTAACTCCCAAACTCCAAATAGTGAAAATGGAGTGGGAATCCATGCTTAAATAACCAAAGATGGAGAGAAATGGGTGGACTGAGTGGCATATCTCGTGGAGAAAATGGGGCTGCCCACTCCCATGTAATGAACTGCTAAAATCAGCCCCAAATCAGCTAAAAATCAGCCATGTGACAGCCCATAAACATAGCTGCAAATTCCATGATTGAAGGTGCCCAATTTTGGGAAATATGCTCCCCTCAACTGGGGAAGTAATCCCACTAATATAGTTGCCCGGAATATTTCCAAAATCAACTCTTACAACTCCTAAAACATAGCTGAAATAATTCTGACTTCCAATCCCATAAAATTTGGAAGTTAATTTTTTATAATTTTTTTTTTTTTCAATTTTTTCTCCACTTTTTCACCTTTTTTTATTTTTTTAACATAAGTGAAAAATAAATGACTCCAAGACTATAGAAAGTGGGTTTTGGGGTATGGTGGGTGCTCTGAGTTAGAAAACGAGCACCCACAAGGAAAAAAAGACTCCTAGACCACACTTTTATGCCAATCAGAAAAACAAATTAATTAATCCATTAAAAAATGACTCAATCACTGAAAAAATATTTTTCATCGGAAATTTTAAAAAAAAATTAGGGGGACTTAGCACATGTCCATATGACTCAAAAATAATGTCTAGCATGTTCATATCCATTGACCCATGGACTTTAACAATTCTCAAAGGCCCGTTAACCTCCCCAAGCATTCCAGCTTTGGAGGAGTAGGAGAAAAACCCAAAAATTGTGTTATGCACTAATGCAAGACATAATTAATAGGTGAAAAAACTCCTTGGAATACCTGACTTAGCCAAAAAGTCTTAGGGAACGAAGTCCTTTACAAAACACCATGCTAGTACATTTTATTACAAACCCCACAGGGCCATGGACATGTGGAAAAAATAAAAAAAAGGTGCCTTTAAAAGGCCTGTTGGACATCAAATCATTGAAAACGAACATGTAACATGTTCAACTTTGCCCGCTCACTTGATAGTCCAACTAAGTACAACTTAGCTGGTAACATCTAGCTCCAACTGTGGGACGTGTGCTCGATTTGGTCTTCAGGCAAGGAGAGCATATGAGAATACCAAAATCTCCGGTTTCTATGACCTGTAAAAACATCTCAACTTGACAAGAAAACCTTTCAGTAGCACAAGTTCTTATAAGAACCCAATGAACCATAAGTTGCATTATTCAAAAACTAAAAATTGACTCATGAAAAATTCTAATTACATAAAAGAAAAGTATTGAAAAAAAAATGTTGAAAGTAAATGCTCACTTGATGAGTTTATTTTCCTACTCTAAGCATAACAAAATAAATTCTAAGTAAAATGATGAATCCAACGCAACAATCTTAACATTTTATAAATATAAAAACTTATCACCTTGTGTTTGGTTACCAGCCAAAACATGGATACCTTATTTAGAAAATGCAAACCTGCATGATAATTCTGGATTAGAGGATTGGATGGGTGATCATAGGCATATGATAGATCTTTGAAGTGCTTCCCCCAATGGTAAGTTCTCATGCAGGTCTCTTCTACCCATGACTGGATAAGGTTAAGAAAAAACTCTAAATGATAAAGCAGACCAACTACCTCATCATATTGATCTGAAGGGCTTTTCTGATAGTTTATTTCTGTGAAAGTATAAGTCCCGAGCTACACCAAATCATAAGGAACCTCAGAATTTGCTGATGAAGGTTGAAACTAACATTCCACTGATTTCATCCTATCCAACTCTTCGTTATACTGTTGATCCAAGTCTTCATTACTAATACTTATGCATGGCTTTGATTTATCATAAGAAGTATCTATATGCTCCTCTTCCATATCAAGTCTCAAGGTCTCAACACTACCTTCACTGGCTATGTCATAAATGGGCTTCTCGACAAGATTTCCAAAAATCTCATAGATTGGATTTTCAATAGAAGACAAATAGTCATCATTCCCATCTATGTCAGATATGAGGGATTCGTCATCGTTGTCACTGCATCTCTGGCTATACCCATCCTCCTCATCTTCAAAAAGAGTGCTTTCAAAGATATCCCAAGGAAGCCAACTTTCACAATTTTCATGAGCATGATATTCATCCTCAGAAGGCTTGGTTTGAAAGATATTACAAGGTATAAAGTTGTCTAAGACTTCAACAATATGTGAAGAAAAAGAAAAGGTGTCACCATAAACCATACAATTTCATCACAAGTTTCTTTAGAGGCTTCTGCAGTGGTTGCTTCCTGAGGAGAATCTGAAGTACAAACGTCACCATTTTCATTGAAGTAATCCTGAAATCCCAAATCTTCAATGGCAAATTGAGGAAGCTTTTCTGAAAAATCTTCAATTGAAGACCCTTCATGAATTTCTTTGTCAACTTCTATAAATGGCTTCATGTTTAGGTAAATCAGGAATACATATGTGATCATCTTCATAGATTTCAGAACACTCCATATCTTCTATGTTTTCAGTTATGGTGACAAGGGAATGGTTTCCACAAAATCTTCAACTAAGGGTGCTTCATGGAACTCTTCGATAGGGTCATGATGAATCTCTTCCTTAAATCCATACTGTGCTACAGGGAGATCAACACGATTGATATACCTTAGAGGCACCTCCCAATATTTATCATTCTCTGTCATGATGATACAAGGAAAGTTGGGGTCTTCCTTGTGATACTCAATCCAAGGTATGAACAAGAGAAAGTACCTTCTAAGGATCTTGTCCAAGTCTTCCATACTAGTTCCTCTATTATGCCATTGCCTTATAAATATTCTAAGGAGGCTCGAAAGAGAGTTAACACATTTATTTGGAAGCCCTTTAGAATACCATTGATAAACATATCCCTGTAATGTACTAACAAACATCTCCATTATGTTATCTTCATATAATACTTTGAAGTTAGCCACAACTTTAAGAAAATAAATGACATGTTGGGTTTCTACATCATCATCATCTCCCCAAAAGACCAACAGATAATCAGATACATCTTCACCATTATGATAATTAGGGAAACCAGGGATGCCTGAGACGTCAATGGGAGGATGAGCATCGGAAATTTGCTCACTAGACTCTTTATTATCCATTTTCAAAGATCAATAACCTGCATTTGAAATGACCATGGGATATATCTGGTACTGAATCAGTGGAGTTGCCAAAAGGTGAGCTTTATAGATTTTAGTGTAATGCATCAGGTTCATCTACACACAAACATACTCAACAAACTATATAAGAAACAAGCTAAGTCACCTGACACGGGGACACGAGACACGTAGGACACGAAAATACGAGAGTCCGACACAGACACAGTGACCCCCGAAATCAGGACACGTAGGATACGTTTTATATACATATATATTTTTTTTTAAAATATATTAAAATTTAAAAATATAGACATATAGATCCAAAAATATTTAGAAACTAGAACATTTACAAATATTCAATAGAAATTAGAATAAAAACACATTAATGATTACACATTTTTCATTCACAAATCACGATGGATGGTAGGTCGAGCAAACGGTGAGCACGTAATCCAAGCCATAAGATGTCTCAACCGAATTGAACCCGGGTGGATGGAATGAAATCCAAATTAATCCAAGCCATAAGATGTCTCAACTGAATTGAACCTTGGTGGATGGAATGAAATCCATTACAAATTCACGGACCACTTTACTTGTGGTGGCTGTGCTAATTTTATTATTGATTTATTAATGAGACCACGTGGTTTATAAATATATAAAGGCTCAACATGTAAAGTGGAATAATATAATACAATATTATTATGCTTATTGAACCATATTGATGATAGTGTTTATACCTGGTCAAAACAGAAATTTAAAAAAACTAAAAGAAATAGGACTCAAAATAATTTGAAACAAAACCGTTTTATTGAAAGTTCAGTCTTAGCCAGAAAGCTAGGTCGAAATCGAATCAATCAGTTACATTATTTTTGGAAGTGATAAACACTCAGGATGAATATTTCGTATGAATTATGATCCATCTTTGTCAAATTTCATTCTTGACCAAGATGCTCATTGCTTGGTTCCTTGATGAGTAAACATGGTCGGCATGGAATCCATGAGGCACATTTCCTTGACCAGTAAACCAGATGAATGTTTCATATGATTCCGAATACGAGAATTCCTTTGATATTTCATCCCTGCCAACAAAACCTTGGTCGCCGTTGAATGGATGGGGTATTTTGTTTTTGTTAGAAGTATATTTCATCTGATTTGGATTTGACATTATCGCTAGGGCCCAAAAAGGGATCCATCAACGGGCAATGAATTGATAACCGGTATTAAGTGTGAACTAATACAAACGGAAGGAATTTGGAAGTCTTCCTTTCTCCACTGGAAAAACAAACCCTAAAACAAAGCAATTCAAAAGGTGCTCCATGGACCAAAACACTTGAAAGATATGTCGCGTAAGAACAGAATCATGTGATTTACACATAATTCATTAAAAGACAATCTGCGTTCAATCAAACGAACTACCTTCAATCATGTGATTTCCAAAAACGTGTTATGTTTTTCGGGTACCTGTCCGACAGTCGGGACACGTTGTAAAATCGTGTCCGATTCGTTGTTGAGTGCGTGTCCCGATTTAGGATTCGATGCAAGGTCGAATCGGACACGAATTCATATCGAATCGTGTCCGATTCGACCGATTCGAGACACGGCAAGGGTTTCAAACGAATCCGGTTTCTGAGGAAACAAGGGTTTTATCCCTTCAATGGAATCGCCATGTGAGAATAAAAATATGCATATGAAATAATCTCACAAAGAATTCTATTTTTGCATTTCTTTGAACTTTTATAAAAGGAAAAAAAGGTTAGTGGAGTCGTCAGATGAAAAATTAAAAATCTAATCTAAAGATTCATCAAACAAAGCACAAACAAAAAAGGAAAACTCAAAAGTCGTATTACGGGAATAAAAAGACTTGTCCCCGGCAACGACGCCAAAATTTTGCCACGTGGTTCCACACCTGGGAAAACACGGCAGAAGTCTTCAAGTTGCTGGTGTGGCCTTGGGGGCAAGTCAGAGTGAAGTGTTGTCACTTGGCACTCAACTCCTCCGTCTAGGTTTTCCTAGCGAAGCCAAGGGGGGTGGACCCTAAAAATGAAAACAAACTATCGTGTCTAATCTAGGGGTTAGAAATAGTTTTTGAAAACCAAGCTAACGCAGCATACCTTTATATATATAAAGCGAGGCATCATTCATCAACATTTCATTTGCAAATATTCAACATTATTATCATAAACAACATTCATCAACAACATGAAATATGATAGTATAAACTAGTGCCTGAATGGAGTCGAAAAGATGCATGAACTGAAAAAGTAAATGTTGTGCAAGTATTCTTGGTTTATTTTAATTTAAATGTGGTAGTGATATTTTAATTAGGGCTGGTCAGTTCCTGATATACGCGAAGGTACGGGGAACATGTCCGGAATTTTGATGTGTGGCATCTCACTCAAACTTGGGCTGAATCAGAGTCTCAAGGAGGTGTTCAGATGCTGTACCAACAAGGGTAAGCCTACCAGTTTCCAAGAGGTCACTACTCAGTTTTGTCCCAAGCCCTCTGAAAAATTTCCCCACGACAACAAAATACTCCCGTTGTGCCAGATTTTCACAAAAAGGTTTGTTTATTGGGGTGGTGTTAGATCCTATTATTAGTCATCTCGCCCTTTTTGATGCGTACCAACATGACCAGACTAAGCTGCAAGTTCGCCACAGAGCATATAGGAGAAGACTGTTATCACATATATAGTACCCGGGCTACCATACATTATTTTTCTGATGCCAGTACACTATTCAGCCAGTTACCTTACATTTGAGATGCTGAGAAGAGCATCTATATTGGATCACTATCAGATTTTGGACAGCAGTTGTATTCCCCATGCCATGACTGAGTCTCAGGACACTCAGAGAGATGACCGATGTAGCCATTATACCATTGGTACAGAGCAGTCAGTAGTTCCCAGAGTTACAGCAGCAATTTCAGAGGACAGATGATGGTACAGGTTGATGAGCATTCAGGTATATGACTCAGCAGGTATATCATTGTGTTATGGTTATATTGCTTTTATACTTATTCTTATAGCATGTCTTAGCACTTACTGTCATGATCTGGCGATCATATAGATATGTGGACTCGGTTGATCTTTTTATATATATTATATTGTCCCTACTCAAACTTAGAAATTCACTATTCATACTCATTGGTTTTACCCTCCTTAGGGAGAATAGAGGTGATCATTCCACCATACCTTGGCTTGCTAGTGTTGGCTCCATTATTCATTGTCTTCATCCATCCATTGCCTACCTTTTAGTTTATCACCCTGACTTGCTACTTGACTAGTGACATGGAGGATCATTTCCCCATTGTAGCCTCTGTATTGGATGAGCTTCCCTGTTTACTGTGTCTCGGCTCTGAATTGGTGACAAAACTTACCTTTGGTGAGTTGGATTGTAGCCCTAAATCATTCTGGTCGGTTGTCCCCATGTTTGGCATTGGCTCGAACTCCCCCTAGTCACTTGAGATGTTGTTAGCTAAAACTGAAAGCTCATGTACTATTTATGGAAACTAATAAATTCGCCCATGGAAACTAAAAAGGGCAAGAGCGATGAACTGCTGAAAAAATACTCCTCGAAGAGTATAAGAAAGGTCCAAAAAGCAATGATTCTTAAAAGCTATATCTAAACAATTGCTGACCTTATACATGTATAAAAGACATGCCCTGGATGCAAGCTGCAACTAGTTGTGCTTATCAGCACACCTGAGATCCGAAGGGTTATGTAAGCCAAAAAAGCCATGAAATGAAATTGAATGATCCTAATGAACCTAGATCAACTTGATATAGACATGATGCCTAAGTTGAATAAGCACTCTCTAAACAACTTATCCATTGTGAGACACCGCCATTCCCTGTGTTGTTGCTCATTCAGTGTATACTATGGTGTGTATTCCCTTTCCCATTGCCAAAGTGTCACAAATTTAAGTCGGTCAAGTCATTCCTTAGCCTAGCCAGTTATTTTAGCCTTCACACTTCACTAGCAAATTGATCACAGCTATGAAGTGAGTATGGTCTTGAAAATCTAGTCTGAGTAATAATAATAATTAATGACATTATACATTTGATTTAGATCGCTAGTAATGATTACTTTGTGTTATAATTGTTATTTGAATAAGTTGTAGAGCATGCATTAACCTTTGACACTTTGCAGCAGCTTCCGATGGTGGTCTGAGTTATATTTGGTCATGTTGACTTGGTCAAACCTAGTTTGACCAAGGTCAACCATAGGACATGAGATGGTTGGACCTTGTGATGATATGGATAGATGATATATGGTCTATATACATATACATGATGATTCTATGCAGCAGCTACAGGGTTATGATGATGATTCATGGTTTACAGCAGTATTTGATCATTTACAGATTATTATTATTTGACCTGTTCCGGTATATTGGATATATATTTTGATCATACAGAGACTCATATGGTGTATGATATTTTGATCATATAGAGACTCATATGGTGTATGAGTACACATCTTGGATGGATTTGGACCTTCTGAGTCCAATGAGAAAGTTTTTTTTCAATTCCGACCACTTACAGTGATGATTGAGCCTCAGTAGGCTATACCAGTGCAGTTTTGGTCTGTCGGAGACCCTTTCAGAGCAGAGGTGATTTTTATCCGGTTGACCTAGGGCGCTGTGCTTGGAGGGGGTGGTCCAGCCACTTGTTTTTACCATATTACCCCCCTCCTGGACACACTGGTGCCCTCACCTTGACAGCGCAGACAGTCCAGGAGGTAGTTTGGGGCAGTTTCACGCTTCCTGAGGCATTTCAAGATTGGTAGAAATGGCTATTGAGGAAATCGATTTGGGCTACTGAGGCAATGTCTTGGCATGGGATGATTAGTGATGATGGATTGATGTCTTCCACACCTCCTCCAGCAGTTTCAGCTTCATCGGGGCCCACATCCATCACTTATGGCATTTTCTGATGATTTCTGAGGTCTTTTGGGGCCTACGATTTGACCATGGAGGCACGATTTGGTATATTGATGACTATTTTATTATTATTGTGCTATGGGGATTGACCAAGGGTGTCTAAAATTACCCCTTGGAACAACCATAAGCTTCTTCTTATATTTTGTCATCATGATTTGGTGGGATTCCCCTCTTCTAGGGCGATTTTGTCCACTTATATTATATTTTATTAGTGATCCATGTATTTTATTGTTGAACTCATCTCAACCATTGATTAGACATTTGTATCTTTTAATCTTAGCCACTCATTCAAAAAGTGGTTAGGATTTTGATGCCTCTCCTTCCTATTTAAAGGAGAGAGCTTCTCATTGTAAGGGGTCTTTGGCTCTTAGATTATTGGTATAGAAAAACTTTCTTGTGGAAATTCTTGTGGTCTCCTTTGCATCTGGTGTTCTTAGATGGTGATTGGAAAGTCTATTGCAACCTAGCATTTGGAATTTGTGGTAAGATCTATTTATTTTGGAAATCATTGTCTTGTCTACAGGAGGGTGACTTCAACAAGGGCGATTTTGCAAGGCTTCTTCAAATCGACTTTCTTGGCATTTGCTTGTATCAGGGGGTTATCATTAGTATCATTGTGATCTATGCTATCTTTCTGTTACTTCTCTTGTGGCATTAGTCTTATCTCTTGATTACATCAAATCTGATATTGTTGACGTTTGTTGTGCAGAAGAGAGGGCGCATTGGCTTGTTGGACTAAATCGATTGCATAGAAAAACTACCTGAAAGCTTCTCAAATTGATCGGGTTTGCATAAATCATCATCATCAAGGCATCTACAAGGTTACCCAGGTAAGATCCACAGGTTTGTTTCTCTTATCTTGATCCAATCCATTGACATAGCTCATAAATTGATAAAACCCTTATTTCTTCAAACCCTCATTTTTACATTTTCTCGGATCTACTAAGATCTAGTGGGTTGTTGGGTATAATAATGAAAACCCACCTCTATAGCATCCACGGCATCCCGGATCTATAGTTTGGTGAGGATTGGCTTCCATTTGACCCTCTTCCTAAGCCAACCTAGCTTCTCCAAGCAAGGGTGCACTTCTTTGTGAGGGTGAGTTGACCTAGATCTAGTTGATGGGTAGTTGAGATCCCGCTTGTTTTATGATCTATACATCCAATAACCTACCCCCAGATTGTCACTTTTATGATTTCTACCTTGTGGGCCCTATTCCACATTTTAGGGGATTTAATCCCCATTTTGGACTACTTGGTATCTTTAAACTCAGATCTAGTAAGATCTAGCCATCGGATTGCCTTGAAATTGTAGATCCACACTCCCACTTGATCAACTTACTTGGATCTAAAGTTTGGATACCATTGGACTTGTTGATCCATTTATCCCACATTTTAGCCTCCTTGGGTAAAGTCGCACCACCTTGGAGAAGTGAGTTGGTCCACTTCTAGGACGTGGGTACTTGAGATTTTTGTGAATTTGGAACGGGCATAATTCAAAACCTAGGTCTAGTAGGTCACTTTGTCAAATCTTGCCTTGGGGATAGCATTCCTTGTTTTAAGGGATTGTGGTCCACTTAGGTCAAACCTAGATCTAGACCTATTCATCCATAAAGACTTTAATTGCCCACTTGTCTCATGCAATAGGAGTCCTTAACCACAAGTTAACCTTACTTTGACTCCATTATCCCAATTCCCAAGGCACTAGTTTCTCTCCAAGTCAATTCGACTTTCCTAGATTGTTGGATTAACTTGTGGTTTGACCTTAGTGTGGTGAACTAAACCCTTTGATGTCATCATGTATCATGATCAAGCTTGTCACTTGTACTAGTCAGCCCCAATTCAACCCTTAAACTACCCTACATTGGACACGGTTCCCAAGGCGGTGGATTTTCTCACACTGAATTAGTACTTTAATTCTAGATCCTATTTCACAAATCATAAGTCACTCTCACATCAATAATGAACCAAATTTATACTCATTAAACACCTCACTTGTCTTGTGACTTCATCCTAACGTCTAGGATAAACCATACACCTTACTTCACTTAGGATTAATTTGATTTGCTGTCTTGGTTTTGATCTCTCCTGTCGGGAGTAGATCGGGTCTCCCCCTTTGTTGTCTGGGCTAGATAACATAAAGTGAAGGTTGCCTCGACTGGCGTGAAACCATCAATTGGAGGTCGAGGTGATCGTGGTTGCACCTTTTGAGTTGCCCTTCCCTATTGCCATCCATGAGTGGATACATCCATAGGGGCAACTACAGTTTCTCTGATAACAAAGACCTTGGAAATTTTTTTAAAAATTTATGAACCAAAATTTTATCTTTTAAAACCCCAAGAGTCTCTTTTCAGGCAAGTACTCGGGCAAGCCCTTGTTCTGAAACCCTACTTCGGGAAAGCAAGCAGGTGTTTGAGTTTGTAAAAAGAAATGATAAAATCTATGTCTTGGGTGAACTTGTGGCCCGCCAGTGGAACGGACCAACAAGGTAAATTTTAACCCTAGTAAGTTTTTATTAAATGCGGAAAATGAAATCTAAGCTAAAATAATGCAAACCACGAAAATTGAGTCGACACAGTTTCCCCCCCTGGTGGGATGGGGTGTGGGCGCTTGGTTAGCCCACTTGCTCTCGTTTAATATTTTAGTTACAATGCAATAGAAATGCCCCAGTCTTTTATTGACTTAGTAGCTTACAAAAAATAGAGAGAAAAGATATCCGGTTTTGAAAAAATTTAGCTTTGGGTGCTTCGGATGGCCCAGATCTTCAATTTTGGGCCAGCATCTCCCCTTGTCTAATCATCATCTGCTTCAAACCAGCAAGAAATTATTAGTAGAAGATGGCCCAAAACACTTTAAGAGTGTGTTTGGGTCACCTACTAAAAACCCAAAAAATTCTAAGTGAAAAACTAAGTAAAAATGCAAAAAATTAACTAAGTGAGACAAGTTGTGAGGCTTGTCTCCTTAGGATCTTTGCAAACTCAGTGAGCTGCAAATTACTAGCTCTTATAACAACCAAATGAACTTTTAAATTCGATCTAACACTACTCCTCAAAACTTTTAAAGATTTGACAATTTTTTACAAGTTGAGAAAAGTAAAATGCTAGATAAATGAAAAGATCTAATCTATTAAAAATGAACACTTTGTAAATGGAAGGTGAAAGTATGAAGTAGAAGAGAAAGAGATATGCAGAGTTTTTATCAATTTATCAATTTTTTCCTTGAAGAAGCTTTGCAGCCTTCTTGGTGGAGAACTGAGGGGCTACGTCTGCAGAAAGATGTTAAAAAAGTAAAGGAAACAAACAAGTCCCTCCACTCATCCACTTGAAATAACCTGCAAATCACATCAACTTGAAACCAAATGATCAAATCTAGAAATATACATATGAGAAATCAAAAGGAAATGCTCATAAACAAATGACACATTTAAATCAAATCTCTACACTTGCATAGATAAAAGACTAAATAATAAAAAAATTATCTAATCTTCCTTATAAATCAATACTTGTCCTTCCCAAAGCTAGATTTAGATGCAAAAGAAAACAAGTAGCTCAAATACATGTTACCTCAATGAAAACCATGGAATTCACCCACTCTTCAAAAGCACTACAGCAAGCTTGACCTCCAAAGTCTCTTTATTCATTAAGCAAAATGTCAAGTACAAAATCGAATTACAAGTGCTAGCTCTAACTCCCAAACTCCAACTAGTGAAAATGGAATGGGCATCCATGCTTAAATAGCCAAAGAAGGAGAGAAATAGATGGAATGAGTGGCATAACTCGTGGTGAAAATGGGGTTGTCCACTCCCGTGTAATAATATGCCAAAATCGGCCCCAAATCAGCTAAAAATCAGCCATGTGACAGCCCATAAACATAGCTGCAAATTCCATGATTGAAGGGGCCCAATTTTGGGAAATATGCCGGTTATCACATATATAGTAGTCGAGCTACCATACATTATTTTTCTGATGCCAGTACACTATTCAGCTAGTTCCCTTACATTGAGATGCTAAGATGAACATCTATATTGGATCACTATCAGATTTTGGACGGCAGTATATATTCCCCATGCCATGACTGAGTCTCAGGACACTCAAAGAGATGACCGATGTAGCCATTATACCATTTGTACAGAGCAGTCAGTAGTGTCCAGAGTTACAGTAGCAATTTCAAAGGACAGATTGTGGTTAAGATTGATGAGCATTCAGGTATATGACTCAGCAGGTATATTATTGTGTTATGGTTATATTATTTTTATACTTATTCTTATAGCATGTCTTAGCACTTAGTGTCATGATCTGGCGATCATATAGATATGTGGACCTGGTTGATTTTATTATATATATATTATATATGTCCCTACTCAGACTTAGAAGTTCACTATTCATACTCATTGGTTTTACCCTCCTTAGGGAGAATAAAGGTGATCATTCCACCATACCTTGGCTTGCTAGTGTTGGCTTCATCATTCATTGTCTTCATCCATCCATTTCCTACTTTTTAGTTTATTACCCTGACTTAAAACTTGACTAGTGGCATGGAAGACTTTTCCCCACTGTAGCCTCTGTATTGGATGAGTTTCCCTGTTTATTGTGTCTCAGCTCTGAGTTGGTGACAAAACTTACTTATGGTGAGTTGGAGTTCCTTGTGAATTACCCCTAGTCACTAAAGTTGTGTTGGCTAAACCTGAAACCTTTAGTGCTACCATGAATACAAAATCTGGAAAAATGAAATGTTATATCTTGTATGAAAAGCCCATTCATGCAATGTGTTTTTCAACACACATGAATGAAAAGCATGCCAAATGAAAATGGCCATGAAAATAAAATGTTATATCTTTAGGAAACGTAAATACCTAGGTAAACAAGCTGTCTGTGACACACCTAGAAGTGCTTAGGTAAACAAGTGCCTTAAAAACACACCTACAGCAGAACGCCTAAAATAAATATAAATCTATACAATGTGTTTATAAATACACATAGATCAAGGCTACGGAAACTTCAGGCCCAAAAAGCAATGGAACTTAAATGCTATATCTAAATTATTGCTGGCCTCATTTGTATTATGGATTGTGCGCATCTGTTAAAGGTGAATAAACCTTCTTTGAACAACTCATCCATTTGTGAGACACCGCCATTCCCTGTGTTGTTGCTCATTCAATATATACTATGGTGTGCATTCCCTTTCCCTTTGCCAAAGTGTCACAAAGTTAAGCCAGTCAACTCATCCCTTAGCCTAGCCAGCTATTTTAGCCTTCACCCTTCACTAGCAAATTGATCACAGCTATGAAGTGAGTATGATCTTGAAAGTCTAGTCTGAGTAATAATAATAATTAATGACATTATATATTTGGATTTAGATCGCCAGTAATGATCACTTCGTGTTATAATTGTTGTTTGAATAAGTTGTAGAGCATGCATTAACCTTTGACACTTTACATCAACTTCTGATGATGGTCTGAGTTATATTTGGTTATGTTGACTTGGTCAAACCTAGTTTGACCAAGGTCAACCATTGGACATGAAATGGTTGGACCTTGTGATGATATGGATTGATGATATATGGTCTATGTACATGTACATGATGATTCTATGCAGCAGCTACAGGGTTATGATGATGATTCATGGTTTACAGCATTATTTGATCATTTACATATTATTATTATTTCACCTGTTTCGGTATATTGGATATATTATATGATCATGCAAAGACTCATATGGTGTATGAGTACACATCTTGGATGGATTTGGACCTTTTGAGTCCAATGAGACAGTCTGTTTTCAGTTCCGGGCACTTACAGTGATGATTGAGCCTCAGTAGGCTAACCTAGTGCAGTTTTGGTCTGTCGGAGACCCTATAAGAGAAGAGAGGTTTTTATTTGGTTGACCCAAGGCGTTGTGCTTGGAGGGGATGGTCCAGCCACTTGTTTTTACCATATTACCCCCCTCCCGGACACATTGGTGCCCTCACCTTGACAGCGCAGGCACTCCAGGAGGTAGTTTGGGGCAGTTTCACGCTTCCCGAGGCATTTCAGGATTAGTAGAAATGGCTATTAAGGAATTCCATTTGGGCTACTGAGGCAATGTTATGGCATGGGATGATCAGTGATGATGGATTGATGTCTTCCACACCTCCTCCAGCAGTTTCAGCTTTATCGAGGCCCGCATCCATCACTTATGGCACTTTTTGATGATTTCTGAGGTCTTTTGACGCTATGATTTGTCCATATCGGCACGATTTGTTATATTGATGACTATTTTATTATTATTGTGCTATGGGGATTGACCAAGGGTGGCTAAAATTACCCCTTGGACCCACCATAAGCTTCTTATTGTATTTTGTCATCATGATTTGGTGGGATTCCCCTCTTCTAGGGCGATTTTGTCCACTTATATTATATTTTATTAGTTATTCATGTATTTTAGTGTTGAGCTCATCTCAACCATTGATTAGACATTTGTACCTTTTAATCTTAGCCACTCATTCAAAAAATGGTTAGGATTTTGATGCCTCTCCTTCCTATTTAAAAGAGAGAGCTTCTCATTGCAAGCGGTCTTTGGCTCTTGGATTATTGGTATAGAAAAACTTTCTTGTGGAAATTCTTGTGGTCTCCTTTGCATCTGGTGTTCTTAGATGGTGATTGGAAAGTCTGTTGCAACCTAGCATTTGGAATTTGTGGTAAGATCTATCTATTTTCGAAATCATTGTCTTGTCTACAAGAGGGCGACTTCAACAAGGGCGATTTTGCAAGGCTTCTTCAAATCGACTTTCTTGGCATTTGCTTGTATCAGGGGGTTATCATTAGTATCATTGTGATCTATGCTATCTTTCTGTTACTTCTCTTGTAGCATTAGTCTTATCTCTTGATTACATCAAATCTGATATTGTTGACGTTTGTTGTGCAGGAGGGAGGACGCATTGGCTTCTTGGACTAAATCGATTATATAGAAAACTACCTCAAAGCTTCTCAAATTGATCGGGTTTGCATAGACCATCATCATCAAGGCATCTACAAGGTTACTGTTATCACACCATAGTAGCAGGGCTACTATTCTTGTACAGCAGATATCTGCACATTCCAGAGCTTACATTATTCCAGAGCATGGCTATACATTTTGGATCACTCATGATCAGAGCAGTACATTATTCAGATTTGTATATGACCTTGTGTCAAGGCTGAGCCTTGAGAGTTCAGATTTGATGACTGATGTGACTACTTATCCCATTCAGTTTCAGTTCAGTGCCTAGAGATGTATTACAGCAGTGTTTCAGATGATACTGGATGATTATTATTATGATGATGTTGTATGATCTATGGATTTGTTCTCACTGACTGTGGATTATTATCTTGTTGATTTAGTCATGATCATAGCATGTGCTTGGTATATTACTCCTGATGTGGCAAACTATTTAAAATGAACTGTAAATCATAAAATGGACAATTGCTTGCACATTTAGGTCATTTAACAAAACTCACTGGTTTTTCACCTTACATAGATATGGTCTTTCCCGACACCAGTTGTCTGCTAGTGTAGGCTCCATATTCACTTGTCTCCATCCATACATGACCTTCCTGTTTGACTTTAAACCCTGACTTGTCTCATTTGACTTTCTGATACAAAGGACTTCCCCATTTTTCTACCTCTGTGTTTGGACCGCATCCCTGTTTATTCAGTGTCTCGGCTTTGAGTTGGTGACAAAACTTGCCTTTGGTGAGTTGGATTGTAGGCCTAAATCATTCTGGTCGGTTGTCCCGATGTTTGGCATTGGCTCGAACTCCCCCTAGTCACTTGAGATGTTGTTGGCTAAAACTGAAAGCTCATGTTCTACCTATGGAAACTTAATAAATTCGCCCATGGAAACAAAAAAAAGGGCAAGAGCGATGAAAAGCTAAAAATACTCCTCGAAGAGTATAAGAAAGGTCCAAAAAGCAATGGCTCTTAAAAGTTATATCTAAACAATTGCTGACCTTATATATATTTGAAAAACATACCCTGGATGCAAGCTGCGACTAGTTGTGCTTCTCAGCACATCTGAAATCCGAAGGGTTATGTAGGCCAAAAAGGTCATGGAATAAAATTGAATGATCCTAATGAACCTGGATCAACTTGATGTAGACATGATGCCTAAGTTGAATAAGCACTCTCTAAACAACTTATCCATTTGTGAGGCACAGCCATCCCCTGTGTTCTTTTGTCCAGCACAGAGTTTGTAGGTTCCCCCTTCTCCCAGTCCAAAGTATTTTTGAGTTAAGTTAGACAAGTCAACCCCTTGGCCCAACCTTGCTCCTAGCCTTCATCCTTCACTAGCAGTTTGACCATGTCCAATGGGTGAGTTTGTCATTTGAACTATTGTGCAAGTAATTTTATATAACAACGGAATATGCTAACTTAATTAATGCCACTGAATGGATGTTATACTTTGAGCTTGGCTTTGAGAATGATTAGAGAAGCAGTGTCTTAGTCTACTGATGTGATTTATCCTTGGTTGTATATTCTCGAGATCCGTGATGATGTGGACCATGTATGGATGATTATTGATGATGATTGATGGGTCCACATGTTTGATGATGATATCATATGATGGACATATGATGCAGATGATGTTTGATCCAGTTCAGCAGGTTTATTACTACTTCAGATCAGCAGATTATACATTGTCCATATATGGTGGATCCTACAGCTGGCCCATTAGGGCAACCCAGGGTGTATGAGTACACATTCCTAGTGGATTTGGGTCTTCCGGATCCATTGAGACACTTATCTTTCAGTTCCGGGCACTTCTGACAGTGATTGATGCAGTTTTACACTTGTTGACCAGATTTGGGGCTGATTTCCCAGCCTGAGCAGCAGGGGCCCCGAGAGGCCAGTTCACCTAGGGCGCTGATGATGGAGGGGGTATTCCAGCCACTTGTTTTTACCATTTACCCCCCCTTCTGGAGAGCCTGGTGGGCTCAGATGGACAGCGCTAGCACCCTAGGAGGCAGTTTTGGCACTTTCACAGTTACCAAGGCAGTAAAAAAATGGGATAAAGTGGTCACTGAGGAAATCGATTTGGGCAATTGAGGTAAGGTTTTGGCATTTGGTCTTCACAGAGGTCTTCCAGGGTGGCATCACTACCTTCCTGTCAGTTTTCACCATGTGGGTATGCCCAGATTGATCACAGGAGGACATTTACTGCTTGACTGTCATGGATTCTGAGGACAGTTTTGGTCATTTATATTATATTGGACATATTTTATTATTTTATTGTGCCTTGGGGATGAGCTAGTAAGGATTGATACCTCCTAGCCCCACCATGAGCTTATATTGTCATGTCCTAGTCACCATGAGGTGGATTTTGGTGCTTATGTTTCTCTAGTGGATGACGTCACCCTCTTATTGTACCACTTAGTGGGGGCGCTATCATGATATTGGGTGATCCATGTGATGTTTATGATTTATTGTTAGCCATTGATTAGATCTTGAGATCTTTTAATCTTAGCCACTCATGTAAAAAGTGGTTAGGATTGTACTCTCTCCCCATCCTATTTAAGGAGGGAGCCTCTCATTGTAAAATTCATCTAGAGATTTTTGGCTCTTGGCTCTTGGAATAAAATTTCTATCTTTTGGAGTACATGCTTGGATTGGAGTGGATGTTGGTTGTTTCGATTGTAAATACTTTTTTCCATTGCACTGGAGGATCTATTGTAGCTATCTTGCATATTTTCCATATTTCATTTACAGGTTAAGAGGGCGATTTTGGACAAGGGCGAATTGGTGGGGAGGCTTGCCCTTCAATCTTGGAAGAAGTCGCTTTGGTGTAACAGGGAGTAGTTTTGCCTTTGTGTCAACTATTCTATCTTTCTCTCTCTCTTGCTTGTATCTACCTTCAATTTGTCAAACTGATTGATGCTTTGCTCCTTGGCTTGACAGGTTAGAAGGAATCACATGTGGCTTGGAAAAATCGATTTGGCAAGAGGGCTTCAACAATTCTCCATTTGATCTTTGGCAAAGTAATCCTTGTCTCAACTAGCATTCATCTCTTCATCCAGGTATGTTCCAAGAGGTATGATCTTCTACTTCCTTGAATCTTCCATAATTTCTAGATCATAAAAACCCTAATCAATTAAAACCCTTGTTTTGGTATTTCTTAGATCTACTTAGATCTAGCCTTGTTCTTGAAGAGATATTGGAAATCCACCTCTATAGCATCCACCCCTAGTTGGATCTACAGTTTGGTGGTGATTGGCTAAAAATTGACCCACTTTTCAAGGCAAAAAGCCCTCCTTGACCCAAATCGCACTTCCTAGAGAGAGGCTTGTTTGGTTAGATCTAGCACATGGGTAGGTGAGATCCCACTTGATTTGCAATCTAGACACTTGATAACCTACCCCCAGATCCTTACTTTGGTGAAATCTACCTTGTGGACATCTCTCCATGTTTTAAGGGGTTAAAACCCCCTTTTGAATTTCTTGGCACCTCAAAACTCAGATCTACTAAAATCTAGCCATTGGATTGACTTGATTTTTTGGACATGCATAGATCGGGGTACTAGCATCTTGGATCTACAGTTTGGTAGCCATTGGACTTGATTTGGTCCACCAAACCCATTTTTTAGCCTTCCTTGAGCAAATCGCACTCCCTTGAAAAAGAGAGTTTGTCCACTTCCAGGAGGTGGGTGTTTGAGATTTTCGTGGATTTGGAATGCCCATACCTTGAAACCTAGGTCTACACTGTCTTTTTGTCACGATCCGCCTTGGGGGTAGCATTCCTTGTTTCAAGGGATTGTGGTCCACTTAGGGTCATTACTTCAAAAACCTAGATCTAGTAAGATCCAACCGTTAGATCTCATTTAACCCATTTGATTTGGCTTCTAGGTGTCCCGATCTACACTTTGACATACCTTTTGACCCCATTAGCCCATCCAACAAGGCACTAGTCCTTCTCTAAGCAAGTTGCACTCCTTGGGAATTGTGTCAAACCCTAGATCTAGTACATGGGTACTCCTAGAGTCAACCTAGATTCATAGATCTAGCCTTTATCCAACCTATAGTACCAACTTCACACATAACTTCACCTTGTGGGCCTACCTAGAACCATTTCACACCTCCCAAGAAAACAAGACCCACTTGTGTAAACACATGGTACTATACCTAGTCATCATACCCCATCATGTGGCCTAAACCATATATAGGTTGAAATACTAACAATCTCTTACACCACCTTCAACCATACCTTAACTCTTAGGTCCACTTAGCCTTGCATTGGTTTCCGTAACTCATCATTACTTACCTTTAGAAACCTTTGTGTAGGTCCAATCAACTGTGATTGGGTATAGGGTCTCCCCCTTGGTCTAGTTACACCTTGACCTAAAGCGAAGAGTGCCTCGGTTGACGTGACTCCCACCTCGCATTGGGAACCGTGGCATCTCTTGGGTCACCTCTTTAGTTGCCTGTCTCCTCTACCGTCCCGGATGGGATACCACTAGGGGCAACTACAAGTTGTGTGATAACAGTTACCAAGGTAAGATCCACATGTTTGTTTCTCTTATCCTGATCCAATCCATTGACATAACTCATAAATTGATAAAACCCTTATTTCTTCAAACCCTCATTGTTACATTTTCTCAGATCTACTAAGATCTAGTGGGTTGTTGGGTGTAATATTGAAAACCCACCTCTATGGTATCCACAGCATCCTGGATCTATAGTTTGGTGAGGATTGGCCTCCATTTGACCCCCTTCCCAGGCCAACTTAGCCTCTCCAAGTGAGGTCGCACTCCTTGGGGAAGGTGAGTTACCCTAGATCTAGTTGATGGATAGTTGAGATCCCGCTTGTTTCATGATCTACACATCCAATAACCTACCCCCAGATTGTCACTTTTCTGATTTCTACCTTGTGTGCCCTATTCTACATTTTAAGGGATTTAATCCCCATTTTGGACCACTTGGTATCTTTAAACTCAGATCTAGTAAGATCTAGCCATTGGATTGCCATGAAATTATAGATCCATACTCTCACTTGCCTAACCTACTTGGATCTAAAGTTTGGATGCCATTGGACTTGTCTTGAGTCATTTATCCCACTTTTTTAGCCTCTTTGGGTAAAGTCGCACCGCCTTGGAGAAGTGAATTGGCCCACTTCTAGGATATGGGTACATGAGATTTTTGTGGATTTGGAACGGGCATAATTCAAAACCTAGGTCTAGTAGGTCACCTTGTCAAATCTTGCCTTGGGGATAGCATTCCTTGTTTTAAGGGATTGTCGTCCAGTTAGGTAAAACATTAAATCTCTAGATCTAGACCTATTCATTCACCAAGACTTTAATTGCCCACTTGTCTCATGCAATAGGAGTCCTCAACCACAAGTTAACTTTACTTTGACTCCATTATCCCAATTCCCAAGGCACTGGTTTCTCTCCAAGTCAATTCATCTTTCCTAGATTGTTGGATTAACTTGTGGTTTGACCCTTCTATGGTGAACTAAACCCTTTGATGTCATCATACTTCGTAATCAAGCTTGCCACTTGTACTAGTTAGCCCCAATTCAACCCTTAAACTACCCTGCATTGGACACGGTTCCCAAGGCAGTGGATTTTCTCACATTGAACTAGTACATCAATCCTGGATCTTATCTTTAAATATTACAAGTCACTCTCACATCAACAATGAACCAAAGCTATACTCATTGAACCCCTCACTTGTCTTGTGACTTCATCCTTAGGTCTAGGATAAACCATACACCTTACTTCACTTAGAATTAACTTGATTTGGTGTGTTGGTTTTGATCTCTCCTGTCGGGAGTAGATCGGGTCTCCCCCTTTGTTGTCTGGGCTAGATAACATAAAGCGAAGGTTGCCTTGAATGGCGTGACAACCATCTATTGGAGGTCGAGGTGATCGTGGTTGCACCTTTTGAGTTGCCCTTCCCTATTGCCATCCATGAGTGGATACATCCATAGGGGTAACTACAGTTTAGGTGATAACAATGCCCCCCTCAAGTGGAGAAGTAATCCCACTAATATAGCTGCTCGGAATCTTTCCAAAATCAGCTCTTACAACTCCTAAAACATAGCTGAAATAATTTTGACTTCCAATTCCATAAAATTTGGAAATTAATTTTTTATAATTTTTTACTTTTTTTAAATTTTTCTCCACTTTTTCACTTTTTTATATTTTTTTAGCATAAGTGAAAAATAAATGACTCCAAAACTATACAAAGTGGGTTTTGGGGTATGGTGAGTGCTCTGAGTTAGAAAACGAGCACCCCCAAGCAAAAAAACTCGTAGAGCACACTTTTATGCCGATCACCAAAAATTTAATTAAACCATTAAAAAATGGTCCAATCACGGAAAAATTATTTTTCGCCGGAAATTAAAAAAAACCTAGGGGGACTTAGCACATGTCCATATGACTCAAAAATAATGTCTAGCATGTTCATATACATTGACCCATGGACTTTAACAATTCCCTAAGGCCCGCTAACCTCCCCAAGCATTCCAACTTTGGAGGAGCAAGAGAAAAACCAAAAAATTATGTTATGCACTAATGCAAGACATAATTAATAGGTGAAAAAACTCCTTGGAATACCTGACTTAGCCAAAAAGTCCTAGAGAACCAAGTCCTTTACAAAACACCATGCTAGTACATTTTATTACAAACCCCGCAGGGCCACGGACATGTGGAAAAAATTTAAAAAAAGGAGGCCTTTAAAAGGCCTGCTGGACATCAAATCATCGAAAACGAACATGTAACATGTTCAACTTTGCCCGCTCACTTGATAGTCCAACTAAATACAACTTAGCTGGTAACAGTGGTCACCTTGTTCCAAGGTTGATCCCACCTTGTTTGTTTTTGCCTCGGTTTTTTGACTTGCTTTAGCCATTCTCTCCTTCTCGTATTTGGGCCTCCTTCTTTTCGTTTGCTTTCTCCTAGATCTCCTCTTCTAGCTCTTGTCTTACTCTCCTTCAAGTCTCTCCTCCTTCTCGTCCCTCTAAAACTCCTATTCTCCTCGCCTCCTTTCGTCCTATCTCTTCCCCTTTAGATCCCTTCTTCCCGTTTTCTCTCGTCCATCTTTCTCTCCTAGATCTCAACCCTTTCGTTTTTCTCCAAGTCTCCCTTCATTACCTTCGTCTTACCTTGTTTCCTTTCCTCCTTTGTCTCCTTTCCCTTTTTGCCATTTGTTTCTCGTTTTCCTCCTCTCGTCCATCTCCTTTAGGCTTGTCCCAAGCCCTCCTTCCATTTGTCCCTCCTTGAACCCTTAAAAAAATCACAAAAAGCAACAAGAAAGGTTTGGTTAAGAGTTAGTTCTTCAATTAAAAGTTGTTAGTTCGATCTCATTCAAAAATTAGTTTGCATTGCATATCTCATTTTAGGCCTTTGCATCTAGTTTACTTTGAAACATTTGCATTTAGATCTCATTTTATCACTTTGCATTTCATTGTTAGATCTTAGTTGTTAGTTTTACACTAGATCTCATACTTAGATTTTATTTGCATTTTTTATAGTTTGCATTTTAATCTAGTTTCATGTGAAGTTTGGTTTTAATATTTAGATCTAAGTGCATCTAGTTTCCTTTTGTTTGATTTGACTAATGCTAAAGGGTGCTTGTAGTTCATTTTGCATGTTGTTGTAGGTTTGAATAAAAGCACTTGAGAAGAAAGATCAAGAAGAAGAGGAAGATCGTAACCATTAAAGGGCAACAAACCAAAGAAGATCATTTGAACCAAGGAATACAAAAACCAAACACTCTCCTTTTTGTAAAAGCCACTAAGGATTTCTTCCATTTTATATTTTCCAAGTTTCTCTCAAAGTGGTTGAAAATCCAAAATATTGTACTTGCTTAATCAAGTTTTATTAGTGGGGTTTTTAATCTCCCACACCCAACTTCCCTTATTTGGGGAAGTCTTGTAGTGTCCTGGTGTGTTTGCTTTCTTTCTTAGCTTAGTTCATTTTTGCAAGTAGATACTAATTGCTAAATTAGCTCAATTTTTTATTATCTAGCATCTTAACTTGTTAGATCTCATTTTCCATTTATTTATTGAGTTATCATTTGGTTTCTTTGCTTACAAACTACTTGTCTTTTAAAAAGAACCAAAGACTCTTGAACTTGCCATAACACAAGTCAAGAGCACTCGCTGTCGGAGAGCATAAGCACTGCATTTTTCTTGCATTTCAGCATATAGATTAGTTAAAGTCTCTTGAACTTCTGTCATAAGACGAAGTCAAGAGCACTCTCTGTCGAAGAGTTTCACTATGTGCTCTAAGTTAAAACACTTCAAACTTCACATTCCCCTCTTAAAATTTATCTCGTTGCTTTCCATCACCAAGTATGTTCTGCCAACCCTAAAAAGTTGGATTCATACTCAGAACGGTGATTGGATTTGTTAATCTTACAAGTGATAACCATAATAAAATCTTCACCCCCATAAACCAACGAACCGGCGTTGTTTCAAGAAATACTCAGGTAGTGGGGAAATTCCTACTGGTGGCGCCGGAAATCACCGTTGTCATAGAGTTCTAGCTTGCTGGTTAAATCCACTCGACACCTAGCCTAGAATACTAGACGGTCCGTCAGGTCACCAAGGGGAGCCACTGAAGGTATACTTTTCTGGTTGGTCTTCATCCTTGCTTTCTAAACCCTAATAATCAAGATCAATAAAACTTTTAAAATCAACCAAGATAATTTGCATAACATTATTGTGAGACTTGTATCTTCAGCATCCCCAAGCACTACACATTTTGACTCCATTTGGCACTGGTCACTTTGAACTTTCATATATTAATTAATCTGGGCCATTTGTCCATTGGGAATCTGTCTAAGTTATTATATATCTGTGGATGCCATTTTATTGTACAAGTCTTCATTATATTGTTTATCTACAATCTTGTATCTACAACGTGGATTGCTCTTATCTTGTGTTTATCTCATTCATTACAAAATTTGTGATCTCATCATAAAACTCCTAAAAAACACCCATCCGCATCCGCAACACCTCAAAACATTTAAAAAACATAGAGCCATAGACAACTCTTTGTAGGGACTACCCCCCTTGGCTTCATTAGGAGTTTGCCTAAACGAAGGAGCTGGAATTCAGGTGACAGTACCTGGCTCATTGCTTGCCCCCAAGGCCACACCTCTCCCACTTGTAGTGAGGAGACAGCTTTCGAAATATTTCTACTGCTGGTGTGCATCTTGACGGACAACATCTTTGGCGCTGCTGCTGGGGACAAATATTTTTGTTCCTGGACGACCTTAGTTTTTTCTTAGTTTTTACCTTTTCTTTTGGTAGATTTTTAGTTTAATCAACTCTCTGATATTAGACTTGAATCCACCTGGCGACTTCACTATCAAATCATTTACCAAGGTATTCAACAAGGAGAAACTCTGAAGGTTTGCTTAGTTTCATCCCTGAGCCTAAAAAGGTTTATAGGAGGAGACTAAACAAACTAACTTCTCATAGGATCCTTGAAGAGCTTGGATCTCAGTCTATTACAGACATCCATAGTCTTTTTATAGAAACTAACCTTGAAGAAAATAATACTCACATTTTCGACATCATGGGCTAGTATTTTACTCAGCTCGATTTCTCTCAGATAGCAGGTCAACCCCATCGTCTCCCAGACAAAGCTGTAGAGAAACTCCCGATGTACACTGGCACTGATGCCACTACTTCCGCCGCGCATCTTAGGATCTTTTCCAGATGTATTAATGCCTATGTCAGTGACCCTGCAAACCAGCATGACGATGTCTATATGAAACTGTTTGCTCTTTCCTTGGATGGAAAAGCTGGTGATTGATATAGCAACATACCAAACAACTCATTTGCCACACTAGCTACCTTCAAGACTTCCTTCACCAACAAGTTCGGTGAGAAGAAGGAACCAAGGCATCAACTTGCTTCTTTGACAAACATCAAGAAGGACACTGAAACAATGGACGAGTTTAACACTAGGTTCACTGAGTTATCAAATGTTATTCCTGCTACCTATGCACTGCCTGCACATTCCATCCTAGTTTACTACATTGAGGCACTTAGTGGCAAGATGCAGTATCAGATAAGAGACAAGGAACCCACTACTTTGCTTCAAGCCGAAGAGATGGCTATTAAAATTGACTTAAACATGCAATCATCTGGTGAGTCCAACCTCCATGGTTACTCAAGATCTTCAACACCTTTAAAGATTAATGAACCCAAAGATAAAGATCCTTTATCATCTATAAAGGAGCCTCATGAAAAACAGATGTTGGAAATGAGAAATGAAATGAAAAAGGAAATGAAGAGAAACATGGAAGAAGTTGAAGCTAAACACCTTGCTCAACTAAAGGAAATACAGAACCAGGTGGTAACTATGGAAAGAACACAGACACAACCTGCTCCTAGGACCTTTGCTGCAAAACCAACTTGGCAGAGAAAACCTCCCAACCATGAACAAAGCCCTCCTCATCAGCTAGAGGCTGCTAACATGGAAGAGCATGACAAACCATTTTGCAGGGCATGCAAAGATTTCCATGAGGAATCTGGATGTCATTATGCATGCTATGTTCAAGAGCATGGCCATCTGGAAGGTTGTGGTCCTACTACATCTACAAGCGAGCCTGAATATATCAACCATTTAGGTGACTTCCATAGCATGCCTAGAGAAAATTGGACACAGGCTTACCAACATCATCAGAAGATCGATAACTTAACCCAGTACTATGGTGAAATGCCTACAGATGAACAGATCAACAACACTCAGAATTTCAAAGGAGTAACTTACCAAAGGAGAGCAAGAGAAGGACCTTCAACACCAAGTGCACCTAAGGTAACAATTACTAACATTACTAAAGAAGTAATTGATGTTGATTTAAGTTTTGACTTGGGTAATTGGTTAGCCAATTCTAAAGTTCCTGTTCCTGTCCTAGAGTTGTGCAAAATACCTGGACAAAGAGAGAAATTGATGAAAATCTTAGATCATCCAACCAATGCAAGTCATCCTACACCCTCAAGTCCCCCAAAACCTTTGGAGCCTCCCCACCTACAAAACCTTCTACCCCTAAGAAGGTGACTTTCTCAGATACTGTAGAGCAACCTTCAACAAGCTGTAGCAATACTTACGAGGATCCCCCTGTAATCCTGCATACTAGGGACTCAAGAAAAGAAGATCACCCTCCCTTTTATATATCATTACTGATAGGTGATCTTCTTCTACATAATTGTATGTTAGATTCAGGATCTGGAGCCAACTTGATGACTGTAAAGGTTATGCAACAACTTAACTTGAAAACCACTAGGCCTTACCAGAATGTATGTGCCATGGACTCCAGACCGGTTAAAGTTGAAGGGATGATTGAAAATCAACCTGTCAGATTGGCTAAGTATCCGGACATCCATGTTACCATAGACATCCTTGTCATAGACGTACCAGATAAGTGGGGGATGTACAAAATGATGCACCCCATGGGTTCTAGATAATGATAAAATCTGTCTTAATTCTAGTATTGTAAGGATGCAAATGAGCTCGCTCCTCAGCGGAGTCACGGTTGGGAGTCGCCAGGTAGATTTAAACTCTTCTACAAAGATATGTGTCGTTGTATATGCAGGAGAGAGTGAGTAAAGACTACTAGCTTGTCTGAGGTAAGCCCTATGCTTTCAATACCAAAATGTTAGGCAAAGAGAACGGGAGGGCTTTAAGAAAAGTATGTCGAACCGAGGTAAGCTATTGCCTCCCCAACAACGGCGCCAAAATGTTATCACCGAAGCTGTAGTTACCCCCATGGATGTATCCACTCATGGATGACAATAGGGAAGGGCAACTCAAAGGTGCAACCACGATCACCTCGACCTCCAATGGATTGGTTGTCACGCCAGTCGAGGCAACCTTCACTTTATGTTGTCTAGCCCAGACAACAAAGGGGGAGACCCGATCTACTCCCGACAGGAGAGATCAAAACCAAGACACCAAATCAGGTTAATTCTAAGTGAAGTAAGGTGTATGGTTTATCCTAGACCTTAGGGTGAAGTCATAAGACAAGTGGGGGATTCAAAGAGTATAGCTTTGTTTCATTGTTGATGTGAGAGTGACTTATAATATCTGAAAAGGGATCTAGGATTAGGGTACTAGTTCAATGTTAGAAAATCCACTGCCTTGGGAACCGTGTCCAATGCAGGGTAGTTTAGGGGTTTAATTGGGGCTAACCAGTACAAGTGACAAGCTTGATCATGACACATGATGGCATCGAGGGTTTAGTTCACCACACAAAGGTCAAACCACAAGTTAATCCGACAATCTAGGAAAATCGAATTGACTTGGAGAGAAACCAGTGCCTTGGGAATTGGAATAATGGAGTCAAAGTAGGGTTGACTTGTGGTTAAGGACTCCTATTGCATGGGACATGTGGGCAATTAAAGTCTTGATGGATGAATAGGTCTAGATCTAGGTTTCACCTAAGTGGACCACAATCCCTTAAAACAAGGAATGCTATCCCCAAGGCAAGATTTGACAAAGTGACCTACTAGACCTAGGTTTTGAATTATTCCCGTTCCAAATCCCTAAAAATATCAAGTACCCACGTCCTAGAAGTGAGTCAACTCACTTCTCCAAGGTGGTGCGACTTTACCCAAGGAGGCCTAAAAGTGGGGTAAGTGGGGTCAAGACAAGTCCGATGACATCCAAACTTTAGATCCGGGTAGGTTAGTCAAGTAGGAGTGTGGATCTATAATTTCAAGGCAATCCGATGGCTAGATCTTACTAGATCTGAGTTTAAAGATACCAAGTGGTCAAAAATGGGGATAAAATCCCTTAAAATATGGAATAGGACCCACGAGGTAGAAATCAGAAAAGTGACAATCTGGAGGTAGGTTAGTGTAGATTATGAATCAAGCAGGATCTAAACTACCCACCACCTAGATCTAGGTCAACTCACCCTCACCAAGAAGTGCGCCCTTGCTTGTAGGAGCTAGTTTGGCATGCGAAGAGGGTCAAATGGAAGCCAATCCTCACCAAACTATAGATCCGGGATGCCGTGGATACTATAGAGGTGGGTTTTCACTATTATACCCAACAACCCACTAGATCTAAGTAGATCTGAGAAAATGCAAAAATGAGGGGTTGAAGAAATAAGGGTTTTATCAATTTATGAGCTAGGTCAATGGATTGGATCAAGATAAGAGAAACAAACCTGTGGATCTTACCTGGGTAACCTTGTAGATGCCTTGATCATGATGATCTATGAAAACCCGATCAATTTGAGAAGCTTTCAGGTAGTTTTCTATGCAATCGATTTAGTCCAAGAAACCAATGCGCCCTCTCTCCTGCACAACAAACGTCAACAATATCAGATTTGATGCAATCAAGAGATAAGACTAATGCCACAAGAGAAGTAACAGAAAGATAGCATAGATCACAATGATGCTAATGATAACCCCCTGATACAAGCAAATGCCAAGAAAGTCGATTTGAAGAAGCCTTGCAAAATCGCCCTTGTTGAAGTCGCCCTCCTGTAGACAAGACAATGATTTCCAAAATAGATAGATCCTACCACAAATTCCAAATGCTAGGTTGCAATAGACTTTCCAATCACCATCTAAGAACACCATATGCAAAGGAGACCACAAGAATTTCCACAAGAAAGTTTTTCTATACCAATAATCCAAGAGCCAAAGACCCCTTTACAATGAGAGGCTCTCTCCTTTAAATAGGAAGGAGAGGCACCAAAACCCTAACCACTTTTTGAATGAGTGGGTAAGATTAAAAGATACAAATGTCTAATCAATGGTTGAGATGAGCTCAACTATAAAATACATGGATCACTAATAAAATATTATGTGAGTGGACAAAATCGCCCTAGAAGAGGGGAATCCCACCAAATCATGATGACAAAATATAATAAGAGGCTTATGGTGGGTCCAAGGGGTAATTTTATCCCTCCTTGGTCAATCCCCATAGCCCAATAATCATAAAATAATCCTAAATGTACCAAATCGTGCCTCCATGGACAAAACGTAGGCCTCAAAAAGACCTCAGAAATCCTCAGAAAGTGCCATAAGTGATGGATGCGGGCCCCGATGAAGCTGAAACTGCTGGAGGAGGTGTGGAGGACCCCAATGAAGCTGAAACTGCTGGAGGAGGTGTGGAGGACCCCGATCTATCATCACTGATCATCCCATGCCATAACATTGCCTCAGTAGCCCAAATCGATTTCCTCAATAGCCATTTCTACTAATCCTGAAATGCCTCGGGAAGCGTGGAACTGCCCCAAACTGCCTCCTGGAGTGCCAGCGCTGTCAAGGTGAGGGCACCAGTGTGTCCGGGAGGGGGGGTAATATGGTAAAAACAAGTGGCTGGACCACCCCCTCCAAGCACAGCGCCCTAGGTCAACCGGATAAAAATCACATCTGCTCTGACAGGGCCTCCGACAGACCAAAACTGCACTGGGATAGCCTACTGAGGCTCAATCATCACTGTAAGTGCCCGAAACTGAAAGCAAACTGTCTCATCAGACTCAGAAGGTCCAAATCCATCCAAAATGTGTACTCATACACCATATGAGTCTTTGCATGATCAAAATATATATCCAATATACCGGAACAGGGCCAATAATAATAATCTGTAAATGATCAAATACTGCTGTAAACCAAGAATCATCATCATAACCCTGTAGCTACTGCATAGAATCATCATGTATGTATACATAGACCATATATCATCTGTCCATATCATCATAAGGTCCAACCATCTCATGTCCTATGTTTGACCTTGGTCAGACTAGGCCTAACCAAGCCAACATGACCAAATATAACTCAGATCATCATCAGAAGCTGCTGCAAAGTGTCAAAGGTTGATGCATGCTCTACAACTTATTCAAATAACAATTATAACACAAAGTAATCATTACTGGCGATCTAAATCCAAATATATAGTGTCATTAATTATTATTATTACTCAGACCAAACTTTCAAGATCATACTCACTTCATAGCTGTGATCAATTTGCTAGTGAAGGGTGAAGGCTAAAATAACTGGCTAGGCTAAGGGATGACTTGACTGACTTAACTTTGTGACACTTTGGCAAAGGGAAAGGGAATACACACCATAGTATATACTGAATAAGCAACAACACAGGGAATGGCGGTGTCTCACAAATGGATGAGTTGTTCAAAGAGGGTTTATTCACCTTTAACAGATGCGCACAATCCATAATACAAATAAGGCCAGCAATTGTTTTGATATAGCATTTAAGTTCCATTGCTTTTTGGGCCTGAAGTTTCCATAGCCTTGGTCTATGTGTGTTTATAAACACATTGCATAGATTTACATTTATTTTAGGCTTTCTGCTGCAGGTGTGTTTTTAAGGCACTTGTTTCCCTAAGCACTTCTAAGTGTGTCATGGACAGCTTGTTTACCTAGGTATTTATTTTTCCAAAAGATATAACATTTTATTTTAATGGCCACTTTCATTTGGCATGCCTTTCATTCATGTGTGTTTAGAAACACATTGCATGAATGGGCTTTTCATACAAGATATAGCATTTCATTTTCCAGATTTTGTATTCATGGCAGCACTAAAAGTTTTAGGTTTAGCCAACACAACTTTAGTGACTAGGGGGAATTCCAAGGAACTCGACCTCACCATAGGCAAGTTTTGTCACCAACTCAGAGCCGAGACACAATAAACAGGGAAGCTCATCCAATACAGAGGCTACAGTGGGGGAAAGTCCTCCATGCCACTAGTCAAGTAGTAAGTCAGGGTAATAAACTAAAAGGTAGGCAATAGATGGTTGAAGACAATGAATAATGGAACCAACACTAGCAAGCCGAGGTATGGTGGAATGATCACCTCTATTCTCCCTAAGGAGGGTAATACCAATGAGTATGAATAGTGAACTTCTAAGTCTGAGTAGGGACAATATAATATGTAATAAGCTCAACCAGGTCCATATATCTATATGATCGCCAGATCATGACACTAAGTGCTAAGACATGCTATGAGAATAAGTATAAAAGCAATATAACCATAACACAATGATATACCTGCTGAGTCATATACCTGAATGCTCATAAACCTGTACCATCATCTGTGCTCTAAAACTGCTGCTGTAACTCTGGGCACTACTGACTGCTCTGTACCAATGGTATAATGGCTACATCGATCGTCTCTCTGAGTGTCCTGAGACTCAGTCATGGCATGGGGAATATACACTGCTGTCCACAATCCGATAGTGATCCAATGTAGATGCTCATCTCAGCATCTCAAATGTAAGGGAACTGGCTGAATAGTGTACTGGCATCAGCAAAATAATGTATGGTAGCCCGGCTACTATATATGTGATAACAAAACCATCAGTCCCAAACAACATGAACCATTGGCAAGTTTTCAAAGATGACGAACATATCCTGAAATTTATTCATAACATAGATGAGTTCTCAAATTTCAACATAAACAAGCAGGAGGAAGGCAAGCAATATTAGGAAGACAGCCAGCCCATCAATCCAATATCACGTGGCTTTACTAAACTGGAAAACATCTTTGACAGGCAGGATGGGAAGAAAAATAGCATCGACTAGATGAAACCAGGAGATTACATTGAAATAAATATTGGATTGGAAACAAATCCAAAAATTAAAAAAATTGGAAAAGGGACATTCGAAAAGGAAAGGAATGCATTGATAAACTTAGTCAAAGAATATAGGGATTTATTTGCATTTACTTATGATGAGTTAAAAGCTTATAGGGAGAATGTTTTCCAACACACCATCCCTCTTAAACTTGAAATGCAAAATGTTAAGCCTTTCCGACAAAAACTTAGGCAAATAAATCCTAAGTTGGCCCCTATTGTCAAACAAGAGTTGGAAAAAATGTTGGCAGCAAGTATTATAGCACCCACTCGACATTCATCATGGTGCTCCAACTTAGTTGTGGTTAGAAAGAAGAATGGGAGCATCAGGATATGCATTGACTTCAAAAATCTTAACATAGCCTGTCAAAAAGATAATTATCCACTCCCTAACATGGAGACCCTCCTCCAACGGGTCATTGGGTCTACAATGATGTCCATGCTTGATGGATTTTCAGGATATAACCAGGTTGTTATTAAAGATGAGGATAGACACAAAACAGCTTTCACAATCCCTTGGGGAACCTTTGAGTATCTGAGAATGCCCCTTGGTCTTACAAATGCTAGGGCCACTTTTCAAAGGGCCATGGATTATGCTTTCAAGGAATTGATAGGCAAAATCATTGAGATATACCAAGATGATTTAACTGTTTTCTCAAAGGAAAGAGCCATCCATATTGATCATCTTAGGCGGGTATTTGAACGATGCAGAAAATTTGGTATCTCCCTAAATCCAGCCAAATCTGTCCTAGAGATAGATGAGGGGAAGCTTCTTGGTCACATCATATCAAAAGACGGGGTCAAGATTGACCCTGAGAGAATTGAAGCAATAAAAAAGATACCTCTTCCAAAAAATGTTAAGGGTCTTCAATCCTTTAATGGACATATCAATTTCATTAGGAAGTTCATCCCAAACTTAGCTGAGTTGATGAAACCCATGCAACGGTTACTCAAGAAGGATACTAACTTTGTATGGACTGATGAAGGGAAAGAGGCTTTTTCAACCATAAAAGATGCTATCACTAGATCACCTGTATTAGTTAGTCCAGACTACACAAAATATTTCATGATGTTCTCTTTTGCTTCAGAAGATACTATTACCGAGGTGTTGCTCCAAAAGAACTTCGAAGGGTTCGAGCAACCAATTGCCTTCATGAGTAGAGCCCTATAGAATTCAGAATTAAAGTATACCATCATGGAAAAGCAAGCCTATGCCTTAGTAAAATCTCTAAAGCACTTTAGAACATACATTGGCTACTCAAAAGTTATAGGGTATGTCCCCCATGCTGCAGTGAAAGACATCCTATCCCAACAGGATTGCTTAGGAACAAGGGGCACATGGGTATCCAAGATCTAGGAATATGATCTAGAGATTAAGCCTACCAAACTAGTAAAAGGACAAGGCCTAGCTAAGATGTTAACCCAAAAGAATGAGGAGGCTATTGATATGATTTGTGAAAACAGTGGACCTAATTCTCGCATGACACCAGCACTAAGAGAGCTTGATCATCATTGGTAGTCAGATATTATATATTTCCTATTGCACTTATGTTGCCCTGATCACCTTAAAGGACATAAACGAAGGGCATTGAGACTTAAAACTGCTAGGTATTGCCTTACTCAAGAAGGCCTGGGATGGAGGAACCCAGATGGTGTAATACTTAGATGTGTGCATGGACAAGATTCTAAACAAATCTTGACTAAATTCCATTCAAAATTTTGTGGGGGCCATTATGTAGTGAATACAATTGCCCATAAAATTCTTCGAGCAGGATACTATTGGCCAACCATCTTTGCAGATGTACACAAACATGTCAAGTGTTGCCAAGAGTGTCAGCTCTTTACGGGGAAGCAGAAGTTGGTTGCTCTTCCTCTCACACCAGTAGTTGTTGTTATTACATTTTATGTTGGGAGCAGCTTCCACACTGCAGACTGTGCGGCCAAGGACCGCACAGTACTTTTTTCCAGATCAGGAGATCAGCTACCTCCAAAGGAGGCATTTTTGTTCAGATTGCCCCTAGCAGATATATCAGAGGGGACAGACAGTTGGACTTACCATCTACCACAGGGTTACCTTTCCTTGCCAGGCTTTGACACAAGCCCATTTGAGACAGTCCCTAGTCTTATTCTGATCGAGATTATCACAGTACAGTGTTGGTTTATTATATGCCCGGATTCAGCAGAGATCCAGCTCAGATACAAGTTCAGTAGCAGCAGGTATTGCATATATTGATTATTGCTCATGTTGTAGATTAGACTCTTTTATACTTGCTAGTACACTAACTTTGCTACTTGCTAGTACACTAACTTTGCATGAGATGATATATTTGGTGATCTGGTTATGATATGATGTGCTTGGGCCCTTGGTGATGTCAGTCCGCCCCTCCGGTTAGACTTATGTATATGCACGCTGAGTCATGTCCTATATACTTGGCATAGACTTGATCATTGAGCCCCCTCAGTAGCTGACTTTAACACCATTTTCACTTCCTCCACTCATCCGACTCATTCATGACACTTCTTCCTCTACTTGGATTATGATTTGTGATCTCGATGACCCCTTTCCCCACTGATCTCTGAGTTTTCCATGACTCCTTGTTTATTGTGCCTCGGCTCTTTAGTGTGTGAGATACACGGTTAGACCTGGGATTTGCTCCTGTCGGTTGCCCCCGATGTTGCAATGCAGTTAGGATTGTGTAGCCTCACCGGGTGCTCCCCACTTGTCATCGAAGCTTGTATTACCCACCCCCATTACCTTTGCAGTATGAGTGCCATGTTTATATATTTTGAGATATGTATGTAGCCCAAGAGGGCCATGAAGAAATGAAATGTAAATCAGGCTAAAAAGGCCTCTATGTTGTAAATGTAAAATCTAGCCAAAAAAGGGCTAAGTATGAAACTCATTGTAAAATCCATGCAATGTGTTTATAAACACACATGGATTCTGGTCAGCTATACATGTCAGCATTTGTAGTGGTTATTCCTCACCTAGTCCTGCGGGACAAGGAGATGAGAAGGAGCAAGGGACAAACTCAAGATTGCCCCCTAGAGTCTCAAGTTACGGTTTGCCGGACACCCAGTTTGGCGGCTCTAGAAAAGAACCTCACGGAGTCTTCGGATACGGATGTGAGTTGTGGGATACTTGTTAGATGGCTAGTGGTGGTTTCCCTGCACTATATCCATTTGTGAGGCACCACCCTTCTCTATGTTCTGTCATGGCATACTTACCTCAGTGGACCCCGATTTCCCGAGTTGTCTAAAGGGTCACATGATCTTTATGCTTGTCCTCCCATGTCCTTCACCTTGTTGTCCACATCACCTATAGTCAGCAAAGTGGTCAACCCTATAGAGGTGTATAACATCTTAGTCTTTTGGAGGTGGTGGGCCCACTTCACCAAGGCCTTGTACTATTTCGAGATTTAATGAATTTTTGATCACCATGTTATCATTTATTGCTTAGTAATGTACTAACTTGTTTAATTGAGCCTTGTCACTTCATGCTCGCATACAGGTTTCAACTAGCACTATGGTTGACCAGATTTGACTTGGTCAAACTAGGTTCACTAGGCCAAAAATGGGCCCGAAAAAATGTTGCGATCGGAATTTCGATTTCGATCATTCATTATCTACAGGGGTTCGATATGAGCATGCAACTGACGGAATTACAAAATATTGAACCGTTTGAGAGATTTTTAATTATTATTGGTCAACTTTGACCTGTTTTAATTAAAAATCATGGATTTGGGGCAAATAATGCCAAAGTGATGGATCGGGGTCGTTCAAGTGGTCATACCTACTACTTTTGGGGTCCACGATCACATTGCAGCAAACGGTTCGGCAATCCGGGCAATAAAAGTGGGTCAAAAGCCAAATTTTCTTCTTCACCCATATAAACCAGCAGAAAATACATGAAAATCAGAATTTGACTAAGGCAACTATAGGCAAATGGCAAAATCAATGGTTGGCAATGGTAAAGGTAATTCATAAGGTAATTTTGGTATGTTTTGACATTATATTTGATGATTGTGGGGCCCTAATCTGCCCAGCTCACACTAGAGGATGAGTTTGCCCATAGGGGGGGGCGTTTTCTCCACTAGGGAAAATTCGACTTGGTTGATTTCATGGTTATGTTGATGTGTGGGGCCCTTATTGTATTAGTTGTGGGGATAAAACATCCCATAGACACGCCCCAACTCCACCTTGTTGCATTGTATGGCCCATATGGGCCCCTCTCTATCCACTAGTGCGCTTTCCTTGGGGCAATTCGCACCCCACTCTAGGGATGCATCTCCACCATTCGATTTTGTGGATGGGGAGATGATCTCAACCCTCTGTTTTGGGGGGAAACCTATCTAGAGAGTGAGCCATCTCAATAAGAGAATGGACTCACCTCCATTGTACTTCTTCTTGGCATTTTTCAGATTGGATTGGAGCAATAGAGAGACGATTCTTCCGGATTTGCTTGTGATATGGTGGTGAATGCTTATGGTGTTGATTGTTAACATATTTCTAGTGCATTGCTGAGTTATTTTGTGTTTTCTCCATCACTCTTTGGCCAAAAACGAATTGCAGGTGACTTGACCACTTGGGGAGGGCGCAGCTCTTGAGTTATCAGCTTCTAGTTGCTTCTCTCTTCAAGATTTCAACAAGGGAAGTGAAATTTACTATTGTACCTTGCTTTCTTTCATTATTAGTCTTTCATTTGCTGATTTCCTTGCTTATTTGCCATAGTTCTGACTTGGTTCTCTCTTTGGAAAGTACAGGGGCGCATTGGTCAACTGGTAGCATCAAAACGCTAAGGGAAAACGCACAATTGCTTGGCACTTGGAATCCGAGGTTTGTCTTCAGTTTCAGAACGCCTTCATCTTCATTATCCGGGTAAAGTCCTTGCTTGTCTCTCCCATTTCAGTTTCATTTGTAAATGCTTGGCTGTAAAAACATAATAAAACCCCCAAAATTAATAACTTTATTTCCAACCGTTAGAATCCTTAGTTCTTTAAAACCCGCTAATGAAATCTAATTAAATAGCCATATCTCAAGTTTCATTACATTCCGACTCCATTTACCCACTTTTTAGGCACTGGTCACTTTGCCAAAAATGCCCCTCTAGGGCGTTTCTCTCTTTCAGCCTGTTGGGTGTATTTTGGGGTTATGGGTACTCTTTAATCTGCTCCGTAACGCCTTTTTTCTATTCAGTACCAATTATCAGCAGCTGGAAGTGCTTAAAAACGTCTTTTTTTTACTGCCCTAGGTCCATTTTTCCACCGTTTAACCCATTCCCCTAGGGCTGTTAATTTCACTGCTTGCTGGTCTGTTTTTTGTGTCTTAAATCAGCCATTTAATCAAGTTATAATTGCTGGAATATCTGTTTAAATTGCTTATTCATCTCTGCCATGTATTGATAAATCATCACAAGCTCCATTTCACCATAGGCAGGGTCCCTAACCACTCTTTCAGTAATTTTCTGTTTGCTGATTTAATTTCCAGCCTTCTAATTCTTCAATTTGTTCATCATTTACATGTGTAATCAGATCTGAGTTTGTTTCACTTAGTATACCTTATCATCCAGAGTCTCGATTCCACTTAGGCTAGAAGAAATCTCACCTTCAATCATCCATTTTGCTTCCTACTTCGATCATCTTTTTTGGGTTTAGGGTGTCTGACTGTTGAGTCTCGACCTTCACCGGTTGAGTGGGTCTTCCCCTTGACTTGGCCAAGTGCCTTGTCTAAAGTGACTGTAGCCTTGTCCAGTGTGACTTATGTCCCCTTGGACAAATGACTTGGCTGCTGTTGGTTACAACGGCCTCGCTGTTCTCCTCTACCGTCCCTATTGGGATACATACCACAAGCAGCTAGAGTTTGTGTGATAACAGTTGTCATTGCCCCTTTTCAACAATGGGGCCTTGACTTTATAGAAAAATTCAAAGATAATTCTAGCAATGGATTTTACCGGATTCTCACCGCAACCGACTACTTCACCAAGTGGGTAGAGGCCATACCCACCAAAAAATCTACAGAGACAGTTGTCGTGGACTTCATTGAGGACAGAATCATCACACGATTTGGCACCCCTCTAAAGATAACAACTGATAATGCCAAGGCCTTCAGCTCAGCAGAAATGAATGATTTGTGTTTCAAATATGGCATTGTCCTATCTCATTCTTTCAATTATTATCCACAGGGTAATGGACTTGCTGAGTCCAACAAAAACTTAATGACCATCCTAAAGAAGACTGTGGGTGACAATAAAAGATCTTGCGATAGCAAAATCAAATATGCTCTATGGCCAGATAGGATCACCAAGAAGAACTCTACTGGAAAGTCTCCCTTTGAGACTGTTTATGGTCTCACGGCCACCTTGCCACTCAGCATGCAAATTCCTATATTCAGAATGCTAAGTGACTATGGAGCAAAAAGGTTAGAGATGGAAGATAGGATCAATCAGATTATCGATTTAGATGAGGCAAGAAGAGTAGCCCTTGATCAATCCCTAAGACATCAAGAAAGTACGAAGGGCACCTTTAACAAATCAGCCAAGCCGAGACCCTTCCAAGTGGGAGATATTGTTCTCTTATGGGACAAAAGAAGGGAGAAGCATGGGAAGCATGGGAAAATCGACAGCCTTTGGAAAGGCCCATTTATCATCCATGCCATTGCTGGCACTAATTCTTTCTTGCTGGCACTAATTCTTTCTTGCTGAATACCATGGATGGAGAAACATTGAGCCTGCCCATGAATGGGCAGCACCTGAAGCCTTTCTATCAAGATAATATCCAAGATGACCAAGGGGTCATCTCAGGGCTTCTCTAAACCCATCCTTCTTGTATTTTTGTATTTTACTTCTGTACCATATTGTTGTATCATAGCATTTGTATATTAGCTATCGTATCATATTTCATATATATGCTAGAAAAGATTTTATTTCATGTACTTTGATTTGAAAAAAGCAAAAATATTTTATGTTGGTGTTTCATTATGGCATACTTTTATCATGTATATGTGGACTAAGACACTTTTGTTTCCATGCAGGAAACTGAGATTCTTGGATTCGGCAATCCGGGCACTCTAGGTGGGTCAAAAGCCCATATTACTGCTTCAACAATATAAACCAGCAATAAAATACATGGAAAATCAAAAATTGACAAAGGCAACTATAGCAAAAGGCAAAAATCAATGGTTGGCTAACATAAGGGTGATCTCAAAGGTAATTTTGGTAATGTTTGGACATTAGATTTATGTTGTGGGGCCCTCATCTTGCCCAGCTCACCATGAGGGGCGAATTTGCCCATAGAGGGGCATTTTTTACTATGTAGAACTTCATATTTTGTAAAGATTTTGTAATGGGACTTTGTCCAAGTGGTATGGGGGGCTAAAACAGCCCCTAGGCACCCCCCAACCACATTTGTATGTATTTTATGGGCTCTACAAAGGGACCCATCCTCCACATGTGCGCTACACTTGGGCAATTCGCACCCCCTCTTGGCTCACTCTCCACCATTCGATTTGGCTGTTGGTGAGTTAATCTCAGCCCTCCATTTTGGGGGGAAATGAGTTTTGAGAGTGGCCCTTCTCTATAAGAGAAGGCACTCACTCCATTTGTAGCTCCTCTTGGTACATTGTACATTTGATATTTGAGAGATATTGAGACAGTCTTCTTCCGATTCCTTGAGAGAACATGTGTGAATGTTGATGTATTTGATTGTTAGCTGATTTCCATTGCTTGTAGAGTGATTTAGATGAGTTTGCTGCCCTTGTATGACTAACACGAATTGCAGGAAGCTTGGCCATTTGGAGAGGGGCGCCACACTTGGAGTGGGAGCTCCATTCTAGTGTTTCTCTTCGAAACAATCACAAGGGAGTTGTCTTTTCTTCTTAGCTTGTCAATTTCCTCATCTTTTAGCCATTCATTTTCTGTTATTACTTGTTTCTTTGCTGCATATGCTGATTTCTCTCTTTGTGGCAGGTACCCAGGCAAACGTTGGTCAGATTACTGCTCAAACGCCCACACAAATTCACTAGCTTCTCTACTACTGAATTGGAATTAGTCTTCAAGTCATTTCAGCCACACTCTTTCATTCCAGGTACTCTTCTATTGCTGGTCTCATACCTTCAAATTTCCATTTCTGTGTGTTAAGCTGCAAAACACTAAAATAAACCATAAAAATTAAAATCTACAAATTTAACCGTATGAATTAAATTTTCTTTCCAAACCCGCTTATTATTTCCCCTTAAAAGCTTATATCTCAAGTTTGGTTAGATTCCAACTCCATTTACCCATAGTTTAGGCACTAGTCCACTTGGCAAAAACGCCCCCTAGGGGCGTTTTTCTCTTTCAGCCTGTTGGGTGTGTTTTGGGGTTCTGGGTACTTGCTATTTGTGTTTAAAACGTCTTTTTACCTTCGGATATCAAGTATCAATAGCTGGAAGTGATTGAAAACGTTAATTTTGCTCTGCCCTAGGTCCATCAACATCAGAATCAGTCTCTCCCTTGGGCAGTTTTTCTTCCATCAATCACTCGTTGCATTATTCACTATCCTAGTTGATTTTTAGCCACATAAATCTATTATATTCATCATAAGTAATTGCTGGTCACTTACCACATCTCTGTCATTTCACTGCTTGTGTCCATCAATTGGCTGAAATCGAACATAGGAGCTCATCTACACTCATTCTATGTCTTCATCTCTTATTCTTTTGGGTTTGGGTGTATTTGTTGTCTCTCGACCATCACTAGTTGAGCAGGGTCTCCCCCCTGACTGGGCCAAGTGCCTTGTCTAAAGTGACAGTAGCCTTGTCCGGTGTGACTTCCGTTCATTTGAGCAGAGGACCTGGCTATTGCCGGTTACACCTTCCTAGCTGTTCACCTCTACCGTTCCTATTGGGATACCTACCACACACAGCTAGAGATAGTGTGATAACAGGCGCTTCTAGCCATGACATCATCCCTTATTTGAGTAATCCATGTCTTATGTTATGTTGGCTCATCTTAGCCATTTGTTATATTGTTATATCTTACCCATTTATTATATTGTTAGGTTTAGGGTTTTGGTCTCCCTCATCCTATTTAAGGAGGCGACCACCCTCATTGTAAAGGCACCTTTGGGCTCTGGAAAACTTGGAATAGAATACTATTTTTGGAGATCTTCTTGGCTTTGATTGGGTTGCTCATGTACATGATTATACATCTTTTGCTTTTAGACATCTTTGCTTCTACAAGTGATTTCGATAGCTACTAAGGGAGGCCGAATTGATTGAAGCTAGGAGTGTGACTTGCTTGAAGGGAAGATTGTTGGGGTTACTCGCATCCCCCTTGGGCGAGACGTCTTCATATTGAGGGAGTTTCTCAATTGTGCTTTGTCCATTGATTGCTTCTTTGATATGACATGCTTAGATCTCATTGGTTTGTGGATCAAATCTAACTTATTGTAGTTTGATTGACAGGTTGAATGGGACATTTTTCCTCCTAGGGCTTGGACATTTATGCTTGGAATCACTTGGATCTAGCTTGGAATTGTAACTAAGAACAAGGAGCATCTATGTGGCAAGGTAGCCGAAAGCTTTTGAGGTAAGATCTACAGGGTACGTATCCATTTCGCTTGTTTTCTATCCTATTGGTCATCAAAACCCTCATAATTAAAACCCTCATCTTACCTTTTTTTAGATCTACTTGGATCTAGCATGATTTTGGGGATATAATTTAAAATCCACCTTAATAATCTTCACGGAAATCCTGATCTACAATTTGGTGAGGTTTGGACTCCATTTGGCCCATTTCCCAAGGCACTTGGTCTCTCCAAGGGAAGTCGCATTCCTTGAGGGAGGCTCTTTTGCTAGTTCCAAGACATGGGTAGGTGAGATTTTTGCTTCATTGGATAGATCATCCCCTAAAACCCACCCCTAGTGCTGCACCCTATTGATTTTCACCTTGTGGACCCCATTCCTCATTTTGAGGGATGAGCCCCACTTGGGTCATTAGGTGATGCATTGGTCCTTTCTTAGATCTACTTGTTAAATTCATAAGTGGCCTAAATCAAACACTTGGTTGAAACATTTATCCATTGCTTAAGCCTCTCAACCAAGCCCTAACCTCCTTGGGTTCACTTATCTTCCTAGTTCTAAAGTCTATAAATATTAGATCCAGAGATCACTACTCCCTCTAGATCGCCCTGAGATCTCAAGCAGTTTGAGTCTCGATGTAAGTAAATCTCATACAAACATAAACTTAACAACTAGATCTCTTTACCACTTTAACACACATGCAATCATACACATAACAACTGACATACCCTGGAACCCTTTCGGGAAAAACCAGCAATCTGTGGGGCTATCTTCTTTCTCGAGCCCAGAGCATATAAGAAAAGAGACAAGTACAATACAGGGTTACCTCAAAAGTAACTCAGGCAAATTCTAGAATTTGCATGCATCCAGCTGATGCATGCACTAGAAGAATGTGCCCTAACTGGAAAACTGGATCTGAGTATCCCTGCAAGCACCTCTGCCTGATCTGTCTCTCTCTATCCTCTGCTCTAATCTGCTCTGCAACTGAAGAAGCTTGTTGCTGAAAACGTCCTCTTCTGCATGCACAAGTGCGCCCTCCCTCAAACAAAGAATGACTCGTGCTAAATCATATCTAAGCTCTGATCGTTACTGATCTTCCTCAATCACTGAGGCGAAGATACTCTACAAGTTACAGACACTCAATCGCTCAACCGGATGCAGTACGAGCTTCTTCCTCCTTTGGGAATGCGCCCTCCTTCTCTTAGGAAAGTTGTCCTCCTCTAAATTGATCTATCTCAAATCAATCATCTCGATGAGTGAGACAGACTCCTTCTGTCTCCTTATAACATCTCACTAGAAAATTAGGTTTACCAAAAACCTAAAAGCTGGTGCATGCAAAACTCACGTTTGCATGTATGGATGCAAACCCTAGCATGCAAAACATTTTCCTGGTTAATATTTTAACAAAGTCTTACCCCTTGATCTCCTTGCTTAACTTTACACCTTTTCCTAGGATTCTTTGGGTTAGCTAGTCTTCATAGATTGGCTAGGGTCTCCCCCTTTATCTTGATTTATCTTGATTTAAAGTGAAGGTTGCCTCGGTTGGCATGACACCCACTTGCATTGGGAACCGTGGCAAGCCTTGGGTCACCTCTTTAGTTGTTCAACACCTCTATTGCCCTAGATAGCATACTTTTTGGGGACAACTACAAGTTGTGTGATAACAGTAACTAAGTGACGAAGAAAAATTTAGATTTATAGTGTACAAGGAGCACAAAACCAGCTTTGGTATTGAACGATTAAAGAAACCAATATGCTTGCAGCTCAACGATATTTAGAGTAAGACAACCAATCATCTATGGCGGATGAGGATGCAACTAAACTCCTTCTCCTTCCTCATACTTCTATCGTGCACTATCACAAACACTTGCAAAAAAATGGATTAAATCTAAAATACACAATTAATAGAGATTTGAAGGGCATTAGTACAATTGAATACACTTGTTGCTTCACTATCTAGAACTAATCAAGCATTTACAAGCAAATCAAAACGATGAATGCTTATACTATCAGCACAAAGGCCATCTAAGCTAGATAATCACAGAATATTTTTGCAAAATGGCAAATGACTAGTGAGATATCACCTTAGAACATCAACAAAGCATACATCGAATGAGACAGATGCACAGCATATGGCCTCCAACGCCTTTCACTTTATTCTGAATAGAATTCTAACAAGTTACAAGAGCATAGGTTCAATGCTATCGTTCATTGTACAAATGAGGAGCCAAAGCCTCGCTTAAATAGAAAAATGAGAGAGCCATAGGGGGGTGGGGCGCACTTGCCAAGAGAGAGGTGCACTTTGTGAGTTGGAAATTGGTTGTAGTGAGCTGTAATGAGTTGAGAAATGTTGAAAATCAGCTTCTTTCTACTTTCCAACTCCACCTCATTGCTTTCTCTTACACTTACCATCTTTTTCTTGAAAATTGCGCCCTCTCCATGAGGAAATGCACCTCTCCATTTGGAAAAATCCTCTTGCCTTTATTTGTTGAGAAAAACACTCCCATGTGTTTTAGAAACCTTAGGAATATTCCTCTTTTGCTTTGCCAACTCTCACTTTCGGCATGTTTTTTAAGTTTTGGAAATTTTTGGTTTCTTTATTTTCTCCATTTTTTTGGTCTTTTTTATTATTTTCGAGTAATATTCAATTTTGGATATAAATATTTACTCGAAAACTTAGGAAAGTGGGTTTAGAGGTTAAGTGGGTGCTTTGAGTTAGACACATAGGCTTTAATAACTTCCTAAGGTTCTCCCACCAAGGTAAATACTCCAGCTTTGGAGGTGTGAGTGAAAAACTCAAGAATTATACCTTGATAGATTCCTACAACTCACATCCAAGCTGATACAGCTCCGTGAGGATCTTTTCTAGAGCCGCCATGACTAGATGCCCGGTAAACCGTAACTCAAGACTCTAGGAGACACTTTGAATTAGTTGTCCCTTACTCCATCTCATATCATAACCAGCAGGCTAATGAGGAATAATCACTACATGTATATAAGGTCAACAATCATTAGATATAGCATTTATTAAACCATTGCTTTTATTAGAGCTTTTCATTTCCATAGCCTTTGTCCGTGTGTGTTGAAAAACACATTCTTGGATTTACATTTCACATGCCTTTCATTCACGTGTGTTGAAAAACACATTCTAGAATGGGCTTTCATTTAAGATATACAATAAAGTTTCCAGATAAAATGTAATGATGGTAGTACTATCAGTTTCAGGTCTAGCCAACACAACTTAGGCAACTCAGGGCCGAGACACAAGTTCAAACAGGGAAGCTCATCCAACAAAGAGGCTAGAGTGGGGAAGTCCAATGTGTCACAAGTTAAGTAGTAAGTCAAAGTAACAACAATAACTGGAAGGTAGTGGATGGGTGGAGATAGTGAAAATGGTGCCTGTTATCACATATATAGTAGCCGGGCTACCATACATTATTTTTCTGATTCCAATACACTATTCAGCCAGTTCCCTTACATTGAGATGCTGAGATGAACATCTATATTGGATCACTGTTAGATTTTGGACAGCAGTTGTATTCCCCATGCCATGACTGAGTCTCGGGACACTCAGAGAGATGACCGATGTAGCCATTATACCATTTGTACAGAGCAGTCAGTAGTGCCCAGAGTTTTAGCAGCAGTTGCAGAGGACGGATGATGGTACAGGTGATGAGCATTCAGGTATATGACTCAGCAGGTATATCATGGTGTTGTGGTTATATTGCTTTTATATTTATTCTTATAGCATGTCTTAGCACTTAGTGTCATGATCTGGCGATCATATAGATATGTGGACCTGGTTGATCTTATTATATATAGTATATTATCCCTACTCAGACTTAGAAGTTCACTATTCATACTCATTTGTCTTACCCTCCTTAGGGAGAATAGAGGTGATCATTCCACCATACCTTGGCTTGCTAGTGTCAGCTCCATTATTCATTGTCTTCATCCATCCATTGCCTACCTTTTAGTTTATCACCCTGACTTACTACTTGACTAGTGACATGGAGGATCTTTTCCCCACTGTAGCCTCTGTATTGGATGAGCTTCCCTATTTATTGTGTCTCGGCTCTGAGTTGGTGACAAAACTTACCTATGGTGAGTTGGAGTTCCTTGTGAATTCCCCCTAGTCACTAAAGTTGTGTTGGCTAAACCTGAAACTTTTAGTGCTGCCATGAATACAAAGTCTGGAAAAAATGAAATGCTATATCTTTTATGAAAAGCCCATTCATGCAGTGTGTTTCTAAACACACATGAATGAAAGGCATGCGAAATGAAAAAGGCCATGAAAATAAAATGTTATATCTTTTGGAAATGTAAATACCTAGGTAAACAAGCTGTCTGTGACACACCTAGAAGTGCTCACGTAAACAAGTGCCTTAAAAACACACCTGCAGCAGAAAGCCTAAAAAAATGTAAATCTATGCAATGTGTTTATAAACACACATAAATCAAGGCTATGGAAACTTCAGGCCCAAAAAGCAATGGAACTTAAATGCTATATTTAAATTATTGCTGACCTCATTTGTATTATGGATTGTGCGCATCTGTTAAAGGTGAATAAACCCTCTTTGAACGGCTCATCTATTTGTGAGACACCTCCATTCCCTGTGTTGTTGCTCATTCAGTATATACTATGGTGTGTATTCCCTTTCCCTTTGCCAAAGTGTCACAAAGTTAAGTCAAGTCATCCCTTAGCCTAGCCAATTATTTTAGCCTTCACCCTTCACTAGCAAATTGATCACAGCTATGAAGTGAGTATGGTCTTGAAAGTCTAATCTGAGTTAAATAATAATTAATGACATTATATATTTGGATTTAGATCGCCAGAAATGATTACTTTGTGTTATAATTGTTATTTGAATAAGTTGTAGAGCATGCATTAACCTTTGACACTTTACAACAGCTTCTGATGATAGTCTGAGTTATATTTGGTCATGTTGACTTGGTCAAACCTAGTTTGACCAGAGTCAACCATAGGACATGAGATGGTTGGACCTTGTGATGATACAGATAGATGATATATGGTCTATGTACATGTACATGATGATTCTATGCATCAGATACAGGTTTATGATGATGATTCATGGTTTTCAGCATTTATTGATCATTTACAGATTATTATTATTTCACCTGTTCCGATATATTGGATATATTATATGATCATGCAGAGACTCATATGGTGTATGAGTACACATCTTGGATGGATTTGGACCTTCTGAGTACACATCTTGGATGGATTTGGACCTTCTGAGTCCAATGAGACAGTCTGTTTTCAGTTCCGGGCACTTACAATGATGATTGAGCCTCAGTAGGCTAACCCAGTGCAGTTTTGGTCTGTCGGAGACCCTGTCAGAGCAGAGAGGATTTTTATTTGGTTGACCTAGGGCACTGTGCTTGGAGGGGGTGGTCCAGCCACTTGTTTTTACCATATTACTCCCCTCCCGGACACACTGGTGCCCTCACCTTGACAGCGCAGGCACTCCAGGAGGCAGTATGGGGCAGTTTCACGCTTCTCGAGGCATTTCAGGATTGGTAGAAATGGCTATTGAGAAATTCGATTTGGGCTACTGAGGCAATGTCTTGGCGTGGGATGATCAGTGATGATGGGTTGATGTCTTCCACACCTCCTCCAGCAATTTCAGCTTCATCGGGGCCCGCATCCATCACTTATGGCACTTTCTGATGATTTCTGAGGCCTTTTAAGGCCCATGATTTGTCCATAGAGGCACGATTTGGTATATTGATGACTATTTTATTATTATTGTGCTATGGGGATTGACCAAGGGTGGCTAAAATTACCCCTTGGACCCACCATAAGCTTCTTATTATATTTTGTCATCATCATATGGTGGGATTCCCCTCTCCTAGGGCGATTTTGTCCACTTATGTTATATTTTATTAGTGATCCATGTATTTTATTGTTGAGCTCATCTCAACCATTGATTAGACATTTGTATCTTTTAATCTTAGCCACTCATTCAAAAAGTGGTTAGGATTTTGGTGCCTCTCCTATCTATTTAAAGGAGGGAGCCTCTCATTGTAAAGGGGACTTATGGCGGATCATTGGAATAGAAAATTATTATTGCATCTATCTCCAGTGTTGTGGTGAATGTTTTTGGTGTTCGTTCGTTGATTCTTCCTTTGCACTGAGTTATTGGAGATCTTGTTTGCCATATCTTTTGTACCATGTTTTTGCATCTACAGGTGGAGGCCGATTTGCTTTGAGGAGGAAGTATTGGTAGGGGAAGACTCTCCCTACTTCTTCTTTGGATCTCTTTGTTGGTAACAGGGAGTATTACTGTCCGAGGACCTTCTATTCTATGTTATCATTGCATTTTACTTGTATTTCCTCCATACTTGACCTCTCTGATTGAAATCGATTTTCCTTGGATTGACAGGTAGAGGAGGGTGCACTTGTGGGCTAGGGCATCAATTTGGCAAGCAAAATCAACAATCTCTCATTTGATATTCAGGACGTCTTCTATTGTTATCTCCCTCAGGCCTTCTATTGTTGTTCCAGTAAGGTTTAGGGCCGTATGGGTTTCTATGCCTTTCAGAGTCCTGAAAACTTGCGACATTCTTCGTTAGGACAATAAGTTGCCTCATCATTTCTTGCATTGTATCTAACGTGTCCTTTGCGTCCTTTGGCTCACTCACAGTTTCCTTAGGTTTTCGGAGTTTGGGGTCAGACCTAGAAGTGGATGGGGCAAAGTGATAATAAAAAAATTGTTTCCCCATAGATGTTGCATTCTGCTCAGCAATCTTGGCATTTCGTTGAGCAATCTTTAAGTGATTTGGAATTTTGTCTTTTAAATGATATCCAAGCCATCCTTCAAAAGCATTTAAGTAATGAATGAAAATTGCTTGATCTTTTGGCTTAATCTCTTATGGGATATTTGCTACAGTCTTATCAAATCTAAGGTTGAACTCATGGACGGTTTCAATCTCTTTCTTCTTGATATCAAACAGTTGATGCAAGAGAAATTTGCCATCCAACTTACGTGACCACTCACTGTTAAGCTTTGTGACAAAATTGTCATACCCATCGATAGATGAAGCAGGCAATCTATCAAACCACTTCCGGGCATCTCCTTCTAAAGATGCTAGGAGGCCCCTCATGAAGACATCTTCATCAGATGCTCCATATGCTTCCGTATGTTCCCAGACCTTGTCAACATGATCCTATATGGTTATAGCAGATACTCCATCAAACTTGGGAACTTTCTCAAAGTACTTTTCTAGCATGTCATGGGGGACTCCCTGGATTTGGGAAAAATCTAAAGGAGATGGCTTAGCCTTCCTTCCGAAAATCCTAGGGTTCTGAGGAGGGATGTTCTGGTTTCCACCAGTGTTTGTTCCAGCCATTGGACTAGATGAAGGTGAAGGGGATCCAAAAAGATGACTCGGTGAAGCAGTAGGATTAGAAATATTCCAAAAGAAATTGGATGAGTTCTCTTTAAGTTGCCTTCAATTCCGAGTATAAGTTGCAGGGATTCCTTCATAATTAGTTGGACATTCTAACAACTTAAGATTAATACGTTAGGTTCTGTCCTTAGTAGAGTCGCGGGGTGGAGTCGCCAGGTGAACCACACAAGTAATTCACCGAAAGGATAAATGTCGTAGGAGAGGTGAGATGAGTGAATTAAGATGGTGATTGAAACAATTATGAATTGGAAAATGCAATCACCAATGCAAAATACCGGATGCGATAAGATATATGATAACGCACGGACACTCGCAGACACCGAAGGTAAGCCTCTACCTCCCCGGTAACGACGCCAAAATGTTATCAACAAACTTGTAGTTGCCCCTAAAGATGGATCCAGAAGGATGGTAGAGGGGATAGGAAACCAAAGTGGTGAACCTCGAGAGCCTCGATCTCCAAAGGATTGGTTGTCACGCCAATCGAGGCACCCTTCACTTTATGTTATCAAAGCCAAGATAACAAAGGGGGAGACCCTGATCTACTCCCGACAGGAGAGATCTCACCAGATCACCAGATTAAGCTATAACAATAAGGTATGTAAGGTGACAGGTATGGAACCCTAGATTTGAGAAATTAGAGTCACTATGGAGGATTAAGAAATATAAGATTTGGATTATGGTGTTTAGGCACAGTGACACTATGATTACAAGTGATTCCAGGATTCAAGTGCTAGTCTAAATGATCAAATTCAGCTGCCTTGGGAAACGTGACCCTTAAAACAGGGAAAGTGTCCCAAGGAGTGGATATGAAAGTTAGGGATTTCTAGCACTGCTTGACAGAAGGATAAGACAGTGTTAAAACAGACAAGCTTGCAAACCGGGAACAAACGATAGTATAACCAGCTACTCAGGGAAGTGCGCAAGGGTTAGGAGATCTAGTGCCTTGGGAATTGGGCCATAGGGAGTCCTCCAACCATGACGTCTAAGAGAACCCACCTAGGGTTTGGCCAAAGCAAGAAAACCCAGAAATGGTTTGCCAATAAACCAAGTCGTTTGAGCCAGGGAATTTTCCTAAGGATTCTAATGAGGGTTTTAACTATAAATGAAGATGGCCAATGGATTGGAACCCAAAAATCACTGAAATAAAAGTAGATCTTACCCAAATAATCTTCCGGATGCCTTGATACGGATGATCTATGCCTTCCCGATCAATTTAAAGTAGTTTGAATGAGTGTCCAAGTGAAATCGATTTTCCCCAAGAAGCCAATGCGCCCTCCTCTCCTGCACAACTAACTACCAAAGTTAGATTCAAAGCATCAAGATAAAAAGACTAATGCAACAAGAGACATATCAAGATGAATTCAAAGATCACAATGAAGCTATTGAAAACCCCCTGATACAAGCAAACCCAAGTGAAGCGAGTTGAGGAGCCCCCTGCAAAAACGCACAAGTGAAGTCGCCCTCCTGTAGACAAAACAATATTTCCACAAAATATTTTGGATTCACCACAAACTCCAAATTCTAGGTGACAATAGACTTTACAATCAATATCTAAGAGCATCACATCAAAGAAGATCTGAAAGTATCTGCAAATAATTTCTTTATTATCAAATTCCAAGAGCCAAAGGTCTCTTTACAATGAGAGGGTCTCTCCTTTAAATAGCTATGGGAGAGACCAAAACCCTAACCACCTTTTTAAATGAGTGGCTAAGATTAAAAGATACATAAGTTATAATATTCGGTTGAGGTGAGCTCAACAAATAAAGTACATGGATCAACTCCAAAACATAAAGATCCCACTAGTCAAATCGCCCTAGGGAGGACGTCCTCATAAAGTGACTATGAAAATATAACATAAATCTCATGGTGGGTCTAGGGGGTGATATAATTCCTCCCTAGTGTGTCCCCATGGCACAATAACATCAAATATATCATCAAAGCATGAAATCATGCCCAAGAGGGAAAGTTGTGAGCCTCCAAAGGCACCATGAAACCATAAAAATGTGCGAGAGAAGGATGTGAGGGCCCCACTGACTGATGCAACTGCTCTGGAGGGTGTGGGAGATGTTATCACACCATAGTAGCAGGGCTACTATTCTTGCTGAGCAGATATCTGCACATTTCAGAGCTTTCTTTTTCCAGAGGTTGGTAATGATGAGCCTATATTTGAGATCACTCATGATCAGAGCAATGTATTTTATCAGACTTATGATAGACCTTGTGCCAAGGATGAGCCTTGAGAGTTCAGATTTGATGACCGATGTGACCCTTAATTCCATACAGTTTCAGTTCAATGCCCAGTGATGTTATTGCAGCAGTGTTTCAGATGGTTTATGATGATTATTATTATTGATGTGATATAACCTATGGACTTTTGATTATTGACTATGGACTATTATCTTGTTGCTTTAGTCATCTTCACAGCATTAGCTTGGTTTATCATTCATGATGTGGCAAACTTTGTAAAATGAAAATGAACTATCTTGATGATGTTATAATTTATAAAATGGACATATTACTTGCACACTTAGGTTTTCTGACAAAACTCACCGGTTTTATTACCCTCCTATGAGCATAGATATAGTCTTCCTAGACATTCTTGTCTGCTAGCTTAGGCACCACTTTCACTTGACTCCATCCATCCATGACTTTCCTATATTGGCTTTTACCCTTGACATGCCTTTCATGACCTTTTGATATTGAGGACTTCCCTTTTTCTACCTCTGTGTTGGATCGCATCCATGTTTGTTTAGTGCCTCGGCTCTAAGTTGGTGACAGAACTTGCCTTTGGTGAGTTCGATTGTAGGCCTAAATCATTATGGTCGGTTGTCACAATGTTTGGCACTGACACGAAGTCCCCCTAGTCACTTAAGATGTTGTTGGCTAAAACTGAAAGCTCATGTACTACTTATGGAAATTTATGTAAATTCGCCCAGGAAATTGTAAACTCTAGAATGTGTTTCTTAACACACGTGAGTAAAGGGCAAGAGCAATGAAACGCTATAAATACTCCTTGAAGAGTATAAGAAAGGTCCAAAAAGCAATGGTTCTTGTTATCACACAACTTGTAGTTGTCCCTAGTGGTATCCCATTCGGGATGGTAGAGGAGATGGACAACTAAGAGGTGACCCAAGAGATGCCACGGTTCGCAATGCAAGGTGGGAGTCACATCAACCAAGGCACTCTTCACTTTAGATCTAGATAAATAAAGACCTAGGGGGAGACCTTATAACCAATCAAAGATGATTGGACCCAGACAAAGGTTCCTAAGGATGAGTAAATGGTAAGTTACGGAAACCAATGCAAGGTAAAGTGGACCTAGAAATTAAAGTATGGTTGAAGGTGGTTTGAGAGATGATTAGTGTTTCAACCAATGTATGATTTAGGCCACGTGATTAGTTATAATGACAAGATCTAGTACCATGTATTACACAAGTGGGACCCACTTTCTTGGGATATGTGAAATGGCTTAATGTGGACCCACAAGGTGAAATTAAGGGATGCAATTGGCACTAGAGGATAAGTAATGAGTAGATCTATGGATCTAAATTGAAACTAGGAATACCCACATATGGGATCTAAGGTTTGACACAATTCCCAAGGAGTGCGACTTGCCTAAGGAGGACTAGTGCCTTGTTGGATGGGTTAATGGAGTCAAAAGATATGTCAAAGTGTAGATCGGGACACCTAGAAGTCAAATCAAGTGGGCTACTTGGCATGTAGTGGTTGGATGTTGCTAGATCTAGGATTTCATGATATGACCCTAAGTGGACCACAATCCCTTAAAACAAGGAATGCTACCCCCAAGGCAGATCGTCACAAAATGATACTCTAGACCTAGGTTTCAAGGTATGCCCGTTCCAAATCCATAAAAATCTCAACTACCCACGCCCTCAAAGTGGGCAAACTCACTCACCCAAGGAAGTGCGACCTTGCTCAAGGAGGGCTAAAAGGTGGATAAGGTGTGTCAAATCAAGTCCAATGGCCACCAAATTGTAGATCCAAGTAGTTTAGGCAATGATCTATGTGGATCTAGAAAATGAATTCAATCCAAGGGTTAGATCTTACTAGATCTGAGTTTTAAGGTGCCAAGTAGTTCAAAAGGGGGTCTTAATCCCTTAAAATGTGGAATGATGCCCACAAGGTAGAAATCACCAAAGTAAAAGTCTAGGGATAGGTTATCAAGTGTGTAAATTGCAAATCAAGTGGGATCTCACCTACCCATATGCTAGATCTAACCAAACAAGCCTCTCCCAGGAAGTGTGATTTAGTTCAAGAGGGTTTTATTGCCTTGAAAAGTGTGTCAATTTTAACCCAATCACCACCAAACTATAGATCCAACTAGGGGTGGATGCTATAGAGGTGGGTTTTTAATATCTCTTCAAAAGCAAGGCTAAATCTAAGTAGATCTAAGAAAAAACAAAATGAGGGTTTTGATTAATTAGGGTTTTTATGATCTAGAAATTATGAATGATTCGAAGAAGAAGAAGATCATACCTTTGAAGCATACCTAGATGAAGAGATGAATGCTAGTTGAGATGAGGATTACTTTTGCCAAAGATCAAATGGAGAATTTTTTAAGCCCTCTTGCCAAATCGATTTTTCCAAGCCACATGTGTCCCTCTAACCTGTCAAAACCAAGGAGCAAAGCATCAATCAGTTTAACATGTTGAAGGTAGATACAAGCAAGAAAGAGATAAGCAAAGAATAATTGGTGCAAAGACAAAACCACTCCCTGTTTAACCCAAAACGTCCTCCTCCAAGCTTGAAGGGCAAGCCTCCCCACCAATTCGCACTTGTTAAAGAAGTCTTCTCCACCTGTAAAAAGATATGGCAAATATGCAAGATAGCTACAATAGATCCTCCAGTGCAATGGACAAAAGCATTTACAATCAAAGCAACCAACATCCACTCCAACCCAAGCATGTACTCCAAAAGATAGAAATTTTTATTCCAAGAGCCAAGAGCCAAAAATCTCTAGATGATTTTACAATGAGAGGCTCTCTCCTTAAATAGGATGGAGAGAGAGCATAATCCTAACCAATTTTTACATGAGTGGTTAAGATTAAAATATCAAAAGATCTAATCAATGGTTGAGATGAGCTCAACAATAAAATACATGGATCAACCATAAAATATAACCATAAGTGGACAAAATCGCCTTAGGAGAGGGGATCCCACCAAATCATGATGACAAAATATAACAATAAGCTTATGGTGGGTCCAAGGGGTAATTTTAGCCACCCTTGGTCAATCCCCATAGCACAATAATAATAAAATAGTCATCAATATACCAAATCGTGCCTCTATGGACAAATCGTAGGCCTCAAAAGACCTCAGAAATCATTAGAAAGTGCCATAAGTAATGGATGTGGGCCCCGATGAAGCTGAAACTGCTGGAGAAGGTGCGGAAGACATCCCACTCATCATCACTGATCATCCCATGCCAAAAATTTGCCTCAGTAGCCCAAATCGAATTCCTCTGTAGCCATTTCTACCAATCCAAAATTGCCTCGGGAAGCGTGTACCTACCCCAAACTGCCTACTGGAGTGCCTGCGTTGTCAAGGTGAGGGAACCAATGTGTCCAGAAGAGGGTTAATATGGTAAAAGCAAGTGGCTGGACCACCCCCTCCATCATCAGCACCCTAGGTGAACCAAATAAAAACTTCTTTGCTCTGACAGGGTCTCCGACAGACCAAAACTGCACTAGGACAGCCTACTAAGGCTAAATCATCACTGTAACTGCCCGGAACTGAAAATAGACTGTCTCATTGGACTCAGAAGGTCCAAAAATATCCAAGATGTGTACTCGTACACCATATAGATCTCTGCATGATCATATAATATATCCAATATACTGGAACAGGTGAAATAATAATAATTTGTAAATGATCAAATAATGCAAAAAACCATAGATCATCATAAACCTGTATCTGATGCATAGAACCATCATGTACATGTACATAGACCATATATCATCTACCTGTGTCATCATAAGGTCCAATAATCTCATGTCTTGTGATTGACCTTGGTCAAACTAGGTTTGACCAGGTCAATATTGACCAAATATAACTCAGACTACCATCTGAAGCTGCTGCAAAGTGTCAAAGGTTAATGCATGCTCTACAACTCATTCAAATAGCAATTATAACACAAAGTAATCATTACTGGCGATCTAAATCCAAATATATATTGTCATTAATTATTTATATGACTCAGACTAGACTTTCAGGACCATACTCACTTCATAGTTGCGATCAATTTGCTAGTGAAGGGTGAAGGCTTAAAATAAAATGGCTAGGTTGAATGGTGACTGACTGACTTAACATTGTGACACTTTGGATATGGGAAAGGCAATACACAACATAGTATATACTGAATGAGCAACAACACAGAGAATGGCGGTGTCTCACAAATGGATAAGTTGTTTAGAGAGTGCTTATTCAACTTAGGCATCATGTCTATATCAAGTTGATCCAGGTTCATTAGGATCATTCAATTTCATTTCATGGCCTTTTTGGCCTACATAACCCTTCGGATCTCAGGTGTGCTGATAAGCACAACTAGTTGCAGCTTGCATCCAGGGCATGTTTTTTATACATACATAAGGTCAGCAATTGTTTAGATATAGCTTTTAAGAATCATTGTTTTTTGGACCTTTCTTTTATACTCTTCAAGGAGTATTTTTTAGCAGTTCATCGCTCTTGCCCTTTTTAGTTTCCATGGGCGAATTTAGAAGTTTCCATCAGTAGTACTTGACCTTTCAGTTTTAGCCAACAACATCTCAAGTGACTAGGGGGAGTTCGAGCCAATAACAAACATCGAGACAATCGACCAGAATGATTTAGGCCTACAATCCAACTCACCAGAGGTAAGTTTTGTCACCAACTCAGAGCGAGACACAATAAACAGGGAAGCTCATCCAATACAGAGGCTACAGTGGGGAAAAGATCCTCCATGCCACTAGTCAAGTAGTAAGTCAGGGTGATAAACTAAAAGGTAGGTAATGGATGGATGAGGACAATGAATAATGGAGCCAACACTAGCAAGCCAAGGTATGGTCGAATGATCACCTCTATTCTCCCTAGGGAGGGTAAAACCAATGAGTATGAGTAGTGAACTTCTAAGTCTGAATAAGGACAGTAGAATACATATAATAAGATCAACCAGGTCCACATATCTATATGATCGCCAGATCATGACACTAAGTGCTAAGACATGCCATAAGAATGAATATAAAAGCAATATAACCATAACACCATGATATACCTGCTGAGTCATATACCTGAATGCTCATCCTCTAAACTGTTACCCCCCTCTTTGGCAAGGGTGTCCACAAGTAAAAATGCTCACATCCTTCAGCAGGTCTGTCCCTAATATCAACAGTGAAAGGGGTCCATTGTGTTCCTTAAATGACCGTGTATCAGCATACTCAGCAATGAAGATGTTCAGACTTTGGAAAGCATACAATTTCAGGAAGCAAAATAGTTCTGCATGCAACAAAGTTTTTGATATTGGGCATGCTTTTAAGCAACAGAAGGATCTATGTAAACAAAAATTTTCGCAAATGGAACTCTCCAAAATAGAGCACATGGATTGTTGTAAAGTTGTTGAAGCTGATGAAGGCATCATACCTCATCTTATCCAAATGAATTCAGAGAGTAAGCCAGAATGAATATTTACTCTGTGTAAAAGAAAATTATAGTGGCCTATTATTAAAAAAAGTTTAGGCTAGCATTCAAAATAAACTAAGTAAAGGTGCAAATTATGAGAAGGCTTCGCCATCCCAATATTGTTCTCTTCGTGGGTGCAGCACCAGATCTTTCAAATATGATTTCATGAACTACAATTGGGTCAGAAAGATAAAGGTTCTAGACATGCAGATTGATTCATGTTTCGATGGTCAGAAATCAAAATTTGGATGCCCTCTGGATGTTTGTCCAACAGAAGTGGTCTCTTTCGAAACCTGCAACACACCATCAGTACTTTCTGAACAGATTTTGTCGATAAGAATGATGATCAAACAATAGATCAACATACCAGACGTGAATAATTTCTTTGACACAGAAATCGAAATACGTCCGGTAAGTGGAAATGTAGTCTAGCAAAAATTCGCAGGTTTCAGTTGTAAGGCAACTAAAGCAATCAGAAATCACTGAGTATCAAACAAAGTCCACGTTTTGTAGAATTCACGATTTGGAGCGGCTGACACATCATTTGAATATGGTCTCTCATAAGCCTTGACGAAACCTCATGTCAGAAGTTAGCAAGAAAAATACCAAGTGGAGGGGGAAGTTCAAATTCAATCAGAAGAAGAGGGATCTGAGAAGCTTCAACATGAAGCAACAAATTCCACAGGGTTCAAGAATCTAAAGGAATTTCGTCCTCACTATGGCGAGGCTGGTGACAATTGATCACTTGGCAGCAACCGGGGATTTGCATTCGGTGGCAAAGGTACTATTGGAATTTGGGGCAAGTATTCTTTCGAAGGACAGGTCGATAAAAATCGTGATTCTCTATCAGGTATTTAGAAGCTGCAAGTGGGAGTTTTTCAAGACTGTCAGTGGTCATCTTCAGTTAGACGCCAAAAGAAAAATCCGTAACTCTAACTGGGTGTATATTCCGTTTTTCTCCACCCGATTGACAGCCAAAATTTGATTATCGCGTGACCAGCAGTCATCTACTCGGGGCCCATTTTCAAACGCCAACACGAATAATAAAAATCAAATTTGCGCCGTGGTGGATATTTTTCAGCAGCAGTCAGAGAAGGGGAAAATCACAGTCACCAGTTGTGTGCCACGTTGATCTCGAATCCGCTGTCACTAGCAGCCCATTTGCACTAAATTCACGCTATTCAGAGCCGATTTCATATTCAACGTCGAGTTTTGACCTACTTTTTTCATTTGGCAGCCGCCTGGAGGTAACTTCGCGATCTCATGGAAATTATGCAGAGCTCGGGGTTCGACAAACAACCCATGGTGGAAGTTAAGCTTAGTGGAAGTCACTCCATCGACAGTCGAGTTTTTGTTGAACGCCAGGGCTCGGGTTTTAAGTGAGCAAATCAGCACAGCGCCCGGTTAGATATCGTGGGCATGAATGAATATGGACCACCCACAAAATCCGTGAAGAAGTTACACCGCAGCAAACCATTCAGAAAACCATGAAGCTTGGATCCGGACTACCACTAGTCGTGAACTCTCATTCAGTGCGGGCTCCATTGTTGAAGCATTTGTTGACAGCCGAGTTTCGGAGTCCTTCACTCATCATAACCATTTCGGCTAGCTCATGGCAGTTCCGTGGCCCACACAGTTTGTTCACGCGGGTTTAAACGCACAGTCTCTTTGGCGGCTGATTGATGAGAAATAATGCATTGTTACGTAAATCTTTGTTGCACTACGAGTTCAATTTAGTAAACAGAGCAAACAGCAGGAACTCTAGCTCGACTTTTCTAAAGAAGTTAATTTGCATCGGGGGTTATTTCTGTCATTGGCAGCCGCTTGGTTGTATCTTCGCCGATACATGGAACAGCTGTCGACTCAGGATCACGTGTTCACTATCAAACTGAAGGTGTAGCTGCTTGGGGATGTTTTCATTGATACGTGGAGCTTTGGAGCAGCACTTGTTTTTTCTCTTTCATGCGTATCACTATTTTTTGAGTGACAGCTGGATGTTTGGGGGTTCATTACCAAGAGAAGTCAGCTCTTGTAGTAGGTGTTGTATTTGCATGGGATAACCCAAGTTCTTTTATTATTATCATTTAATTGAGTGAGTTGGTCAGATATTCGATGGAGCTGAAAAAGTGGATCTAGGATCCATCTTTTGGAATTTTTATTATTTTGCTTTTTGAGAGAGTTAGGGTAGGCTTTTGGGTCTTTTTAAAGGGCCAGCCTTCTCCTTTGTAATAGATGGAAAATTTTTGGGAGTTCTTCCCCAGACCTTAATAGAAAAATATCATGATGGGATTCTTTGGATAAATTGGGAATTCTTTCGCTCTTTGTTTGCCATTTTTATTTGTATGCCATCTTTCATTTTGTCTGAGGCAATACCTCTCTTAGCTCTTTGCTTTCGATTCTTAAGCTTGGATCATCTGAATAGAAGGCTAACAATCTAGCACAACTTTGTTTGACCCATGTTTTTCTCTTAAGTTTTGCGGCTTTCAGGTATGCTCTAGTGCAAGAGCTCTTAGTTGGTCACTACATTCACCTGGCAGCAAGGTCCTTTTAGAGCTCTCCTTTGACTCCATTCACCCCTCTCTGATACTGGCACTGGTCTTTCCCTGAGGATTGATCTTCCTTTCTTTTTCATCACCCATCTAAAACTATCTTTTGTTACTTCCGTTTCTCTAAGGCAGCCTCTTCCATTCAACTTGCCCGTTACTGTACCTGCCTTAGCAATCCTATTTTAGGGATACCCCCCTAGTGTTGGAGAAAAGCCAACCTGAAGCGAAGAGGAGAGGAGTGTGGTGACATTGGCCTCTCTCCTGAGAGAGTTGTCATTCCAGCTGGTGTGTTGCACTTTGGGCTTTCAAACAACACGCATGCCATTTCGGAGGACAACATTTTTGGCGCCGCTGCCGAGGACAAAGTCCAGTTCCCGAAATTTGAAGACCATGCTTCATTAAAACGACATTTGTGGGATTCTTCTTCTCACATGGCCACTCCACGAAGGGACAGAGCCCTTGTCCTTTTGCAGATTTGAAGATCCTATTGGGTGTAGAGGTGAGCACACCCATTGGAAGGCTTTCAAGCTCACTTTGGCGACTCCACAGTTTGGTATGAGGTATGATTACATGCATGTTTCAAATCTAGTATCTCAAAATTTTACTTATGGACGATAAAAAAGAACATCTTGCTCTTTTGCACGAAGCTTACGCCCCATTGGATTTCTCAAAAATCCATGGATTTCCTAATGAGTGCTATGACTATGAAAAAGTGCATGACATTTTTCCAGAATTTCATGGAAAGAATGATGTTTCATCCATCTATCACATTGCTTCTTACTGCAAATTGATGGTCGATTTCAATGTTTATTGTGAGGATGACCTTATGATCATCTTTACTTTAACATTAGAAGGAAATGAAGAAAATTGGTTCTTTGGTCTTTTGGATGAATCCATAGATTCATTGGCAGAGTATTTTGAGAGATTTCTCCTTTGCTGGCATGATGGGACAATTGATGAGATTGAGAATCTTGCTAGAGAATATGACGCTCTCATCCCTAGGGTCCATTTTGAGCTTAAAGAACAAATTCATGAAGATCCCATTGAAGAAGAAATACAAAGGCCCTTAGATGAGGACATTGTTGAAGAGATCCCTGATATTGCTGCAAACATTGAAGATATAAAGTTGCCTCAAGTTTATGTCACCGATGATGTTCAAGAACAGTTTTACGATGAAGATCAGCTTTATGGAGGCTTGTATTTAAGCCCTATCAGTCGGTGGGTAGAAGACTCTTGTGCACATTCTAAATTTTGCTGCCAAAACCTTGCTGATTTATTATATCTTAACAATCTGATGTTACAGTTCGATCTTATTTATCAGCAGATTGCAGGACAGATTGGTTTTATGATGTATGTGTTTGTATCTTCGTTTCTAACCAAATACAAGGCAAGACATTTTGCTATGGATGAGACGCTGAAATGGCTTCACTGGCTGTACCATTATACTTAGCATTCTTATACTCTCATGTTAGATTAGTATAGCTAGGATGAATAAAGCTCCTGTATGAGCATTTAAACAGTTTTCAGCATGCTTTCCTGTTTTGTAATAAATATGTGGGTTTGGGATGTGAATTGAGCCATCCCTACCACACTGTGTTTTTCAGTTTGTTTTTGATCTGCGATAACCATGAGTCTGGGGTTCTCATGCACTCACAAGGTGAGCACATGTCCCGCAGTTGGAGCCAGATGTTACCCCCCCTCTTTGGCAGGGGTGTCCACAAGTAAAAATGCTCTCACATCCTTCAGCAGGTTTGTCCCTAATATCAACAGTGAAAGGGGTCCATTGTGTTCCTTAAATGACCATGTATCAACATACTCAACAGTGAAGATATTCAAACTTTGGAAAGCATACAATTTCAGGAAGCAAAATAGTTCTGCATGCAACAAAGTTTTTGATATTGGACATGCTTTTAAGCAACAGAAGGATCTATGTAAACGAAATTTTTCGCAAATGGAACTCTCCAAAATAGAGCACATGGATTGTGGTAAAGTTGTTGAAGCTGATGAAGGCATCATACCTCATCTTATCCAAATGAATTTAGAGAGTAAGCCAGAATGAATATTTACTCTGTGTAAAAGAAAATTATAATGGCCTATTATTAAAAAAAGTTTAGGCTAGCATTCAAAATACACTAAGTAAAGGTGCAAATTATGAGAAGGCTTCGCCATCCCAATATTGTTCTCTTCGTGGGTGCAGCACCAGATCTTTCAAATATGATTTCATGAACTACAGTTAGGTCAAAAAGATAAAGGTTCTAGACATGCAGATTGATTCATGTTTCGATGGTCAGAAATCAAAATTTGGACGCCCTCTGGATGTTTGTCCAACAGAAGTGGTCTCTTTCGAAACCTGCAAACACACCGTCAGTACTTTCTGAACAGATTTTGTCGATAAGAATGATGATCAAACAATAGATCAACATACCAGACGTGAATAATTTCTTTGACACAGAAATCGAAATACGTCCGGTAAGCGGAAATGTAGTCTGGCAAAAATTCGCAGGTTTCAGTTGTAAGGCAGCTAAAGCAATCAGAAATCGCTGAGTATCAAACAAAGTCCACGTTTTGTAGAATTCACGATTTGGAGTGGCTGACACATCATTTGAATATGGTCTCTCATAAGCCTTGACGAAACCTCATGTCAGAAGTTAGCAAGAAAAATACCAAGTGGAGGGGGAAGTTCAAATTCAATCAAAAGAAGAGGGATCTGAGAAGCTTCAACATGAAGCAACAAATTCCACTGGGTTCGAGAATCTAAAGGAATTTCGTCCTCACTATGGCGAGGCTGGTGACAATTGATCACTTGGCAGCAACCGGGGATTTGCATTCGGTGGCAAAGGTACTATTGGAATTTGGGGCAAGTATTCTTTCGAAGGACAGGTCGATAAAAATCGTGATTCTCTATCAGGTATTTAGAAGCTGCGAGTGGGAGTTTTTCAAGACTGTCAGTGGTCATCTTCAGTTAGACGCCAAAAGAAAAATCCGTAACTCTAACTGGGTGTATTTTCCGTTTTTCTCCACTCGATTGACAGCCAAAATTTGATTATCACGTGACCAGCAGTCATCTACTCGGGGCCCATTTTCTAACGCCAACTCGAGTAATAAAAATCAAATTTGCGCCGTGGTCGATATTTTTCAGCAGCAGTCAGAGAAGGGGCAAATCACAGTCACCAGTTGTGTGCCACGTTGATCTCGAATCCGCTGTCACTGGCAGCCCATTTGCACTAAATTCACGCTATTCAGAGCCAATTTCATATTCAACGTCGAGTTTTGACCTACTTTTTTATTTGGCAGCCGCCTGGAGATAACTTCGCGATCTCATGGAAATTATGTAGAGCTCGAGGTTCGACAAACAACCCACGGTGGAAGTTAAGCTTAGTAGAAGTCACTCCATCGACAGTCGAGTTTTTGTTGAACGCCAGGGCTCGGGTTTTAAGTGAGCAAATCAGCACGGCGCCCGGTTAGATATCGTGGGCATGAATGAATATGGACCACCCACAAAATCCGTGAAGAAGTTACACCGCAGCAAACCATTCAGAAAACCATGAAGCTTGAATCCGGACTACCACTAGTCGTGAACTCTCATTCAGTGCGGGTTCCATTGTTGAAGCATTTGTTGACAGCCGAGTTTCGGAGTCCTTCACTCATCATAACCATTTCGGCTAGCTCGTGGCAGTTTCGTGGCCCACACAGTTCGTTCACGCAGGTTTAAACCCACAGTCTCTTTGGCGGCTGATTGATGAGAAATAATGCATTGTTACGTAAATCTTTGTTGCACTACGAGTTCAATTTAGTAAACAGAGCAAACAGCAGGAACTCTAGCTCGACTTTTCTAAAGAAGTTAAATTGCATCGGGGGTTATTTCTATCATTGGCAGCCGCTTGGTTGTATCTTCGCCGATACATGGAGCAGTTGTCGACTCAGGATCACATGTTCACTGTCAAACTGAAGGTGTAGCTGCTTGGGGATGTTTTCATTGATACGTGGAGCTTTGGAGCAGCACTTGTTTTTTCTCTTTCATGCGTATCACTATTTTTGGAGTGACAGCTGGATGTTTGGGGGTTCATTACCAAGAGAAGTCAGCTCTTGTAGTAGGTGCTGTATTTGCATGGGATAACCCAAGTTCTTTTATTATTATCATTTAATTGAGTGAGTTGGTCAGATATTAGATGGAGCTGAAAAAGTGGATCTAGGATCCATCTTTTGGAACTTTTATTATTTTGCTTTTTGAGAGAGTTAGGGTAGGCTTTTGGGTCTTTTTAAAGGGCCAGCCTTCTCCTTTGTAATAGATGGAAAAATTTTGGGAGTTCTTCCCTAGACCTTAATAGAAAAATATCATGATGGGATTCTTTGGATGATATGGGCCATGTGTGCTTATTGATGATGATTTATGGTCCCACATACTCTTGTTGATGATACCATATGGTGGACATATGATTCAGATGGTGATTGATGCAGTTCAACAGGTTTTATTATTATTCCAGATCATCAGATTATGCACTGTCTGGATATGGTGGACATTATTGTTGACCCCTCAGGTCAACCCATGGTGTATGAGTACACATTCTTAGTAGATTTGGGTCTTCCGGATCCATTAAGACACTTCATTCAATTCCAGTCACTTCTGACAATGATAGATGCAGTTTTTCACTTGTTGACCAGTTTTGGGGTTGTTTTCCCAGCCTGTCCAGCAGGGGCCATGAGAGGCCAGTTCACCTAGGGCGCTGTATGAGGAGGGGGTGGTCTAGCCACTTGATGTTACCATTATACCCCCCTTCTTGAAAGCCTAGTGGGCTCAGTTTGACAGCGCAAGCAGCCTAGGTGGCAGTTTCAGTAGCTTCACAGTTACCGAGGCAGATAAAAAATGGAATAAAAGGATCACTGAGGAATTCGATTTGCACAATTGAGGAAAGGTTTTGGCACTTGGTCTTCATAGAGGTCTTCCAGGGTGAACCACCCATCTTCCAGCCAGTTATCATCAGTCAGTGGGGTCCCAGTGGCCATAGGAGGCCATTTACTACATGTCTCTCTCAGTTTTGGAGACAAGATTTGATCATTTGTATTATTTTGGACATATTATTTATTATTATTGTGCCATGGGGATGAGCTAGTAAGGATTGATGCCTCCTAGCCCCACCATGAGCTTTATGAGTCATGTCCATGTCATATGAGGTGGGCCCATGTACTTTTGCCCCCTCTAGAGGATGACGTCACCCTCACTTGGTCTCTCGTAGCTATGACATCACCTTTATGTTGAGTGATCCATGTGATATATTGTTAGGATTATCTTAGCCATTGATTTGATTATGAGATCTTTTAATCTCAACCACTCATTTTCATGTATTGTAAAGTGGTTTTGAGATCTAGGGTTTTGGTCTTTACTATCCTATATAAGGAGGAGACCCCCCTCATTGTAAAGCACCTTTGGAGCTCCTGAATATTGGAATAGAATACTTCTTTGTGGAGCATACTTCTCTTGTCTTGTGGATTCTTTTGCACTTTGAATATACAGTATCTCTTCTATGTATCATTGTGGATCTTGGGGCTACACGTTGTTTTCTTGCAGGGAGGCCGAATTGGTGGAGAGAAGGGCGATTTGAAGAGGGTTATTGTTGGAGGGATCCACATATTCTCTCTTGGGTTGATCTTGGTGACAGGGAGTATCATTATTGTATCTTCGTGACATAGTTGATGTTTTCTATTACATCTTTCCATCATTTTCATAATTTTCTTACTTGGCTTGTTTCACTTGATCTTGTCTTGTAGGAGGAGGACGATTTGGCTCTTTGGAGGAGGACGTTTGGCTTGGAGCACTAAGATCTCACTCTTGAATATACACATAAGGGAATGCTATCAATTTGCAAAGTGGCCACAAGCAATTGAGGTAAGTTCATAGAGGTATGTACCTAGATCCATTCATTCTTCTTCATTGGTCACAAAACCCTTAAAATCAAAACCCTCTTCTAGCTTGGCTTTGGGTAAGATCTTGAAAACCCACCTCTATAGCATCCACGACAATTCGGATCTATAGTTTGGTGTGGATTGGGCTTCATTTGACACACTTTCCAAGGCACTTAGCCTCTTTGGGTGAGATCGCACTCCTTGGGAGGGTGAGTTTTGCTACTTCCAAGACATGGGTAGGTGAGATCCCACTTGATTTGCACTCCTCTCACTTGATAACCTACCCCTAGTGCTTCACTTCTTTGATTCTTGCCTTGTGGACCCCATTCCTCATTTTGAGGGTTGTGCCCCACTTGGGTCATTGGGTGATGCACTTTCAACCTTAGATCTATGGAAATCTAGCTTACCTTGGGGCATTCCACTTAAAACCCACCTTGATAATTTCCTTGACCATCCCAATCTACAATTTGGCATACTTTGGACTCCATTTACCCCTCCATTTGAAGGCACTAGTCTCCTTGGGTCAATTCGCACTCCTTGGGGATTATGTCATGTGCTAGATCCCATATGTGGGTGTGTCTAATCTACCTTCGATTCATACATCCACATCATCAAACACCCCTTCGTGTCATTTCACTCCTAACTTCACCTTGTGGGTCCCATTTGGGTCATTTCCATACTTTAAGGAAGTGGGTCCCACTTGTGTATTTCATGGTACTAGATCTATCTCTTTGATCTCCCTAGGTAGCCTAACTCATTCATTGGTTGAAACACTTGTCACTTCTTAAGCCTCTTCACCCATAATCATAAACTCTTGGGTCCACCTAAGCTTGCATTGGTTTCCGTAACTCCACTTTCACATCTCCCTAGGAACCTTTGCTCTAGCCAATCGTTGTTGATTGGCTAATAGGGTCTCCCCCTTGGTCTTGACTTTTCTAGATCTAAAGTGAAGAATGCCTCAGTTGTCGTGACTCCCAACTTGCATTGGGAACCGTAGCATCTCTTGGGTCACCTCTTTAGTTGTCCATCTCCTCTACCATCCTGGATGGGATACCATTAGGGACAACTACAAGTTGTGTGATAACAGGAGACATCATACACATCATCAAAACCATTCCTATGCCATTTCCTTGCCTCAGTATCCCAAATCGAATTCCTCTGTAGCCAACTTTACCATTTTTTATGCCTTTGTAAATCACCTATATAAGATAAAAATGCTTCTATCTCTCTGCCTGGTCACCCAAGGCCAAATCTGACTGCACCAACATGTCTGGGAGTATGGCAATATAGTAGAAACAAGTGACTGGACCCCATACTCCCTCTGTAGCGCCCTAGGTGAACCAATCAAATCATAAAATTGCTCTAACAGGCCATTTTTAATGGCAAATATGCACTGAAGTGATAAACTGGGACATATGCCAACTAAAACTGCCCAGGACTAAAAACTGACTATCCCAATGGACTTAGAGAGCCCAAATGCATTAGAGATGCATACGCATACACCATATGGATGACTAGATAATCATATAATATCAATACCATGCCTAGACATAATAAAAATAATAATAATTTGCAAATGATCAAAATCACTAAAATACCAGAGATCACTATCTGAGCCTGTAAATGCTGCATGGAACCATCTGGTGACCAATAATAGTCCACATATCATCAATAGCTATCATCCAGGGTCTAACTCATCTCATGTCCTGTAGTTGACTTTGGTCAAACTGACCCATAATATGATCCAAGCAAAATCATCAAAGTGTTGCAATTGCAATTGGTTAATGCATACTTCATAAATCATTCCAATAGCAATATAAACATAAATTAATCATTTCACTGGCGATCTAAAACAAGATATTCAACATTTTCCAATAATAATAATGGCTCAGACTAGAACCTCAAGGCTATACTCACTTTATGGCTGTGATCAATTTGCTAGTGATGGGTGAAGGTGAGAATATGCAAGGTTAGGCTAAGGGATGACTGTACTGACTAAACACTGTGACACTTTGGATGTAGGAAACAGGATACACACTAAAGCATATGTTAGACAAGCAATAACACAGGGGATGGCAGTGTCTCACAAATGGGTAAGTTGTTTGGGAAGTGCTTATTCAACCTTGACAAATGCCTACAACTCACATCCAAGCTGATACAGCTCCGTGAGGATCTTTTCTAGAGCCGCCATGACTAGGTGCCCGACAAACCGTAACTCAAGACTCTAGGGGACACTTAGAATTAGATGTCTCTTACTCCATCTCATATCATAACCATCGGGCTAATGAGAAATAATCACTACATGTATATAAGGTCAGCAATCATTAGATATAGCATTTATTAAACCATCTCTTTTATTAGACCTTTTCATTTCCATAGCCTTTGTCCGTGTGTGTTGAAAAACACATTCTTGGATTTACATTTCATTAGGCTTTTTGATCCGTGTGTGTTGAAAAACACATTCTTGGATTTACATTTCACATGCCTTTCATTCACGTGTGTTGAAAAACACATTCTAGAATGGGCTTTCATTTAAGATATACAATAAAGTTTCCAGATACAGTGTAATGATGGCAGTACTATCTGTTTCAGGGCTAGCCAACATAACTTAGGCAACTCAGAGCCGAGACACAAGTTCAAACGGGGAAGCTCATCCAACAAAGAGGCTAGAGTGGGGAAGTCCTCTTTGTCACAAGTTAAGTAGTAAGTCAAAGTAACAACAATAACTGGAAGGTAGGGATGGGTGGATATAGTGCAAATGGTGCCTGTTATCACACCATAGTAGCAGGGCTACTATTCTTGTTTAGCAGATATCTGCACATTCCAGAGCTTCCATTATTCAGAGCATGGCTATGATGATTGTATATTTTGTGATCACCCATGATCAGAGCAGTGTATTATTCAGACTTATGTTAGACCTTGTGTCAAGGCTGAGCCTTCAGAGTTCAGATTTGATGATTGATGTGACCCTTTATCCCATACAGTTTCAGTTCAATGCTTAGAGATGTATTGCAGCAGTGTTTCAGATGGAATATGATGTTTATTACTATGATGATGTTGTATGATCTATGGATGTTTTATCATTGACTGTGGATTATTATCTTGTTGATTTAGTCATGTTCACAGCATCTGCTTGGTATATTATTCCTGATGTGGCAAACTGTTTAAAATGAATTATAAATCATAAAATGGACAATTCCTTGCACACTTAGGTCATTTAACAAAACCCACTGGTTTTCCACCTTACATAGATATGGTCTTTCCTGACACCAGTTGTTTGGTAGTGTAGGCTCCATATTCACTTGACTCCATCCATACATGACTTTCCTATTTGACTTTAAACCTTGACCTGTCTCATTTGACTTTCTGATACTGAGGACTTCCCCATTTTTCTACCTCCGTGTTTGGACCGCATCCCTGTATGTTCAGTGTCTCGGCTCTAAGTTGGTGACAAAACTTGCCTTTTGTGAGTTGGATTGTAGGCCTAAATCATTTTGGTCGGTTGTCCCGATGTTTGGCATTGGCTCAAACTCCCCCTAGTCACTTGAGATGTTGTTGGCTAAAACTGAAAGCTCATGTTCTACTTATGGAAACTTATAAATTCGCCCATGGAAACTAAAAAGGGCAAGAGCGATGAACTGCTGAAAATACTCCTCGAAGAGTATAAGAAAGGTCCAAAAAGCAATGGTTCTTAAAAGCTATATCTAAACAATTGCTGACCTTATATGTTTGTGAAAACATGCCCTGGATGCAAGCTGCAACTAGTTGTGTTTATCAGCACACCTGAGATCCGAAGGGTTATGTAGGCCAAAAAGGCCATGAAATGAAATTGAATGATCCTAATGAACCTGGATCAACTTGATGTAGACATGATGCCTAAGTTGAATAAGCACTCTCTAAACAACTTATCCATTTGTGAGGCACAGCCATCCCCCGTGTTATTTTGTCTAGCACAGAGTTTGTAGCTTCCCCCTTCTCCTAGTCCAAAGTATTTTTGAGTTGAGTAAGACAAGTCAACCTCTTGGCCCAACCTTGTTCCTAGCCTTCATCCTTCACTAGCAGTTTGACCATGTCCAATGGGTGAGTTTGTCATTTGAACTATTGTGCAAGTAATTTTATATGCTAACTTGATTAATGCCACTGAATGGATGTTATACTTTGAGCTTGGCTGTGAGAATGATTAGAGAAGCATGTCTTAGTCTACTGGTGTGATTTATCCTTGGTTGTATATTATTGGGATCCGTGATGATGTGGGCCATATATATATATATATATATACAGATATATATATATATATACCTATTGATGATGATTGATGGTCCCACATACTTGATGATGATGCCATATGATGGACATATGGTTCAAATGATGATTGATGCAGTTCAGCAGATTTTATTATTACTTCAGACCATCAGATTATGCACTGTCCATATATGGTGGACCCTACAGCTGGCCCATTAGGGAAACCCATGGTGTATGAGTACACATTCCTAGTGGATTTGGGTCTTCTGGATCCAATGAGACACTTATCTTTCAGTTCCGGGCATTTCTGACAGTGATTGATGCATTTTTACACTTGTTGACCAGATTTGGGGCTGATTTCCCAGCCTGAGCAACAGGGGCCAGGAGAGGCCAGTTCACCTAGGGCGCTGTATGAGGAGGGGGTGGTCCAGCCACTTGTTTTTACCATTTACCCCCCCTTCTAAAGAGCCTGGTGGGCTCAGATGGACAGCGCAGATGCCCTGGGAGGCAGTTTTGGCACTTTCACAGTTATCGAGGCAGTTAAAAAATGGGATAAAGTGGTCACTGAGAAATTCGATTTGGGCAATTGAGGCAAGGTTTTGGCATTTGGTTTTCACAGAGGTCTTCCAGGGTGATCCCTCTATCTTCCAGCCAGTTTTCACCATGTGGGTAGGCCCACAGCGATCACAGGAGGTCTTTTACTGCTTGTCTGTCACAGATTTTGAGGACAGATTTGATCATTTATATTATCTTGGACATATTTTATTATTTTATTGTGCCTTGGGGATGAGCTAGTAAGGATTAATGCCTCCTAGCCCCACCATGTGCTTCTTATGTCATGTCCTAGTCATTATGAGGTGGGCTTTGGTACTTTTACCCCCTCTAGTGGATGATGTCACCCTCCATGATTATTTTAGACTATGACGTCATCACTTTATGAGTGATCCATGTGTTATGTTATTATGGCTCATCTTAGCCATTGATTGTATTTTGAGATATTTTAATCTCAACCACTCATTTGATATAGTATTGTAGAGTGGTATAGGGTTTTGGTCTTTATTATCCTATATAAGGAGGAGACCCCCTATTGTATAGCTCACCTTTGGAGCTCTGGAATATTGGAATAGAACACTTCTTTGTGGAGCATATCTCTCTTGTCTTGTGGATTCTCTTGCATCTTGAGTATACAGTATCTCTTCTATGTATCATTGTGGATTTTGGTGCTTCTACTAGTTTTCTTGTAGGAAATTCGAATTGGTGGAGAGGAGGGCGATTTCTTGAGGGTTATTGTTGGAGGGATCCACATATTCTCTCTTGGGTTGATCTTGTGACAGGGAGTATCATTATTGTATCTTCGTGACATAGTTGATGCTTTCTATTACATCTTTCTATCATTTTCATAATCATCTTACTTGACTTGTTTCTTTGATCTTGTCTTGTAGGAGGAGGACGATTTGGCTATCTTAGAGGAGGACGTTTTGGTTGGAGCTCTTGGATCTCACTCTTGAATATACACATAAGAGAATGCTATCAATTTGCAAGGTGGCCACAAGCAATTGAAGTAAGATCTACAAGGTATGTGCCTCTTTCCATCCATTCTCTCTTCATTGGTCACAAACCCTAATTAATCAAAACCCCAATTTTGGTTTTTCTTAGATCTACTTAGATCTAGCCTTGCTTTTGAAAAGATATTAAAAACCCACCTCTATAGCATCCACCCCTAGTTGGATCTATAGTTTGGTGGTGATTGGGTTAAAATTGACACACTTTTCAAGGCAATAAAGCCCTCTTGAACCAAATCGCACTTCCTTGGAGAGGCTTGATTGGTTAGATCTAGCATGTGGGTAGGTGAGATCCCACTTGATTTGCAATCTACACACTTGATAACCTACCCCTAGACTTTTACTTGGGTGATTTCTACCTTGTGGGCATCATTCCACATTTTAAGGGATTAAAACCCCCTTTTGAATTACTTGGCACCTTAAAACTCAGATCTAGTAAGATCTAACCCTTGGATTGACTTAATTTTCTAGATCCACATAGATCAGTGCCTAAGCTACTTGGATCTACAATTTGGTGGCCATTGGACTTGATTTGACACACCTTATCCACCTTTTAGCCCTCCTTGAGCAAGGTCGCACTTCCTTGGGTGACTGAGTTTGCCCACTTCTAGGACCTGGGTAGTTGAGATTTCAGTGGATTTGGAACAGGCATACCTTGAAACCTATATCTAGAGTATCATTTTGTGACGATTTGCCTTGGGGGTAGCATTCCTTGTTTTAAGGGATTGTGGTCCACTTGGGTCATTTCATGAAACCCTAGATCTAGCAAGATCCAACCACCTTACCTCAATTAGCCCACTTGTCTTGACCTCTAGGTGTCCCGATCTACACTTTGACATATCTTTTGACTCCATTAACCCATCCAACAAGGCACTAGTCCTCCTTAAGCAAGTCGCACTCCTTGTGAATTGTGTCAAACCTTAGATCCGGTACATGGGTATTCCTAATTTCAACTTAGATCCATAGATCTATTCATTACATATCCTCTAGTGCCAATTGCATCCCTTAATCTCACCTTGTGGGTCCCATTTGAACTATTCACATATCCCAAGAAAGTAGGACCCACTTGTGTAACACATGGTACCATATCTTATCATTATAACTAATCATGTGGCCTAGATCATACCTTGGTTGAAACACTAATCATTTATCAAACCACCTTCAACCATACTTTAATTTCTAGGTCCACTTTACCTTGCATTGGTTTCTGTAACTTACCATTTACTCATCCCTAGGAACCTTTGTTTGGGTCCAACCATCTTTGATTGGTTATAGGGTCTCCCCCTTGGTCTTGATTCACTTTGACCTAAAGTGAAGAGTGCCTCCGTTGACGTGACTCCCACCTTACATTGGGAACCGTGGCATCTCCTGGGTCACCTCTTTAGTTGTCCATCTCCTCTACCGTCCCGGATGGGATACCACTAGGGTCAACTACAAGTTGTGTGATAACAGTGCCAACACTAGCAAGCCAAATAATGGTGGGAATGATCACCTCCATTCTCCTAAGGAGGGTAAAACCAATGAGTATAGACAAGAACTTCTAAAACCTGAGCAGGGCACTAGATAGATACATAATAACAACCAAGTCCAATACTATATATATGATCGCCAGATCATGACACTAAATGCTAGAACATGCCACTAGAATGACTACAAAAGCAACATAAACAGGAACACAAGATAATACCTGCTAGATCATATACCTGTGCAATACATCTGAACCATCATCTGTCCACTCAGAACATGTTGATGCAACCCTGGGCACTGCATACTGCTCTGTAATGGCAAAATGGCTACATCGGTCATCAAATCTGAGTTTCCTGAGACTCAGTCATGGCAAAGGAATATGTTGCTGCTCATCATCATAGAAGTGATCCAAAAATAGATGCTCATCTCAAGCATCTCAGTGTAAAGGACTGGCTAAAAAAATATACTGGAATTTGGAATAAATATATGGTAGCCCCAGCTACTATAAATGTGATAACAGTTCCATTTCTTTCATCCCTTCAAAACAATCAAAACCCTTCTGCGTTCATTTTTCTGTTTTCTAAAAGCAAGTAGATCAGATCTAAAGTTTGACATTAAATATCTTTCTTCATAGATAGATCTAGAAAAATTTTAAGTTTTATCATAAGATCTAGATTTGTTTCATTCTTAGTACTTGTTGTAGTGAATCTTATTGAATATTTTCCAAGTACAAAGTTGTAAATTTTTATGTATTTTTTATGTGCTAATCCACTAATCATGTGTATTTAGTTTGCTGGTTTTTCAGAACTCCTAGAAGAAAAGAGGGGGATTTCAACCAAATCTATGCAGATCTAGCCATTCAGGGCTCCGGGGACCATATATTTTCAATCTTCTTCTTATTCTAAAGCATTGTAAACCTCCCTGATCCAAGTTATAACAATCAAAGGTGTTCTTTACTTTTTCGTACTTTGTAAATTGTATTAAGAAAAGCAAGTGGGCTACACAGTGCTCACACCCCCCTTCCCCCATCCGGGGAAGGCCTGTATTTGCCTTATTTTTTCTTTTTGTTGCTTTAGTTAGCTTGCTCATTAGAATAGATAAATTTCCATAAGTAGATCTAATCTGATTTTGTTTCTTTCCATTACATTTTTGGCAAAATAAATACTTACCCACTGTTCTCTCCCAAAGTACCGAAACGGAAAAGAGACTCACAGTATAGTAATTAGAAAACTTTGTTTATTTTCACACTTTACTATTTCAAAAAATTTGTACAACAATTGCATAATTTACCTTTTTACAATCACATTAATCGGTAGTTGATTTCCCGAAGTACCACTCTATGCAAGGGCTTGCCCGATACAATAGTGTGCAGAAAAGAGATTTGTGCCGCTAACAATTTACTTGCAATCTTTTTACAACTTGAATCGGAACAAACTAGTTAGCAGTAACCACATATGCTCTTTCCCCTTGTAGGCTTGCCTGAGCTCTGGGAAATCATAAACAAATTATTTGCACTTTTTTAGAGTCCAACATCTAATAGAGCAACTCATACTTAATAAAATTAACTCCTCCAAAACCGATGAATATCTGGCGTCACAAAAATTTGATCTGTGTGGGCAAATTCTTCAGAGGAAGCGGGAACCTCTATAAAGTGACCTCGGGGCCCCGTCAAGCTACACCCTCGTTTGGTGTAGTGTTGAACATCTCCCCGAGATTCCATATAGCCCACATGTTCTCGTGAGGAGCCACTCTTGTTAAAATCCGAACACACTCCCTGTACCTCACGGTATATTTGGATTTCACTTTTCCCCATTAATCAATTCATCATAATAATCTAAAATTGACCAAGATTACACTTGCAAAACAATTACTTTTACAACAGCATCACTCCAATTATTTTAACTCCACAGCACTGGTTTACATCACTGCATTTGCATTCTTTTACTTAAGCTTTCAATTTTATGTCATGAGTACATTTCCTTTTATGCTGTGATTTACTTATTTGCAACATCTTATGTCAATTGATAATCCTAAAAAACTTCTAAATAACTTACTCCACCGTAACATCTAAGACCAAGAGCCTTAGTAACATCTCTTAGGGTCTACTTTCGTTAGGATTTTTCCTAAACGGAGGAGTCAGGATCAGGTGACAACACCTGACTCAAAACATGCCCCCAAGGACACACCGAGTAGGTTGAAGATTTCTGCTACGTCCCCCCTGTTAAAATTTGTACCTAGGGAAGTGTTTTTCCACCTTGAGATGCCTAGGGGTGGACAAAACGTTAAAAGTGGTCCCTAGCACTTTATTAAAGTGAGATGTACTTTATGTTTATAAAGTCACTTTATAAAGTCCTTTTAAGTTGTCTTTTTCTCCTAAAGCTCACTTTATGAGAAATAAAGTGAGTATTTAATTAAAAGGGGAACTCACGTAATTAAATGATACTTGAGAAGCCCCAAGAGTTAGCTCAATCGGTCGAGCACCCGTAGTTAGGCCTCCCAGCATGTGAGGTCGCGGGATCCATTCTCCTCAACACCCTTGGGGTTAGGTACGCAAAATGTGCCGAGGGTGTGAAGGCCCCTTCGGGTGGGCCCACCAGCTATTATTCCGTGGATGTAGCGATGCCGGCCGATGGGACCGGTACGTGAACCACATTGAAAAAAAAAAAAAAATGATACTTGAGCATTAAATATTATTTATTGAGTTATTAATGAACAATTAATGTGAACCCTTCATCATATCTAATCTAAGCCATTGGATGAAAAGGAGGAAGTTGCCATGAACAAAAAGGGAGGAGTTAGGGATTGAAGGCATCATTGTTCACTTTCACCAAAGAGATTTTGGAGAGAGGAGAAGAGAAGAGAAGAGGGTTTGGAGAGAATTCAACCCAAGAAGAAATTCTGAAAACTTTGAGAGGAAGAAGAAAATTCAGGACACGAATTCCAAGGAGAGATTGCACGTTTTTTGAGAACATGAGCATTTAACTCAGTCTGTACAGCAGCCATCCATACAGCAGAGGCACGATTTTCTAGACAGTCGTACAGCAATAAATGGAGGTCGTACGTACAGCATGAATTTCGAGGCAGAGAAATCGAGGAAGAAGTACAGTATTTAATGTTGTCCATACAGTGATTGTATAGGCAGAAAATTGGCATGGTTTGATAAGCAGAAGAAGGCACAGAAATCGAGGTCTATACAGCCACACGTGTGAGGCCGTACAGCACAGTTTTCCAGAAATGCGTACAGGAAACTGTTGGCACATTTTTCGAGATGAGAAGTAGATAAGTACTGCTGTTTTTTTAATTTTGTATTTATGTCCCTGAAGAAATAAAATCTCTCTCTCAAATAGGTTTTCCCTTCGGAGTTTTCCTGAGCCAAGTTGGCTGAAAATTCCGAGTCTAAATATTTTCATGTGGCTGATTTAAATTTCTGTAGATGAAAAAATTGTAAAAGTCTCATGTGTTTCAAGCAAATTGTTAATTTTCTGTTTATGATAAGCTAATGGGGTTTGGGCATTACACTCTATACAAACAAAACTTGAAACCGGGTTGGGGTTTGAAAAATTTACACCCCCAGGTGTGCTTCCAGCGGCAACAGTCACTATTGTCAATAAGTTTCGTTTTTTCCTATCATACTACAGAATCTTAGGAAACATATAAGAGAAATTGAATTAGTGCCTTCATCTTGGTTTTTATGTGTTACATGCTTTGAACATTCAAGAATTAGTCAACAATCATAGCTTAAGGAATTGCAACCATAGTGTGATTTACCACTCTATAGCAGTTTCCATGTTTCCCACAGCAATGTGAACAACCAAATAAGCAATGAAGTGTTGATAAATTTAGTGATCTATTTTCCAGGTTGACTGTCAATGAGATTGTAGAAGAAAAGACTTCAAGTGTAGTGATCGGGTCTATAAATGATAATTGTGTATAAATATGACCATTAGTGGGAAATAAGATCAATATTGAAATCTTGATAAGGCAGTTAAAGAGTACTTTGTTATAGATATAGTTTTAAAACATCAAAAGAAAGGGAATGATTTAAAATTAATTAAGTTAGGTCAGATAAGATAATTTTATTAATATCTAAGACCACAAATAGGTCAAAAGAACTACTAAGTACAACAATAAGGGATACAAAGTGGAAGTCCAAAGGCTATTCCTATAAAAGCATATAAATACATGATAAAAGCAGATCTAAACTTACCAAAAATGAAAAATCATTATGAATTTAAACACCAATGTTGTAGAGTATGAAATCTGACAAATTAGAAAATCATTCAAATCTCAGCAGTGTACAACCTGATAAGATTGACAAGAAATGTTGCTCCATGATTGGTCCGAGACTTGCTGCCCTTCTATAAAAATTCCCTTTCCACGACCCTAAATGAAAGTCAACTAACAATTAAGTAAGATCTTATTAGATATAAAGCATTTCGTACAATGAAAACAGGAAAATATACATTTTGTGAACATAATCCTAATGCGATGTTTGTCGGTTTAAATTAAAAAGCTAACTGATGAAAATAACAAGATGTAATTATTATAAAAAAAGCAAAAAATAACTTTAACATATCATTGTAATTTAGAATATATAATTGGATGTAATCACTGGTGAAAGAACACAAAAACAATAAGTACAATCAACCATTGGCACATTGATTGCGCAAAGAGCAACAGTACATTATTTTAAAAACGTTAGATAGATAGGGAAATCCACCTACTCATCACTCAAATTCCAAGAACTCCGTGACCTCTTCAAGGTATTGACTATGTTCTTAGCATCAAGGAAGCCAGGATGGCAACGCTAGCCAAGTACACGTCCTGCCCTTCCTCGTGAGAAACATTTCTACCCCAGTTCAACAACAACAGTAATGACCAACAAATAGCCACCTAAAGCAGTCAAGATCTTGGCCCTCACGTTAAATACCTATTGTAAACTTTTATTTTTTCTCACCTTAAACTTTTATTTTTTCTATGAGTATTTTTCTGAATTTCTGTTTTCTCATTTTCAATCAGTATATGCTAGATAAATTATATCATCATAAGTTAGTAAAATAAATATCATTATTAGTTAGTAAAATAAACTACAATTGGGTGGTTATTGTAACACCCAAAATCAGTATATGCTAGATAAATTATATCATCATAAGTTAGTAAAATAAATAACATTATTAGTTAGTAAAATAAACTACAATTGGGTGGTTGTTGTAACACCCAAATTTGTTAGAGGTGTTTGTTGAGTAATTATTAGAGGGATATAGTTTGTTATCTCCTCATATTTCATGGGCTTGTACTTGTGATTTGTTTCACAACGATTGAGTTTACAAGATCACATGGTAAGATTTTTTTATGGATGAGGTACAAGGATTGAGTTTCGAGATGATATTTCTTTGGGGATGAGGAGGTTTTGTGTGGTTGGCTAAGAAGTATGGGGTGACGTGCCTTCATGTGTTCATAGTTGCATGGTACATAAATGTTTTGTTTACTTGCTCAATTAATTTTGAAAATAAAAACACAATATCTAAGAAATACATATAATGATGGATAAAAATTGTTGATGCCAAATACCGTAATGAAAGTCCATATAAATATGTGTCGAGGGTTGCCCTGAAACCCCTTCATAAAAGTTAGGACTTTTCATTTAATTAATTCCATTAATAATTTTATCATATTTTATTTATTTCTTTAATTATTTTATCACTTTAATTTCTTTAATTATTTTATTACTTATCCTAGCTTAAGTTGATTTTTATTATTTTTTATTAATTTATGTATATAACATTGCCAGGGATGTTGTCCTCAAAGCAAGGTTAATGTCAGATATTGCTCACGATTTTTTTTTTGTTTCCCAAGATGCATCTTCTTCTAGAAGATTCTTCCACTTAATAAGATATTACTTTAATATTCGAGAACGTAGCTTCTTCTCTCTGGTAGCAATGGTAGCTTTTGGCTTAAAATGATTCTTCCTTCGTCATCCAACATACGAAGTATAGTCTGTGCTTATTGATGTTGTCCCAACACCTTCTTCAAGCAAGACACATGAAAAACATTGTGGATACAGCTCTTATTTGATAAGTATAATCCATATGCTTCTTGATTGATCTTTTTGATAACTTGGTATGGCCCACAGAATTTGGGAGTGAACTTGTTTTTCCCTTGTTGCTTAAAAGATAATTGTTTGTATGGTTGGAGTCTTACAAATACCCATTCTCCAACTTCAAACTCTCTCTCTATTCTATTATGGTTTACTTGTTGTCTCATACAGTTTTGTGCAGTTGTTAAGTTATCTTTGAGTATTTCAATTATCTTCTAAGTTTCATTAAATTGGTTTGTTACTTGTAGAACATTGGTGTCATTCAAAGCAAACTCCTTACATTTGGGAGATTCATAACCATACAAAGCTCAAGAAAGGGAGTGATTTTTGCTAAGTTGTGGTAGGGTTGTACCACCATTCTGCAAGGTGAAACCATTGGAACCATTTGATCTGCTTATCAGTTGCAAAATAGTGAAGGTAGTAGGCTTCCAAACATTTATTTGAAAACTTTTGTTTGTCCATCTATTTGGGGATAATAAGCTAAACTCATGTTACGCGATGTCCCAATTTGTTTGCAAAACCCGTAGAATTTACCATTAAATTTTGCATCCCTATTACTCACAATGACCTTTGGGAACCCCTGTAATTTGTATATATTTTTGTATAATACTTTAGCAATTTGTTTTGTTGAGTTTGTTTTCTTCACACCCATGAAATGTGTGTACTTGGTTAATTGATCAACCACTATAAAAATTTTGTCCTTCCCTTTTGACATGGGCAACCCATCAATGAATTCCATGGAGATTTCTTCCCAAATTTGTTTTCAAATGTGTAGAGGATGAAATAACCCTAGAATCATAACATTTTCATTGTTGTTCCTTTAGCATTTGTCACATTCCGCTAAGTATTTTTGAATATCCTTATGCATTCCTTTCCAAAAGAATGACTATCATGCATTATAGTAAGTTTTGAAAAAACCTACATGCGCTGCAGTTGGTGAGTCATGGGACTCTGTTAGAACCTTGGACTTAAATTTTGATGTTGGGTTTAAATCTATGTTGCACGGGTTTCCGGAACGTGGGAACGTTGGGAACGGGGGAACAAGTTTCAGATACGGTTAGAGGTTTCCCCCTAAATTTGCCGGAAACGGCAGGTTGGGAACGACAATAAAATATATTAAAAAAAAATTTAAAAAAAATTTAAAAACTAGTATTAAAAATATAAATCTTATATATAATGTTTTGTACTTTAAATGAATCCTTACTAAAACTAATTCTTATTTCTTACATATATTTTAAAATGATTGAACAATGAAGAAAATTTAAAAAAGTTAAAAACACAAATTTAAATCATCCACATCACATTGATATTTATATTGGTAAAATGAAAACCAAAATGCCCAAAGCAATACATAGTCAACAACTTGGCAAAATGCCCAAAGTACTACATAGTCCAAAAGTTGGCAAAATAACCAGTCACCAAAGTAGTACACAAATCCAAAAATGCCCAAAGGATAAGGCCCAAAATAACAATGAAGCCTGAAGGTGATCATAAAGTGTTAAAAACTTAAAAAAGTAAAACTTAAACAGTAAACTATAAAATAATAAATTTTAATATTAAAGTTAAAATTTTAATTAAAAATATGAAACATTGAAATTTAATTTTTAAAAACTAAATAGTAAATATTAAATACTAAACCATGAAACAAAAACGAACATTTAAATTATTATTGTTTCAAAACGAAAATTTAAATAATTATAAAATAATAAAAATAAAAAATATAATTATAATACAACTGCAACATTAAAAAAATTAAAAATTTAATATGAAACAAAAAATTTAAAAACCTAATAAATATTTTCTAATAAATAAAAAATAAATTTAAATTAGCCTACGGCCCTACTAACAAATTACAATGGTTTTAAACTTTTAAATTTAAATTTATTAAAATTTAAAATTTATTATTTAATACTATGAAATTACAATAAATAAAAAATAAATAAATAAAAATGAAGTTTATTTTTTACCTGTGGACTATCGAATCAGAGGCCGAGGCCGAGTTGAAGCTGCCCTCACCGTCGTCCTTGCTGCACACCCAGGCCCTCCCGTCGCCCTCAGCCAGCCCCTCCCGTCACCCTTGCTTCCCTCGCTGCAGCCACTACCGTCGCCCTCCCTCGCTGTAGCCACCATCACCATCTCTCACTGCAGCCACTGCCGTCGTCGCCCTCGTTGCATCCACTACCGTCGCCCTCCCTCGCTGCAGCCACGGTCGCCCTCCCTCGCTGCAACCACTGCTGTCGTCGCCCTCGCTGCAGCCACTGGCACAAGATGCCACTCCCTCGCCCTCGCAGTCCCGACGGGCCGACTCTCACCCACGTTGGCAATGAACAATACACTGAACAATGAACCTCGCCGCCTCACAACAAATCAGTGATCACACTCACTGGAGACCGTTCCGATGCCTTTCAGAAACGCGTGGCAGTCCCCATTAACCGGAACGTTGCGTTTTAAGTTCCCACGTTCCGCGATTTTCCAGCAAAAGTTCCTGAATTGTTCCCCCGTTCCCGAAACCGTTTCGACTGAATTAGGAACGTTTCGTTCCGGTTCCCAAGTTCCCTGGAAAGCAGGAACCTCCGGAACGAGTTTCGCAATAGTTGGGAACCGTTCCCGTGCAACAGAGGTTTAAATAAATTCTTCCTTTATATTAAAGGATGTCATTTTTCCATTCGAATCTTGGATTTTGACTGGGATTGTTGATTAGGGTACATGTTTCTTGGTCCTTGGCATACTCACTTTGGAGTTTATCTAACCATTCGAGAATTATGACCGAAACCACATATGACACTATCTCTTCATCCCTTCGTGAAAGAGCATTAGCAACTACATTTTCCTTTCCCTTAAATTATAAAGTATTTCCATATCAAACATGCTGATCTTTTCTATCCACTTATGTTGTTTTGTTGATAATGTTTTTTGGTGAAGAAGATATTGAAGACTTTTGTGATCTTTACGTATCAAAAATCTTCTTCCCAAAAGATATTGTCGCCATTTTGCTAGCACATGTATAATGGAAAGCATCTCTTTATCTTAAGTAGACTTCAAACATTCTCTCTTATTGATATTTCGGCTTTCAAATGCTATCGGATATCCTTCTTGCATCAATATTGCTCCTATTCCAAATCCTAAGGAATCACATTCTAATACAAATGGTTTTGTAAAGTCTGGAGTGGCTAATACCAGCATTGAGGACATAATTTTGTTCAAAGCTTTGAAACACTTTTTTGCTTCGATATTTTGTTGAAATGAATTTTTATTTAAGAGATATATCAAGGGAGTGGTGACATGAGCATAAGAGGATTTTATTGTAACATATCCAAGCTAAGAGGATAATCTTTGGGATTCCTTGAATGTTGCGGCTACTAGCTTTAAATGGTTGAGAAAGAGAGCAGAAATGGGCATAGTTTGTGAGTTGATCCACTACTACCATGACAACTATCTTTCCTCCTCACTTTGGTAGAACAGTGATAAAATCCATTAAGACCTCTTCCCAAGCCAACTTGGTTTGGCTAATGGTCGTGGAAGACCTAGTGTCTTGATTGTCTCTCCTTTGTTTTGTTGGAAAGCTAAACATTCGACAACAAACTCATTTGATAAAAATCTCCAATGCAATGTGATTGTATTGACAATGTATCCCATCATCCTTTTCATATCTTTATGCTAAACATAGTCCTACGATATCGGACTTTTCAACCAACAATGAAATTGCTTCTTTTTCGAGTATTAAAGAAGGAAAGTAAAATCATAAGTAGGTATTGATTCTCAAAACAATAAGGAGACCAAAATGAGAAAACCATACAATTAGACTAATAGGAACTTACCAATTATATTTACACTCATATTCTTGATAAAGGAATTTCAAAACCATGCAGTTTCAAATAACAATTCACAAACATCATTGCATCTCTTGCCTGATCGAAACTAGAAAAGAATGGCAATAGATCAGGATAACTTTGAGCAGAGGTCCATGATTGTCCCACAAGACCCCACCATCTGCAAGTTCAAAACAGTGAATTCAACTTATTTTCTCTCAAAGTACTAAATTGCATTTCCATTTTCACATACAAGAACATGTCAGGATACTCTTTGATATAAAATACCTAATTTCCTTTCTAAAGTTAATAAGCGGAGTATTTCAACTCGAACTACTTGAAGCTGTCCAATATTTTTACTCACTATAGATCGTATTTACTCTTTCCATGTGCATTATATTAAAAATATTTATGAAAGTAGAGAATATTTCAAAAGGTAAAAGTGAAGTTACATTACACCAAGTTACCGTGCTATTTTTTCTAGTCTACTTTCTTCAAGTCGCTTTTCAATGTTAAAAAACATTAAAGTTGAAGATCTACTATAGCTATCCATAAAAGATTGGCATTCCTATGCTTGAAATTATTCAAGCAAATTGATGTTAATCGAGTAAATAATTTGCAAACCATACACTAGTCATAAGATTAAAATATAATAATTTAATTAATTGGCTCTACACCCTATAAGCAGGGTTACCAAATAAACTAGATAGGCAACATTGAGACAATTGTTTCCTCGCATCCATATGTCCATCAAGGTTCACGATGATCGTTTAGGATTTCATAAGTTTTGCAAAATATCACACTGTCCCATATACAAATGGGTTATTTTCTTCAACAATACATCTTATTTATTTATACAGAAAAGCATGTAGACAAAGGATAATAAAAATTGCAAAAGGTTAGAATAAGCAGAAGCTGACAAACGTTTACATTTTTCACCAACAAATACCCTTTGTACGTAATTTAGGCCGGCTGCTAGTTCATCAAAAATATAATTACAATGAATCTTCCAGATTGTATACACTACCAAATTACAAAGGCAATGCCTAAAGCCATTGACGTGACCAAGGACAAGTGATCTGCAATCTCCAAGTAAAGCAGCACGCCACTGAACAGCTCCTAATAGGAATAAGACAACATTGGCCTGTGTTGATTCGTGTTTGATCGTTTCAGGTTTCTAGAAATGTGAGCACGTTTATACCAACGATCACATGAGCACTCTTAAATTTGTATGAAACTCTATGTGACCATACACTAAGTTTGGTGACCCAAAGTAACTCAGCGTCCAGTTTGGTCTAAACGGAGAAGTTTAGGACCGAGGTGACAGTGGGTTTTTAACTCATAGTTGCCATTTGCAACACACGCAGCCGTTGGGAGACTTACCCGTGTGCAAGTGTGTTTTAGGCCGCAACAAGAACAACATAAAACTATAACGATGACGATTGATATTTTTGATTAGCAACAATAATTCCATCTTCTACTAAGGTGCCCATCAAACAATTTGGCTCATCCATCTATTCGTTTTTCTTATTGAAACAACACAAAAGCAGACAAGATAGTGGAATGCAACCTTTTACTTTGTTTTGAACCTTTAACCAGCTAGCTCATGACTTATTCTTCAGTCCTTCATACTCTCCTGTTAAACTTTCTTACCTGTCTGAGAATTCGATTTCTTATTTCTCCATTAATTTCTGATTTTTCTCTTTTCCTAGAAAAAAGGATCTTCCTTGAGAGCTTTCTTCTTTTTCTCGTCTTCTCTGGAAGTTGCTTCTTCTATATATGCTTCATATGTTATTGTTGTGCTAACAAATTGGACTAAATATCTAGATACCACAAACAGTGAGAAACTGTCTGAGTGAGGGTTACTTTCATGCATGTGACATGGCATAAAAGTAAATCCTTGTCAAATGGCATTCCATATTAAAAATAGAACACAAAACAAATAGTCTTCGTCTTTTATGACCTATCCTATTCAATAATTTGTTTTCTAGCCCTATAAACCACCCATTTTGGACATAGTTTATTCAAGGTAGCATAATTTTTCTAAGAGCACATCAGATCCAAAGCACAGTACATGGTCAAGAAAATAGGTCTGATAATCATGAATTTATGGTTTCATTGCATCAAAGATTTGAATCCAAGACATTTCGAGAAAAACATTCACTGATCATTAGAGCACATAGTAAAAGATGATAAGTGAAAGGTTCACGAAAAACACATTGGCTTAAACTCTTTGATGCAGTAAATGAAAATCACACATTCATAATAATATGTCAAGCTGCAAAAGACTCCGTTCAAATAACAGGTCCAATTGTAAGGCAAGTATCCCCAGATTACTCCAGGTGTGCAAGCCTTTGTTAGGTTAACCAGTCACTAGTCACCAAACGCACCACAAGCTAAAGAAATTTGCCCCAGATCTATTCGTATGGATATGTTATGATTCCTCACATTCCATTTTGTTTGCTCAACTCTTAAGATACAACTCTTCCAGCAAGCACTTCCTTTGTAACAGCAAGCAACTAGGTTTGATGTTACAATCGGTTATTATATTGAAAGAAATTTCAATGACATCCATCAAGATTACTATAAAAATCACAAGAGTCTGTCCCAAGCTGCAGATGAGCTTTTAGTATTTGATTTGCCAGTTCCTATCTAAAGCTAGTCCATTCTTCTCACCTTCTGACCAGAAGTATTTATAAATAAGATAACCTTATACCACCTATCTGAATTGTTTGAGTTTCAAAAGAATAATTGCACATACATGCCTTTTGAAGCAATTTTCTCCGAACTTTCCAGAAATAATATAGCATATTGGAACAACTAGAAGAGTAAGTATTTTAGTTCTCTTGCTTTCCTGACAGACTATTAAAATTTTGAACCAATGCCTGGTATAGTACCTTACCTTTTGCAAAAGAAAACAATGGAAAATTGAAAATATTACCGGTTATTTGCATCCTCAAAATTTGGCCCTTGGTTTGTCTCATACACCCACCCCGGAGCAAATAGTGCAACTGATACTGCAGCTTCTTTTGCAACCACCAGTGCAAGATTTGTCTGGCACGAACATTGAACATAATTACTTATCAGATATATATAAGAATTCTTAAAAACGAATACCTTGATGTTCCGCAAAAGAGAATACAAACAGAAAAGTGAATATGGTATAGCTATGAGAACCTAAGGGTCAATATGATGGTATTTTGATAATGCATCTGCATAAAGCATGCAAATGTAGCTTGCATGAGTAATGCATGTAAATTTGTAATGACTTTAATGGTGGTAAATAAGGGGTCACATGTACTTGTAAATAGTAGTGGATCCTCATGGGAAATGAATGAAAATGAATATACATAATACACATTGGCCCATGATTATTGTACCTCGATGTGTTTGGATTATGTGGAATTCTTCTCCTAATATCTAAGAAGCATAGATAACGGATTCGTCCTTCCTAGTCTCATATCCGAATCGAAATCAGCAAGGAATCGGGAATCCATATCCGATTCTTCATGATTCGGACAATTTCGTGAGGGATTCGTTTCCAATTGTAAGATTTGGTTCCCTTCATTTAGGATTCAATTCCAAAGTCAGGATTCAGTTCCAAAATCAGGGGAAACGGTTTTGAAATTTCAAGATGGCAATAAGGATTTGCAGAGTGAGTTTTAACTTTTACAAAACCACAGATTCGTCTGACATTACATAGCTACAAGGCATTCTGAAAAATATGCCTAGTTTATTAAAATAGATCTCATAATTGATTCCCAAAGGAATTGGCAAAGATCATAGATATGAAAAGAACTTCCTGGACACATAAAAGTAATCATTTGGATTTGATCATCATAATTATATATCTACACTAGATAAAGACCACAAATGGTTGCAGAAAACACCGACCACAAATAGTTGCAGAAAACACCAGGAAAGGTTATTAAAGTGTTGGCATAAAAGGGTAATCGGACCACATATTTTCAGCATGTGTTCATTCCTACACTTGTCATGAACCCCTTCCTAAAAGATGACATGGTTACAAGTGAGGTTTAGATGGGATTTACACTGCTTTCAAACCTCATTCTATTGAAGCAGGTTTTAAATAGAAAAGTTACAAAGGACAATCTCTCCAACTTGCAAGCCTAATTCCATGGAAACAAGTTTGATCACCTTGGACTCTAGCACAAGATGAACAATTTACATGTGACAAAGAAATAGGTTGATCTGCACCTACACTACTTGCCCTACCAAGCACAAAAATCCATGATGTTATGAATCATTTGAGATTTGAAATTTAATTTGTTTGTTTTTTAATTTTCATTATAAAATTAAAATTGTTTAAATATATTTATAAAAAATAGAGTTAGGGTTATGAATCCCCTGTTATACCACAAGATGTATGGGGTACTATACCCTCATTTTTTCAAATCAGAGCAGGGTTGAGATTGATTTTGTCTGAGCAGGACAGTTTATCAAAGCAGTTATGCCTATGAGATTTCTGAGACTTTGGATGTGTTATCAACTATATCTGTACAATAGTTGAAACCTTATTGAGCCGCCAGTGTTGGAACACATCAGTGTTCACTTCAAGAGTATCTGGGTTTCAGATATTTGGGTCTAGCCAGTTTTGGCTAGCCAGTTTTGTTTTTGAGTCGACATGACCATGGCCCCATCGGGGTTTGTAACAAAGTGTGCTAGTAGGGTCTGAGTGCCTCGGTTCCCCATGACTTGATTAAGCAACTAAGGTATTCCAGGGAGTTTTTTCCCTTGTCAATTATACTTTGCTTAAGGCGATGTATAATCGATGAGGTTTTCTCCCGCTTCCTCCAAAGCTGGAATGCCCGATTTTGAAAATCTGAGCCGTGGGGGGTTATTAGAGTCCAACTAATATGTATAAACCTACTAGACACTATTAGAATAGGTTTTGGTCATGTCCTAAGTCTCTAGGACCCCCAGAAAAAATTTCGAAAAAATTTTACCGGACGCGTTGGTTTTGGGGTTTTTAATTTTTTTTATTTTTTAATTAAATTTCTCTATAGTTTAAATAGAGAAATTTGAATCTCTAATATGTAAGTCGTCCGGGGTCCGAATTTAGTGATTGATGGCTCGTTTCATAAGCCAAAAATCACACATGACCCATGGACCAGCTAAACCCAACTTTCAAATGTCAATTCAGCCTCATAATTAATATTTTCTCTAAAAAGCCATTTACAGAGAAATTATTAATTAAAATAATAAAATTGAATATTTTGGAGATATCCAAATCTCTCCAAAATAATCAGAAATGAATAAAATAAAAGGCTAATTGACATGGCACCTCGCATTAATGAAGATTCCAATAGTCTCAGTCATCATTCAATCAACTATCCAGTCACTGCAAGAGATCTCCTTCAAGCTAATTCGCCCTCTTCCATGCAAAACTCGATTTGGTGAGGTGTCAAGTGTTGAATGGGTTGGTTGATGTGCATTAAAGCCTATGGTAGGCGCCCTCCTTGACTCATCAAATCACAAGACTTGGCTCCTTTTGCAAGCTCGAGTTAGCACCTACCACACCCACTCAAACTCCCACATGCCAACACACGTCCTCCTCTAAAGCTCACGCATCCTCCTCTAAAGCTCATGCTTCTACCTAATTCCCCACGTGTTTCCTAGTTGGAGCTCCCTCATTGGATGGGTGGAGCTTCCCATATCTTCCCAAGCTCGATTTGCCATGTGGACTCCCACTCCAAGCCTTTGACTGGGATTAGATTGGATTTCGACTTTATGTTGGTAGCTATTGGCTCCTTCTCAATGCCAATTCGAATTAGGGTTGTAGATGTTGGTTCTGCTATAAAGAGAGGCCCATTTGGGTTATTATCTCATGGATTTTTGGATGCAAGAAAACTCTGCTGAGAATTGTAATATTGTTATGCTCATATTGGAATAGAGATCAAGACTTTGCAGGTCCATGTGTTTTCAAATTTGTGTGGTGAATGTGTCTAATGCATTGAGGTGATATCTTCCTATAACCTTCCTCTTATTTATGCAAGTGTTTCTTTCATTATTGCTAGCTCAAGAAGGCTATCTTTAGTCCATGAGAATAGTCATTTGTTGTATTCAAGTTGATTATGTGTGTGATGTTTTCCAAAGATTTAAATGAGCAAGAAGTATTCGGTTATACCAATGTTGATTTAGTCTTGGTTATCTAACATACTACCATTTGATTTCACTTGTATGTTTGAGTGTGTTGGGGTTTTACAGGTATTATCAAAGGTGAAGACAAGTGTGAGCTAGGTTGCATCTAGCTTGACTTCACAAGCAAAGCCTTTTTCCACTAATATCTTTTGTTCTGCAGGATCCTCAAGCTCCTTCATCTTTTCTCCAAAACCAAACTACAAAGAGCTCTCTTCCTCACCCATCAAGGTTTCAAAAAATTACGTTTTTCAAAGCTTGGTTACCTTAGATTTGAGCTTCCCTCCTCTAGCTCTCCCTTCACCTTCTCTTTAAGCTTCCACTTTAGTCTCCTCCATTCGCTCCTCCTCCCTTCTCTCCATTCACTCTTCCTCCCCTTTTCGTTTCTTGCCCTAGTTGGCCTTCCCTCTAGCTCTCGTTTTGCCTTCCTTCCATACATCTCGTCCACCTTTAAAGTTGCCTCTTCTCTTTCGTTTTGATCTCCTTCATCTTTCCTTTCGTCTCCCTTCCTTTACCTTGCTTCCTATTCATCCACTTTAAAAAAGACACAAGTAAACACAAAAAGCATTAGTTTGGTTAGTGATTAGGAGCTAGTTAGTAGTTATATCCATCTTTTGTATCTTGCTAATAGTCTTACACACTTGAAAAGATAGACACTTAGGCATTCTTTTAGATCTTGCATCTAGTTTTATTTCTTTGCATTTTTAAATCTATCGCTTAAAAGATAAAAATTTGCATAACAACAATATTTCATTTTTTTTATATTCTAGATCTCACTTCTAGCACTTTTTAGGCTTTCATTGTTTGCTGGTCCGTTTTGCACTTTTACACATGTTTTGAAGTAAAAATATCATAAAGCTTAGTTTTAAGTTCTTTCTAGGATTCTAAGTTAAAATAGTTTCAAGATTTATCTTTGACTTTTGAGCTAATGGTTAATGGGTGCCTAGTTTGAGTGTTTTGTCTTGTAGGTGTTGAAGAAGACCAAAACCTAGAAGAGAAGTAAAAAACAAGGAGAGTTTTCCAAAGAGAATTGCAAAAAACAAGAAGAAATACAAAACCCAAGAAGAGATTTGAACCAGGAAGACCCAGATTTTCACTCTCCTTTTGTACACTCATAAGAGTGATTGTAATCCAAGACTTTATTTTCTGCTAAGTCCTTCAAAGGGTTAAAATCCCAAGGCATTTGTAATCTTTCAATAAAACATTCAAGTGGAGGAGGCCTCCACTTTTTTGGGTTTCTTCCCCATTTGGGGAAGAGTGTTGTGCATGCTTAGTTTAGATCTCATCTTTTTTCAAGTTCATAGATTAGTTTTCATTTTCATACTTAGATTAATTTCTCTTCCAAGTTTTGACCAGAGTAAGCTAACTTTGGGATTGTATCCCAAAGGCCACATAGTTTTGTGGTAGCTTCTCGTTCCCCCATCAACTTCTTGTGGACATCTAGCTAGCTGGAAGGTTTCCAAGACTGACAGTTTCTAGTGGTTGACCTTGTTCGGAGGTTGATCCCACCTTTTAGAATAAATTTGTTTGGTAGAACACTAGATCTTTCAGATTTTTCATTTTATTTGGCAAGTAGCATATTAGCAGTATTTCACATCTTTTTGATCTATTACATGATTTAAGCATTACAAAGTTGAAGTATCTTGTTATTACAACTACTACTTCTTTCTTAAAACGAACAAAGTCTCTTGAACTTGGCCAAATCCAAGTCAAGAGCACTCTCTATCGGAGAGCATTGTTAGACTTGTATTTTCCCCTGCATTAGGCATTTTAAATTATGAAGTCTCTTGAACTGTGGTCATCAGATCAAGTCAAGAGCGCTCTCTGTCGGAGAGTTGAACAAGTGCTCTAATAATAAAAAATTTCAATCCACTTCCCCTTTAATGAATTTACTCTTGGTTGATCGTCCAACACCCGTATGCTCTGTCAACCGGAAACGGTTGGGCTAGTACTCAGAAAGGTGGAAGACTTGTTAAATTCATAAGTGATAACTAATAAAACTTTCATCCCCATAACCAACCAATCCGGAGTTGAGCGATAAGATAATTTCAGTGGGTAATCTCTTAGTGGGGGCGCCGGGATTCCATGTTCAGCCTCTAGTTTGCTGGTTAACATTGCACGACCTGGCTAGAGCACTGGGTGGCCCGACATGTCCTTGAACGAAGGCACTTGATATTGACTTTTCCGGACTTTCTCTTGAATATCCTTGGTTTTAGCCTAATAATCAAGACCATTAAAATCTTCAATTTACAAAGATAATCTGCACAACGATCTCACAAACGGCATTTTTTCAAGACCCACACTTTCAGCATCACAATCTTTATTTTTCTTTGACTCCATAAGGCACTGGTTGTTTAAAAGTATATATTGATCAGGACCATTTGTCCTTGTGTTTATTTCATATTGTGAATGCTCTAGTAATTAATCAAGTCTTGAATCATATTGCCATCTTGTTATCTTATTTCGCAACATGGATTGCATTATTATCTTGTGTTTATCTCACGTTTTAAATTGGTCTCATTCTAAAAAACTCCTAAACAACACTCATCCGCATCACCCCATACAAAAAACACTATCAATACTAGAGCCTTTGTGAAACTCTTTCTTAGGGACTACCCCACTTGGCTTCGTTAGGAGTTTGCCTAAACAGAGGAGCTGGGATTCAGGTGACGGTACCTGGCTCATTGCTTGCCACCAAGGCCACACCTCTCTCACTTGTAGTGAAGAGATAGCTTTCGAAAGATTTCCGCTACTGGTGTGCAATCTAGCGGACAACATCTTTGGCGCCGTTGCCGGGGACAAATCTTTTTGTTCCTGGACGACCTTAGTTTTTTCTAGTTTGTTTTACCTTTTTTGATAGATTTCATATCTATCTGGCGACTCCACTGCCCCTTTTAGTTTTACTTTTGGTAGATTTTTAGTTTAATCACTCTCTGAAATTAGACTTGGATCCACCTGGCGACTCCACTGTCAGTTAACACCTCAAGGTATTCAACTAGAAGAAACTCTGAAGGCTTGCTTAGTTTTATCCCTGAGCCTGAAAAGGTTTATAGGAGAAGACTAAACAAACTTGCTTCTCGTAAAATCCTTGAAAATCTTAGATCTGAGTCTATTTTAGACATCCATTCTTTGTTTCAAGAAAATCAAGTAAACTCTGAAAACAATAATTGTTTCCTTTCCACAATGGGTGAGTTCTTTACTCAACTCAATTTTACTCAGATAGCCGATCAACCCCACGACATTCCTGAAAAGGCTATCGACAAACTCACAAGTTTCAGTGGCACTGATGCCTCCATATCTGCTGAACAACATATCAGAAACTTCACTAAGTTGTGTAGCGCTTATATCAGGGGTGCTGATAAACATGAGGATGTTTATATGACTCTTTTTGCCCTATCTTTAGAAGGAAAGGCAGGGAACTGGTACGACAATTTACCAAACAACTCTTTCGCCACTGTAGCAGCTTTCAAGACAGCTTTCCTCAACAAGTTTGGCTGCAAAAAAGAACCTAGACATCTAGTGGCATCCCTAACTAGCATGAAGAAGACAGAAAATGAAACTATGGATGAATTTAACACTAAATTCATGGAGTTGTCTAATTCCATCCCTAATACCTATGCGCCTCCTGCGGCTTCTTTATTGGATTACTACATAGAAGCGTTAAGTGGCAAGGTCCAATACCAAATAAGAGATAAAGAACCAGCTACCTTACTTGATGCTCAAAATTTGGCCATTAAGATTGACAAGAACATGAAATCTTCCGGAGAGTCAAATATCCAAGAGTATTCTAGATCTCAACTTCCCTCAAAACCAATTGAGCACAAAGAAAAAGATCCTATGACTGCCATGAAAGACTCTTATGAAAAGAAAATGATGGACATGTGTGAGAGAATGGAGAAAGTTGAACAGAAACATGTGAGCCAAATGAAAGAGATACAAAACAAAATCATAAACATGGAAAGAACACAAGTTTAGCAAATTCAACACACGCAACCAGCTCCTAGGAATTTCCCTGCTAAACCTACTTGGCAAAGGAAACCCCCTAACCATGAGCAGAGGCCTCCTCATCAGCTAGAGGCTGTTAACATGGTTGAGTATGCCAAGCCCTTTTGTAGAGCATGCAAAGATTTCCATGAGGAATCTGGTTGCCATTATGCCTGTTTTGTTCAAGAGCATGGCTATCCTGAAGGATGTGGCCCTAGTACTTCATCAGACGAGCATGTTTTTATCAACCATGTGGGAAATAACTATGAAAACCTTGATGTGACTCAAGCCAACCAAGGTTATCAGCAGATTGATTATATGACTCAACTCTACAGTGAGATGCCACCTAGTATCAACAACAGCCAGAGATTCAAGGGAAATACATATCAAAAGAAACCGAAGGAGGGACCTTCTACTCAAACTACTCCTAAGGTAACAGTTCCTCACATTACTCAAGAAATTAATAATGAAAAGGAGTCTGTTGATTTAAATTTTGATTTAAGTAGTTGGTTGGCCAACACTAAGGTTCCAGTCCCGGTACTTGAGCTATGCAAACTCCCTGGTCAGAGGGAGAAACTTTTGAAACTGTTAGAGCCTCATACAGATAGTACTCCTCCTCATACTCCTAAAACCATTGCATCTGAAAAGCCTTTTCCACCTGCAAAGCACCCTACCCCTAAAAAGGTAACTTTCTCAGAAACTAAAGAGCAACCTTCAACAAGTTGTATGAATGATTTTGGGGATCCCCCTATAGTCCTACATACCAGGGAAACAAAAAGAGAAGCTCACCCGCCTTTCTACATATCATTGATGATAGGTGACCTTCTTCTACATAATTGTATGTTGGATTCGGGATCTGGTGCCAACCTGATGACCAAAAAAGTCATGCAACAACTTAATCTAAAAACTACCAGACCTTATGGAAATGTATGTGCCATGGATTCTAGACCTGTCGAAGTCGAGGGGATGGTTCAAAATCAGACCGTCAGATTAGCCAAGTACCCAGACATCCATGTCACCATGGACATCCTTGTCATAGATGTGCCTGATAAATGGGGGATGCTTCTTTCTAGAAAGTGGGGTGCTTCTTTGGGTGGATCACTACAATTAGACTTATCCTATGCAATTGTTCCGGCTTCCGAAGATACTCATGTCAAACTGCACTCGGAAAAAGAAAGAAGGTACCATGTTGAAAATCCCTAGAAACCATCAAATGAATACATCTACAATACGGATGAAATGGGAACCCACCAGATAAATTCCATCTTCCTAGACCCTGTTCATAAAGAAATGAAAGATAAGAAAGTTGATGGATTGTGGAAAATGGAGTTTGATGGTGCTTTTTCTAGAGCTGGCAAAGGTGCTGGTATAGTCTTAATATCACCCGAAGATAAAGTCTTCAACTTTGCGTTCAGACTTGAATTTGAAGCCACAAACAATGCTGCAGAATATGAAGCACTTTTACTAGGCATAGAAATCGCTAAAGACATGAAAATCAAAATGCTTAGTATCAAAGGAGATTCTGACTTAGTTGTGCAACAGATCAAGGGTAATTTTGCATGCCATTGTAAAAGACTTAAGAGGTATAGGAATGCAGTATGGGACACCATGGAGTACTTTGATGCATTAAACATAAAAGCAGTCCATAGGGAAGAGAACAGTATAGCAGATAGGTTGGCAGTTGCGGCATCTACCCTCCAGCCTTCAGAGGAAATGTTGAACGGAGATTGTACCCTTGAAATAAATTATAGACCATCAGTCCCAGACAATATGAACCATTGGCAGGTTTTCAAAGATGATGAACAGATTCTGAGATTCATAAATAACTTAGATAAGTTTGCCAATTTCAACATAAATGAACAGGAAGAAGGCAAGCAGTATGAAGGAGAAAGCCAATTTATGAACCCAATTTCAAGTGGCTACACTAAGTTAGAAAACATCTTTGACAGACATGACGGGAAGAAAAACAACATCGACCAGATGAAGCCAGGAGACTACATTGAGATCAACATTGGAACGAAAACAGATCCGAAAATCATAAAAATTGGAAAAGGAACATCCGAAAAGGAAAGAAATGCATTAATAAGCCTAGTCAAAGAGTATAGACATATATTTTCCTTTACTTATGATGAGTTAAAGGCCTATAGGGAAGATGTGTTCCAACACACCATTCCCCTCAAACCAGAAATGCATAATGCCAAACCTTTCCGCCAAAAACTCAGGCAAATAAATCCTAAGTTGGCCCCTATTATCAAGCGTGAGCTAGAGAAAATGCTAGCAGCTGATATTCGAGCACCCACCCGACACACATCATGGTGCTCCAACTTAGTTGTAGTCAGAAAGAAAAATGGAAGCATCAGAATATGCATCGATTTCAGAAACCTTAACATGGCATGCCAAAAAGATAATTATCCGCTTCCCAACATGGAGACCCTCCTCCAACGAGTCAGTGGATCCAAAATGATGTCCATGCTTGATGGATTTTCGGGATACAACCAGGTTGTCATCAAAGAAGAGGATAAACATAAAACTGCTTTCACAACTCCTTGGGGAACTTTTGAATATCTGAGAATGCCCTTTGGCCTTACAAATGCAGGAGCTACTTTCCAGAGGGCAATGGATTATGCCTTCAAGGAGTTGATAGGAAAAATCATCAAGATATACCAAGATGACTTAACTGTTTTTTCAAAGGAAAGATCCAGCCATGTTGATCATCTAAGAAAGGTTTTTGAACGATGCAGAGAGTATGGCATTTCTCTAAATCCGGCTAAATCAGTATTAGGCATTGAAGAGGGGAAACTCTTGGGGCATATTATAAACAGGGACGACGTCAAGATTGACCATGAAAGAGTTGAAGCAATCAAGAAGATACCTGTTATCACACCATAGTAGCATGGCTACTATTCTTGTACAGCAGATATCTGCACATTCCAGAGCTTACATTATTCCAGAGCATGGCTATATATTTTGGATCACTCATGATCAGGGCAGTATTTTATTCGGATTTATGTATGACCTTGTGTCAAAGCTGAGCCTTGAGAGTTCAGATTTGATGACTGATGTGACTACTTATCCCATACAGTTTCAGTTCAGTGCCTAGAGATGTATTACAGCAGTGTTTCAGATGATACTGGATGATTATTATTATGATGATGTTGTATGATCTATGGATTTGTTCTCACTGACTGTGGATTATTATCTTGTTGATTTAGTCATGATCATAGCATGTGCTTGGTATATTACTCCTGATGTGGCAAACTATTTAAAATGAACTGTAAATCATAAAATGGACAATTGCTTGCACATTTAGGTCATTTAACAAAACTCACTGGTTTTTCACCTTACATAGATATGGTCTTTCCCGACACCAGTTGTCTGCTAGTGTAGGCTCCATATTCACTTGTCTCCATCCATACATGACCTTCCTGTTTGACTTTAAACCCTGACTTGTCTCATTTGACTTTCTGATACCAAGGACTTCCCCATTTTTCTACCTCTGTGTTTGGACCGCATCCCTGTTTATTCAGTGTCTCGGCTCTGAGTTGGTGACAAAACTTGCCTTTGGTGAGTTGGATTGTAGGCCTAAATCATTCTGGTCGGTTGTCCCGATGTTTGGCATTGGCTCGAACTCCCCCTAGTCACTTGAGATGTTGTTGGCTAAAACTGAAAGCTCATGTTCTACCTATGGAAACTTGAAAAATTCGCCCATGGAAACAAAAAAAAGGGCAAGAGCGATGGAAAGCTAAAGATACTCCTCGAAGAGTATAAGAAAGGTCCAAAAAGCAATGGTTCTTAAAAGTTATATCTAAACAATTGCTGACCTTATAAATATTTGAAAAACATGCCCTAGATGCAAGCTGCAACTAGTTGTGCTTCTCAGCACATCTGAAATCCGAAGGGTTATGTAGGCCAAAAAGGCCATGGAATAAAATTGAATGATCCTAATGAACCTGGATCAACTTGATGTAGACATGATGCCTAGGTTGAATAAGCACTCTCTAAACAACTTATCCATTTATGAGGCACAGCCATCCCCCGTGTTCTTTTGTCCAGCACAGAGTTTGTAGCTTCCCCCTTTCTCCCAGTCCAAAGTATTATTGAGTTAAGTTAGACAAGTCAACCCCTTGGCCCAACCTTGCTCCTAGCCTTCATCCTTCACTAGCAGTTTGACCATGTCCATTGGGTGAGTTTGTCATTTGAACTATTGTGCAAGTAATTTTTTATAACAACGGAATATGCTAACTTAATTAATGCCACTGAATGGATGTTATACTTTGAGCTTAGCTGTGAGAATGATTAGAGAAGCAGTGTCTTAGTCTACTGATGTGATTTATCCTTGGTTGTATATTCTTGGGATCCGTGATGATGTGGACCATGCATGGATGGTTATTGATGATGATTGATGGGTCCACATGTTTGATGATGATATCATATGATGGACATATGATGCAGATGATGTTTGATCCAGTTCAGCAGGTTTATTACTACTTCAGATCAGCAGATTATACATTGTCCATATATGGTGGACCCTACAGCTGGCCCATTAGGGAAACCCAGGGTGTATGAGTACACATTCCTAATGGATTTGGGTCTTCTAGATCCATTGAGACACTTATCTTTCAGTTCCGGGCACTTCTGACAGTGATTTATGCAGTTTTACACTTGTTGACCAAATTTGGGGTTGATTTCCCAGCCTGAGCAGCAGGGGCCCCGAGAGGCCAGTTCACCTAGGGCGCTGATGATGGAGGGGGTGGTCCAGCCACTCGTTTTTACCATTTACCCCCCCTTCTGGAGAGCCTGGTGGGCTCAGATGGACAGCGCTAGCACCTTAGGAGGCAGTTTTGGCACTTTCACAGTTACCGAGGCAGTAAAAAAATGGGATAAAGTGGTCACTGAGGAAATCGATTTGGGCAATTGAGGCAAGGTTTTGGCATTTGGTCTTCACAGAGGTCTTCCAGGGTGGCATCACTACCTTCCAGTCAGTTTTCACCATGTGGGTATGCCCAGATTGATCACAGGAGGACATTTACTGATTGACTGTCATGGATTCTGAGGACAGTTTTGGTCATTTATATTATATTGGACATATTTTATTATTTTATTGTGCCTTGGGGATGAGCTAGTAAGGATTGATACCTCCTAGCCCCACCATGAGCTTATATTGTCATGTCCTAGTCACCATGAGGTGGATTTTGGTGCTTATGTTTCTCTAGTGGATGACGTCACCCTCTTATTGTACCACTTAGTGGGGGCGCTATCATGATATTGGGTGATCCATGTGATGTATTGTTATGATTTATTGTTAGCCATTGAGTAGATCTTGAGATCTTTTAATCTTAGCCACTCATGTAAAAAGTGGTTAGGATTGTACTCTCTCCCCATCCTATTTAAGGAGGGAGCCTCTCATTGTAAAATTCATCTAGAGATTTTTGGCTCTTGGCTCTTGGAATAAAATTTCTATCTTTTGGAGTACATGCTTGGATTGGAGTGGATGTTGGTTGTTTCGATTGTAAATGCTTTTGTCCATTGCACTGGAGGATCTATTGTAGCTATCTTGCATATTTGCCATATTTTATTTACAGGTTAAGAGGGCGATTTTGACAAGTGCGAATTGGTGGGGAGGCTTGCCCTTCAAGCTTGGAAGAAGTCGTTTTGGTTTGACAGGGAGTAGTTTTGCCTCTGTGTCAACTATTCTATGTTTCTCCTTCTCTCTTGCTTGTATCTACCTTCAATTTGTTAAACTAATTCATGCTTTGCTCCTTGGTTTTGACAGGTTAGAAGGAATCACATGTGGCTTGGGAAAATCGATTTGGCAAGAGGGCTTCAACAATTCTCCATTTGCTCTTTGGCAAAGTAATCCTCGTCTCAACTAGCATTCATCTCTTCATCCAGGTATGTTCCAAGAGGTATGATCTTCTACTTCCTTGAATCTTCCATGATTTCTAGATCATAAAAACCCTTGTTTTGGTATTTCTTAGATCTACTTAGATCTAGCCTTGCTCTTGAAGAGATATTGGAAACCCACCTCTATAGCATCCACCCCTAGTTGGATCTACAGTTTGGTGGTGATTGGCTAAAAATTGACCCACTTTTCAAGGCAAAAAGCCCTCCTTGACCCAAATCGCACCTCCTAGTGAGAGGCTTGTTTGGTTAGATCTAGCACATGGGTAGGTGAGATCCCACTTGATTTGCAATCTAGACACTTGATAACCTACCCCCAGATTCTTACTTTGGTGAAATCTACCTTGTGGACATCTCTCCATGTTTTAAGGGGCTAAAACCCCCTTTTGAATCTATTGGCACCTCAAAACTCAGATCTACTAAGATCTAGCCCTTGGATTGACTTGATTTTTTTGAGCATGCATAGATCGGGGTACTAGCTACTTGGATCTACAATTTGGTGGCCATTGGGCTTGATTTGGTCCACTTAACCCTTGTGTTAGCCCTCCTTGAGCAAAGTCGCACTCCCTTGGGTAAGTGAGTTTGCCCACTTTGAGGAGGTGGGTGTGTGAGATTTTCGTGGTTTTGGAATGCCCATACCTTGAAACCTAGGTCTAGACCGTCTTTTTGTCACGATCCGCCTTGGGGATAGCATTCCTTGTTTCAAGGGATTGTGGTCCACTTAGGGCTATTACTTGAAAACCTAGATCTAGCAAAATCCAACCATTGGATCTCATTTAACCCACTTGACTTGGCTTCTAGGTGTCCTAATCTACACTTTGGCATACTTTTTGACCCCATTAGCCCATCTAACAAGGCACTAGTCCTTCTCTAAAGCAAGTCGCACTCCTTGGGAATTGTGTCAAACCCTAGATCTAGTACATGGGTACTCCTAGAATCAACTTAGATTCATAGATCTAGCCTTTATCCAACCTATAGTACCAACTTCACACCTAACTTCACCTTGTGGGCCTACCTAGAACCATTTCACACTTCCCAAGAAAACAAGACCCACTTGTGTAAACATATGGTACTATACCTAGTCATCATACCCCATCATGTGGCCTAAACCAGACATAGGTTGAAACACTAACAATCTCTTACACCACCTTCAACCATACCTTAACTCTTAGGTCCACTTAGCCTTGCATTGGTTTCTGTAACTCATCATTTACCTACCCTTAGAAACCTTTGTTTGGATCCAATCAACTGTGATTGGTTATAGGGTCTCCCCCTAGGTCTTGCTACACCTTGACCTAAAGCGAAGAGTGCCTCGGTTGATGTGACTCCCACCTTGCCTTGGGAACCGTGGCATCTCTTGGGTCACCTCTTTAGTTGCCTGTCTCCTCTACCGTCCCGGATGGGATACCTCTAGGGGCAACTACAAGTTGTGTGATAACATTTTTGGCGCCGTTGCCGGGGAGGTAGAGGCCTACCTTGCTTCAACACACCTTTGTGTCTCACTATCTCTCTGCACTTTAAACGACATACCTTTTGGTAGTAGAACCTAAAAATCTACCTGGCGACTCCTAATCGTGACTCCGCTGAGGAGCGAGCTCATAGTCATCCTTACAACACTCGAAGTAAATCAAATCCAAATCAATTGGAAGGAACCCCACTCACATATCACAAAAGAGATCCTAAAACCCAATCAACTAATTTCTTGTGGAAACTTGTTAACTCGGGTTCTCCAAACCGTGTCTTAGGATCCCCTTTGTTCAATTCGGTTCCTCCTTTATCTCCTAATCATAACTCTAGTTCAATCCCAGTCAATCCAATGGCTGGACAAGGTCAATCCAACTCCGCTAACAACAGCCAAAACAATCCTGCTGTTGCTCGTGCTTTTGGTCACAAGGCTAGGGCTTCTCCCTTAGACTTCTCTCAAATCTTGGGTGCTCCCCATAGTATGCCAGACAAGTACTTTGAAAAGATCCCAAAATTCAATGGCAATTGTGCCACCTCTATTGAATATCACATAGACAATGTTTGGGCTCATATGGAAGCTTATGGGGCTGAAGAAGAAGATGTGTTTATTAGGGGTCTCTTTGCATCCTTGGAGGGTGATGCTCGCAAATGGTTTGACCGCTTGCCTGCATCATCAATCAATGGGTATGATGTATTCACCGATAAACTCAAGCAAGAGTGGTCAGTCAAGTTAGATGGGCGTTTCCTTTTACACCAACTATTTGACATCAAAAAGAAGGAGAATGAGTCTGTCCATGAGTTTAACCAACGCTTTGATAAGACTGTTGCCAACATCCCAAGTAACATAAGGCCCCTTGATCAAGCCATCTTGATCCATTACCTTAATGCATATGAAGGTTACTTGGGTTACCATCTAAAAGACAAAGACCCTAATAGTTTGAAGATAGCCCAAGACAATGCCAAGAAAGCTGAGGCAAACGCTGCCTCCATGGGAAAGCAAAATTTCTTTGACCTAATCAGTGGACCTTCTTCCTCCAGATCTGAGCCTAAGTTTAAAAAGAGTAAGGAACCTGTTATCACCTAAGATGTAGTTACCCCTAAGGATAGATCCAGTCATGGATGGCAATAGGGAAGGGCAACTCAAAAGGTGCAACCACGATCACCTCGACCTCCAATATATGGTTGTCACGCCAGTCGAGGCAACCTTCACTTTATGTTATCTAGCCCAAACAACAAAGGGGGAGACCCGATCTACTCCCGACAGGAGAGATCAAAACCAAGACACCAAATCAGGGTATTTCTAAGTGAAGTTAGGTGTATGGTTTATCCTAGACCTTATAGGTTGAAGTCACAAGCCAAGTGAGGGGTTCAATAGGTATAGCTTTGGTTCATAGTTGAAGTGAAAGTGACTTGTAATGTTTAAAGTGAGATCTAGGGCTAGTGTACTAGGTCAATGTCAAAAGATTCACTGCCTTGGGTACCGTGTCCAATGCAGGATAGTTAAAGGTTGTATTGGGGCTAACTAGTACATGAGACAAGGTTGACCATAGTTCATGATGTCCTTAAAGGTATAGTTCACCATGCAAAAGTCAAACCACAAGTCAATCCCACAATCTAGGAGAGTGGATTGTCTTAGAGTTAAACCAGTGCCTTGGGAATTGGGAAGTGGAGTCAAAGTAGGGTTGACTTTATGGTTTAGGACTCCTACAACATGAGATAAGTGGACAGTATAGGTCTTGATGATTAAATGTGTCTAGATCTAGGTTTGACCCAAGTGGACCACAATCCCTTAAAACAAGGAATGCAGTCCCCAAGGCAAGATTTGACAAAGTGACAGTCTAGACCTAGGTTTTGGATTATTCTGATTCCGGATCTGCAAAAATCTCAAGTACCCAGTTCCTCGAAGTGAGTGAACTCACTTCTCCAAGGTGGTGCGACTTTCCCTAAGGAGGCTTCAATCGGGGTTTAGGTAGGTCAAATCATGTCGGATGGCATCCAAACTTTAGATCCGGGTAGATCAGTCAAGTAGGGATATGGATCTACAATTTCGTGGCAATCCACCGGTTAGATCTTTGTAGATCTGAGTTTTAGTGTTCCAAGTGGTCCAAAATGGGGATTAAATCCCTTAAAATGTGGAATGGGGCCCACAAGGTGATTTTCAAGAAAGGGACAACCTGGGTGTATGTTATTTGATGTGTAGATGTCAAATCAAGTGGAATCTCAAACACCCATCGCTTAGATCTAGGTCAACCTGCTCAAATGGTGAAGTGCGCCTTCCTTGGGAGAAGCTAGGTTGGCTTGGGAGAGGGGTCAAATGGAAGCCAATCCTCACCAAACTATAGATCCGGGATGCCGTGGATGCTATAGAGGTGGGTTTTCGATATCATGCCCAACAACCCACTAGATCTCAGTAGATCTAAGAAAATGCAAAATTGGGGTTTTGATTAATTAGGGTTTTAAGAGTTTTTGACAATTGGATAGACTATGGAGATAGAACTTACCTTGAGATCATACCTGAATGATGTGGTTGAGATGCCTTGATGTTGAGGAAGATTCCCGCAGAGATCAAATGAGAGATTGTTGATTTGCTTGCCAAGTTGATGCCCAAGTCCACAAGTGCGCCTTCCTCTACCTGTCAAACCAAGGAATGAAATTCAATCAGTAAGATCAAGCATGGAAGAAATACAAGAGAAATGCAAATAGTAACATGAAATAGAAGGTCCTGGGACAGTAATACTCCCTGTTACCAACGAAGAGCTCCAAAGAAGAAGTAGGGAGAGTCTTCCCCTACCAATACCTCCTCCTCCAAGCAAATCGGCCTCCACCTGTAGATGCAAAATCGTGGTACAATAGATATGGCAAACAAGATCTCCAATAACTCAGTGCAAAGGAAGAACCAACGAACGAACACCAAAAACATTCACCACAACATTGGAGATAGATGCAATAATAATTTTCTATTCCAATAATCCAGAGCCAAAAGTCCCTTTACAATGAGAGGCTCTCTCCTTTATATAGGAAGGAGAGGCACCAAAACCCTAACCACTTTTTGAATGAGTGGCTAAGATTAAAAGATACAAATGTCTAATCAATGGTTGAGATGAGCTCAACAACATAATACATGGATCACACATAAAATATAACATAAGTGGACAAAGTCGCCCTAGGAGAGGGGAATCCCACCAAATCATGATGACAAAATATCATAAGGGGCTCATGGTGGGTCCAAGGGGTAATTTTATCCCTCCTTGGTCAATCCCCATGGCACAATAACCCATAAACAATCATGAAAGTACCAAATCGTGCCTCCAAGGTGAAGTAGTGTATCTCCAAGGTGAAGTCGTGGTCCTCAAAAGACCCAAAATATCCACAGAAAGTGCCATAAGTGATGGATGCGGGCCCCGATGAAGCTGAAACTGCAGGAGGAGGTGTGAAAGGTCCCGATCCATCATCACTGATCATCCCATGCCATAACTTTGCCTCAGTAGCCCAAATCGATTTCCTCAATAGCCATTTCTACCAATCCTGAAATGCCTCGGGAAACGTGAAACTGCCCAAACTGCCTCCTGGAGTGATGGCGCTGTCAAGGTGAGGGTGCCAATGTGTCCGGGAGGGGGGTAATATGGTAAAAACAAGTGGCTGGACCACCCCCTCCATCATCAGCGCCCTAGGTCAACCAGATAAAAGTCATCTCTGCTCCGACAGGGCCTCCAACAGACCAAAACTGCACTAGGACAGCCTACTGAGGCTAAATCATCACTGAAAGTGCCCGGAACTGAAAACAAACTGTCCCATTGGACTCAGAAGGTCCAAATCTATCCAAGATGTGTACTCATACACCATATGAGTCTCTGCATGATCAAAATAAATATCCAATATACCGGAACAGGGCCAATAATAATGCGCTGTATATATACAAACACTGCTGTAACCCCAGAATCATCATCATAACCCTGTAGCTGCTGCATAGAATCATCCTGTATGTGTACATAGACCATATATCATCTATCCATATCATCATAAGGTCCAACATCTCATGTCCCATGGTCCTCCATGGTCAAACTAGGTCTAACCAAGACCAAATACAACTCAGACTATCATCCATAGCTGCTGCAAGGTGTCAAGGTTAATACATGCTTTACAATTTATTCAAATAGCTTCTATAACACAGAGTAATCATGACTGGCGATCTAAATCCAAATATATAGTGTCGTTAGTTATTATTATTACTCGGACTAGACTTTCAGGATCATACTCACTTCATAGTTGTGATCAATTTGCTAGTGAAGGGTGAAGGCTGAAATAAATGGCTAGGCTAAGGGATGACTTGACTAACTTGACTTTGTGACACTTTGGCAAGGGAAAGGGAATACACACCATAGTATATACTGAATGAGCAATAACACAGGGAATGGCGGTGTCTCACAAATGGATGAGTTGTTTAAAGAGGGTTTATTCACCTTCACAGATGCGCACAATCCATAATACAAGCAAGGCCAGCAATTGTTTAGATATAACATTTAAGTTCCATTGCTTTTTGGGCCTGAGTTTTCCATAGCCTTGATCTATGTGTGTTTACAAACACATTGCATAGATTTACATTTATTTTTAGGCTTTCTGCTGCAGGTGTGTTTTTAAGGCACTTGTTTACCTGAGCACTTCTAGGTGTGTCATGGACAGCTTGTTTACCTAGGTATTTATTTTTCCAAAAGATATAACATTTTATTTTTCATGGCCATTTTCATTTGGCATTTCTTTCATATACAAGATATAGCATTTGATTTTTTCCAGATTTTGTATTGATGGCAGCACTAAAAGTTTCAGGTTTAGCCAACACAACTTTAGTGACTAGGGGGAATTCTCAAGGAACTCCAACTCACCATAGGTAAGTTTTGTCACCAACTCAGAGCCGAGACACAATAAACAAGGAAGCTCATCCAGTACAGAGGCTACAGTGGGGAAAGGTCCTCCATGTCACTAGTCAAGTAGCAAATCAAGGTAATAATCTAAAAGGTAGGCCACGGATGGATGAAGACAATGAAAAGATGAAGCCAACACTAGCAAGCCATAGTATGGTGTAATGATCACCTCTATTCTCCCTAAGGAGGGTATGTACCAATGAGTATGAATAGTGAACTTCTAAGTCTGAGTAGGGACAGTAATATATATATAATAGGTCAACCAGGTCCAAATATCTATATGATCGCCAGATCATGACACTAAGTGCTAAGACATGCTATAAGAATAAGTATAAAAGCAATCTAACCATAACACAATAGTATACCTGCTGAGTCATATACCTGAAAGCTCATCAACCTGTACCATCATCTGTCCTCTGAGACTGCTGCTGTAACTCTGGGCACTACTGTCTGCTCTGTACCAATGGCATAATGGCTATATCGGGCATCTCTCTGAGTGTCCTGAAACTCAGTCATGGCATGGGGAATATAACTGTTGTCCACAATCTGATAGTGATCCAATATAAATGCTCATCTCGGCATCTCAAATGCAAGGGAACTGGCTGAATAGTGTACTGGAATGAGAAAAATAATGTATGGTAGCCCGGCTACTATATATGTGATAACAGAACCTAGCAAAGATCCCAATGAAATGATGGAGAGTATGCATGAAATGATGAAAAACTTAACTCTCCTAACTAGGGACCTAGCCAAGAACAGAGAGGGGGATAGATATAGGCAACCCTATGGTCCTAAACCTTATTGGAATCAACAAAAGAAGCCTAATGAAGGTGATAGAAGAAACCCTATGAACCAAGAACCTCCTATCATAAACTGGTCTGAAGAGCAAAAGTTGAAAGATCCTGAGTATACCATCCATGGTGATGATACCCCGGATTCTCCAAAGAACATTAATTGGGTTGATGACTTAAAATTTGACAAAGACTTCGGAAGAATTTTGATTGATCATGAAGAAGACACCATAGAAGAAACCAACCCTAGTGGTCCCATCTATGCTACTGAGCAAGTTAATAGTGATCAAGCTCCCTATAAAACCTATCAACGAAGAAAGGAGGGCCAAAAGCCTATGCCTTTTAGTGAAAAGAAAAACAATGAGCTGCCTAGTCCAGTGAGTGAGCCATTCCCTGTGCCTGAGTATGACTTTGATATCAACATCGAAAGAGAGTTAGACAAAGTTATGCATAACATTCCACTCACTGAGTTAATGAAAATCCCTTCAATAAAGGAGCAAGTGGTGGAATTGTTCAAGAGTATCCCTGAGACTGCCACAAGTGGTGGTGAGGATTCATCTTCTCAAAACCCAGCACCTTGTGATGTGGTTGATGAAGAGGATGACCCTCCCATTAACATCCAAACTGCCCGATATGAGAGGAAGAATGGGGGTCACCAACCATTTTATCTTACACTCCGCATAGATGATATCCTTCTTCATAACTGTATGTTGGATTCTGGTGCCTCCATGAATGTGATGCCTTTACAAGTCATGGAAGCCATGGGATTAAAAATAACTAGACCTTATGGGAACGTTTGTGGGATTGACTCTAAACCAGTTAAAGTCTTTGGCTTGATCAAAAACCTAAGAGTTGACCTGTTTTCATGCCCCGACATATCCATGCTTATGGATATAGTAGTTATAGATCTCCCTCCAGCCTATGGTATGCTCCTTTGTAGGAAGTGGTCCGCTGGGTTAGGGGGACATCTTCAGATGGATTTATCATATGCTACCATCCCCAACTCTGATGGGTCTTTGGTTAGGGTGTATCGGGAGCCGTTTTATGATGGACATCTTGAGAATTATGAGGATGGTGTGAGAAACACTTTTGGTGAGGGTGAGTTATTACCTGAGGGTATCTTTATGGTCATGGGTGGCCATGATGATGATCCTAGCACGGAAGAAGAAAGAATTATTGATGTTGACCCCGAGTCCATTCGGGGTGAAGTGTCGGAAAACCTTAGGACCTCGAACCAACCTAGTAGTGTAGGGCCAAACGTTGAACAACCTGCACCTCCTACTCAGCTAAACACTTCGGAGGATAACTTTGATCAAATTAGAAGGGGTGAGTATGTACCTAGGACTGTACATGAGTGGCTTTTCCTAGTTGACCTTAACACAGAAAGAGGAAGACAAGGCTTACCTCACATCACTCCTTGGACAAATAACAATGAAGGGACACACCTTCTCTCACCTGAGGGGAGTGATGAAGAACTAGTTGATTATCACTTTTCTGATGTGCCTGATCATTTGTCCCATTTGTCCTTGGAGGATGGGGTTTTGAGGCAAGTGAATGACAGCTCTATGAGTTGGCAAGAACATGCCTCAACCCATGATGACCATGGGGAAGACTTTTCTTTAAGTAATCTAGCCATTTCTCAGGAAGAACCCGCTGAGCCACGTTTGCCTCCATATTACCCTAGCTTCCTTTTGCCTAGTGAGTTACCTAGTGGTGAAGAGGATATGGACTCCACAGACACACTTTATTCTTCACCCACATCTTTGGATATGAGAGATCAAAGTATGCTTAGCACAGTTCCTAGTCATGTGTCCATTCCTACTGACCATCTGGCACTTTTAGAAAACATGACCATTCCTATCCCATCGGGAGAGGGTAGTAGCAGAAGTAGTGAAAATCAAAACTCGCCACCCATAACCCAGGCTGAAGTGGATGAGGATGTTGATATTGACTTTTGGACTATAGGGGAAACTCCAAAGAACATCATTCACCCACAAGTAGAAAGTCCTCCTAGAGAACAGTAAGAGAAGTCTTGATTGGTAGGGTAGCGGTACCTTTAGACGGTGGACCTCCCAGATTTGATGCAATTCCCCCTAATAGGAATTCAAGAATAGTTACACCTCAACCTCAATGCAATTCCGATATCCAACCTTTTCCTGAACATATTATTGAAGCCATCCCTCAATCTGTAAATCACCAAAGGTTCGAAATTGGTGATAAGGTTGTAATACCTAATGATTTATTTTATATACGATCTAGGGGATCGGGTGACTTTTGGGTTGGACCACTCACTGTTGAGCGCTGCATTGGTGAGATGTGTTTTCTCACCACTGAGACTGGCCAACGTATCTTACTCCCTATCAACCAAAGGAAGCTAAGGGATTATCATCCCTGACCTTCCGTACTATGCCTTGCCTTGCCTGTTTAGAGTAGGTAGCTTCTGAATAAGCTCACTTGAGCAGTAGGATTTGTGTGATTTTTCTTTTTCTGTGTGCCGAGTATTGTCCCTTTTTCTTTTTCTGCCTGGAATGTCTGCTTGTTTTTATTCTTTATTGAGTTGAGCCTTGCTCCTTCCTAAGCTTGTCTCTTCTCCTGCATGCATATAAGAAATTGTAGTTGGCATTTCTATTTTTGGCTGCCTGTGCAAGTTGAGATTGCCAGCTTGAAGAAGTGCTCTTTTTCCTCCTGCACAGTAATAAAAATGATAAATGAATAATATATGCCATGTTAGTTTATATTTATATTTTGGCGCATGGCAGTTTATGTTTTAGAATAGAAGTCATTTTCAGTTTTATTTTATATATTTTTCCCATACATGCTCCATGAGGTATTTTAGTGTTTGTGAGAGCAGGAACAGGTGCAAGATAAAAGCTGAAAGCAAGGATGGTGCGGTGCTGGATTGAAGATTGATGCAGAGCAGTTCGAGACCAGAGATTCTGAGGTTCTCAAGCACTCTCTCCCTTAGAGCACTTGTCCCAGCTGGAGCCAGATGTTATCACACCATAGTAGCATGGCTACTATTCTTGTACAGCAGATATCTGCACATTCCAGAGCTTACATTATTCCAGAGCATGGCTATATATTTTGGATCACTCATGATCAGGGCAGTATTTTATTCGGATTTATGTATGACCTTGTGTCAAAGCTGAGCCTTGAGAGTTCAGATTTGATGACTGATGTGACTACTTATCCCATACAGTTTCAGTTCAGTGCCTAGAGATGTATTACAGCAGTGTTTCAGATGATACTGGATGATTATTATTATGATGATGTTGTATGATCTATGGATTTGTTCTCACTGACTGTGGATTATTATCTTGTTGATTTAGTCATGATCATAGCATGTGCTTGGTATATTACTCCTGATGTGGCAAACTATTTAAAATGAACTGTAAATCATAAAATGGACAATTGCTTGCACATTTAGGTCATTTAACAAAACTCACTGGTTTTTCACCTTACATAGATATGGTCTTTCCCGACACCAGTTGTCTGCTAGTGTAGGCTCCATATTCACTTGTCTCCATCCATACATGACCTTCCTGTTTGACTTTAAACCCTGACTTGTCTCATTTGACTTTCTGATACCAAGGACTTCCCCATTTTTCTACCTCTGTGTTTGGACCGCATCCCTGTTTATTCAGTGTCTCGGCTCTGAGTTGGTGACAAAACTTGCCTTTGGTGAGTTGGATTGTAGGCCTAAATCATTCTGGTCGGTTGTCCCGATGTTTGGCATTGGCTCGAACTCCCCCTAGTCACTTGAGATGTTGTTGGCTAAAACTGAAAGCTCATGTTCTACCTATGGAAACTTGAAAAATTCGCCCATGGAAACAAAAAAAAGGGCAAGAGCGATGAAAAGCTAAAAATACTCCTCGAAGAGTATAAGAAAGGTCCAAAAAGCAATGGTTCTTAAAAGTTATATCTAAACAATTGTTGACCTTATAAATATTTGAAAAACATGCCCTGGATGCAAGCTGCAACTAGTTGTGCTTCTCAGCACATCTGAAATCCGAAGGGTTATGTAGGCCAAAAAGGCCATGGAATAAAATTGAATGATCCTAATGAACCTGGATCAACTTGATGTAGACATGATGCCTAAGTTGAATAAGCACTCTCTAAACAACTTATCCATTTATGAGGCACAGCCATCCCCCGTGTTCTTTTGTCCAGCACAGAGTTTGTAGCTTCCCCCTTTCTCCCAGTCCAACGTATTTTTGAGTTAAGTTAGACAAGTCAACCCCTTGGCCCAACCCCCTTTCTCCCAGTCCAACGTATTTTTGAGTTAAGTTAGACAAGTCAACCCCTTGGCCCAACCTTGCTCCTAGCCTTCATCCTTCACTAGCAGTTTGACCATGTCCATTGGGTGAGTTTGTCATTTGAACTATTGTGCAAGTAATTTTTTATAACAACGGAATATGCTAACTTAATTAATGCCACTGAATGGATGTTATACTTTGAGCTTAGCTGTGAGAATGATTAGAGAAGCAGTGTCTTAGTCTACTGATGTGATTTATCCTTGGTTGTATATTCTTGGGATCCGTGATGATGTGGACCATGCATGGATGGTTATTGATGATGATTGATGGGTCCACATGTTTGATGATGATATCATATGATGGACATATGATGCAGATGATGTTTGATCCAGTTCAGCAGGTTTATTACTACTTCAGATCAGCAGATTATACATTGTCCATATATGGTGGACCATACAGCTGGCCCATTAGGGCAACCCAGGGTGTATGAGTACACATTCCTAATGGATTTGGGTCTTCTGGATCCATTGAGACACTTATCTTTCAATTCCGGGCACTTCTGACAGTGATTGATGCAGTTTTACACTTGTTGACCAGATTTGGGGCTGATTTCCCAGCCTGAGCAGCAGGGGCCCCGAGAGGCCAGTTCACCTAGGGCGCTGATGATGGAGGGGGTGGTCCAGCCACTTGTTTTTACCATTTACCCCCCCCTTCTGGAGAGCCTGGTGGGCTCAGATGGACAACGTTAGCACCCTAGGAGGCAGTTTTGGCACTTTCACAGTTACCGAGGCAGTAAAAAAATGGGACAAAGTGGTCATTGAGGAAATCGATTTGGGCAATTGAGGCAAGGTTTTGGCATTTGGTCTTCACAGAGGTCTTCCAGGGTGGCATCACTACCTTCCAGTCAGTTTTCACCATGTGGGTATGCCCAGATTGATCACAGGAGGACATTTACTGATTGACTGTCATGGATTCATGAGGACAGTTTTGGTCATTTATATTATATTGGACATATTTTATTATTTTATTGTGCCTTGGGGATGAGCTAGTAAGGATTGATACCTCCTAGCCCAACATGAGCTTATATTGTCTTGTCCTAATCACCATGAGGTGGATCTTGGTGCTTATGTTTCTCGAGTGGATGACGTCACCCCTCTTATTGTACCACTTAGTGGGGGCGCTATCATGATATTGGGTGATCCATGTGATGTATTGTTATGATTTATTGTTAGCCATTGAGTAGATCTTGAGATCTTTTAATCTTAGCCACTCATGTAAAAAGTGGTTAGGATTGTACTCTCTCCCCATCCTATTTAAGGAGGGAGCCTCTCATTGTAAAATTCATCTAGAGATTTTTGGCTCTTGGCTCTTGGAGTAAAATTTCTATCTTTTGGAGTACATGCTTGGATTGGAGTGGATGTTGGTTGTTTCGATTGTAAATGCTTTTGTCCATTGCACTGGAGGATCTATTGTAGCTATCTTGCATATTTGCCATATTTTATTTACAGGTTAAGAGGGGCGATTTTGACAAGTGCGAATTGGTGGGGAGGCTTGCCCTTCAAGCTTGGAAGAAGTCGTTTTGGTTTGACAGGGAGTAGTTTTGCCTCTGTGTCAACTATTCTATGTTTCTCCTTCTCTCTTGCTTGTATCTACCTTCAATTTGTTAAACTAATTCATGCTTTGCTCCTTGGTTTTGACAGGTTAGAAGGAATCACATGTGGCTTGGGAAAATCGATTTGGCAAGAGGGCTTCAACAATTCTCCATTTGATCTTTGGCAAAGTAATCCTCGTCTCAACTAGCATTCATCTCTTCATCCAGGTATGTTCCAAGAGGTATGATCTTCTACTTCCTTGAATCTTCCATGATTTCTAGATCATAAAAACCCTTGATTTGGTATTTCTTAGATCTACTTAGATCTAGCCTTGCTCTTGAAGAGATATTGGAAACCCACCTCTATAGCATCCACCCCTAGTTGGATCTACAGTTTGGTGGTGATTGGCTAAAAATTGACCCACTTTTCAAGGCAAAAAGCCCTCCTTGACCCAAATCGCACTTCCTAGTGAGAGGCTTGTTTGGTTAGATCTAGCACATGGGTAGGTGAGATCCCACTTGATTTGCAATCTAGACACTTGATAACCTACCCCCAGATTCTTACTTTGGTGAAATCTACCTTGTGGACATCTCTCCATGTTTTAAGGGGCTAAAACCCCCTTTTGAATCTATTGGCACCTCAAAACTCAGATCTACTACGATCTAGCCCTTGGATTGACTTGATTTTTTTTAGCATGCATACATCGGGGTACTAGCTACTTGGATCTACAATTTGGTGGCCATTGGGCTTGATTTGGTCCACTTAACCCTTGTTTTAGCCCTCCTTGAGCAAAGTCGCACTCCCTTGGGTAAGTGAGTTTGCCCACTTTGAGGAGGTGGGTGTGTGAGATTTTCGTGGTTTTGGAATGCCCATACCTTGAAACCTAGGTCTAGACTGTCTTTTTGTCACGATCCGCCTTGGGGATAGCATTCCTTGTTTCAAGGGATTGTGGTCCACTTAGGGCTATTACTTGAAAACCTAGATCTAACAAAATCCAACCATTGGATCTCATTTAACCCACTTGACTTGGCTTCTAGGTGTCCTGATCTACACTTTGGCATACTTTTTGACCCCATTAGCCCATCTAACACGGCACTAGTCCTTCTCTAAAGCAAGTCGCACTCCTTGGGAATTGTGTCAAACCCTAGATCTAGTACATGGGCACTCCTAGAATCAACTTAGATTCATAGATCTAGCCTTTATCCAACCTATAGTACCAACTTCACACCTAACTTCACCTTGTGGGCCTACCTAGAACCATTTCACACTTCCCAAGAAAACAAGACCCACTTGTGTAAACATATGGTACTATACCTAGTCATCATATCCCATCATGTGGCCTAAACCATACATAGGTTGAAACACTAACAATCTCTTACACCACCTTCAACCATACCTTAACTCTTAGGTCCACTTAGCCTTGCATTGGTTTCCGTAACTCATCATTTACCTACCCTTAGAAACCTTTGTTTGGATCCAATCAACTGTGATTGGTTATAGGGTCTCCCCCTAGGTCTTGCTACACCTTGACCTAAAGCGAAGAGTGCCTTGGTTGACGTGACTCCCACCTTGCCTTGGGAACCGTGACATCTCTTGGGTCACCTCTTTAGTTGCCTGTCTCCTCTACCGTCCCGGATGGGATACCTCTAGGGGCAACTACAAGTTGTGTGATAACAATACCTCTCCCCAAAAATGTGAAAGGCCTTCAATCTTTTAACGGTCATATAAATTTTATAAGAAGATTTATCCCAAACCTAGCTGAGTTAATGAAACCCATGCAACGGTTACTTAAGAAGGTTGCTAAGTTTGTGTGGACTAATGAGGGGAAAGAAGCTTTCACCACCATTAAAGATGCTATTACTGTATCACCCGTATTGGTTAGTCCAGATTACACTAAAGACTTCATGATTTTCTCTTTTGCTTCTGAGGATACTATCGCTGGTGTTTTGCTCCAAAAGAACTTTGAAGGGTTCGAGCAACCGATTGCATTTATGAGTAGGGCCTTGCAAAATTCAGAACTAAAATACACCATAATGGAAAAGCAAGCTTATGCCTTGGTTAAATCCTTGAAACATTTCAGAACGTATATTGGCTATAATAAAGTTATAGGTTATGTTCCCCATGTTGCAGTAAACGATATCCTATCCCAGCAGGATTGCTTAGGAACAAGAGGCACATGGGTATCCAAAATCCAAGAATATGACTTGGAAATAAAGCCTACTAAACTTATCAAGGGACAGGGCCTAGCCAAAATGTTGACTCAAAAAAATGAGGAAGCCATTGACATAAACTGTACGTACCAACCATCTGGTCCATGTATGACACCTGCCTTGCAAGAATTAGATAACCATTGGTATTCTGATATCATATATTTCCTCCTGCATTTGACTTTCCCAGATCACCTTAAGGGACACAAGCGAAGGGCACTAAGACTAAAAACTGCCAGATATTGCCTTACTCAAGAAGGCTTGGGTTGGAGAAACCTGTTATCACCCAAACTGTAGTTGCCCCTAGTGGTATCGCATCCGGGACGGTAGAGGAGATAGGCAACTAAAGAGGTGACCCAAGAGATGCCACGGTTCCCAATGCAAGGTGGGAGTCACGTCAACCGAGGCACTCTTCGCTTTAGGTCAAGGTGTAACAAGACCTAGGGGGAGACCCTATAACCAATCACACTTGATTGGATCCAAACAAAGGTTTCTAAGGGTAAGTAAATGAGGAGTTACGGAAACCAATGCAAGTTTAAGTGGACCTAGAAGTTGAAGTATGGTTGAAGGTGTGCAAGAGATTGTTAGTGTTTCAACCTATGTATGGTTTAGGCCACATGATGGGGTATGATGACTAGGTATAGTACCATATGTTTACACAAGTGGGTCTTCTTTTCTTGGGAAGTGTGAAATGGCCTTAAGTGGGCCCACAAGGTGAAGTTAGGTGCAATATTGGTACTAGAGGTTAGGTAAAGACTAGATCTATGGATCTAAGTTGATTCTAGGAGTACCCACATACTAGATCTAAGGTTTGACACAATTCCCAAGGAGTGCGACTTGCTTAGAGGAGGACTAGTGCCTTGTTTGATGGGCTAATGGGGTCAAAAAGTATGTCAAAGAGTAGATCAGGACACCTAGAAGCCAAGTCAAGTGGGCTAAATGAGATCTAACGGTTGGATTTTGCTAGATCTAGGTTCTCAAGAAATGACCTTAAGTGGACCACAATCCCTTGAAACAAGGAATGCTACCCCCAAGGCAGATCGTCACAAAAAGATAGTCTAGACCTAGGTTTCAAGGTATGGCCGTTCCAAATCTCCAAAAATCCCAAACACCCACTTCCTCAAAGTGGACAAACTCACCTTCCCTAGGTAGTGCGACTTTGTTCAAGGAGGGTTAAAAGGCGGGTTTGGTGGACCAAATCAAGTCCAATGGCCACCAAACTATAGATCCAAGTAGCTAGTACCCCGATCTATGTATGTCCCAAAAGTCAAGTCAATCCAAGGGCTAGATCTTAGTAGATCTGAGTTTTGAGGTGCCAAGAAATTCAAAAGGGGGTTTTAATCCCTTAAAACATGGAAAGATGTCCACAAGGTAGAATTCACCAAAGTAAGAATCTGGGGGGTAGGTTATCAAGTGTCTAGATTGCAAATCAAGTGGGATCTCACCTACCCATGTGCTAGATCTAACCAAACAAGCCTCTTACTAGGAAGTGCGATTTGGGTTCAAGAGGGCTTTTTGCCTTGAAAAGTGTGTTAATTTTAAGGCAATCACCACCAAACTATAGATCCAACTAGGGGTGGATGCTATAGAGGTGGGTTTTCAAGATCTTCTCAAAAGCAAGGCTAGATCTAAGTAGATCTAAGAAATACCAAAATTGGGGTTTTAATGAATTAGGGTTTTATGACCAATGAAGATAGAATGGATGAAAGAGGCACATACCTTTTAGATCTTACCTCAATTGCTTGTGGCCACCTTGCAAATTGATAGCATTCTCCTATGTGTATATTCAAGAGTGAGATCCAAGAGCTCCAACCAAAACGTCCTTCTCCAAGATAGCCAAATCGTCCTCCTCCTACAAGACAAGATCAAAGAAACAAGTCAAGCAAGATGATTATGAAAATGGTAGAAATATGTAATAGAAAGCATCAACTATGTCACGAAGATACAATAATGATACTCCCTGTCACAAGATCAACCCAAGAGAGAATATGTGGATCCCTCCAACAATAACCCTCATGAAGTCACCCTCCTCTCCACCAATTCGACTTTCCTATCAAAAGTTTAGAAAAAGCACCAAAATCCACAATGATACATAGAAGAGATACTGTATATTCAATATGCAAGAGAATCCACAATGCAAGAGAGATGTGCTCCACAAAAAATCTTCTATTCCAATATTCCAGAGCTCCAAAGGTGAGCTTTACAATGGGGGGTCTCCTCCTTATATAGGATAATAAAGACCAAAACCCTATACCACTCCTCAATACTACATCAAATGAGTGGTTGAGATTAAAAGATCTCATCATACAATCAATGGCTAAGATGACCCATAACAATATATCACATGGATCACTCAATATAACAATAGCGCCCCCACTAAATGGTACAATAAGAGGGTGACGTCATCCACTAGAAGAACATAAGTACCACAATCCACATCATGGTGACTAGGACATGACAATATAAGCTCATGGTGGGGCTAGGAGGTATCAATCCTTACTACCTCATCCCCAAGGCACAATAAAATAATAAAATATGTCCAATATAATGTAAATGACCAAAACTGTCCTCAGAATCCATGACAGTCAAGCAGTAAATGTCCTCCTGTGATCAATCTGGGCATACCCACATGGTGAAAACTGACTAGAAGATAGTGATGCCACCCTGGAAGACCTCAGTGAAAACCAAATTCCAAAACCTTGCCGCAATTGCCCAAATCGATTTCCTCAGTGACCACTTTATCCCATTTTTTAACTGCCTCGAGAACCGTGAAAGTGCCAAAACTGCCTCCTAGGGTGCTAGCGTTGTCCATCTGAGCCCACCAGGCTCTCCAGAAGGGGGGGTAAATGGTAAAAACAAGTGGCTGGACCACCCCCTCCATCATCAACGCCCTAGGTGAACTGGCCTCTCGGGGCCCCTACTGCTCAGGCTGGGAAATCAGCCCCAAATCTGGTCAACAAGTGTAAAACTGCATCAATCACTGTCAGAAGTGCCCGGAACTGAAAGATAAGTGTCTCATTGGATCCAGAAGACCCAAATCCACTAGAAATGTGTACTCATACACCATGGGTTGCCCTAATGGGCCAGCTGTAGGGTCCACCATATATGGACAATGTATAATCTACTGATCTGAAGTAGTAATAAACCTGCTGAACTGGATCAAACATCATCTGCATCATATTTCCATCATATGATATCATCATCAAACATGTGGGCCCATCAATCATCATCAATAATCATCCATACATGGTCCACATCATCACGGATCCCAAGAATATACAACCAAGGATAAATCACATCAGTAGACTAAGACAATGCTTCTCTAATCATTCTCACAGCTAAGCTCAAAGTATAACATCCATTCAGTGGCATTAATTAAGTTAGCATATTCCGTTGTTATATAAAATTACTTGCACAACAGTTCAAATAACAAACTCACCCATTGGATATGGTCAAACTGTTAGCGAAGGATGAAGGCTAGGAGCAAGGTTGGGCCAAGGGGTTGACTTGTCTAACTTAACTCAAAAATACTTTGGACTGGGAAAAGGGGGAAGCTACAAACTCTGTGCTGGACAAAAGAACACGGGGAATGGCTGTGCCTCACAAATGGATAAGTTGTTTAGAGAGTGCTTATTCAACTTAGGCATCATGTCTACATCAAGTTGATCCAGGTTCATTAGGATCATTCAATTTTATTCCATGGCCTTTTTGGCCTACATAACCCTTCGGATTTCAGATGTGCTGAGAAGCACAACTAGTTGCAGCTTGCATCCAGGGCATGTTTTTTTAAATATTTATAAAGTCAGCAATTGTTTAGATATAACTTTTAAGAACCATTGCTTTTTGGACCTTTCTTATACTCTTCGAGGAGTATTTTTAGCTTTTCATCGCTCTTGCCCTTTTTTTTTGTTTCCATGGGCGAGTTTATAATTTTCCATAGGTAGAACATGAACTTTCAGTTTTAGCCAACAACATCTCAAGTGACTAGGGGGAGTTCGAGCCAATGCCAAACATCGGGACAACCGACCAGAATGATTTAGGCCTACAATCCAACTTACCAAAGGCAAGTTTTGTCACCAACTCAGAGCCGAGACACTGAATAAACAGGGATGCGGTCCAAACACAGAGGTAGAAAAATGGGGAAGTCCTCGGTATCAGAAAGTCAAATGAGACAAGTCAGGGCTTACAGTTAAATAGGAAGGTCATGTATGGATGGAGACAAGTGAATATGGAGCCTACACTAGCAGACAACTGGTGTCGGGAAAGACCATATCTATGTAAGGTGAAAAACCAGTAAGTTTGTTAAATGACCTAAATGTGCAAGCAATTGTCCATTTTATGATTTACAGTTCATTTTAAATAGTTTGCCACATCAGGAATAATGTACCAAGCACATGCCATGATCATGACTAAATCAACAAGATAATAATCCACAGTCAGTGAGAACATATCCATAGATCATACAACATCATCATAATAATAATCATCATGCATCATCTGAAACACTACTGTAATACATCTCTAGGCACTGAACTGAAACTGTAATGCGATAAGTGGTCACATCAGTCATCAAATCTGAACTCTCAAGGCTCAGCCTTGACACAAGGTCATATACAAAATCTGAATAATGTACTGCTCTGATCATGAGTGATCCAAAATATATAGCCATGCTCTGGAATAATGGAAGCTCTGGAATGTGCAGATATCTGCTGTACAAAAATAGTAGCCCTGCTACTATAGTGTGATAACAAAACCCTTATGGGGTAATCCTTAGATGTGTCCATGAGCAAGATTCTAAAAAGATCTTGACTGAGTTCCACTCGGGATTTTGTGGAGGTCACTATGCAGCGAATACAACTGCTCACAAAATCCTCAGAGCCGGGTATTACTGGCCAACCATATTTGCTAATGTGTACAAACATGTCAAGTATTGCCAAGAATGTCAACTATTCACAGGAAAGCCTAAGTTGGCCGCTTTACCCCTGAACCCGGTTGTTGTCATTGCCCCCTTCCAGCAATGGGGCCTTGACTTCATTGGTAAATTCAAAGACAACTCTAGCAATGGATTTTGCTGGATCTTAACGGCAACAGATTATTTCACCAAATGGGTGGAGGCTATTCCCACCAAGACGGCTATTGAGAAGGTTGTCATGGATTTCATTGAAGACAAAATCATCACTCGATTTGGCACCCCTTTGAAGATAACTACTGACAATGCCAAAGCTTTCAGTTCAACAGAAGTGAATGACTTCTGTTTCAAATATGGCATTGTTTTATCTCATTCTTCTGATTATTATCCGCAAGGTAATGGCCTTGTTGAATCCTCAAACAAAAACCTAATGACTATCCTCAAGAAAACTATTGGTGATAACAAGAGAGCCTGGGATAGCAAGATTAAATATGCCCTTTGGGCAGACAGAATCACAAAGAAGAACTCCACTGGAAAGTCCCCCTTTGAGCTTGTTTATGGCATCACAGCAACGTTACCTCTTAGCATGCAAATCCCAATCTTCAGAATGCTAACTGACTATAACTCTGAAAAGTTAGAGTTGAAAGATAGGGCTAACCAAATCATCGAGCTTGATGAAAGCAGAAGGGCTTCCCTGGACAAAATGTTAAGACACAAGGAGAGTATGAAGGCCACGTTTGATAGATCAGCCAAGCCAAGGTCTTTCCAAGTAGGGGACACTGTTCTCTTATGGGACAAAAGGAGGGAGAAACCCGGGAAGCATGGGAAATTCGACAGCCTTTGGAAAGGCCCTTTTATTATACGCTGCCAAGTTGGAACCAATTCTTTCTGCCTCAACACTATGGAGGGGGAAGTGTTGCCTCTTCCCATGAATGGGCAACATTTCAAGCCTTTTTACCGAAATAACATACAAGATGACCAAGGGGTCGTCTCAGGGCTTCCCTAAACTCTTATCTTTGTACTTTTATGTATAATTTTTGTATCACAGTGATATTTTTGTACTGTAGTTCATATATATGTTTGAAAAAGAAAAGATTCCTATTTTTGTACTTTGAATTCGAAAAGAAAAAGCAAAAATATTTTCATATTTGATATTTCATTTTGGCATTATTTATCATGTACATGTGGAACTAAGACACTTCTTTTTCCATGCAGGAAATTGATATTCTGGGATTCTCGAACACCTTCTTTGATTCCTAGATCAAGCAAGTGTCCGTCCCGCAGTTGGAGCCAGATGTTATCACCTATATCTGTACAATAGTTGAAACCTTATTGAGCCGCCAGTGTTGGAACACATCAGTGTTCACTTCCAGAGTATCTGGGTTTCAGATATTTGGGTCTAGCCAGTTTTGGCTAGCTAGTTTTGTTTTTGAGTCGACATGACCATGGCACCATGGGGGTTTGTAACAAAGTGTGCTAGTAGGGTCTGAGTGGCTCAGTTCCCCATGACTTGATTAAGCAACTAAGGTATTCCAGGGAGTTTTTTCCCTTGTCAATTATACTTTGCTTAAGGCGATGTATAATCGATGAGGTTTTCTCCCGCTTCCTCCAAAGCTGGAATGCTCGATTTTGAAAATCTGAGCCGTGGGGGGTTATTAGAGTCCAACTAATATGTATAAACCTACTAGACACTATTAGAATAGGTTTTGGTCATGTCCTAAGTCTCTAGGACCCCCAGAAAAAATTTTACTGGACGCGTTGGATTTGGGGTTTTTAATTTTTTTTAAATTTTAATTAAATTTCTCTATAGTTTAAATAGAGAAATTTGAGTCTGTAATATGTCAGTCGTCCGGGGTCCGAATTTAGTGAATGATGGCTCGTTTCATAAGCCAAAAATCACACATGACCAATGGACCAGCTAAACCCAACTTTCGGATGTCAATTCAGCCTCATAATTAATATTTTCTCTAAAAAGCCATTTACAGAGAAATTATTAATTAAAATAATAAAATTGAATATTTTGGAGATATCCAAATCTCTCCAAAATAATCAGAAATGAATAAAATAAAAGGTTAATTGACATGGCACCTGGCATTAATGAAGATTCCAATCGTCTCAGTCATCATTCAGTCAACTATCCAGTCACTACAAGAGATCTCCTTCAAGCTAATTTGCCCTCTTCCATGCAAAACTCGATTTGGTGAGGTGTCAAGTGTTGAATGGGTTGGTTGATGTGCATTAAAGCCTATGGTAAGTGCCCTCCTTGAATCATCAAATCACAAGACTTGGCTCCTTTTGCAAGCTCTAGTTAGCACCTACAACACCCACTCACACTCCCACATGCCAACACACGTCCTCCTCTAAAGCTCACGCATCCTCCTCTAAAGATCACGCTTCTACCTAATTCCCCACGTGTTTCCTAGTTGGAGCTCCCTCACTGGATGGGTGGAGCTTCCCATACCTTCCCAAGCTCGATTTTCCATGTGGACTTGTTATCACACAACTTGTAGTTGCCCCTAAAGGTATCCCATCCGGGATGGTAGAGGAGATGGGCAACTAAAGAGGTGACCCAAGAGATGCCACGGTTCCCAATGCAAGGTGGGAGTCACGTCAATCGAGGCACTCTTCACTTTAGGTCAAGGTGAAACAAGACCTAGGGGGAGACCCTATAACCAATCAAAGATGATTGGACCCAAACAAAGGTTCCTAGGGATGAGTAAAAGGTAAGTTACAGAAACCAATGCAAGGTAAAGTGGACTTAGAAATTAAAGTATGGTTGAGGGTGGTTTGGGAGATGATTGGTGTTTCAACCAATGTATGACTTAGGCCACTTGATGAGCTAAAAAGACAAGATCTAGTACCATGATTTACACAAGTGGGACCTACTTCCTTGGGATATGTGAGATGGCTTAAGGTGGACCCACAAGGTGAAGTTGAGGAATGCAATTGGTACTAGTGGATATGTGATGAGTAGATCTATTGATCTAAGTTGATTTTAGGAGTACCCATGTACCGGATCTGGAGTTTGACACAATTCCCAAGGAGTGCGACTTGCTTTGAGGAGGACTAATGCCTTATTGGATGGGCTAATGGGGTCAAAAGGTATGTCAAAGTGTAGATCGGGGCACCTAGGAGCCAAGTCAAGTGGGCTAATTGAGATTGGATGGTTGGATCTTGCTAGACTTAGGTTTTCATTAAATGACCCTAAGTGGACCACAATCCCTTGAAACAAGGAATGCTACCCCCAAGGCAGATCGTCACAAAATGATAGTCTAGACCTAGGTTTCAAGGTATGGCCATTCCAAATCCACAAAAATCTCAACCACCCACTTCTTCAAAGTGGGCAAACTCACCTTCCCAAGGGAGTGCGACTTTGCTCAAGGAGGGCTAAAAGAGGGGTTAGGTGGACCAAATCAAGTCCAATGGCCACCAAACTGTAGATCCAAGTGGCTTGTGCCCCGATCTATGTAGATACCAAAAATCAAGTCAATCCAAGGGTTAGATCTTACTAGATCTGAGTTTTAAGGTGCCAAGAAATTCAAAAGGGGGTTTTAATCCCTTAAAACGTGGAATGATGCCCACAAGGTAGAAATCACCAAAGTAAGAATCTGGGGGTAGGTTATCAAGTGTCTAGATTGCAAATCAAGTGGGATCTCACCTACCCATGTGCTAGATCTAACCAAACAAGCCTCTCACTAGGAAGTGCGATTTGGGTTCAAGAGGGCTTTTTGCCTTGAAAAGTGTGTCAATTCTAAGCCAGTCACCACCAAATTATAGATCCAACTAGGGGTGGATGCTATAGAGGTGGGTTTTCAAGATCTTCTCAAAAGCAACGCTAGATCTAAGTAGATCTAAGAAATACCAAAATTGGGGTTTTTAATTAATTAGGGTTTATGACCAATGAAGATAGAATGGATAAAAGAGGCACATACCTTGTAGATCTTACCTCAATTGCTTGTGGCCACCTTGCAAATTGATAGCATTCTCCTATGTGTATATTCAAGAGTGAGATCCAAGAGCTCCAACCAAAACGTCCTCCTCCAAGATAGCCAAATCGTCCTCCTCCTACAAGACAAGATCAAAGAAACAAGTCAAGCAAGATGATTATGAAAATGGTAGAGAGATGTAATAGAAAGCATCAACTATGTCACAAAGATACAATAATGATACTCCCTGTCACAAGATCAACCCAAGAGAGAATATGTGGATCCCTCCAACAATAACCCTCAAGAAGTCGCCCTCCTCTCCACCAATTCGACTTTCCTGTAAAAAGATTAGTAGAAGCACCAAAATCCACAATGATACATAGAAGAGATACTGTATATTCAATATGCAAGAGAATCCACAATGCAAGAGAGATGTGCTCCACAAAGAAATCTTCTATTCCAATATTCCAGAGCTCCAAAGGTGAGCTATACAATAGGGGGTCTCCTCCTTATATAGGATAATAAAGACCAAAACCCTATACCACTCTACAATAATACGTCAAATGAGTGGTTGAGATTAAAAGATCTCATCATACAATCAATGGCTGGGATGAACCATAACAATATATCACATGGATCACCCAATATAATAATAGCGCCCCCACTAAATGGTACAAAAAAGGGGGTGACGTCATGCACTAGAGGGGTAAAAGTACAATGTTTTGTCCGCCAATATGCACACCAGCAGCAGAAATCTTTCGAAAGCTGTCTCTTCACTACAAGTGAGAGAGGTGTGGCCTTGGGGGCAAGCAATGAGCCAGGTACTGTCACCTGAATCCCAGCTCCTCCGTTTAGGCAAAACTCCTAACGAAGCCAAGGGGGGTAGTCCCTAAAAAAGAGTTGTCTAAGGCTCTTTGTGTATTTAAGTGTTTTTAATTGTAGTGATGCGGATGGGTGTTTTTTAGGAGTTTTTGTGAAATGAAAGATAATTATAAAACTTTAATGTGACACAAGATAGCGCAATCCACGTTGCAACAGAAGATAAGGGATGCACTTGAACAAGAAGCAAATCACTTTTTACACAAATTAAGACAAATACTCCAATATAGATATTTAAGCAAAACAAAGATATATGATGAAGGACCGGTGCCTTATGGAGTCAAGAAATAAAAGCGATTGTAAATTTGACACAAGTGCTTGAAATGGAAAATTTGTGAAAACGTTATGCAGCTTATCTTGGTAAATTAAAAGTTTTAATTGTCTTGTTTATTAAGGCTAAAACCAAGGTATCAAAAGATGGTGGAACCCTGCCCAAGAAAAATACTGGCAACCCTAAGTGACCTGTCGGAAGCACCCAGATTCAAAAGGATAGGTGTCCAATGTTTGAACCGCCCCTGAGTCTGACAGTGGATTCCCGGCGTCACCTCTCGTGGGAAGAACAGTATTTTGCCTTGGTTGAGGTTTTGGGTAAAAATTTTAATTAAGTTATCGATCGTAAATTATCAAGTCTTCCACCTTTCTGAGTACTAGCCCAACCTTTTCAGGTTGGCAGAGCATACGGGTGTAGGACATAAACCAAGATAAATTAATTAAAGGGTGTGTGAGTGGAAAATTTTATTATTAGAAAGCCTTGTTCAACTCTCCGACAGAGAGCGCTCTTGACTTGGTCTTATGACCACAGTTCAAGAGACTTGCTAAATTAACAATGCCTAATGCAGGGAAATGCAAGAAACTAAAATGCCCTCCGATAGAGGGTGCTCTTGACTTGGATTTGGCCAAGTTCAAGAGACTTTGGTTTATTTTAAGGAAGCAAAAAGAAAGCAGTAGTAGTATATCTTAGATTGAAACAGATTTCAAGCAATAGTATTGATCACAAGATATAAATTACCACTAACGATAATGCTTGCAAGATAAACAAATCTAGTGTTCTACCACACAAAATTTAATCTACTAGGTGGGATTGATCCCCGAGACAGGATCAACCGCTAGAACCGCCTGCACTTGAGAACCTCCAGCTAGCTGAAAGCTCTACCAAGGAAACCGACGGGGATGGAAGAGTAACCACAAATTATGTGGTCCTGCCCTTGAGACTTATGATACAACTTCCGGCTGAGGGCTTTGGAAGAGAAACAAGATAAAAATAAATGAGAAATAAAGCTAACTACCCAAGAATCTCTTTAAGGTTCAAGACCCTACTCGAGAGAGCATGGGGGTAAGTGAATATGGAAGATAAATAACCAAATGACTTGATGAAATAGAGACTAATCTAAGAGCATGGAAACATAAACTAAGTTAAACCAAACCACAAAACCCAACACTCTTCCCCAAATGGGGGAGAAGACCCAAAAAGTGGAGACACCCTCCACTTGAAACCTTTTATTAAGCAGTTACAAATGCCTTGGGTTTCCAACCCTTTGAAGGACTTTGAAAAATAAAATAGAGGAAAGCTAAGAAGCTCTTAAAAGCTTTTACAAAGGATAATGGTTTTGATTTGTTTGGTTTAAGATCCTCCTCTTGCTTTCATTGTTCTTTTTGGCTTTTGCAATTTGACCTTCTCTTCACTTTGGTTAACCTCTCCTCTTTTTAAATTTCAAATTTTCTTCTTGAGCTTGCTCTTATCACACCTACACACAAGTGAAAGTGAAACTACAAGCACCTTTTAGTGTTAGTCAAATCCAACAAAAATGAAACTACACTAAGTCTAGATTTGAAAGATAGGTTCTAAAATATGGAATGCATGAAATTTTATCATAAAATATTAACCATGGCGAAACGGACCAGCGAACAACAAACTCTCGAAATGTCCTAGAAATGAGATCTAAAGTATAAAAATTTGAAATATTTTTGTGCAATATTTTCTACCTTTTGGAAAATGTAAAAGTTTGTAAACAATATAATAGCTATATGCAATCTATGATATTATGGATATGACAATGACTAAGTACTTCAAAAGACAAATGCAAGATATTTATTTTATGAGATCTAACTATGCAAAAAATAACTACCAAATAACCAAAAATGAGGTCTAATGCTAACTACTACTAACTCCTTTGTTTTGTTGTTTTGATGTGTTTTAGGGCCTAAAAGAGAGTGGACGAGGGGAGAAGATGAAGGGCAAGATCGGTGGGACGAATGGGATGAAGGATGGAGGCCAAAAGAAAGAGGAGGGAGGCACTAGATAGCTAAGACGAGAGGAGGAAGGTGGCTAGCTTCTAGGATGGACGAGAAGGCAAAAAGAAGACAAAACGAAAGGGGAATGAAACCAATGAGGATAGGGGACGAGAGCAAGAAGGTGGGGCTAAAGGGGTTGAATGAATTGAAAGAGACTAAGGTGGAGACTTCTAAATGAAGGTGAGGGGAGAGCTAGAGGAAGGAAGCTCGTATCTAAGGTAACCAAGTTTTGTTTTAAAAAAAGTAGATTTTTTGTAACTTTGATGGGTGAGGAAGAGAGCTCCTCATAGCTTGGTTTTGGAGAAAAGACAAAGGAACTTGAGGATCCTGCAAAACAAAAGATATTAGTGGGAAAATTTCTTGCTTGTGAAGTCAAGCTAGATGCAACCTAGCTCACACTTGTCTTCACCTTTGACAATACCTGAAAAACCCCAACACACTCAAACATACAAGTGAAATCAAATGCTAGTATGTTAGATAACCAAGACTAAATCAACATTGGTATAACCGAATACTTCTTGCTCATTTAAATCTTTGGAAAACATCACACACATAATCAACTTGAATATAACAAATGACTATTCTCATGGACTAAAAATAGCCTTCTAGAGCTAGCAATATTGAAAGAACACTTGCATAAATAAGAGGAAGGTTATATGAAGATATCACCTCAATGCATTTGACACATTCACCACAAAATTTGAAAACACATGGACCTCCAAAGTCTTGATCTTTATTCCAATATGAGCATAAAAGTATTACAATTCTCGGCAGAGTTTTCTTGCATCCAAAAATCCATGAGATAATAGCCCCTAATGGGCCTCTCTTTATACTAAAACTAAGAACCAAAACCCTAGGTCGAATTTGGCAATGGCATAGGTCGAATTCAATCAATCCAAGGCTTGGAGAGGTAGACAAGGCTAAAGTCGAGTTTGTGGTAGGTGGAGGTGGGAGTAGCATCCAATAAACGAACTACAACAAGGGAATGCGAGCTTCAAATGAGGATTGACGTGAGCTAAGGTGGAAAAGGTGTGAGCCAAGTGGAGTGTAAGCTAGTTTGATGGATGCCAAGTGGACAAGGTAGGTACCAACTCGAGTTTTGAGTGGGAGCTAAAGCAATCAACGAAACAATCAACCAACAACGAGTTCAATCAAGGAAATGGCATGAATCTAATGGAGAATGGCGTGAGGAAATAGGATATGCGAGTAGTTTGTGAGGAGACGTGAGCCATGTGGAGGAGCGAATTGAGGTATGATGGAGACATGTGGAGAGTAGTGGGTGCTAACTCGACTTTGGAAGGAGCCAATACCACTCGTGATTGCATGGGAACTATCACTAACCAATCAACAAACTCCAACAAAGCTAAAACTCGACTTTGATGAAGATTGACGTGAGGAAGGTAGGATATGCGAGCTAGTTGAGGTAGGAACACGTGGTTTAGGGTAGGTGTAACACAAATCATACAAGGAGCCAAGCTATGGTGGATAAGGTGAGTCAATAGGGCGCCTACCTCAAGCTATTAATGCAAGCCACCAACCCAACCATGAATTGACACATCAACAAAATCGAATTTCTCATGAAGGAGGGCGAATTGTCTTGGAAGGATAATGATTTGGTGACTGGATAGTTGACTGGATGGGCTTGGAGTTGATTGGAATCTTCCTAAATGCTCATTGCCATGTCATTTAGCCCTTTATTTTAATCAAATTGATTAATTTTGGAGAGATTTGGATTATCTCCAAAATAACAAATTTTATTATTTTAATTAATAATTTCTCTGTAAATGACTTTTCAGAGAAAATATTAATTACGGGGCTGAATTAACATCCGAAAGTTGGGTTTAGCTGCTCCACGGGTCATGTGTGATTTTTGGCTTATGAAACGAGCCATCAGACACTAAATTCGGACCCCGGATGACTGACATAATTACAGACTCAAATTTCTCTATTTAAACTATAGAGAAATTTAATTAAAATTAAAAAATTAAAAACCCCAATTTCGACGCGTCCGGTAAAATTTTTTCGAAATTTTTTCTGGGGGTCCTAGAGACCTAGGACATGACCAAAACCTATTCTAATAGTGTCTAGTAGGTTTATACATTATAGTTGGACCCTAATAACCCCCCATGGCCAAATTTCCAAAATCGGGCATTCCAGCTTTGGAGGAAGCGGGAGAAAAACCAAGAGATTATATTTCGCCTGAAGCAAAGTATAATCTGACGGTAAAAAAACTCCCTGGAATACCTTAGTTGTTTAATCCAGTCATGGGGAACCGAGCCACTCAGGCCCTACTAGCACACTTTGATACAAACCCCCATGGGGCCATGGTCATGTCGACTCAAAAACAAAACTGGCTAGCCAAAACTGGCTAGACCCAAATACAATGAAACCCAGATACTCTGGAAGTGAACACTGATGTGTTCCAACACTGGCGGCTCAATAAGGTTTCAACTATTTGTACAAATCAGTTGATAACACAATGATCCACCTCATGATGACTAGGACATGCCAAAATAAGCACATGGTGGGGCTAGGAGGCATCAATCCTTACTAGCTCATCCCCAAGGCACAATAAAATAATAAAATATGTCCAAGATAATATAAATGACCAAAACTGTCCTCCAAATCCATGACAGTCAAGCAGTAAATGACCTCCTGTGATCAATGTGGGCATACCCACATGGTGAAACTTGGCTGGAAGATAGTGGGATCACCCTGGAAGACCTCTGTGAAAACCAAATGCCAAAACCTTGCCTCAATTGCCCAAATCGAATTCCTCAATGACCACTTTATCCCATTTTTTAACTGCCTCGGTAACTGTGAAAGTGCCAAAACTGCCTCCTAGGGCATCTGCGCTGTCCATCTGAGCCCACCAGGCTCTCCAGAAGGGGGGGTAAATGGTAAAAACAAGTGGCTGGACCACCCCCTCCATCATCAGCTCCCTAGGTGAACTGGCCTCTCATGGCCCCTGTTGCTCAGGCTGGGAAATCAGCCCCAAATCTGGTCAACAAGTGTAAAACTGCATCAATCACTGTCAGAAGTGCCCGGAACTGAAAGATAAGTGTCTTATTGGATCCAGAAGACCCAAATCCACTAGAAATGTGTACTCATACACCATGGGTTGCCCTAATGGGCCAGCTGTAGGGTCCACCATATATGGACAATGTACAATCTGCTGATCTGAAGTAATAAATAAATCTGCTGAACTGGATCAATCGTCATCTGCGTCATATGTCCATCATATGATATCATCGTCAAGCATGTGGGACCATCAATCATCATCAATAGGCATCCATACATGGCCCACATCATCACAGATCCAAATAATGTGCAACCAAGGATAAATCACATCAGTAGACTAAGACATGCTTCTCTAATCATTTTCACAGCCTAGCTCAAATTATAAGATCCATTCAGTGGCATTAATCAAGTTAGCATATTCCTTTGTTATATAAAATTACTTGCACAATAGTTCAAATGACAAACTCACCCATTGGACATGGTCAAACTTCTAGCGAAGGATGAAGGCTAGGAACAAGGTTGGGCAAGGGGGTTGACCTGTCTAACTCAACTAAAAAATACTTTGGACTGGGAGAAGGGGAAAGCTACAAACTCTGTGTTGGACAAAAATAACACGAGGGATGGTTGTGCCTCATGTTGTCCGCCAAACTGCACACCAGCAGCAGAAACCTTTTGAAAGCTGTCTCCCTCATTGGAAAGTGGGGAGAGGTGTGGCCTTGGGGGCAAGCAATGAGCCAGGTGCTATCACCTGAATCCCAGCTCCTCCGTTTAGGCAAAACTCCTAACGAAGCCAAGGGGGGTAGTCCCTATAAAAGAGTTGTCTAAGGCTCTTTGTGTGTTTTAAATGTGTTTTGGTGTTGTGATGCGGATGGGTGTTATTTAGGAGTTTTTTGAATGATGACTAGAACAGAATTAAACACGCAATCCACGTTGCAAAATTCACAAGATACAAATTCAAAATATGACAATATACTTTGACTTAGAATATTGAAGTAAAGCATCCACAAGATAGGTATTTAAACAAATGACAAGGACATATGGTCCAGATTTAAAAGATGTATAAATATTAAAGACCAGTGCCAAATGGAGTCAAATAAAACTTGTGATGCTGAAAAAATAAAGTCGGAAATAACTGTTTGTGAGGACGTTTTGCAATTGTTCTTGGTAAATTTTAAGTGTTTTAGATGTTCTTGATTATTAGGATAAGACCAAAGGTATCAAAAGATAGTGGAACCTTACCCAAGAAAACTACTGGCAACCCTAGGTGATCTGTCGAAAGCACCCAGATTCAAAAGGATAGGTGTCCAATGTTTGAACTGCCCCTGAGTCTGACAGTGGATTCCCGGCACCACCTCTCGTGGGAAGAACAGTAATTTGCCTTGGTTGAGGTTTTGGGTAAAAAAATTTAATTAAGTTATCGATTGTAAATTATCAAGTCTTCCACCTTTCTGAGTACTAGCCCAACCGTTTCCGGTTGGCAGAGCATACGGGTGTAGGACAAAAAACCAAGATAAATTAATTAAGGGGTGTATGAGTGGAAAATTTTATTATTAGAAAACCTTGTTCAACTCTCCGACAGAGAGCGCTCTTGACTCGGTCTTATGACCACAGTTCAAGAGACTTACTAAACTTAAAATCCCTAATGCAGGGATGATGCAAAAAACTAAAATGCCCTCCGACAGAGGGTGCTCTTGACTTGGATTTTGGCCAAGTTCAAGAGACTTTGGTTTATTTTAAGGAAGCAGACAGATTGTAGTAGCAGTATATCTTAACTTGAAAAAGATTTAAACAATAATGTTGATCGGCAAGATATGAATTACTACTAACAATATTACTTACAAGATAAAATGAAACTAAGTAAATTTAGTGTTCTACCACACAAATTTTAATCTACTAGGTGGGATTGATCTCCGAACAAGATCAACCACTAGAACCGCCTGCACTTGAGAACTTCCATCTAGCTGAAAGCTCTGCCAAGGAAACCGACGGAGAAGGAAGAGTAACCACAAATTATGTGGTCCTACCCTTGAGACAAAATCTCAAGGATACAACTTCCGGTCGTAGGCTTTGGAAGAGAGACAAGATAATAATAAATGCAAGAAATAAAGCTAAATTACCCAAGAATCTCTTTCAGGTCAAAGACCCTACTCGGGAGAGCATGGGGGTAAGTAAATATGGATGATAACTTTAAATGACTTATTGAAGCAAAAAACTAATCTAAGAACATGAAACCATAAATCTAAGCTAAACCAATCCACAAGACCCAACACTCTTTCCCAAATGGGGAAGAAGACCAAAGAAAAGTGGAGGCCTCCTCCACTTGGAACCTTTATTAAACGATTACAAATGCCTTGGGTTTGAAACCTTGCAAGGTCTTCTGAGATAATCAGACTTGGAAAACAAAGCTAACTCCTATAAGCTATTACAAAGGATAGTACAAGATAATGTCATGTTTTGGATCATCCTTATGGTTTGTTTAAGTTTTGCTTTGTTTGGACTTCTTCACTTCAAGATTCTCTCAAGCCCTTTTCTTCTTCAAAAACACCTACAACAACATTCAACTCAAAACACCCTTTAGCATTAAATAAATAATCAAACTTTGAAACTAATCCTAGAATGCAAGAAATCAAATACTTTTTGGATCTGAACTTTTCACCTTTTTAAAAAAGAGATCTAGGTAAGCAATAAACTGGATACAAAAGTGACAAATTTAGAAGTTTAACTAAGATCTAAGGTATTAAAACGAAATGCTTGCTTTTTCTTTTTTGTAATGAGAAATCTAAAATGCAAAGATATAAAATGAACTATAAACTTTGACAAACAATGCAAGTCTAAACTCAAAAATGAGACCTAAAATGTAAATGAAACTAACAATGAGATGCAAACAAGACTAGATCCTAACTATGCAAATGCAATATGAAGATCTAAACACTAACTTTTTCAAAGGAAAAGCAACTGACTAAGGCTAACACCTAACAAGTTTTGTTGTTTATTGTGGTTTTTTTAGGACTTTCAAGGATGGACGAAAGGGATGGAGGAGCAAAAGAGAGAGAGACGAGAGCAAAGAAGGCTAGGAGATGGCAAAGACGAGAGCAAAGAAGGCTAGGAGCTAGGGGAGACGAGAGCAAAAGAAGGGAGGAAAACGAGATGAGAGGGAAGTGGACGAATGGAAGAAGTGGAGATTTAGGAGAATGAAAAGCAAGAAGAAAGAGAAGGTGGGGAAAGCTAGGAGAAGGGGATACTAAGGGAGAAGAACGAAAGGAGGAGATAGATGAAAATGGCTATAAGAGGATAGCTTAGCAAGGCAAAGAAAAAATGTTTCAAGGAGAAAAAAAAGAGAGCTGGAAGATAGAAGCTTGTAGACCATGGTTTCCAATAGTTTAGATGAAGTTTTTGTTGGAGAAGGCAAGAGGTACTTTGGAGAATCTCACAACCCTGCAAAACAAAGTATTAAGATAAATGGAACACTTGATCGGTGAAGTATTAGATGCCAATAGCTCTCAATGGTTGAATTCCCTAAAGACACAAAAACTCAATGCAAGAGATTAGAAGCCTAAGTACTAGATTGTTAGTCTTCAATAAGCATCATAATCAAAATTGCAATATAAGAATAGGGTGAAAGAGATATTACTTCACATGAGATGAAGACACAATGCCAAGAGCCCAATCAAATGACCTCCAAAGTCTCAAAATATTTTATTAAACAAGAGCTTACAATTTTCACCAGAGTTTCTTTGCACAAAAATCCTTGAGATAATAACCCAAATGGGCCTCTCTTTATAGTAAAAGACTCAAGCTAGCCCTAGGTCGAATTGGCAATGGGTAGATAGGTCGAATTCCAATCACATGAGGGCTTGGAGAGATAGACAAGGCCAAAGTCGAGTTGTTGGTTGGTGAAATGGCATGAGGTGGCAAGAGCTCGACTTTGAGGTAGGTTGAGATGGGAGCAACATCCAATAAGCGATTTACAACAAGGGAATGCGAGCTTCTAGTGAGGATTGACGTGAGCTAAGGTAGGAAGGGCATGAGCCATGTGGAGTGCGAGCTATTTTGATGGCTGCCAAGTGTAACTTGGTAGGTATGAACTCGAATTGGAGTGGCATGGGAGGTATCAATCAACTAATCAACGAGTTACAACAAAGCTAGATGTGAAGCTAATTGAGATTGACGTGAGGGTTTGGATATGCGAGTTGGATGATGAGGGAGACACATGGTGGATGGTAGGTGTAGACTCGAATTAACATAAGGAGCCAAGCTTTGGTAGGTGTGGTGACTCATGAGGGCGCCCACCTAAAACTTTAATGCAAACCATCCACCCAACCATTACATGCCAACACACAAAATCGAATTATGCATGAAGAGGGCAAATTTGCTCAAGAAGATCTTTAGCTGGTGACTGGATGGTTGACTGGGAGGACTCGGAGTTGATTGGAATCTTCCTAAATGCTCATTGCCATGTCATTTAGCCTTTTATTTTAATCAAATTGATTATTTTTGGAGGGATTTGGATTATCTCCAAAATATTCAATTTTATTATTTTAATTACTAATTTCTCTGTAAATGACTTTTCAGAGAAAATATTAATTACGAGGCTGAATTGACATCCGAAAGTTGGGTTTAGCTGCTCCATAGGTCATGTGTGATTTTTGGCTTATCAAACGAGCCATCAATCACTGAATTCGGACCCCGGATGACTGACATATTACAAATAATTATTTCTCTATTTAAACTATAGAGAAATTTATTAAATTTAAAAAATAATTAAAACCCAAATTTCGACGGACCCGGTAAAAAATTTTCGAAATTTTTTCTGAGGGTTTTATGGACCTAAGACATGACCGACACCTATTCTAACAGTGTCTAGTAGGCTTATATACATTAGTTGGCCCCTAATAACCCCCCATGGCCAAATTTTCAAAATCGGGCATTCCAGCTTTGGAGGAGCGGGAGAAAACCTCATCGATTATACATCGCCTTAAGCAAAGTATAATTGACAAGGAAAAAAACTCCTTGGAATACCTTAGTTGCTTAATCCAGTCATGAGGAACCGAGGCATCAGATCCTACTAGCACACTTTTATTACAAACCCCCATGGGGCCATGGTCATGTCGACTCAAAAAACAAAACAAGCTAACCATAACTGGCTAGGTACAAAATTGCTGGATCATTTGATACACTGGAATCAAACATTCATCATGTTTGTTAAATGGCGGCTCTCAAGAAAATCCAACTATGGTACAAAAAGTTGGTAACACCTCACAAATGGATCAGTTGTTCAGAGAGTGTTTATTCAACTTAGGCATCATGTCTACATCAAGTTGATCCAGGTTCATTAGGATCATTCAATTTTATTTCATGGCCTTTTTGGCCTACATAAGCCTTCGGATCTCAGGTGTGCTGATAAGCACAACTAGTTGCAGCTTTCAGCCAGGGCATGTTTTTCCAATACATATAAGGTCAGCAATTGTTTAGATATAGCTTTTAAGAACCATTGCTTCTTGGAGCTTTCTTATACTCTTCGAGGAGTATTTTTTTAGCTGTTCATCCCTCTTGCCCTTTTTTTGTTTCCATGGGCGAATTTATAATTTTCCATAGGTAGAACATGAGCTTTCAGTTTTAGCCAACAACATCTCAAGTGACTAGGGGGAGTTCGAGCCAATGCCAAACATCGGGACAACCGACCAGAATGATTTAGGCCTACAATCCAACTCACCGAAGGCAAGTTTTGTCACCAACTCAGAGCCGAGACACTGAATATACAGGGATGCGATCCAAACACAGAGGTAGAAAAATGGGGAAGTCCTCAGTATCAGAAAGTCAAATGAGATAAGTCAAAGGATAAAGTCAAATAGGAAGGTCATGTATGGATGGAGTCAAGTGAATATGAGGCCTACACTAGCAGACAACTGGTGTCGGGAAAGACCATATCTATGTAAGGTAAAAAACCAATGGGTTTTGTTAAATGACCTAAATGTGCAAGCAATTGTCCATTTTATGATTTATAGTTCATTTTAAACAGTTTGCCACATCAGGAAATATATACCAAGCAGATGCTATGAACATGACTAAATCAACAAGATAATAATCCACAATCAGTGATAAAGCTGTTATCACACCATAGTAGCAGGGCTACTATTCTTGTACAGCAGATATCTGCACATTCCAGAGCTTCCTTTATTCCAGAGCATGGCTATATATTTTGGATCACTCATGATCAGAGCAGTACATTATTCAGATTTGTATATGACCTTGTGTCAAGGCTGATCCTTGAGAGTTCAGATTTGATGACTGATGTGACCACTTATCCCATACAGTTTCAGTTCAGTGCTCATAGATGTATTGCAGCAGTGTTTCAGATGATACTTGATGATTATTATTATGATGATGTTGTATGATCTATGGATATGTTATCACTGACTGTGGATTATTATCTTGTTGATTTAGTCATGATCATAGCATGTGCTTGGTATATTATTCCTGATGTGGCAAACTATTTAAAATGAACTGTAAATCATAAAATGGACAATTGCTTGCACATTTAGGTCATTTAACAAAACTCACTGGTTTTTCACCTTACATAGATATGGTCTTTCCCGACACCAGTTGTCTGCTAATGTAGGCTCCATATTCACTTGTCTCCATCCATACATGACCTTCCTGTTTGACTTTAAACCCTGACTTGTCTCATTGGACTTTCTGATACTAAGGACTTCCCCATTTTTCTACCTCTGTGTTTGGACCGCATCCCTGTTTATTCAGTGTCTCGGCTCTGAGTTGGTGACAAAACTTGCCTTTGGTGAGTTGGATTGTAGGCCTAAATCATTCTGGTCGGTTGTCCCGATGTTTGGCATTGGCTCGAACTCCCCCTAGTCACTTGAGATGTTGTTGGCTAAAACTGAAAGCTCATGTTCTACCTATGGAAACTAAAAAAATTCACCCATGGAAATAAAAAAAGGGCAAGAGCGATGAACAGCTAAAAATACTCCTCGAAGAGTATAAGAAAGGTCCAAAAAGCAATGGTTCTTAAAAGCTATATCCAAACAATTGCTGACCTTATAAATATTTGAAAAACATGCCCTGGATGCAAGCTGCAACTAGTTGTGCTTCTCAGCACATCTGAAATCTGAAGGGTTATGTAGGCCAAAAAGGCCATGGAATAAAATGGAATGATCCTAATGAACCTGGATCAACTTGATGTAGACATGATGCCTAAGTTGAATAAGCACTCTCTAAACAACTTATCCATTTGTGAGACACAACCATCCCCCGTGTTCTTTTGTCCAACACAGAGTTTGTAGCTTTCCCCTTTCTCCCAGTCCAAAGTATTTTTGAGTTAAGTTAGACAGGTCAACCCCTTGGCCCAACCTTGTTCCTAGCCTTCATCCTTCACTAGCAGTTTGACCATGTCCAATGGGTGAGTTTGTCGTTTGAACTATTGTGCAAGTAATTTTATATAACAACGGAATGTGCTAACTTAATTAATGCCACTGAATGGATGTTATACTTTGAGCTTAGCTGTGAGAATGATTAGAGAAGCATTGTCTTAGTCTACTAATGTGATTTATCCTTGGTTGTATATTCTTGGGATCCGTGATGATGTGGACCATGTATGGATGATTATTGATGATGATTGATGGGCCCACATGTTTGATGATGATATCATATGATGGACATATGATGCAGATGATGTTTGATCCAGTTCAGCAGGTTTATTACTACTTCAAATCAGCAGATTTTACATTGTCCATATATGGTGGACCCTACAGCTAGCCCATTAGGGCAACCCATGGTGTATGAGTACACATTTCTAGTGGTTTTGGGTCTTCTAGATCCAATGAGACACTTATCTTTCAGTTCCGGGCACTTCTGACAGTGATTGATGCAGTTTTACACTTGTTGACCAGATTTGGGGTTGATTTCCCAGCCTGAGCAGCAGGGGCCCCGAGAGGCCAGTTCACCTAGGGCGCCGATGATGGAGGGGGTGGTCCAGCCACTTGTTTTTACCATTTACCCCCCCTTCTGGAGAGCCTGGTGGGCTCAGATGGACAGCGCTAGCACCCTAGGAGGCAGTTTTGGCACTTTCACAGTTCCCGAGGCAGTTAAAAAATGGGATAAAGTGGTCACTGAGGAAATCGACTTGGGCAATTGAGGCAAGGTTTTGGCATTTGGTTTTCACTGAGGTATTCCAGGGTGGCATCACTATCTTCCAGTCAGTTTTCACCATGTGGGTATGCCCAGATTGATCACAGGAGGACATTTATTGCTTGACTGTCATGGATTCTGAGGACAGTTTTTGTCATTTACATTATTTTGGACATATTTTATTATTTTATTGTGCCTTGGGGATGAGCTAGTAAGGATTGATGCCTCCTAGCCCCACCATGAGCTTATATGGTCATGTCCTAGTCACCATGAGGTGGATTTTGGTACTTATGTTTCTCTAGTGGATGACGTCACCCTCTTATTGTACCATTTAGTGGGGGCGCTATTGTTATATTGAGTGATCCATGTGATATATTGTTATGGGTCATCTTAGCCATTGATAGTATGATGAGATCTTTTAATCTCAACCACTCATTTGATGTAGTATTGTAGAGTGGTATAGGGTTTTGGTCTTTATTATCCTATATAAGGAGGAGACCCCCCCATTGTAAAGCTCACCTTTGGAGCTCTGGAATATTGGAATAGAAGATTTTTTGTGGAGCACATCTCTCTTGCATTGTGGATTCTCTTACAAATTGAATATACAGTATCTCTTCTATGTATCATTGTGGATTTTGGTGCTTTTACTAATCTTTTGACAGGAAAGTCGAATTGGAGAGAGGAGGGCGACTTCATGAGGGTTATTGTTGGAGGGATCCACATATTCTCTCTTGGGTTGATCTTGTGACAGGGAGTATCATTATTGTATCTTCGTGACATAGTTGATGCTTTCTATTACATCTTTCTACCATTTTCATAATCATCTTGCTTGACTTGTTTCTTTGATCTTGTCTTGTAGGAGGAGGACGATTTGGCTATCTTGGAGAAGGACGTTTTGGTTGGAGCACTTGGATCTCACTCTTGAATATACACATAGGAGAATGCTATCAACTTGCAAGGTGGCCACAAGCAATTGAGGTAAGATCTACAAGGTATGTACCTCTTTCATCCATTCTATCTTCATTGGTCATAAAACCCTAATTAATCAAAACCCCAATTTTGGTATTTCTTAGATCTACTTAGATCTAGCCTTGCTCTTGAGAAAATATTGAAAACCCACCTCTATAGCATCCACCCCTAGTTGGATCTATAGTTTGGTGGTGATTGGCTTAAAATTAACCCATTTTTCAAGGCAAAAAGACCTCTTTGACCCAAATCGCACTCCCTTGTAAGAGGCTTGTTTGGTTAGATCTAGCACATGGGTAGGTGAGATCTCACTTGATTTGAAATCTAGACACTTGATAACCTACCCCCACATCCTTACTTTGGTGAAAACTACCTTGTGGACATCTCTCCATGTTTTAAGGGGTTAAAACCCCCTTTTGATCTTCTTGGCACCTTAAAACTTAGATCTACTAAGATCTAGCCCTTGGATTGACTTGATCTTTTGGACATACATAGATCGGGGTGCTAGCATCCCGGATCTACAATTTGGTGGCCATTGGACTTGATTTGGTCCACCAAAACCCAATTTTTGGCCTTCCTTGAGCAAATCGCACCCCCTTGAAAATTTGAGTTTGTCCACTTCTAGGAGGTGGGTGTTTGAGATTTTTGTGGATTTGGAATGCCCATGCCTTGAAACCTAGGTCCATACTGTCTTTTTGTCACGATCCGCTTTGGGGGTTGCATTCCTTGTTTCAAGGGATTGTGGCCCACTTAGGGTAATCACTTAAAAACCTAGATCTTGTAAGACCCAACCATTAGATCTCATTCAACCCACTTGACTTGGCTTCTAGGTGTCCCGATCTACATTTTGACATACTTATTGACCCCATTAGCCCACTTAACAAGGCACTAGTCCATCACCAAGCAAGTCGCACTCCTTGGGATTTGTGTCAAACCCTAGATCTAGTACATGGGTTTCCTTATAATCAACTTAAACTTATAGATCTAGCCTATATCTAACCTATAGTACCAACCTCACACCTAACTTCACCTTGTGGGCCTACCTAGAATCATTTCACACTTCCCAAGAAAAGTAGACTCACTTGTGTAAACACATGGTACTATACCTAGTCATCATACCCCATCATGTGGCCTAAACCGTACATAGGTTGAAACATTAACAATCTCTTACACCTCCCTCAACCATACCTTAACCCTTAGGTCCACTTAGCCTTGCATTGGTTTCCGTAACTCATTACTTACCTACCCTTAGAAACCTTTGTTTGGGTCCAATCAACTGTGATTGGGGTATAGGGTCTCCCCCTTGGTCTAGTTACACCTTGACCTAAAGCGAAGAGTGCCTCGGTTGACGTGACTCCCACATTGCATTGGGAACCGTGGCATCTCTTGGGTCACCTCTTTAGTTGCCTATCTCCTCTACCGTCCCGGATGGGATACCTCTAGGGGCAACTACAAGTTGTGTGATAACAAAAGAATCCATAGATCATACAACATCATCATAATAAAAATCATCATGTACCATCTGAAACACTGCTGCAATACATCTCTAAGCACTGAACTGAAACTGTATGGGATAAAGGGTCACATCAGTCATCAAATATGAACTCTCAAGGCTCAGCCTTGACACAAGGTCTAAATAATATACTGCTCTGATCATGAGTGATCCAAAATATATAGCCATGCTCTGGAATAATGAAAGCTCTGGAATGTGCAGATATCTGCTGAACAAGGATAGTAGCCCTGCTACTATAGTGTGATAACAGGACTCCCACTCCAAGCCTTTGACTGGGATTAGATTGGATTTCGACTTTATGTTGGTAGCTATTGGCTCCCTTCTTAATGCCAATTCGAATTAGGGTTTTAGCTGTTGGTTCTGCTATAAAGAGAGGCCCATTTGGGTTATTATCTCATGGATTTTTGGATGCAAGAAAACTCTGCTGAGAATTGTAATATTGTTATGCTCATATTGGAATAAAGATCAAGACTTTGGAGGTCCATGTGTTTTCAAATTTGTGTGGTGAATGTGTCTAATGCATTGAGGTGATATCTTCCTATAACCTTCCTCTTATTTATGCAAGTGTTTCTTTCATTATTGCTAGCTCAAGAAGGCTATCTTTAGTCCATGAGAATAGTCATTTGTTGTATTCAAGTTGATTATGTGTGTGATGTTTTCCAAAGATTTAAATGAGCAAGAAGTATTCGGTTATACCAATGTTGATTTAGTCTTGGTTATCTAACATACTACCATTTGATTTCACTTGTATGTTTGAGTGTGTTGGGGTTTTACAGGTATTATCAAAGGTGAAGACAAGTGTGAGCTAGGTTGCATCTAGCTTGACTTCACAAGCAAAGCCTTTTTCCACTAATATCTTTTGTTCTGCAGGATCCTCAAGCTCCTTCATCTTTTCTCCCAAACCAAACTACAAAGAGCTCTCTTTCTCACCCATCAAGGTTTCAAAAAATTACGTTTTTCAAAGCTTGGTTACCTTAGATTTGAGCTTCCCTCCTCTAGCTCTCCCTTCACCTTCTCTTTAAGCTTCCACTTTAGTCTCCTCCATTCGCTCCTCCTCCCTTCTCTCCATTCACTCTTCTTCCCCTTTTCGTTTCTTGCCCTAGTTGGCCTTCCCTCTAGCTCTCGTTTTGCCTTCCTTCCATACATCTCGTCCACCTTTAAAGTTGCCTCTTCTCTTTCATTTTGATCTCCTTCATCTTGCCTTTCGTCTCCCTTCCTTTACCTTGCTTCCTATTCATCCACTTTAAAAAAGACACAAGTAAACACAAAAAGCATTAGTTTGGTTAGTGATTAGGAGCTAGTTAGTAGTTATATCCATCTTTTGTATCTTGCTAATAGTCTTACACACTTGAAAAGATAGACACTTAGGCATTCTTTTAGATCTTGCATCTAGTTTTATTTCTTTGCATTTTTAAATCTATCACTTAAAAGATAAAAATTTGCATAACAACAATATTTCATTTTTTTTATATTCTAGATCTCACTTCTAGCACTTTTTAGGCTTTCATTGTTTGCTGGTCCATTTTGCACTTTTACACATGTTTTGAAGTAAAAATATCATAAAGCTTAGTTTTAAGTTCTTTCTAGGATTCTAAGTTAAAATAGTTTCAAGATTTATCTTTGACTTTTGAGCTAATGGTTAATGGGTGCCTAGTTTGAGTGTTTTGTCTTGTAGGTGTTGAAGAAGACCAAAATCTAGAAGAGAAGTAAAAAACAAGGAGAGGTTGCCAAAGAGAATTGCAAAAAACAAGAAGAAATACAAACCCAAGAAGAGATTTGAACCATCTTTGAACCAGGAAGACCCAGATTTTCACTCTCCTTTTGTACACTCATAAGAGTGATTGTAATCCAAGTCTTTATTTTCTGCTAAGTCCTTCAAAGGGTTAAAATCCCAAGGCATTTGTAATCTTTCAATAAAAAATTCAAGTGGAGGAGGCCTCCACTTTTTTGGGTTTCTTCCCCATTTAGGGAAGAGTGTTGTGCATGCTTAGTTTAGATCCCATCTTTTTTCAAGTTCATAGATTAGTTTTCATTTTCATACTTCGATTAATTTCTCTTCCAAGTTTTGACCAGAGTAAGCTAACTTTGGGATTGTATCCCAAAGGCCACATAGTTTTGTGGTCTCGTTCCCCCATCAGCTTCTTGTGGACATCCAGCTAGCTGGAAGGTTTCCAGGACTGACGGTTTCTAGTGGTTGACCTTGTTCGGAGGTTGATCCCACCTTTTAGAATAAATTTGTTTGGTAGAACATTAGATCTTTCAGATTTTTCATTTTATTTGGCAAGTAGCATATTAGCAGTATTTCACATCTTTTTGATCTATCACATGATTTAAGCATTACAAAATTGAAGTATCTTGTTATTACAACTACTACTTGTTTCTTAAAACGAACAAAGTCTCTTGAACTTGGTCAAATCCAAGTCAAGAGCACTCTCTATTGGAGAGCATTGTTAGACTTGCATTTTCCCCTGCAATAGGCATTTTAAATTAGGAAGTCTCTTGAACTGTGGTCATAAGATTAAGTCAAGAGCGCTCTCTGTCGGAGAGTTGAACAAGTACTCTAATAATAAAAAATTTCAATCCACTTCCCCTTTAATGAATTTACTCTTGGTTGATTGTCCAACACCCGTATGCTCTGCCAACCGGAAACGGTTGGGCTAGTACGCAGAAAGGTGGAAGACTTGTTAAATTCATAAGTGATAACTAATAAAACTTTCATCCCCATAACCAACCAATCCGGAGTTGAGCGATAAGATAATTTCAGTGGGTAATCTCTTAGTGGGGGCGTCGGGATTCCATGTTCAGCCTCTAGTTTGCTGGTTAGCATTGCGCGACCTGGCTAGAGCACTGGATGGCCCGACATGTCCTTGAACGGAGGCACTTGATATTGTCTTTTCCGGACTTTCTCTTGAATATCCTTGGTTTAAGCCTAGTAATCAAGACCATTAAAATCTTCAATTTACAAAGATAATCTGCACAACGATCTCACAAACGGCATTTTTTCAAGACCCACACTTTCAGCATCACAATCTTTATTTTTCTTTGACTCCATAAGGCACTGGTTGTTTGAAAGGATATATTGATCAGGACCATTTGTCCTTGTGTTTATTCCATATTGTGAATGCTCTAGTAATTAATCAAGTCTTGAATCATATTGCCATCTTGTTATCTTATTTCGCAACATGGATTGCATTATTATCTTGTGTTTATCTCACATTTTAAATTGGTCTCATTCTAAAAAACTCCTAAACAACACTCATCCGCATCACCCCATACAAAAAACACTATAAATACTAGAGCCTTAGTGAAACTCTTTCTTAGGGACTACCCCACATTGGCTTCGTTAGGAGTTTGCCTAAACGGAGGAGCTGGGATTCAGGTGACAGTACCTGGCTCATTGCTTGGCCCCAAGGCCACACCTGTCTCACTTGTAGTGAAGAGACAGCTTTCGAAAGATCTCCGCTGCTGGTGTGCAATCTGGCGGACAACACGGGCAACATAGTAAACCAACAATATACTGTGATAGTCTCGATCTAAACAAGACTGGGCAACTATCTCAAATGGGCTAATCTCAAAGCCTAGCAAGGAAGAGGTGACCCTGTGGTGGATGGTAAGTGACAATGTCTGTGATACTGTGCAACTGTCTGTCCCCTCTGATATATCTGCTAGGGGCAATCTGAACAAAAGTGCCTCATCTGAAGGCGGCTGATCTTTGATTTGGGAAAAAAAGTACTGTGCAATCCTCGGCCGCACAGTCTGCAGTATGGTAGCTCCAGCTAACATAGATGTGATAACAAAGTCGTTAATTAACCTTCAACGATAAATGCATGGCTAACATGGAGAAACAACAGTTTTATGCATAACCCCAGATGATTTCAAACTTTAAGAGGTTTAATCAGATTATGTAAAACTGTTTAGCGAAAGTCCCAGACCCAGCTATGTTTAGGAGGTTCCATACTTCAAAATTTCCTTCCTACAAAATGTTATCAATCGTAATAGTCATCGAAGAAGAAGTTGAGATCACAGTGACTGTTGTTCAGGGATTAGTGGATCAGCTGTCACAGCAGAGCTCTTCTTGAAAAACGTAATTAGCTTGTGCAAATAGTTCATGAATGCTTTGTTATCAAAGAACTTTGGAGGATATAGTAACCAAACTTTAATATATAAACATCTCAACTTCTTCCCAAGCAGTCAATGTTATTAATATTTATTCATATGCTGATTTTCTTTTGCAAGTCACTTCCATTTAAGATAATGCCTGCAACACATAGGCTCTTTTTTTATGGAGCCCCACTACCGTGTTACTCTACAAAACCTATCACTTCAATTCAAAGCGGGCAAATTTTTCGGAGCTAAATACTTTTGAGTTTCAAAGGTAAAACTTAAAAGAGTATATCTCAAAATCGACTGAAGCATTTATGATCATATGACATAAACTATAGGAAAATCCATAATATGCCTAATGACTTCCTAACTAATTCAAGCAATGTATCCAATGACAAAACATTGCTCAAGTTCTTTGATCTCAAAATCGTGCTTCATACCTCAAGCAGTATTTTTTCTTAATTTCGACCTTTAATTTGTTTCTCGTCCTGGATAATATTTGATAAAATAACCAGAATGTAAAAAGATAATAACTAGAATATAGTTTTCGTCAAGGTGAACTGTCATTACCGTCCATTGACCTCCACCATACGTGTTCCTCCCAAAGACATCAATACCCATGTAAACATCTAATTGGCGTTTGCCCGCAACAAGAGCAGACTGTTTAGGATAATCTTCCTGTGAGTTCAAAAAAGAAATCAAATTATTTTTCTGACTTAATTCCTAACAGGAACAAAGTACAATGCATAAACTGACTATGCATTGGTGATCATGATCTAAAGGATACATTTACCTGCCAAGAGTAGTTGACAAATATCCCATCACAAATATCAAAGAAAGGTTTATTCTTCTCATTTAACTCATTCTGCCAGTCAAGATCCCCATCCTTAGTTACACTGTCATACCTGTACATCCATAGTTGAAATCAGAATTATCAATTATGCCCTTTTCTGCCCTATAGAAGGAAAAAGAACAATTCACATATGCTGTTTACTTACCATATGACTAAAGAACCTGACAATGAGCTATGCATAGACACGGTTAAATGGCCTACAAACTCCTCCAGGTGAGTAATTTGTTCCAAATCCAGTTCAACCTCCATATTAAGCTGCAAGTAACAATTTCCTTACCCTTATTTATAACTTATATCAAACAAGGAAACCCATAATATCCTGAGCTCTCTAGGTGAAGGAGGACCCTGTTCCTTGACAAGGTCTAGCTGTTCATGGTATTTAGTGATCAAGAATATTGAAATAGAAGCAGAAGCTAGCAAGAAAACACCTCAACAAGTAGACCAAACCCACTTTGAATCCTTTCATCAATTTCATGAAGTATTCCACTTATTGATACAGTCGAGAGAAAAGTTCAGTGGATCAAAAGATTTGGGAAAACAAAAGTTACAATTAAAATTTGAATTGTGAACCCAATAAATCATTTAATGTTCAAGCAAGCATTTCTGAAAAGAATGCAAGAGTTTCAGCCAACAACCCGAAAAATCGTACCAGCCAACCATCAAATCCTAGTTCAATTGCAAGCTCTGTTAAATGGTCAGCATACATCTCAGCAGACTCCTTAGAAGCCAGCAACGTTTTACAAATTGTTGTTCCTTCATCTCCTTCTGTAATAAAAGTTCCTAAGACCTTAAACACAGAAAACCAAAGAGTAAATTTGAGTGCATGAAAGCATCTAAAAGATCGCCATTGTCTTCATATAAATCAAATTAAAACAAAAGCAATAATTCTTCAATTTCATGCCTAGCTCGTTTGCATGCTCTTTGGTTTCTAGTTGTAAAAAACTTGAGAATAAATGAACATTCAGACATTGAAAACATAAAAACTGGATAGCCAACAAGCAGTTTCACATACTTCCTTTCCCATCTATGAAAAAGTATTGTAGTACTAGTAAGATTAACAAAAATGTTTTGTTTTATGTGATTAACCTACTTCACATGGTTTGGGTTTAATTTGAGGTCCGGAACGATGAAATTCAGTTCGAAATCAAATTTACTGATAAAAATAAGGATAAGATTTACCATGAGATTCATCTATATACATATTTTAAGATTTTTAATATACAAAACTAATTTTTTTAAATGATTTTTATTTTATTTTTTTCATTAAAAACACATCAAATGAATAAATAAATAAATGTAATTTCGTCTTGAGATTTGAATTCACCTTCAAATTCAGCTTAAGATTCGCCTTGAAATTCACCTTTAAAATTCAGCTTAATGGTGGAACCAAGCTCTACACCCTCACTCTGGCAGAGGCGTACCTTGGGATCCAAGATTTTCTAAGCATATCCGAAGCCTAGTCCGAACCCTAGGCTAGTGCTTCCCAAGCATCAATGGTTCTCAGACTTTTCCCCATTGGGCAAGAGTATTTCTTTCCCTATTAGTTGCATTTTTTGCTTTACTTTTCCTAGAATATTCTGTTAGTTTTTTTGCTTTCGTAGATTAATTGTTATAGACAATCTAGTTCTAAGGTCTAACTGCAATCTTTAGTAATTAGATCACATGTCATTTATGTTGCTAAAGTAACCTTTAGTAAAAAGATCACTTTCATTTCAGTTGACGAATCAACCTTACAATCAAGGTTTAGTAAATTAAATCACATTTAATTTTTGTTGGTTCAAGGGGCAGTTCAAAGCACATTTTGATTGTCATATCATATATTACTTTATAATCCCGCACTGTAAGTAGTATCTAGATTTGCTTACATATCTCATTTACTCTCCTTAATGGCATTGGTCTTGTCTTGTTATAGTTCATGCTTTGAGTACTAATCAAATATCTTAGATTTTCTTCTTGTTGATATTGTAGATCTCTATATCTTGCTACATTTGCTTTACTTTACAAGTACACATCTATATTCATATATTTTGTACTTGTTGTATTAAATCCTAAGTTCTTTTGCTTTAAGCCTTAGATTATTTTTATATAGGGACTATCCCCATTGGCTTTGTTTAGGAATTGGCCTAAATGGAGGAGTCGAGTGTCAAAGTGTCGGTGACCCAACTCAAGGCTTGCCCCCAAGGCTGGGCCTATTGAGTTAAGATTTTTCTCACTCGGAGTTGCAGATTAGGCGGCAACAGGTTGCATGTATATGTTTTAGCTAGTAGTAAAAATCACCATTCTTGATTTGCATGTACATACAAGATCACCTCAAGAAGGGATCTTTCTTTCATAATTCCCATCTTTACAAATCTGCCCTATCTCTAGTTCTTTGCATGTTTGTAACAGCAGTAGCTAGATCCATTTTCATCCACTTTGCAGCCCTGTTTGTTTGCTCTATGACCCAATTAGCCCTTGTGAAATTTTGGCACTAGTCTTGCCCCCATTAGCCCAACAAAAATATTTTGTTTTCCTCTTTTACTTTCTGTTTTTAAATCTGAATCGTACATCAAGTAAAATCATAAGAAATCAGATTTACAATAGACTCTTACGCCCTTTTGATTATATTAAAATTTAGGCTCTTTTGTTCCATAAAGTCTTACTTTTTGTTAATTTTAATTAAACCAAACCTCTTACTTTACAAATCTGTCCTTACCCCTGTAATGTTCATCTTCAAACAGATTTGTAAATTAGAATTATTGAACTAAGTCAATTTTATCATCTTGTTCTATCAATTAGTGACTTAGTTTGCCAAGGGAAGGCCCCCCTAGTGTTATCATTTAGCAAGCCTGACGTTTTCACCTTAAGTGAGAGTTTAAGTGGTAACACAGGGAGAGAACACTTCTGTAGATTTTTGAAAAACAGGGGATGCTGTGGGATCCAGTAGTTTTTGTGCAAACACACTTCTGTAGATTTTCAAAAAATAGAGAATCCTATAGGATCCTATAGTTTCTGGGCAAGCACACTTCTCTAGATTTTTGGGAAACAAGGGATCCTATAGGATCTAGTAGTTTCCTATGTATACACGGTTCTGTAGTATAAGAAAAATGTGCACTGGTAACCACTGCATTTGTATACATCCAAAGGATTGTGTAAGGGTGAATGGCAGGGTTTACAATGAGGGCTGATGAGGGATGTGGGTGTAGGGAAATGAGAGATGATGAAATGGATGGAGTGGAGAATAGGCAGATGAAATGAAATGGATATATGGAATGAAACTTGCATGGACGATATTCTTGGTGCTTTTGGTGTGGTTGTTTAGAACTTTGGATATCTAGCTCTCGATGGATGTCCTTGATCCATTTTTTGGGGAGAGTATTACTTGGTCAAGCTTGTAGTAATTTCAATATTTCCTTGAATATTGTAATGTGCTTCTAAGTGCTTGAAGACTTAATTGAATACAGAGCTCAAGTGGAATGAGGGTACCTATTTGATTTCAGAACCGGTTGAATCTATATTGATTGTCCTGTTGTGGTATTGTGCTCGGAGTAAAATGTTTGAGCCTGTTGGAGGATGTATCCATGAAGAATACCCATGTTACTGAAGTCAAGATAATTTGTAAACCTTGAATACATGAAAAGTAACCTTGATCCTAATGCTATGCTGGCTAGTCTGTTTCTTTTGAGTTGGTAACTTTGGAATGATTGTTGGTTTGTCCAATATAGTGATTTTTTGCTTGGTTGAGATTCTTTATATAGTGAAATGTCTGTGCATGGTTGTTGAGTTGTAAACTGGTGTCCCAGAGACTGAATGTTGTCGGAGTTTATGTTTGCTCTTCAATCTTTTGTTTTCCCTTGCAGACCACTTCTGTGATACCATTTATTTGAATGCTGAACTGTCTTGTTTGTTGTAGGATAGATAGTATTAGGTCTAGGTATGGACTCTGTTGTCCGCCTACACTAGCAGACAACTGGTGTCAGGAACGACCATATCTATGTAAGGTGGAAAACCAGTGGGTTTTGTTAAATGACCTAACTATGCAAGCAATTGTCCATTTTATGATTTATAGTTCATTTTAAACAGTTTGCCACATCATGAATAATATACCAAGCAGATGCTGTGAACATGACTAAATCAACAAGATAATAATCCACAGTCAATGATAACATATCCATAGATCATACAACATCATCATAGTAATACTCATCATATACCATCTGAAACACTGCTGCAGTACATTTCTAAGTACTTAACTGAAACTGTATGGGATAAAGGGTCACATCGATCATCAAATCTGAACTTTCAAGGCTCAGCCTTGACACAAGGTCTAATACACTGCTCTGATCATGAGTGATCACAAAATATACAATCATCATAGCCATGCTCTGAATAATAGAAGCTCTGGAATGTGCAGATATCTACTGAACAAGAAAAGTAGCCCTGCTACTATGGTGTGATAACAGGAAGTTATTAGAAGGATGGGAAATGTCGAACTAAAGAAATCACCTTTGGGCCTTTTTCACTTGTCAAAATATTTTCTTTTGTTGAAAAAACTACAATCAAGAGGGTGGGTGCACCATGATCAGGGAGTCACCTACGCACTAGGCCTACTCCAGGCATTCCCAATGCAAATCCTACCTCAAAGTGTTGAAGAATGTAACTTCGGAAGATATTCTTATTGTATTTTTATTGAACTTCCTTCGGGAGATATTCATATTGTAATTGATCATGTAAAATCCCTAAAAGAAATCAAATAAAAGATACAAGCCGGCCCAGTGGGTAAACTGCCCCAAACAATCGACAGTCTGCCCCAAACAATGGGCAAAACTGCCCCATTCAAGTTGGCCTTGCTAGGGAAGAACAAGTCGGCCCAGTTAGGTAAAAAGGTCTCCTTAAGATCAATATAAATAAGAGTGGCTCCTAGCTTATTTGGTACATCACTCACTCAAGCTAGTTCGCATGAGTAGAGAAAGAAAATCAAGATAGCTTGGGAGAAAGAGTAGTTGCATTGAAGACATCTTATTCTTGGTTTTCTTTGTTCCCAGGTTATTGTACGAGATTGACATTGTACTTACTGATGAATCTATACTGAAGAAGTTTTGTTGGGTTTTTCCTGAGAGAGGATTTTACCAGGATAAATTGTTGTGTACTATTGTTTATGTTGTGCTTGTCTATCTTCAAGTGATCCTATTGCATATAGTTATTGTGATAATATATAAATTGTTTGAAATCCTAACATAGCCATCTTTATAGTATTAAAATTCTAACATGAAATCAGACCTAGCGTGAAAGAAGACTTTGTGCAGCTGAAACTGCCGGAATTGAAAACTAGGGTTTCCTATTCCGGAAGCTTTTCACCATAGATTGGTCTGAAAAGGAGGGCAAATCAATTCGCCCTAGGAGAGCGCATCTTCCTGTGGAGGAAGATTCCAGATCCGAGAATTTTCAATTTTTGACCTAATTTTGTAGAAACTAAAGCACCTGCAAAAATTAGGGTTTCCAATTTTGGGCAATTTTGCCCACAGATCCAGAAGAAGAATACCTTTGCTCAACTCACCTTAGGGAGGTGCATCTTTCTCTCCATTCAGAATTGCAAAATTCTAAAGTTGAAAAATTAGGGTCTCTCTAACAAATCCTAGGTCAACTAGAAAGCAGATTTCAGAAGGCATCAAAGCAAGCACTTGGTTGGAGCATCTCTATTGGTAAGTACCATTACCTTTATTTCCATTTGAGGTTCTCATTTTATCAAGATGACAAACAATATCAAGCTTGAGGATAAGCTTGAAGGAGTTGATAACTTCTGAGCCTGGAAGTATAGAATACTTCTCATTCTAGAAGAGAATGATTTGGACATCTATGTTAAGGAGGAAGTTGCAGAGCTAGAGGGAGATGAAGACAAGGCTAAACACAAGAAGAATATGGTTAGGGCCAAGAGGATCATTGCTGACTCCATCAAGGATCACCTGATCCCCCATATTTCATCATTGAAGACTCCCAAGGAGATGTTTGATGCATTGACTAGACTATATGAAAGAAAGAACATTAATAGGAAGATGACCTTGAGAACTCAACTCAAGGGTGTGAAGATGCAGAACTCAAAAAGCATCCAATCCTATTTCACAAGGGTCTCCCAAATCAAAGAACAATTAAAAGCTGTTGGAGAACGTGTTGAAGAAGCAGAATTGGTGATGACTACATTGAATGGTCTCCTAAGATCCTGGGAATCATTCATTCAAGGAATTTGTTCTAGAAGGAAGCTCACCAAATTCAATAGGCTATGGGGGAATTATACTCAAGAGGAAGCCATAATTGAAGGCAGAGAAGAGAAGATGGGTGAAGAAGATAATCAAGAGTTAGCAGCTCATACAAAGAAGGAAAAGAGCAAGAAAGAAGAACTCTCTCACAAGAAGCCTAGAAGACTCCAAAAGAATCATAGACCTCATAAGGACTACTCAAACTATAGATGTTACAATTGTGATGAAAAGGGACATCTGGAAAGGGATTGCACCATAAGAAAAGACCATAACAAGAAAGGAAAGAAGAAGAGGTATCATGCTCATGCTGCAGAAGATGATGAACCAGTTAAGAAGAGAGCAAGGGAAGATTCCTCAAGTGATGAAGAATATGTCTTGACTTCAGCACTCATAAGGTAAAACTTTTGATGATACATTAGTAATTGGAGAGTAAGAGGGAGGCTTGTACAAATTAAAAGGCCAACCAGATCAAGCATTGGTTCATACACTATGGAACCAAGTGAACCATGGCACAGAAGGCTTGCATATATATACACTAGAAGGCTTTACCAATCGTAAGCAAAATGGTGACTGGTCTACCCAAGATCCAGAAAAAACATGATGGCATATGTGAAGAATTTGTTTCCAAGCAAAAGGAGATCTTGAATCCAGTACATGATTCCAAGGATGAAGACTTCAGAAAGTTCCAAACTAGATGAAGAAAAAGATCAAGGTCTTCGGAATCAGATGATGGAGCAGAGTACACTTCCAGAGACTCCAGTGACTTCTGCAAGGAGGCATAAACTAAGAGGGAGCCTACAAAACACATGAAAGATAAGTAGTTATGGTTATTTGAATTCCTGAGTATTTTGAAGGATATTGCTCATAACAGTTACATGTAGATCTGTCATACAGTTTTCTTTTATGCATTTATATATGACTCAGATTGACTAGCAGTAGGCTCATGTACTGCATGTTATGGGTAAGTGGCCTATAGTGCTGCACAACATCCCATGAGCCCTTGATGGAGCTAGTCCAGGATGAAACCTCTTTGCTAACATGTTGAGAGCAGTGCACGTTCTTAATAGTATGTTCTGGTAGAGATGGAAGACATCTAGATAGTTATTGTGTGTATACGGGATACGGATGAGTGTTGTGTTGAAGCATTGGCTAAGATTTATCTGTTACATGATTGTGTACATTATGCATAATAAGTTGTCATTACATGGAATGTTACTAATCATACGACTAAATTTGACTTGTAGGAAAAATCGTGTGTTATGACCTACAAGAGAAGGATGATGATACTTGTGTTACCAACTTATTTGTACCATAGTTGGATTATCTGAAGAGCCGCCATTTGGAAAACATGATGAATGTTTGTACTCCAGTGTATCAGATGATCCAGCATTTGTGACTAGCTAGTTTTGGCTAGCCAGTTTTATTTTTCAGTTGACATGACCATGGCCCCATGGGGTTTGTAATAAAGTATGCTAGTAGGATCTGAGTGTCTCGGTTCCCCATGACTTGATTAAGCAACTAAGGTATTCCAGGGAGTTTTTTCCCTTGTCAATTATACTTTGTCTATAGCCGAGCTATAATCGATGAGGTTTTCTCCCGCTTCCTCCAAAGCTGGAATGCCCGATTTTGAAAATTTTAGCCATGGGGGGTTATTAGAGTCCAACTGATGTATATAAGCCTACTAGACACTATTAGAATAAGTGTCGGTCATGTCCTAGTTCCATAGAACCCTCAGAAAAAAATTTCGAAAAAAATTTACTGGGTCCGTCGAAATTTGGGTTTTTAATTATTTTTTAAATTTAATAAATTTCTCTATAGTTTAAATAGAGAAATATCAATTTGTAATATGTCAGTCATCCGGGATCCGAATTTGATGATTGAAGGCTCTAGACTTAAGCCAAGAATCATTCATGATCCCCGGACCAGTTTATCCTAAGTTTCGGATGTCAATTAGGCCTCATAATTATTAATTTCTCAAAAAATCCAGTTACAGAGAAACTATTAATTAAAAAAATAAAAATGATTATTTTGGAGATAATCCAAATCTCTCCAAAATAATCCAAAAAGATTAAAATAAAAGGCTAATTGACATGGCACTCAGTATTTATGAAGATTCCAATCATCTCAGTCAACATTCAATCAAGTGTACAGTCAACACAAGCAAATCTCTCCAAGCTAATTCGCCCTCCATGCATGCAAACTCGATTTGGGTGATGTGGAGTGGTTATTAAATGGAATTTGGTTGGTTTGGAGTTGCATTGAATGGGAGTGGGGGCGCCTTGCCTAGGTGGAGGCCACCTCCCCACCCACATAGACCATGAACTCGAGTTGTTTGGTGAGATTAGCTCCAAAGCTTGGTGTTGATTGAGATTAGATAGAATTCGAACTAGTGTTTAGTGCTTTTGGCTCTCTTCTCAAAGCCAATTCGACTTAGGTATTTGGTAGCTAGCCTTTGCTATATAAAGAAGCCATTTGGGCTCTATTCTTCATGGAGATTTTGAGCATGAACACTCTGCCAAAATATTGTTGTAATATCTGTTTAATAATGAATAAAGTTTAAACTTTGGAGGTCCATGCTAGAGCAATTGGGATGTTCTTCACACTATTGGTGATATCTCTTTCATCTTGTTCATTGTTTATGCAATTTCATTATTAGATGTATGTTTTAACTTTGATTAGAAATACATCTTTCGGTTTTTGTATGTTTCATAACAAGGTTTTTGCAGAGGTTTCCCAAGGTGGAGAAAGGCTTAGTGATTAAGTCACTCTTTACTTAACGGTGGTTCTTGGCATCTAATCAATCTATCTTGCAGGTCTTCAAGGTCTTCTCTTCATTTCAAAAGGAGAAACTTTCAAGTAGGAGTATTTGGCCTCTTCCTCCATCGACAAACATTTTCAAAACAAACTTCATTGGTTACTTGTCCCTTAGGCTTACTTCTTCTAGCTTCCACCTTTGCTCTTTGAAACCTCTTTGCCTTGATATTCATCCCTCTTCTTGCTCTCGTTTTTCCATCCTAAAGCCCTCCATTCCTTTCGTTTTTCCCTCATTGGCTCCTCTCGTCCATCCTCCAAAAGGTGCCCTAAAACCACAAAAACGATTTGCTTAACTTAGTATTGGTTAGATTCATTCTTAGTTTGCTAAGTTAGCGTTAGTTAGATCTCAATTTTTGCATCTTATTTACAAACACATGCATTGAAAAGTTAAGTATTAGAGCATTTTAGATCTCGTTTTTTCATTAAACATAGCTTGCATTTGTTTAAAGTTTTATTTCCTTTTGAAAGATAGAATTTTTTCATAAAAATATTTCAAACAAATTTTGTTTTAGATCTCATTCCTAGCATTTTTTAGGCATCTTTTGTTCGCTGGTCCGTTTTTCCATATTAAATAATTTCATGTTAAAATCTCATTGCATTTTACATTTTAAAACTTAGTCTTCAAATTTAGACTTAACTAGTTTCAAACTGGTTTTATTTTTCTAATGTTAATGGGTGCATTGTTGAGCATTTTCTAAGCTTGTGTAGGTTTCTTCAAGGAGAGAACCACTTGTGAGGACAAGATCTAAAGAGGGTCAAAGTTACATTCAAAGAGAAGACTTAAACCAAAATCAAAGAAACAACTACATTCTCCTTTGTAAAAGCCATTTAAGGGCTATAAGTCTTGTTTCCATAATTTGTTTATTTACTTGAAAAGACCTTTCAAGGGCTTGAATCCCAAAGGCATTTGTAATATCATAATAAAAATTCAAGTGGAGGAGTCCTCCACTCTTTTGGTTTTCTTCCCCATTTGGGGAATAGTGTTGTCTCTTGTTAACTTAGATCTTTGTTTTCCATGCTTTAGAGTAGTCAAATATTTCAATTTTGTGCTCCCTTCCAAGTTTTGACTTGAGGTAGTATCCTTGGGATGAAATCCCAAGGGCAGAACCACATAACTTTGTAGTTACTCCTCTTTCCCCGTTAGCCTCCTTGGTTGAAATTTCAGCTAGCTGGAAAGTTCTCAAGGACTAGTAGTTCTAGTGATCAACCTTGTTCGGAGGAAGATCCCACCTTAGAGTAAAATTGTTTGCTAGAACACTAAGTCAATTTTTTAAATTTCATTTTGCAAGTAACATGCTAATCATCTTTTATATCTTTTGAGCTATCACATGGTTTACTTTCACAACTGCTCTTACTTTCAATAAAAGAAAAAAAGCCTCTTGAACTTGGCCAAATCCAAGTCAAGAGCACTCTCTGTCGGAGAGCATTTTTAGACTTGCATTTTCCCTTTGCATTAGGCATATTAGATTAGAAAAGTCTCTTGAACTTTGGTCTTAAGACTAAGTCAAGAGCGCCCTCTATTGGAGAGTTGAACGGTGTTGTTAATTAATAAAATATTTCAACCCACATTCCCTCTTTAATTAATTTATTTTTGGTCGATTGTCCAACACCCGTATGCTCTGCCAACCTGAAAAGGTTGGGATAGTACTCAGAAAGGTGAAGGATCTGCTAAGTTTACAAGTGATAACCTAATTAAAACTTTACCCAATCCAAATCGGCGTTAAATACTAAGGTTGCTTCCTGAAACAGGTGGTGTCAGGAATCCACTGTCAGACTCGAGGGCGGTTCAAACATTGGACACCTATCCTCTGAATCTAGGTGCTCCCGACCTATCATCTAAGAGGTTGCCAGTATTTTTCCCATTTGGTCTACTCTTTTGATATCCTTGTTCCTTAGCCTAATAATCAAAGATCACTAAAATATTCAATAAACCAAGATTAATCGCAGGACAATCTCACGAACATTACCACTTTGAACTCTTGTATCAAGCAACCCAAGCACCTAAGACATTTTTTGACTCCATAAGGCATTGGTCCTTGTCATCGTTTATTTGTTTATTATCTATTTGGAACATTTATATTTCTATGGTTTCCTTGCTTTAATTTTATCAAAGTGGTCATATTTCGAATCTCTTGCCTCATATCGCAACGTGGATTACTTATCTTGTGTTGATTTCAATTATTTGAATTGTGATCTTTCATCATTAAGAAAACTCCTAAACAACACTCATCCGCATCACCCCACACTTAAAACGCATAAAACATAAGAGCCTTAGTGAAACTCTTTGTAGGGACTACCCCCCTTGGCTTCGTTAGGAGTTAGCCTAAACGGAGGAGCTGGGATTCAGGTGACGGTACTGCTATCACATATATAGTAGTCGGGCTACCATACATTATTTTTCTGATGCCAGTACACTATTCAGCCAGTTCCCTTACATTTGAGATGCTGAGATGAGCATCTATATTGGATCACTATCAGATTTTGGACAGCAGTTGTATTCCCCATGCCATGACTGAGTCTCAAGACACTCAGAGAGATGACCGATGTAGCCATTATACCATGGTACAGAGCAGTCAGTAGTGCCCAGAGTTGCAGTAGCAGTTTCAAAGGACAGATGATGGTACAAGTTGATGAGCATTCAGGTTTATAACTCAGCAGGTATATCATTGTGTTATGGTTATATTGTTTTTATACTTATTCTCATAGCATGTCTTAGCACCTAGTGTCATGATCTGGCGATCATATAGATATGTGGACCTGGTTGATCTTATTATATTGTCCTTACTCAGACTTAGAAGTTCACTATTCATACTCATTGGTTTTACCCTCCTTAGGGAGAATAGAGGTGATCATTCCACCATACCTTGGCTTGCTAGTGTTGGCTCCATTATTCATTGTCTTAATCCATCCATTGCCTACCTTTTAGTTTATCACCTTGGTGAGGATTGGCCTCCATTTGACCCTCTTCCCAAGGCATTTAGCCTCTCTAAGCAAGGGCGCACTTCCTAGTTTGGTGGGTTGACCTAGATCTAGTATGTGGGAATAGGGAAGGGAAACTCAAAAGGTGCAACCACGATCACCTTGACCTCCAATATATGGTTGTCACGCCAATCGAGGCAACCTTCACTTTATGTTATCTAGCCCAGACAACAAAGGGGGAGAGCCGATCTACTTCCGACAGGAGAGATCAAAACCAAGACACCAAATCAAGTTATTTCTAAGTGAAGTAAGGTGTATGGTTTATCCTAGACCTTAGGATGAAGTCACAAGACAAGGGAGGGGTTCAATGAGTATAGCTTTAGTTCATTATTGATGTGAAAGTGACTTATGATTTGTGAAATAGGATCCAGGATTAAAGTACTAGTTCAATGTGAGAAAATCCACTGCCTTGGGAACTGTGTCCAATGCAGGGTAGTTTAGGGGTTGAATTGGGGCTAACTAGTACAAGTAACAAGCTTGATCATGAAGTATGATGGCATCAAAGGGTTTAGTTCACCAATCAAGGATCAAACCACAAGTTAATCCAACAATCTAGGAAAGTCGAATTGACTTGGAGAGAGACCAGTGCCTTGGGAATTGGGATAATGGAGTCAAAGTAAAGTTGACTTGTGGTTAAGGACTCCTATTGCATGAGACAAGTGGGCAATTAAAGTCTTGATGGATGAATAGGTCTAGATCTAGGTTTGACCTAAGTGGACCACAATCCCTTAAAACAAGGAATGCTATCCCCAAGGCAAGATTTGACAAGGTGACCTACTAGACCTAGGTTTTGAATTATTCCTGTTCAAAATCCACTGAAATCTCAAGTACCCACGTCCAAGAAGTGGGATAACTTACTTCTCCAAGGTGGTGCGACTTTACTCAAGGAGGCTAAAATGTGGGATAAATGGGTCGAGGCAAGTCCAATGGCATCCAAACTTTAGATCCAAGTAGGTTGATCAAGTAGGAGTGTGGATCTACAATTTCAAGGCAATCCAATGGCTAGATCTTACTAGATCTGAGTTTGAAGATACCAAGTGGTCCAAAATGGGGATTAAATCCCTTGAAATGTGGAATAGGGCCCACAAGGTAGAAATCAGAAAAGTGACAATCTGGGGGTAGGTTATTGGATGTATAGATCATGAATCAAGCGGGATCTCAACTACCCACATACTAGATCTAGGTCAACCCACCAAACTAGGAAGTGCGCCCTTGCTTGGAGAGGCTAAATGCCTTGGGAAGAGGGTCAAATGGAGGCCAATCCTCACCAAACTATAGATCCGGGATGTCGTGGATACTATAGAGGTGGGTTTTCAATATCTTACCCAAGAAGCCACAAGATTTTAGTAGATCTGAAAAAATGTAAAAATGAGGGTTTGAAGAAATAAGGGTTTTATCAATTTATGAGCTATGTCAATGGATTGGATCAAGATAAGAGAAACAAACTTGTGGATCTTACCTGGGTAACCTTGTAGGTTCCTTGATGACGATGATCTATGCAAACCCGATCAATTTGAGAAGCTTTGAGGTAGTTTTCTATGCAATCGATTTAGTCCAAGAAGCCAATGCGCCCTCTCTCCTGCACAACAAACGTCAACAATATCAGATTTGATGTAATCAAGAGATAAGACTAATGCCACAAGAGAAGTAACAGAAAGATAGCATAGATCACAATGATACTAATGATAACCCCCTGATACAAGCAAATGCCAAGAAAGTCGATTTGAAGAAGCCTTGCAAAATCGCCCTTGTTGAAGTCGCCCTCCTGTAGACAAGACAATGATTTCCAAAATAGATAGATCTTACCACAAATTCCAAATGCTAGGTTGCAATAGACTTTCCAATCACCATCTAAAAACACCAGATGAAAAGGAGACCACAAGAAAGTTTTTCTATACCAATAATCCAAAAGCCAAAGACCCCTTACAAATGAGAAGCTCTCTCCTTTAAATAGGAAGCAGAGGCATCAAAATCCTAACCACTTTTTGAATGAGTGGCTAAGATTAAAAGATACAAATGTCTAATCAATGGTTGCGATGAGTTCAACAATAAAATACATGGATCACTAATAAAATATAATATAATTGGACAAAATCGCCCTAGAAGAGGGGAATCCCACCAAATCATAATGACAAAATATAATAGGAAGCTTATGGTGGGTCCAAGGGGTAATTTTAGCCACCCTTGGTCAATCCCCATAGCACAATAATAATAATATAGTCATCAATATACCAAATCGTGCCTCTATGGTCAAATCGTAGGCCTCAAAAGACCTCAGAAATCATCAGAAAGTGCCATAAGTGATGGATGCGGGCCCTGATGAAGCTGAAACTGCTGGAGGAGGTGTGGAAGACATCAATCCATCATCACTGATCATCCCATGCCAAAACATTGCCTCACTAGCCCAAATCGATTTCCTCAATAGCCATTTCTACCAATCCTGAAATGCCTCGGGAAGCGTGAAACTGCCCCAAACTGCCTCCTGGAGTGCCTACACTGTCAAGGTGAGGGCACCAATGTGTCCGAGAGGGGTGTAATATGGTAAAAACAAGTGGCTGTACCACCCCCTCCAAGCACAGTGCCCTAGGTCAACTGGATAAAAATCACATCTGCTCTGACAGGGCCTCCGACAGACCAAAACTGCACTGGGATAGCCTACTGAGGCTCAATCATCACTGTAAGTGCTCGGAACTGAAACCAAACTGTCTCATTGGACTCAGAAGGTCCAAATCCATCCAAGATGTGTACTCATACACCATATGAGTCTCTGCATGATCAATATATATATCAAATATACCGGAACAGGGCAAATAATAATAATCTGTAAATGATCAAATACTGCTGTAAACCAAGAATCATCATCATAACCCTGTAGCTGCTGCATAGAATTATCATATATATGTACATAGACCATATATCGTCTATCCATATCATCACAAGGTCCAACCATCTCATGTCCTATGGTTGACCTTGGTCAAACTAGGTCTAACCAAGTCAACATGACCAAATATAACTCAAACCATCATCGGAAGCTGCTGCAAAGTGTCAAATGTTAATGCATGCTCTACAACTTATTCAAATAACAATTATAACACAAAGTTATCATTACTGGCGATCTAAATCCAAATATATAATGTCATTAATTATTATATTACTCAGACTAGACTTTCAAGATCATACTCACTTCATAGCTGTGATCAATTTGCTAGTGAAGGGTGAAGGCTAAAATAACTGGCTAGGCTAAGGGATGACTTGACTGACTTAACTTTGTGACACTTTGGCAAAGGGAAAGGGAATACACACCATAGTATATACTAAATGAGCAACAACACAGGGAATGGTGGTGTCTCACAAATGGATAAGTTGTTTAGAGAGTGCTTATTCAACTTAGGCATCATGTCTACATCAAGTTGATCCAGGTTCATTAGGATCATTCAATTTCATTTCATGGCCTTTTTGGCCTACATAACCCTTCGGATCTCAAGTGTGCTGATAAGAACAACTAGTTGCAGCTTGCATCCAGGGCATGTTTTTCATACATATATAAGGTCAGCAATTGTTTAGATATAGCTTTTAAGAATCATTGTTTTTTTTATCTTTCTTATACTCTTCGAGGAGTATTTTTCAGCAGTTCATCGCTCTTGCCCTTTTTAGTTTCCATGGGTGAATTTATCAGTTTCCATACATAGTACATGAGCTTTCAGTTTTAGCCAACAACATCTCAAGTGACTAGGGGGAGTTCGAGCCAATGCCAAACATCGAGACAACCGACCAGAATGATTTAGGCCTACAATCCAACTCACCAAAGGTAAGTTTTGTCACCAGCTCAGAGCCGAGACATAGTAAATAAGGAAGCTCATCCAATACAGAGGCTACAGTAAGTTTTGTCACCAGCTCAGAGCCGAGACATAGTAAATAAGGAAGCTCATCCAATACAGAGGCTACAGTGGGGAAAAGATCCTCCATGTCACTAGTCAAGTAGCAAGTCAGGGTGATAAACTAAAAGGTAGGCAATGGATGGATGAAAACAATGAATAATGGAGCCAACACTAGCAAGCCAAGGTATGGTGGAATGATCACCTCTATTCTCCCTAAGGAGGGTAAAACCAATGAGTATGAATAGTGAACTTCTAAGTCTAAGTAGGGACAATATAATATATATAATAAGATCAACCAGGTCCACATATCTATATGATCCTTAGATCATGACACTAAGTGCTAAGACATGCTATAAGAATAAGTATAAAAGCAATATAACCATAACACAATGATATACCTGCTGAATCATGTTAAGTTTAAACCAAATAGACTATCAAGATCACTGAAAGAAACATAATCACAAGATAGACACAGAATGTACCCTGGGAAACCCTCATGGGGTAGAAAACCCAGCAAAGCTTTCCTCAATAAGATGATCAACCAAAATACAAGATGTGCTCCCTCCTACTTTGTCTCCTTAGCAAATCTCCCAGACAAGTGCGCTTTCTTTCACAAGTGAGTGAGTGTGTCAAATGAGGAACATACCTCCTCTATTTATACACTACACTGACATGTATTTTACACAAGTACATGTAGGCTCGTATTTAACCATTAGCTTAAATACCCTATTATAACTGACTGGGCCGACCCCCACATGGTGGGTCTAATAACCCTAGTTACCACAACCAATCCGGAGGAATAAACATCTCCGGATTCATAGTATAATCACATCGGAGGTATGGAACATCTCCGGAATAAATAATATACAAATATAATATTCTTAGAAGTTACAATATTCAACACTCCCCCTTAACGAGAAGGATATTATAACAGCATCCGCAGGAGCAACGAGTCATACATCATACATGATACATCTATATATCATTGGAAGCTTTCTTCAGTTCATCATCATCAGTAACTCAACTAGTTACTGGAACATCGACATCACTCGATCATCAGCATCGTCATCACACGATCAACATTGTCATCACACGATCATCAGCATCGTCATCACACGATCATCAGCATCGCCATCACATGATCAACATCGTCATCACACGATCATCAGCATCGACATCACACGATCGGCATCATCATCACATGATCATCAGCATCGATCATTAGCATCGTCATCACACGATCAACATCGTCATCACACGATCATCAGCATCGTCATCACACGATCATATTACAGGATGATCAATCCTGCTCTCTTTAGGACATAGGTCCATGGATGATACAATCCAGATCAAGTTCTAGGATGATCAATCCTTATCTCTTTAAGACAAGTCTCATGTCTAGGGACGATCTAATCCCAACCACAGTGCCAGTCCTTTTTCATACTGGATGTGACCTAGATCAGATCTAGGATTTACCGCCACAGAGCCAGTCCTCTTTCATACTGGATGTGTCACGTCTACAGAGCCAGCCCTGTTTCATGCTGGATGTATCACATCTACAGAGCCAGCCCTGTTTCATGCTGGATGTATCACATCTACAGAACCAGCCCTGTTTCATGTTGGATGTAACCTAGAGCAATTCTAGGATTTGTCACGTACATTTTGAACCGAGGTCCAGGGACAATCCAATCCTATCATGTGCCTTTTGAACCGAAGTCCAGGGACGATCCAGTCCTATCGTGTACCTTTTGAACCGAGGTCCAGGGACGATCCAGTCCTATCATGTGCCTTTTGAACCGAGGTCCAGGGACGATCCAGTCCTATCATGTACCTTTTGAACCGAGGTCCAGGGACGATCCAATCCTATCGTGTACCTTTTGAACCGAAGTCCAGGGACGATCCAGTCCTATCGTGTACCTTTTGAACCGAGGTCTAGGGACGATCCAGTCCTATCGTGTACCTTTTGAACCGAGGTCCAGGGACGATCCAGTCCTATCGTGTACCTTTTGAACCGAAGTCCAGGGATGATCCAGTCCTATCGTGTACCTTTTGAACCGAGGTCCAGGGACAATCCAATCCTATCGTTTAGTTATCGGAGACCTCATGTCTACGGCTCAATTCAAAGGACCATAGTCCGAGGACGATCCAATCCTCTTACCTGTTCATTCAGGATTTAGTTCTCGGAGACATACGTCTACGACTCTTCTTTAGGACTGAGGTCCAGGGATGATCCAATCCCCTCACATGTTCACCAAGAACTTCATTCTCGAAGACATACGTCTACAGCTCAACTTTAGGACTGAAGTCCAGGGATGATCCAATCCCCTCACATGTTCACCAAGAACTTCATTCTCGAAGACATACGTCTACGGCTCAACTTTAGGACTGAAGTCCAGGGATGATCCAATCCCCTCACAACATGTATAACAAAACATGTATTCTCATCATCAAAACATGTATCATCATCATCAAACATGTATATCAAGACATGTATCATCATCATCATCAAACATGTATCATCATCATCATCAAACATGTATATCAAAACATGTATCATCATCATCATCAAGCATGTATATCAAAACATCTATCATCATCATCAAACATGTATCATCATCATCATCAAGCATGTATATCAAAACATGTATCATCATCATCATCAAACATGTATATCAAAACATGTATCATCATCATCATCAAACATGTATCATCATCATCGAAAAAAAAATATAAGAGTCCTAAGTCTAAATAATTCTAAGTAACTAAGTGCAGTAAAAAGGTATCCTCATCATTGATGAGACAGACTAGTTATTAGATACTATGCTACTCCCCCTTTCGAGGAGGGTCCTGTTATCACATATATAGTAGCCAGGCTACCATACATTATTTTTCTCATTCCAGTACACTATTCAGCCAGTTCCCTTGCATTTGAGATGCTGAGATGAGCATCTATATTGGATCACTATCAGATTGTGGACAGCAGTTGTATTCCCCATGCCATGACTGAGTTTCAGGACACTCAGAGAGATGACCGATGTAGCCATTATACCATTGGTACAGAGCAGCCAGTAGTGCCCAGAGTTACAGCAGCAGTTCCAGAGGACAGATGATGGTACAGGTTGATGTGCATTCAGGTATATGACTCAGCAGGTATATTACGGTGTTATGGTTAGATTGCTTTTATACTTATTCTTATAGCATGTCTTAGCACTTAGTGTCATGATCTGGCGATCATATAGATATATGGACCTGGTTGATCTATTATATATATTATATTGTCCCTACTCAGACTTAGAAGTTCACTATTCATACTCATTGGTATGTACCCTCCTTAGGGAGAATAGAGGTGATCATTACACCATACTTTGGCTTGCTAGTGTTGGCTCCATCATTTCATTGTCTTCATCCATCCATGGCCTACCTTTTAGATTATCACCCTGACTTACTACTTGACTAGTGGCATGGAGGACTTTTCCCCACTGTAGCCTCTGTATTGGATGAGCTTCCCTGTTTATTTTGTCTCGGCTCTGAGTTGGTGACAAAACTTACCTATGGTGAGTTGTAGTTCCTTGGAATTCCCCCTAGTCACTAAAGTTGTGTTGGCTAAACCTGAAACTTTTAGTGCTGCCATGAATACAAAATCTGGAAAATAAAATGCTATATCTTGTATGAAAAGCCCATTCATGCAATGTGTTTCTAAACACACATGAATGAAAGGCATGCCAAATGAAAATGGCCATGAAAATAAAATGTTATATCTTTTGGAAAAATAAATACCTAGGTAAACAAGCTGTCCATGACACACCTAGAAGTGCTCAGGTAAACAAGTGCCTTAAAAACACACCTGCAGCAGAAAGCCTAAAGAAAAAATGTAAATCTATGCAATGTGTTTGTAAACACACATAGATCAAGGCTATGGAAAATTCAGGCCCAAAAAGCAATGGAACTTAAATGCTATATCTAAACAATTGCTGGCCTTATTTGTATTATGGATTGTGCGCATCTGTGAAGGTGAATAAACCCTCTTTTAACAACTCATCCATTTGTGAGACACCTCCATTCCCTGTGTTATTGCTCATTCAGTATATACTATGGTGTATTCCCTTTCCCTTGCCAAAGTGTCACTAAGTCAAGACAGTTGAGTCATCCCTTGGCCTAGCCAGTTAATTTAACCTTCACCCTTCACTAGCAAATTGATCACAACTATGAAGTGAATATGGTCCTGAAAGTCTAGTCTGAGTAATAATAATAATTAACGACACTATACATTTGGATTTAGATCGCCAGTTATGATTACTCTGTGTTATAATTGCTATTTGAATAAGTTGTAGAGCATATATTAACCTTGACACTTTGCAGCAGCCTTGGATGAGGGTCTGAGTTATATTTGGTCTTGGTTAGACCTAGTTTGACCATGGAGGACCATGGGACATGAGATGTTAGACCTTATGATGATATGGATAGATGATACATGGTCTATGTACACATACATGATGATTCTATGCAGCAGCTACAGGGTTATGATGATGATTCTTGGGTTACAGCAGTGTTTGATCATTTACAGAGCATTATTATTGGCCTTGTTCCGGTATATTGGATATTTATTTTGATCATGCAGAGACTCATATGGTGTATGAGTACACATCTTGGATAGATTTGGACCTTCTGAGTCCAATGGGACAGCTTGTTTTCAGTTCCGGGCACTTACAGTGATGATTGAGCCTCAGTAGGCTGTCCCAGTGCAGTTTTGGTCTGTTGGAGGCCCTGTCGGAGCAGATGTGATTTTTATCCGGATGACCTAGGGCGCTGATGATGGAGGGGGTGGTCCAGCCACTTGTTTTTACCATATTACCCCCCCTCCGGACACACTGGTGCCCTCACCTTGACAGCGTCAGCACTCCAGGAGGCTGTTTGGGGCAGTTTCACGCTTCCCGAGGCATTTCAGGAATGGTAGAAATGGCTATTGAGGAAATCGATTTGGGCTACTGAGGCAAAGTTATGGCATGGGATGATCAGTGATGATAGATCGGGGTCTTCCACACCTTCTCCAGCAGTTTCAGCTTCATCGGGGCCCGCATCCATCACTCATGGCACTTTCTGTGGATTTCTGAGGTCTTTTGAGGACCACGACTTGACTATAGAGGCACGATTTGGTACATTCATGATTATTTATTGGTTATTGTGCTATGGGGATTGACCAAGGAGGGATAAAATTACCCCTTGGACCCACCATAAGCCTCTTATGATATTTTATCATCATGATTTGGTGGGATTCCCCTCTTATAGGGCGATTTTGTCCACTTACATTATATTTTATTAGTGATCCATGTATTTTATTGTTGAGCTCATCTCAACCATTGATTAGACATTTGTATCTTTTAATCTTAGCCACTCATTCAAAAAGTGGTTAGGGTTTTGGTGCCTCTCCTTCCTATTTAAAGGAGAGAGCCTCTCATTGTAAAGGGGACTTTTGGCTCTGGATTATTGGAATATAAAATTATTATTGCATCTATCTCCAGTGTTGTGGTGAATGTTTTTGGTGTTCGTTCGTTGGTTCTTCCTTTGCACTGAGTTATTGGAGATATTGTTTGCCATATATTTTGTACCACGATTTTGCATCTACAGGTGGAGGCCGATTTGCTTGGAGGAGGAGGTATTGGTAGGGGAAGACTCTCCCTACTTCTTCTTTGGAGCTCTTCGTTGGTAACAGGGAGTATTACTGTCCCAGGACCTTCTATTTCATGTTACTATTGCATTTCTCTTGTATTTCTTCCATACTTGATCTTACTGATTGAATCTTCATTCCTTGGTTTGACAGGTAGAGGAAGGCGCACTTGTGGGCTAGGGCATCAATTCGGCAAGCAAAATCAACAATCTCTCATTTGATCTCTGCGGGAATCTTCCTCAACATCAAGGCATCTCATCCACATCACTCAGGTATGATCTCAAGGTAAGTTCTATCTCCATGATCTATCCAATTGTCTAAAATATTTTAAAACCCTAAATTAAATCAAAACCCCAGTTTTACATTTTCTCAGATCTACTTAGATCTAGTGGGTTGTTGGGCATAATACTGAAAACCCACCTCTATAGCATCCACGGCATCCCGGATCTATAGTTTGGTGAGGATTGGCTTCCATTTGACCCCCTTCCCATGCCAACTTAGCTTCTCCCAAGCAAGGCGCACTTCACTAGTTGAGCAAGTTGACCTAGATCTAGGTGGTGGGTGTTTGAGATTCCATTTGATTTGTCATCTACACATCCAATAACATACACCCAGATTGTTACTTTCCTGAAATTCATCTTGTGGGCCCTATTCCACATTTTAAGGGATTCAATCCCCATTTTGGACCACTTGGAACACTTAAACTCAAATCTACTAAGATCTAGCCGTTGGATTACCACAAAATTGTAGATCCATACTCCTACTTGACCAACCTACCCGGATCTAAAGTTTGGATGCCATCCGACTTGTCTTGACCTACCTAACCCCCATTTTTAGCCTCCTTGGGCAAAGTCGCACCACCTTGGAGAAGTGAGTTGACTCACTTCTAGGACGTGGGTACTTGAGATTTTTGGAGATTTAGAACCGGAATAATTCAAAACCTAGGTCTAGACTATCACTTTGTCAAATCTTGCCTTGGGGATAGCATTCCTTGTTTTAAGGGATTGTGGTCCACTTGGGTCAAACCTAGATCTAGACACATTCATCCATCAAGACCTCTATTGCCCACCTGTCTCAAGTGCTAGGAGTCCTAAACCACAAGTCAAACCTACTTTGACTCCACTTCCCAATTCCCAAGGCACTGGTTTCTCTCCAAGTTAATTCAACTTTCCTAGATTGTTGGATTGACTTGTGGTTTGATCTATGCATGGTGAACTAAACCTTACAAGCTATCATGTACCATGGTCAAGCTTGTCGTCTGTACTAGTTAACCCCAATACAACCCTTAACTACCCTGCATTGGACACAGTTCCCAAGGCAGTGGATCTTCTGACATTGAACTAGTACACTAGCCCTAGACCTCACTTCAAACATTATAAGTCACTCTTACATCAACCATGAACCAAAGCTATACCTTTTGAACCCCTCACTTGGCTTGTGACTTCATCTTTAGGTCTAGGATAAACCATACACCTAACTTCACTTAGAAATACCCTGATTTGGTGTCTTGGTTTTGATCTCTCCTGTCGGGAGTAGATCGGGTCTCCCCCTTTGTTGTCTGGGCTAGATAACATAAAGCGAAGGTTGCCTCGACTGGCGTGACAACCATATATATTGGAGGTCGAGGTGATCGTGGTTGCACCTTTTGAGTTGCCCTTCCCTATTGCCATCCATGACTGGATCCATCCATAGGGGCAACTACAGTTTAGGTGATAACAGGTCCCTTTTGAACTACACCAAGCTTGTCTCGGAAGTGTTCAAACTTTACTCAAGACAGAGGTTTGGTCAAGATATCAGCAATTTGATCCTCAGTGCTTATATACTCGAGCTTGATAGCTCCTCTCTGCACCATATCTCATATATAAAAGTATCGGATCTCTATGTGTTTTGACTTATCGTGAAACACAGGATTTTCAGTCATCTTGATGCAGCTTTGATTATCACACATAATACAGTGGGATCCATTTCTAAGTCAAACACTCCAGATAAAAGTTTCTGAAGCCATACTGCTTCACAGCTGGCAGAGTAGGAAACTATATATTCTGCTTCAGCAGTACTGAGAGCCACACTAGATTGTTTCTTGCTGAACCAGGAAATCATGGCAGACCCAAGACCATAACATCCTCCTGAAGTACTTTTTCTGTCTGAGACACTACCTGCCTAGTCAGAATCTGAGTAACCATGTAACCTGAGTTCATGACCTCCGAGATAATATAGGACAAAATCTAATGTACCTTTTAGGTACCTCATTACATGCTTTGCAGCTATTAAGTGGACCTTTCTAGGTTCTACTAGATACTGACTTAGGGTATTTACAGCAAAGCATATATCAGGCCTAGTATTAGTTAAGTACATCAATGATCCAATGATTTGTCTGTATAAGGTTATGTCCACTAATTCTGATGAATCATTAACTAACAACTTCAAGTTGGAGTCCATGGGAGTGGCCATGGCTTTACACTCCAACATATCAAATCTTTTGAGAATCTCCACAGTATACTTACCTTGATTTAGAAAGATTCATTTTGGTTCTTACCATACTTCTAAGCCTAAGAAGTAGTGCATTAATCCGAGATCTTTCATCTCGAATTCTGAAGAAAGCTTATTCTTGCTTTCAATAATTTGTTTCTCATTTCCAGTTAGAAATAGATCATCTACATATAACAACAATATAACTGGTTCATCATCCATCACCTTGAGATAAAGATTGGGGTCAGCTTTACTTTTGGTAAAGCCCATGCTGGTTAAGAAATTGTCAATCCTTCCGTACCAAGCCCTGGGAGCTTGTTTCAACCCATATAATGCCTTTTTCAGTTTGCATACATGAGTCCTTCCGTCATTAACCTCAAACCCTTGTGGTTGCTCTATGTATACTTCTTCCTCAATTACACCATTTAGAAAAGCTGTCTTAACATCCATTTGGTGTAATTTCCACTTCATCATGGATGCAAGTGCCATGATAGTTCTAATTGAAGTATACCTAGCAACTGGTGCAAATGTTTCTTCATAGTCAATTCCCTCCTTCTGAGAGAATCCTCTGGCTACAAATCTTGCCTTGTATTTTTCAATGCTACCATCTGCAGCATGTTTTATCTTGAAGATCCATTTGGAAGAAACCACACTTTTATCTTTTGGTTTGGGGACTATATCCCAAACATCATTTTTCATTATTGACTGATATTCTTCTGTCATTGCTTCTACCCATTCTTTCTTCTGAGCTGCCTCTTCATAGCTGGTAGGTAGTTGATCCACAAGATCACACATTAAATCCATGTAGTTGGACACTAGCTTTGGTTTCTTTCTTTCTCTAGTGGAGCCTTCAGGAGCTCCATATCTTTCAACCCCTTGAATAATATCTCTAGCCCATGCTGGCCTTCTTTTCTTAGATAAGTCTGAAATAGGAGGCTCTTGTGGTTCCAACATATCATGATCCTCTGGAGAATCATCTTCAGGAATGGGCACAGCCTCTGTGATTCTGGGAGAAGTATCTTCTTCATAGATTTCTTCAAGTTGGCACTTCCTGGATTTCTTGAGAGCTGCTTCTTCATCAAACGTTACATCTCTACTTATTTCTATGTGATGAAAACCTGGAATGTAAATTCTGAAGGCTTTGGATGATTCACAATAACCAACAAAAATTCCCTTCTTACCAAAAGGGTCCAACTTGGTTTTCTTTTCTTTTGGAATGTGGATGTACACAGGACACCCAAATATTTTAAGATGACTTACCTCAGGCTTCTTACCTGTAAACACTTCTTCTGGAGTTTTGAAATCAAGAGCACTATGAGATAATCTATTTTGCACATATACTGCTGTCTTGGCTGCTTTAGCCCATAGATACATGGGAAGATCTTGGTCATGTATCATGGTCTTTACAGCTTCCATGATTGTTCTATTTTTCCTTTTAGCCACCCCATTTTGTTGGGGATTGTATGGAGTAGTTAGTTCCCTTTTAATTCTAACTTCTTTACAAAAGTCCTCAAATTCCTTTGAGGTAAATTCTCCGCCATTATCTGTTCTGAGAATTTTGATTCTCTTATCTAATAGATTTTCTATTAGAGCCTTGAACTCTTTGAATTTTCCAAAGACTTCATTCTTACCTTTCAGGAAGTATATTCAAGTTTTCCTTGAATGGTCATCAATGAATGAAAGATAGTATTCAAACCCACTTAGAGAAGTGGTGGGCATTGGTCCACATACATCTGAGTGTATTAGCTCTAAAATGTTCTTAGTCTTTGTTTCACTCTTTGGAAAGGGATTCTTGATATTTTTCCCTTTCTTACACCCTTTACATGAGCCATCATGATCAGCTTTCAAATCTGGTAATCCTATTACTACCTTGCTTACATAGGGTAAGGCTTTATAGTTGATGTGAGCTAATCTTCTATGCCATAGCTCACTGGGGCTAGAGATCTCATGAGCAAGGGCAGCTTCTGGATGGCCCTTGAGCTTATAGAGACCTCCTTCTTCTTCACCAATAACAATTGCATCTTTAATTGTCTTTCCTTTGGACCACATGAGTACTTGTCCATCTATGAAAGCTACTCTAAAACCTTTCTTATCTAGTGCTGAGATAGAGAGAAGGTTCTTCTTTAAACCTGGTACATATAAGATGTCTTTCATCTTCAAGGGTGTTCCTGAATCTAGCTTATAGCTAGCTTCACCAATTCCTTTGATGGGATATTGGTAGTCATCTCCTAGAGATACCTTTTGTGTAGAAGACTTTTCTTCAAGATTTGAGAAGGTATTCCTTTGACCTGTCATGTGCTTAGAAGCACCACTGTCAATGAGCCATGTATCTTCTCTAGGAGATACAGATCCAGAGAGTGTAGAGAATAGAACATATTCTTCTGGATCTTCTTTCTTCACCTTATATCTTTTCCTTTTAGGCCTTACCTCTACCTCTTCTTCTTATTCATCTTCTTCCTCTTCTTCTTCTTCACTATCATTTTCTGCCATATGTGCATGGTGTCTTTTGTGGACAAACTTCTTCTTTTGTGAAGGACAAAATCTGGAGATGTGTCCTAGCTTATCACAGTTGTAGCATTTGATTGTGGAAAGATCTCTTACTGGAAATGGTCATTTTCTCTTTTTAGGTCTAGAGAAGTGTTGAGATCCTTTGTGGTCAACTTTCTTGAGATGACCTATTCTTCTTCTTTTGGTATGGGTGGCCAAAGCTTGGTCATCCTCTTTGAGAAGAGCTTCTCTGTTGGCTACCCTAGCTTCTTCTTGAACACAATCCTCCCATACTATATCAAACTTCATGCTCTCTTTCCTGGCACACATGGTTTGTATGAAGGATTCCCAAGGTCTAGTGAGACCATTGAGAGCAGTCATCACAAGTTCATCCTCATCAAGAGTATCACCAATTGCATCTAGTTGTTCCTTGATTTGTGAAACCCTTGAGAAGTAGTCTTGAATGGATTCTCCTTTGTGCATCTTGGTACTCTTCAATTGAGTCCTTAGATTCATCTTCCTATTGATGTTCTTTCCTTCATACATTCTTCCTAGGGCATCATACATTTCCTTTGGAGTCTTCTTGGAGGCCACTTGGGGAATCAAGTGGTCTTTAATAGAATAAGCTATGATTCTCTTTGCCCTAATCAAATCCTTCCTGTGCTTTTCTTTGGCTTCATCTCCTTCTGGTTCTGCAACTTCTTCCTTGATATAATGAGCAAGATCATTCTCTTCAAGAATGAGACCAATTCTGTATTTCCATGCCCGAAAATTCTCTATACCTTCTAGCTTGTCTTCAAGCTTAGTTTTTGGAGCCATCTTCTCTTGGGGGAGTTCAAGAGACAGAGTAGACTTACCTGGAAATGTTACTTTTCACTTTTCCGGAATCTGGAACAGAATTTTATCGCACTTTTGGTAGAATTAGGGTTTGACTTTCCAGGAGTTCTACCCAACCAAAAAGTTCGATCTAGGGCTCAAAAGAATGGTCTTGAGAAGGGCTATCCAGCAATGTAATCAGAATTCAAAAATGCCAACTTTTTTCTAAACCCAAATTCTGACTTATTGCACTTTTGGTAGAATTAGGGTTTTGATTTCCCGGAGTTCTACCTAACCAAAAAGTTCGATCTAGGGCTCAAAAGAATGGTCTTGAGAAGGGATATCCAGCCATGAAATCAGAATTAAAAAATGCCAACTTTTTTTCTGAACCCAAATTCTGACTTATCGCACTTTTGGTAGAATTAGGGTTTTGATTTCCCAGAGTTCTACCCAACCAAAAAGTTCGATCTAGGGCTTAAAAGAAAGGTATTGAAGAGGGCTATCTAGCCATGTAACCAAAATTCAATAATACCAACTTTTTGCTGAAACCCTAACTTTCACCGGAGAGAGAGAGAGAGGTATTCTTACCTTGTGAAAGATGTCCTATTCAGTCTAGCTCTGATACCATGTTAAGTTTAAACCAAATAGACTATCAAGATCACTGAAAGAAACATAATCACAAGATAGACACAGAATATACCCTGGGAAACCCTCATGGGGTAGAAAACCCAGCAAAGCTTTCCTCAATAAGATGATCAACCAAAATACAAGATGTGCTCCCTCCTACTTTGTCTCCTTAGCAAATCTCCCAGACAAGTGCGCTTTTTTTCACAAGTGAGTGAGTGTGTCAAATGAGGAACATACCTCCTCTATTTATACACTACATTGACATGTATTTTACACAAGTACATGTAGGCTCGTATTTAACCATTAGCTTAAATACCCTATTATAACTGACTGGGCCGACCCCCACATGGTGGGTCTAATAACCCTAGTTACCACAACCAATCCGGAGGAATAAACATCTCCGGATTCATAGTATAATCACATCGGAGGTATGGAACATCTCCGGAATAAATAATATACAAATATAATATTCTTAGAAGTTACAATATTCAACAGTCATATACCTGAATGCTCATCAACCTGTACCATCATCTGTCCTCTGAAACTACTGCTATAACTCTGGGCACTACTGACTGCTCTGTACAAATGGTATAATGGCTACATCGGTCATCTCTCCGAGTGTCCTAAGACTCAGTCATGGCATGGGAAATACAACTGTTGTCCAAATCTAATAGTGATCCAAATAGATGCTCATCTCAGCATCTCAATGTAAGGGAACTAGCTGAATAGTGTACTGGAATCAAAAAAATAATGTATGGTAGCCCAGCTACTATATATGTGATAACACTTCCTTCGAGAGATATTCATATTGTAATTGATCATGTAAAAACCCTAGAAGAAATCAAGTAAAATAGACAAGTCGGCCCCGTGAGAGGATTTTCCCAAGATAAATTGTTGTGTACTATTGTTTATGCTATGCTTGTCTATCTTTCAGTGATCATATTGCATATGGTTGTTGTGATAATATATAAATTGTTTGAAATTCTAACATAATCATCTTTATAGTATTAAAATTCTAACACAAAGCATAGGGAGTGAGACCACCACGGTGAGTGTAGGGAGCACCACCACCACTGGCCTTCTGCCTCAGCACCAAAATGACAAGTTCCCTACACTCGCCCTTGCTCTTGGACACGGAAAAGCCTATGAAGCCTGGCCTAGGGAACAATGGATAGGAACCGATCATCCCAACCCTCGACCAACATGACAAGTGGTGGCCGACCTCCAAGCATTGATGCAGGGATGATTCCCTCTGATGTGTAATTTATGGATATGAGATAAAGTGCCTCTTGCTGTGTGTGTTGGATGGCTGTTTTCTCCATGTGGTTCTATTCTTGTGACATTTGAACTATGTATACGTTATTGTATGCCAAAAGTAGCTATTTTGACCTTTTGATAGTGAGAAAGTTTGTGGGGCCTTGTATTGTTGATTTTGCAAGGGGTAGCAGCAGCCTTTTTTTAATAAAATGATCAGCATGCGCATTCTTTGAAAGAAACATTTTATCAAAACAAAAACAATAAGCACAGTATAATATAAAACCGTCCAACCAAATGCAAACATGCTTAATTGCTATTTTCTTGGGTTGCAACTTGCAACTATAGTTAGAAGCATATACACAACTATACATGCATACACACATAAGTAGTTAGTGTATGGGTTCATGCGTGTGCAGGTGTCCTAGTTTTGAAATCTGTACACAAAGGGCAGGTAAGGGAAGCTGCCTCGTTTATATTTGTGAGAGAGAAAGTAAAGTAGATGTTAGTAAAAACTTAAAGTGTAAAACTTAAAATTAAAATAATATGATAATGAAATTTGGTTTAAATTTTTAATTTGGTTTAAATTTTTAATTTTGTTAGGAGTTGGTCTCTAGCCCAAGGTACTAATACCAGGTCAACACCCAGAGTAACAAGTCATTGTTTCCATGGTAGATGATTGGTGTAACAAAATTGGGGGTGTCCCCATTAGAAGGAATGCACCCCAGTCCTTGTTGCCAAGGTGGATGACCAGGATAACAAAATTGGGGGTGTCCCAATTAAAAGGAATGCACCCCAGCCTCTCAGGCTATGCTAGATGCATCCCGGACAGACTGGGATGCACTTTGCACCTGGACCACATGGGTGTGTGCCCGTTTCAAAAGCAGGTGAATGCACCCTGATTACAATAATAGAGACGCACATATAAATTGATAGATAGACAGATAGATGTACCTGAACTCCGTGCCTGTGGCCTGTATTGATCCAGCAAGGTGGCGGTAATGTGACCAAATTGTGTGAAAAGTAGACAAAGATGTCAATCAAATACCAATGCCATATTGCATATGCCTCACTATTTTTGTTTCCCTGAACCCATTTGTCATCCACATATCCACCCTTCATGTCATGGCACACGAGGATCCTTGGCCTGTTTTCCAGTGGCTTTGAAGCTCTGTATGGGGGCAAAGGCACAGAGGATTTATTAAAAGGAAAGTGAAAGGAGTCAAAGTATGATCTGTCTTCCAGCTCCTTGAGAGTTTTCAGAGGATATGAGATGGGCACGCCAGGTTTCTTGGGATCCATCGGAGGCTCGGACATAGAATTATTTTCCTCCAGTTCAGGCTGGTATATTGCTAAGCAGTGGATAACCTCAACAGCAATGAAGACCGAGGCTCTCAGTACGTGACTGATTTTACTCTAAAATGAAGGTGAGAAATTCACATAACTAATTTTCGCTGAAGTGGGTAAGGAGAGGAAAGAAATGTCGTTGCAAATGAAGGATGCCGATGTTAGAATTCGCTGAAAAATACAGTGGAAAGAACTAGAGAGGAAGTCACTGAGTCTGAGAATAAAGGTTACTGGGTATTGACTGGGTACAAGTAAGTGTGTTATTTCTATGGCAAGTCAACGAAGTCGAAAAGAAAAAGAATGGAGATACTATTGTTCGAGGACTGTTCGTGGTTGTTAATGGCTATTAAATGAGTTCAGCTCGTCTTGAAAAGGAGTGATGGAATTTTCTTAACCTTGGCCCGCCAGTGACCGCCACGTCTATCCGTTGAGGTTTTCGGCAAGGGTGTGTTTCTGGGCCCTGTTCCAGATTCGCTTCCCTCCCTCCGTCCACTCCACGCCCGCCACGCGTTCTTCCTATGGTCTTCGCAGATTCGTCGTTCTGTCCAATAGAAAACTGTCACGTTTTTCGTGCGTGCTGTAATTTCACCATATTTTATTCCATTTTTAAATTGAGTGTTCTGAATTCCGTATCTGTATCCTGTTGGATGCACCTCCTCGCGATCAGGCTTGGAATATCAAATCTACTCTGTCTGTCACCAGCAATTTGATGATGGTCTTGTTATTTCCATGCCTTTTTCTTTAGGTTTTGTTTAAATTCATTAAAGTTAAATTTATTTGCATTTTTAGGACATTTCAGATTAACAATTCTAATTTTATACTTTAAAAAAAAAAACAACAAAACAATTATTCATAATAATAAATATATGAATGTAACTGTAGTTTGTATTATAAAAAAAGTGTTTTACAATAACAATGAAATTTCAGAAAATACATAATGAACTATATTTTTTTACCAAAGTGTATTTCAACAACAAAAAGATCATGACTCTTGAACATGATATGGACAAAATTCAGATGATGTAGTTTAGAGTTATAGCTAGAATCACATTTTAAAAAAAAAATGTCTCTCATGGAACATCAACGAACCCTTCTTGTGGCACCAAATGTAACTGCTGGATAGTGTGTTGTTGGAATCTAAAGCTTGTAGCCTGTAACAAAAAAAAATACAATTTTATCAATTTAAAAATGTTTTAAAATTTATTACAAAATAAACTACAGCTAAAAGAACCCTTAAATCATAAAATCACAAATCATTTTAACAATAGAACAGACATTGAAGTAACTTCTGTAACCACAAATGATTCCGTATTAAGTTCAAATTTTCAAAATTCGTGCAAGAAAGATGCTTGAAAGATGTTTGGATTAAAAATAAGTTATAAGAGATAAATGTTTAAATCAAATATAAAAACATACACTCAATTCTTAACACATTACCTTTTTTTTCAAGCTTTCCAAAATCAAATTCTTTGTGGATAAAATTCTCATGATTTGGTTTTGAGTTATGGATGCACTGAGATTTTTACAAAAAGAGGTGTCTCTCAAATATGCATGGAACATCAAAGAACCCTTAATGTGACACCAAATGTGAAACTGTAACAAAAATAATGTACTGCTCGAAATGCGATGTTGTTACAAGTAAATGTGTTGCTGGAATATAAAGTTGTAGCCTGTAACATAAAAAAGAATAAATATATCACATTAAATATGCCTTATTATGTATTAGAAAATAAATTACATCTGGAAATGTAATTATTGTTGGAAATTTGACGCTATAAAAAGTATAGTGTGTTGCTGGAATCTAAAGTTGTAACATGTAACAGATAAAAGAACAATTTTATCAAATTAAAAATGTCTTAAAATTTATTGCAAAATAAACTACACCTAAAGGGAACCCCTAAATCATAAAATCAACAATAATTTTAACAACATAACAGTCATTGAATTTGTCAACTCAAATAATAATAATACCTGTTATTTAAAAAAGAACACTTACTTGTCCATTTTTACAAAAATGGCCACTACTGCTGTAACTTTTGTAACCACAAATGATTCCATATGAAGTTCAAAATTCCTGCAAAAAAGATTATTAAATTAAAAATAAGTTATAAGAGAGAAATGATTAAATCTAATATAAAAACATATACTCAATGTTTAACACATTACCTTTTTTCAAGCTTTCCAAAATTAAAGTCTTCGTGGACAAAATTCTCATGATTTGGTTTTGAGTTATGGCTGGACTCAGATTTTACAAAAAAAGGTGTCTCTCAAAATGCATGGAACATTAAAGAATCCTTCATGTAGAACCAAATTTGAAGCTGTAACAAAAATAATGTAATACTGGAAATGTGATGTTACAAGTAAATGTGTTGCTAGAATCTAAAGTTGCAGCCTGTAACACACACAAAAAAATTTATTACATTAAATATGCCTTATAATTTATTGCAAAATAAATTACATCCAAAATAGAACCCCTAAATCAATAACCATTTTATCCACATAACAATCATTGAATTTTCCAACTCAAATAATAAGAAGACATATTATTTAAAAGAAACACTTACTTGTCGATTTTTAAGAAAATGGCCCTTAGTGATGTAACTTTCGTGATTCCATATGAAGTTCAAAATTTTCAAAAAATCCTGCAAAAACAATTCTTAAATTAAAAATAAGATATGAAAGGCAAATGCTTAAATCTAATATAAAAACATACACACGGTGCTTAAAACAAAGGTTTGAAAATAAACACAACTCACTTGAGAGGACTAAGAAGACTTCCCAACTCTCAAAGCTCAAGAACTCTTCTTGACTTTGTATCTCTCCATACCTCATAGACTGCATTCCAATCAACAGTTGATAATTCAGGTCCATTCAAAGATATTCTCATTAGTGCATCTAGTGTATCCAATCCTAGCTTTGATTTCCTAATGTCCTTAATTATATTCTGTTTAGAAAATCCGCTTTCACAATCCACTGTACTTGCAGGAATAGTGAGTACAGCTTGCCATAATTTCATCATATGAGGATAATTTGTATGCCATTGTTTTGTATTACGAAATACCTTCCATGATTCTTTCATAGAGAAACCCTCACAAGCCAAATTTAATGAATCAACAAAAAGGTGCAGCTCTCTTTTGCAAGCTTTTTCATCAAATAAATGCACATTTCTGACATCATTTGGTATGGTATGCTGCAAATGTTGAAAAAGTTTAGAAAGCCAACGCTCTGAATTTTTCTCACGGCTACGACGTTCTTCTGGATAATAACAAGGGCTGAACAATTTTGTTGCATTAAAAAGATAAAGATCTGGAAATCTTTCATTCAAAGAGTCTATGAGAGACTCAATATAGCCTTCTGTGAGTTGCTGACAACTCTCTTGTGTTCCTTCAATATGAGGTTTCATAGTTTGTTTCCTATCACTATAATCACTCTCCCCAGTTGGAATAGAGATATATTGTAACTCATGTCTATCTATGACTAACCCTTCATCTTTAATTTCAATATACCCATATTGTGACTCACATAAAAATTTTGAAAGATAAGTTGTACCTTCTGCAAATGTTTCTTTTCTCAAAAACCATCTAGACAATGTACTTATAGTTACTTCAAGAGCCAACCCAATAGTTGTAATGTCTACATTTTCTTCTTGAAAAGTCTTGTTCAGCTTATTCAATTCACCCAATACATCAGCAAGCATATACAAACAAAACTGAATGGAATAAATCCGTGTCTTATCATACCATGATGAAGTTTTTTTTTCATTTTTACACAATGTTAAAATGGCTGGCATAACTTCACAAGCCTTATAATAACTTCTCCCCTAGATAACCATCTCACTGCATGTATTTGTAGAACATCAAGAACATCAATCTGCATGACTTTAAGCAAATCATTAAGTTCATCATTTCTCTTTGGTGAGTTTTGAATCCACGAATACACTTTGTTTGCAATTTTTTCAACAAATAATAGTTCAGGAATTTTTTTAGAAGCATCCGCTGCTGCTAAAGATTCACGATGAGCTACACAATGGACTGTAATAAGATTTGGAGTGACTTTTTTCAAAAATGAAACAAAGCCATTTTCATGCCCAATCATTGCTGAAGCCCCATTTGTAGAAACAGCTATCAAATCTTTATATTGAAGACCTCTAGAATTTATTAACTAGTTGACACTATCATATATTGTTTTCCCTTTTCCATCCATTACATTTTTCAGCTTCATAAATTGTGAAATAGGTGGCCCAAGACCCTTCGAATCTAAATAAGTTGCATAAACAACAAGGTGCTGCTCTAAGCTTCGATCTGTGCTTTCATCCACCATTAATGAGAAGAAAGGACTTTCCAACATATTCTTTATCTAAACTTCTTCAAGGTGTCTCGATAGGCAATATATAAAATCATTTGCTGATTTACGATTTGTGTATGAAGAATACTCTTGAGACTTTGGCATACATGGTGTTTTCGCATCCATGAGAAATTTGCAAAGTTTTTCGTACTTTGATAAAAACAAATCTTCTTGGCATACAAAATATGATATTTTCATTGTAGCAATAACTCTTTGCTTATTAGCATCTTCCACTTGTTTGACATGATCGGGAATTGACTTCATCTTTCTCTCCAATGCATTAATCCATCTTGTTTTAGCATCTTTATGTACTAATGATTTTTCATGAGTAACAAGAGCATCATGTTGTAATGTCGTACAACCATTCCCTAAACCCCATGGCCCACTCATCCTATACTTCTCACAATACCTACATTTCATATATACTTTATCATCTTGCCTCACATAGTTTAGCCAATCAAACTTATCTAACCATTCCATACGGAATTTCCTTTTTTATTGTACTTTCATTTTCTTTTCATTATCAACCTCTTCTTCAACTTCATCTCTTTCTACATCTACATCTTCATCACTTACTCTTCCAAAAATTTCATCCAATTGCTGCTCCAATTCAGTATTATAAGCTTCTTCACTAATGTTTGAATCATTTTGAATTTTGGATTTTTGTTCTTTTTGCCAACCATACATTTCTCCAATAGTGACTTGGATTTTTCTTTTTTGAGACATTGTAAATTTTAACAGCTACCCACCTATACACAAAAGTATGCCAAACCAAAAAAAAATTACTTAAATATATTTAAAAAAATATATTTAAAACATGATTTAAAAACAAGTCTATATAAAAAACAAACTAATATGGAACCTACCTATATACACAAGTATACGAAACCAAAAAAAAATATTTGAACATATTTAAAAAAAAAATTTAAAACATATGATTTAAAAACAAATCTATATAAAAAAACAAACTAATACGAAACCAAAAAAAAATACTTAAACATATTCTTAGAAAAAAATTTAAAACATATGATTTAAAAACAAATCTATATAAAAAGACAAACTAATACTAAACCAAAAAAAATACTTAAACATATTTAAAAAAAAATTAAAACATATGATTTAAAAACAAATCTATATGTTAACAAATGGAGCCCGATTAGAGAAGCAAACCAATTGTTTAGAAGCTAAAACTTGAAATCATTGATGTCAATAGTACGAAGGGAAATAAACATCTTTAGGCATCACGGACCAGTTTCAATTGAACTTCCTCTTTCTTCTTCCCAAGTTCATTTATCATTCAGGAGAATGGATTCGATACAGCAGAGATTGGACGCATGGCTTCAGCAGCAAAAACAGGGCATGACATGGCTGTGTTTGGAGTGGAAATCGAAGCTGAAATGGCTGTGGGAGGCTGATAAACAAGAGAAGCAGAAATTGCAAGAAGAGTACAATCGTGGGAAATATCAGCTTCAGGTGTTCTGTAACGGGGGTTTCGGCTCCCTCCCTCGCTCACTAGATCAATAATTAAGACGTTAAAACCAAATTTTTTGGGAAAGAAATACTACAGCGAATCGAGCTCTAAAATTAATTTTAAGAAAATTATAGAGAATCAAGCTCATCCCACAGAGACTAGATCTATATTATTAACCACGTATTACTTCTATAAACCACAAAGAATCGATCTCTTCCTCAAATTGTCGATCTATTAATAATTAACTCTGTATTATTTTGAAATTAACCCACAGAGGGGATGATCGACAGTGGAACCTGCTCAACAGTCATGTTTACGATGGAAGGCGTGTTGAAAAATGGGGTCTTCTTACATTTACTTCGAGGTATAGTAATGCATCATCAACGCATAGAACCGTGGAGAAATTCTACCATTTATTGGTAGAAAAGTGCGGAGATATTGGATTGTATATGAACGAAAACCCTGTTGTTTGTGAGTTTGATCAATTTGAAAAGTTTTCTAATGCCCTAGAACTTCGAGAAACTTTTATAAATATCCATGGCAAAGTTGAAGGTCATCTACAAATCCTACTATGCATTATAGACCATTGGCTGCAGCCTGATAGTTACAAGGCAACAGGTATCACTGAATCCTTTATCTATTTTATAGTTATTTTTTATGTTTTGGGATAGTTAAGCTCTTACAATTAGGCTACCTTTCCTAGGAATCAGGATTGAGGGTATCTATTCATAAAACCTAAGACTCGCACCTGGCATTATCTGCATTGAAAACCATTCTAGCACGGGGAGAAAGTTTGCCATGCTTCGAATATGAGTTATCATTGCTGCGGGTAGATCTCAGCCGGATGGACATAATTTTTTCTTTTTGAGAGTCGGTTTCTATATCAGATCCTCATTTTTTGTGCTAACTGTTTTTATGAAGCATTCGAAGTCTCATATGCTTGAGAAAACATTAATGAGGCTTACCAAAATTAAGTAGGCATTGAAGATGACAAATTTTGCATTGGATCTGGCGGTTATTTGGATTAGTCTCAATAGCTAAAATGCATGGTATGGCTATACTTATGTCTACCTAACGCAATTGGGGAATCTGCAATGTCCAGTGCCATACCGCGGCAATAAAATGCGTCTAGTTGTTAGTTTGTAAGCATGGCTGGAATGCAGGCCCTCTAGAGGTTGTTCGGAGTATTATAATTTATAATTGGCAGAACAAACTCAGATAGGAATTTGATCAGGGCCTGAGGTCACACATGGATCCCACACTGCATAAAATGCCTAGGTGTTAGAACCCTGTCTAGGCCATGGATTCACACTGAGCATTTAGGCAATACTAAAAACAATAGCTCCATGAATATGGATGGCCCTATGCTGTTAGTAGAAAAACCATTGGGCTAGTGGGTGACAACATTCTAAGCCTAATAGGAAGCTGCAAAAGTTGTTGACTCATAAGACAAAAGCAAGACAATATATGCACTCGTTGTGAGACAGTCCTTAATCAGAAAATTAGTCATAGTTGTAAAAACATTCCTTTTTGTATTGAGGGCATCAACACCCTCTAGCTGGCACAATAGACAAGACTATGGATCCATATGGGCAGGAGATACAAAACATGCCCATAGACATCTTAGTTCTTTGCCAGGATGGCAAAATTGGCTAGTAGACATGCTCTTTGCACAGTGCACTTCCCCCACCCATGGAATTTTCGTCAGATGATAACATAGGTTTGAAATTCTAGGCACTGCAAGTCTCAGGAAATGAACAATGCAGGTTGACTACCAAATTTACAACTACCTTAAATTCATATGTGAAAATGAAATAGGATTTCTAACCCAATGTTGTTTATTAGAACAGGTAACAAGATGCATTTATTATGATGAAAGGCGGGCTTCACAGTATGTAGCCAGTTTAGCAATGAAAATAAATGCAAAGATAGGGGGGACTCGGGGAGCGACTTTGCTCTTCTTGAAAGTCCCCTGCCTGAGTCTTTTGTGTGTTCTCCTGTGATGTATGTTGGTGCTCATGTTAGTCATGGACTGGGAACAGGTTGTCCTTCTATTGCAGCAGTGGTTGGCAGCATCAATTGGCCAGATTGTAATCGTTATTTCGCCAAAATCAAGCTTATTTGGCATAACATAATCATTGATAAATTACGAGAGATGTTTACTGAACTTCTCAGAGATTATCTATGCTTAAACAAACAACTTCCCAGCAAGATCATCTTTTTCAGAAGCGGTGCAATTGCAAGTGAAGGGGATGTGGGTAAGCTTCTCAACGTTGAGATACCATTTGTCAAGAACGCTATCAAGCAATTCATGAATTACAGGCCTGCAATTTCTTAAATCTTAGCAGGGAGGGTGAAAAAGATGAGGCTTTTCCCTTGCGAGGGGCAGCCCAGCACAAGATCTGGCAATGTTATTCCTGGCACAGTAATAGATACAAGGATTGTACACCCGAGAGAATTCGATTTTTATTTGTGCAGCCATAATACCGTGCAGGGCACCGAGATACCTGCCAACTTCCAAGTTCCAACGACACAAAAGTAAATCATTTTCTTTTGCAAGAGCTCGTACTAAATTGGGGATTTCTTTTCAAGATGTTTTAGATTCAATAAAAGCAGTAAAGTTTAATCAATAATCAGTGACTGTGATACAAGACAAATGCAAACGGCTCAAGAACAGAACTCGTAAAACTTTAACCAACTAGTGGTCGGTGGAGTATCAGAGGAAACTGAAATTATATTGAAAAACTCAATGTAAAATCACGTTAGAAACAAAAATTTCAGGAGATAATTTACTATACAGTGACATTCCTAAATTCCTAAAAAAACGACTAGTCTTCGTCAGCAATTTATAGAGACTTGTATACATTAATGCACATGTCCTCTTACTTGCAGATCTAACGAAGATCTGTTATTGATAATAAAGTTTCTGCGTATAAACACCATTTTCTGCAAGCTCGGCTTGCTTATCTATAAACCTGGACTTTCTGTTTATGGCTTCCGCTTTTGCCTGTATATATCTATATATATTTAGGTTCAAACGCTCTTAGCTTTTTACACATACCTCTACTTGATCTCGAGAACCTTCAGTCGTGGAAACATTTGAACAGGGCCGAATACAACAGCTCCATTTTAGCAAAAGGTTTGAAGTTTCAAACATCTAAATAATTATAAGCGGGCTGAAAGAGGTCATATGGAGCCCATAGTGAATCCAGAGGACAAGACTGCCTTAGATCAAGACGTAGCCAGGGTTTACCCTTGCCACTCCAATGCAGCAAACTCGCAGGCCCCGGATGAAGGTCTCTGCAACGGCCTTCGAAGTTATCCCTGCCTAGGCCATGTTGATTCCATCTGTGATCTACTGCTTCCACGCGTCCCGCAAATACCAGCAGAAATGGAGGCAACGATCCGAGCTCGACTAGTCTTCCTCATGAAGATGAAGGATCACGCCGTCAACCTCCACTATCAAGTCACTTTGTAGCTGCAAACCTATGAAAGCGCAGTTTTTTTTCAAAGCCATTAGAAATCCAAGCAGCGAGATTTCACCAATTAACATACAGAAGGCAGAATATTTCCAACACAAACATTACAGACAGAACTGAATACCTCCACGGTTCCACCGATGAGCATCAATAACTTGGATAATACCCTACAGGCGAGTCGCAATTAATTCCATTAACTTGGATATTACCCTATACCTACTACTAGCGGCCACCAGCAATCAACTCCTCGTCGCCTCGAGTTTCAAACCGGACGGTGCCAGTGCCACACTGCCAAGTGCCATGACGCATTCAATGCTCCAGGATCCGCCTAACCCACTTTCCAAGTTGCATGTAGCTACTAGCGGTAGGCCTGTGGCTATAGGTACTAGTATTTTTTACGTTCGATGGATATTATTAAACGTCAAATCGACGGTCTGCATTTTATATCACACGTAGACGATGACGTGTGGCAAAAAATCTTACTCGTAAAATACGTTCCAGATTGCTCAATACGTCTTTCTCCACGTCAAATTCCAGGCCTGCTCACGATACAAACATCATTGATTGTGCTTATTGAGGTGATGGCCACGTGAATGTATGCTCACTCAATCCCCATGCGACATGATTAATTGATATTTTTCAAAGTTTGAACTTTAGAACATTTGCCTTATATCTCCTTATGTCATCCACCTTTAACTTTTAAAAATCAATTTTTTAATGTTTTTTACTTATTTGGTTTTTGTCATTTTTGGTCACTAAATGTCAAAATATCAAAATAGTGAAAATTGCTTTTAGAGACGAGGTAATCGCCATCGCCCAAAACTTTAGAAAAATTGGCGCTAGGGCAAAGAAGACGCTCTAAGCGTCAAAAAGAGCTTCCCCACACCAAAATCCTCCTCCAGATGAGGTTTTTATCACTTTTTGAAATTTTTTAATTAAACAACTAAAAATGGTCTAATTTATGGAAAAAAAAAAAATATTCTTCTCGGAATCCAACGAAACTCCTAGGGGACCTAGTGCATATTCATATGACTCAATCGAGATGGCTAACACGTAAAAAATCCTAGACTCAAGACTTTAATAACCACCTTAGATTTTGACCACCATGGGAAATACTCCAGCTTGAAAAAACACTTTAGAATATCCCCAAATGGCTAAACCTAAGGATAGCCAAATCTTTTATAAAAGACCCCGTTTAGACCAACTTTTTACATTTTCCTCAGAGCGATATGAACATACAATTATTACAAATGAGACAAAATTACCCTGAAAATAACTTTTAATATAATACAGGCCATTATGATTCTACTCCATTTCAAATTTAAATTTGAGGCAAAATTACCCTGAAAATAACTTCTAATATAATACACGCCATTATGATTCTACTTCATTTCAAATTTAAATTTGGCTAGTATTGGCAAGGAGATGGCGTGGGTTTCTTCAGTTCAAATTTTATATTTAAATGCACCTATCTTCATTAAATTCGATTGTGCAGAAGCCACCTTGGATGTGCGTACCACCCTGGAACATTATAACGGAATTTAAATGCATCTACCTTCATTAAATTCGATTGTGCAGAAGCCAACTTGGTGTGCCTACCACCCTGGAACATTATAACGGAACCGTGGGTTAACGATGTCTCGGTGAAGGAGGCCACCGAGTGGAGTTGTCGGTGGAGATAGCCGCCGGGATCACTGATGGCCGGAGTCGAAAAATTTGTCCAAGTCTCATGTTCTGGCCAAAGAGGAAGCCAAAGTTCTCGACATAGTTACGTTTCAGCATCATCCCAGAGTTGAATTGTTTTTGGTATCAGTGCACGATCATAACCTAGAGAAGTTGCATCAATAGTTATTGTAGCCAGATCATAACTTTTAGCACAAGCATTCTCTGCATTTCGTCCCTGCAATGTTTTGAATAACTGTCTGCAGCTTTACTCAGCAAGCTATCTGTACCATCTGTGCCAGGATCAGACTCGTTAACCAAATCCATCATACAGCACGTAATATCCCGCATTCAGGAGATAGCCGAACGATTATATTGACCAATGACGCCGCGTTTAGCTTCCAAGACCGTTTGCTGGCGAATATAAAATTGAATAGCATTTCCAGCTTCACATTCTGTTGTACCAGGTCAATTTGCATATCGAAATACAATTATTTACCTAGATTATATTCAGATCAAGTTGCAGAATCAAACCCAGATGTTCGTATAGGTACCAGGTCAATTTACAAATCGTAATACGATTATTTACCTAGATTATATTCCGATCAAGTTGCAGAAACAAACCCAAAAGTTAGGCTAGCAAAATCAATAATGCAGTAAAGGCTTAGTAGCAGTCCAGGGTTGGAATTTGCATTCATTTTTGCCCGTCATATAAATTTTTTTTAAGTTTTTCATTCTTATAATATCTGTTAAAGAACGTTTTGTCCAAAATTACGACCTTCACCAATAAAGTTTTTGGAGAAAACTTAACCCTTGGATCATGAAATTTTAATTTATAAACTATCCAAATAATCACATTTCAAAATATCAAAAAACCATGAATGCAATACATAATATACCTAAAAACTCAATTTTTTTTCCAATTGAACAAATAACTAAACACTTAATTTTGAAGTTAAAAAAAATGAAAATTCAACACAGTGTTGATCCTTATGAGATGTGTGCCAGCGAAATTATGATGAAGACGTGACCACCGAAATTATGATGAAGATGTGACCAAGCTTGCATGAATATATAGCAGAGTGATTCAAGTGCATTATAACGGTACAATGGAAATATGGATGAAATTTTGATGGGTTCATACGAGAGAGAATTCAAGCTTTATTTATATATGCGCGCACCTAGTTTGCAAAATGGACCACGGTTCAGTGGGATTCTACGGCATTTTATGTAGATAAATCTTGCTGTATTTATATATGTTAAAAGCGGTTCGCAAAAGTATGGCTCGGTGGGATTTCAGGGCGGAGATAATTCTATCTTTTTGTTTTATGCACATGTGTTTTGCAAATTTTGCATAAATTTGAAGTGTAATAATAGGGTCATGTAAGAAATAAGAGTGTATTATTCTCCGAAGCGTTAGGCTGTAAGGATAGAGATTTGGGTAGGGCAGTAGCAATTAGCAAAACCCCCTGGGTACCTGTATCATTGTATGTATATCTAATATGGGTAAAAAATAAGGCGAGTAATGGTGGCAAGTGAGTGGTGTGGTAAGGCAAGTAGAGCAAGTAAAGAACAAGAGTAAGGCAAGAGTAAGTCTTTACTCAGAGAGTCAAATAGACATAACTTTGAAAAGTGACCCTAGAATCAATCTTGAAAAAGTTCCTCTAGCAAGTACCTAACCTTATAGCAAGTACTTGACCTTAATGGAGATATGAGTCTGAGATAGTTACACCAACTGAGAAACTAAGTTTCCCCGAAGCTTAACAGGAACTAGAGTAAAAAGTTCAAAATGATTTGTGAAAGCTTCGGGGTAAGTAAAGCCTGATACTCTTTAGGTACACTTGAAGGGCAGGGCATGCCTTGGTGTAGTATTGATAGTGGGCTCTGTAAGACCTCAAGCAAGAAAGACCAGGAGGGTCTGTTTTATTTGATTGTCCCTACTTTGGAAGGAAGTTGATAAATTTTAAGGGTTAAACCCTGCACCCACTTATAGTCTGAGTAGCTCGGGGTAGCTTATTAGCCAAACAGAGGGTTTGACGCAGTAAGCTTAAGGCTGAGAGGACCTTTCTGCTCAGGTGATCATGGTGTGAAGAAAAGCACAAATAAGTAGATTCACAATTTCTTACCGTTAAATGGAAGGAACGACACCTCAATGTCAACTTCTTTTATTAAGCAATTGTGCAGTAACAATGTTTCTTTTATGGCTTTGCTTCGCCCGATGTATCCCGCTCTCTCGATTTCCCCAATTGCTTTGTCTTCCCGAAAAAACCAGACCAATTTTAAATTTATCACGCTTAGAAGAGAGCACCTTGAATTTGCAGCCTGTAAGTCATAGTTGAGACTCGCAGATCGAGTCTGGATGATGTTTGAAATTGATAAGATATTAAAGCAATGGCGAGCGAGTTGGGTCTCTAAAATGTTCCAGCTGCAGCTCACAGGCCCGCGGGTAAGCCATTAACAAACCAACGAGTAGCCATTAAGGAAGTGAGTAGCAACTAAGGAAGCAGTGCCGCAGTAGGCGGCACCGTGGCTGGAATTAATTCCAGCATTAACCAACCGTCAACAAATAGAACTAGAGCTTTTGGATTTCGAAAAAGGTTTCAAATTCAAAGTTTAGTTTCCCGCCCTCCAGTTCCACTTCCGGCATAAGTCAGGGCAGCAAGTTGTAATCCGTTGGTGGTGATTGTTTAATGGCAAGTTGCTAATGTACGCGGTGGGACCCGGACGATCCCTGATTAAAAAAAACTATTGAAAATTTTTGACGGGTTATAAAAATTGGCAAACGTCAAAAATACGTCCCAGAAAATTATTTGCCTGTTCCGTCGGACGTTCTCTTAAAATTTTTAAGAGTATTTGACAGGCAAAATGCCCGTCAAATTCCAACCCTGCCGTACGTCTAGCATTTCACATGAGGGCTTCAATCACTCGCTTGACAGCTGTCTATTGAATCGGGGGTTGTGTATTTAATAAATTGTGGACACGTCAAGTCTTGTCTCCCATGAGGCTCACGTATTCTCCTTCATGATTTACGATTTGGGTGAGATGGCAAGTAATGGGTGGATTGGTGGTATGGTATTGATGAAAAGGGAGGCGCCTTCCCCTAATTGAGGGCACACTATAGCACACGCCACCTACAAGCTTGAGTTAGCATTAATATCTTGACTTCAAGCTTCACCATGTGGCATTCACGCCTCCCTAGAGAGCTCACGTCAATCCTATTTGGGGTTTGTGCAGTGGCTTGATGGTAATCACGAGAAGAGGAGTGGGGATGCCTTGCCAAGGTGGAGGCCACCTCCCCACCCTCATTACTTCAAACTCAAGTCTATTGAAGGGTATCACTCCAAGCCACAATTTAGATTGGATCTTGATAGGAATTCGATTGGATGACTCATGCTTTTGGCTTCTCTTGAATGCCAATTCGAATTAGGGTAGGGTGTGGCTTAGTTTTTGTATAAAAGGATGGCATTGCCTCCTTATTTTTCATGGAGAATTGGGCATAGAAACTCTGGTGAAATTTGTAAGCATTCTTTGTTAATAAAATATTTTCGATTTTGGAGATCACTTGCATTGGCTCTTGGCATTGTGTCTTCATTCTATGATGAAGTAATATATTTTTCACCCTACTCTTTGATTTCAATTTTGATTATTGTATGCTTATTGAAGACTAACAATCTAGTACTTAGGCTTCTAATCAAATTGTTATTGAGTGTTTGTGTCTTCAGGGGTTGCATCAAGTAGAATTTTTTGGCATCTAATACCTTCACTATGCAGGAACTCTATTGTTGATGGTCTTTTGTTTGCAAGGGTTCAAGCACTTTCGATCTTTCTTGCCTCATCCATCAACAACAAAAATCTTTCTTTTTGGTTACTTGGTTACTATTTTGAGTAGTGGATCTTCAAGTTTATCATTCCCACACTCTTCTCTGTCTTCTTATATGTAAGTTTTGCCTTGAGAAAGGAGCTTGGGATTTGATCTCAAGTGCCACATAATTTTGTGGTTACTTCTCTTTCCCCACTAGCATCCTTGTGTGCATCCAGCTAGCTGGAAGGTTTTTGGGACTAGTGTTCTAGTGGTCACCTTGTTCCAAGGTTGATCTCACCTTATTTGTTTACTTCTTGGTTTTTTGATTGCTTTGGCCTTGTCTTCTCCTCTTCCATTTGTTTTCTTCCTTTAGCTTCCTCCTTTCGTCCTAGCTTCTCCTTACTCCTCTCTCTTCTCGTCTTCCTTCTCTTCTTTGGTTCTCCCTTCCCCCTCTTCTCTCCTTCCTCCCTGCTCTCGTCCCACTCATCCTTTCTCGTTTTGCTTTCGTCTTACCTCTTTTACTAACCCTTCTTCCTTTTCATTTTAGTCTCTTTCATCCCTTCTTTTCTCATCCTTGCCTCCCTTCCATTCGTTTTTCCCTTTGTTGCTTGTTTTTTTCCTTTAAAAAACTCACAAAAAGCTTTGGAAAAGAGAAAGTGTTTTAAGTTAGATCTCTTCTTTGTTTTTTCTAGCTTGCATCTCAACATTAGTTTTAGATCTAGTCTTTGTTAAAGTTGATAAGTTATAGATCTCTTTGGAAAGTTAAAATATTGCATTTGAATAAAGAATGAGCATATAGTTTAATTGTTAGTTAAATTTTGCATTTAGTTTCTTGTTTAAATTGTTAGATCTCATCTTCTTAGTAGCTTGTATTTTACTTTTAAATCTTGCATTGGAAAAAGAATGAGCATATAGATTAGTTAGTATTTGCATTTAGTTTCATTTTATTGTTAGATCTAGTTCTTTTCAAAGTTGGTAAGTTTTTATAAATTCTAGATCTCATTTAAAAAGTTGAAAAGCTTGCATTCAAAAATATTTGATTTTGCATTTCTAGATCTAAGTAGTTTCATATTTTGTTGTTTTAGCTAATGTTTAATGGGTGCCTTGAAGTGATTTGTCTTGTATAGGTATTTGAAGGAGAAAAGAACTCAAGAAAGTTTGAAACAAGAAGAGGAGAAAGATAGAACCAAAGAGAGCATTGAAAAAACCAAGGGGATGATCCAAACCAAGAAGACACTAATTATAATCATTATCCTTTGTAATAGCTCTTAAGAGCTTGTTTCAAATATTTTCTAAGTTTATTTTCTCTCAAAGTCCTTCCAAGGGTTTCAATCCTAAAGGAATTTGTACTCTCTTAATAAAGTTTGCAAGTGGGGTTTTTAAGCCCCCACGTTCACTTCCCCCATTTGGGGAAATCTTGTAGCCTTCTTTGCATAGTTGAGTTGTTAGTTAGTTTCTCTTTCACTCTTAGAACACTAATTGCTAGATTAGTTCACTTTTATCACTAATTGCTCTGCCAACCTTAAAAAGTTGGATTATTACTCAGAACGGTGTCTGGAATTGTTAATCTCACAAGTGATAACCATAATAAAATCTTCACCCCCATAACCAACAAACCGACGTTGTATTTCGATAAATACTCTTTAGTGTGCAATTCTTGCTGGTGATGCTGGAACCCACCGTTGTCATAGAGTTCTATCTTGCTGGTTAAGTTCCGTGGACACCTAGCCTAGAATACTGGACGGTCTGTCAGGTCACTGAGGGTTGCCAATGAAAGTATTTTCCGGTTGGACTTCGATGCCTTGCTTTTGTTAGCCTTAATAATCAAGATCACTAAAACTCATAAAATCAACCAAGATAATTCGCAAAACGTTCTCACAAACAATTATTCTAAGACTTGTATCTTCAGCATTCCCAAGCACTACACATTTTGACTCCATTTGGCACTGGTCACTTTGAACTTTCATATATTAATTAATCTAGGCCATTTGTCCATTGGGAGTCTGTTTAAGTTATTATCTATCTATGGATTCCATCTTATTGTGTATGTATTCATTATATTGTTTATCTACAATCTTGTATCTGCAACGTGGATTGCTCTTATCTTACGTTTATCTCATTCATTACAAAAAACTGTGATCTCATTAAAAAACTCCTAAACAACACCCATCCGCATCCGCAACACTTTAAAACACTTAAAACACAAAAGCCATAGATAACTCTTTGTAGGGACTACCCCCCTTGGCTTCGTTAGGAGTTAGCCTAAACGGAGGAGCTGGGATTCAGGTGACAATACCTGGCTCATTGTTTTCCCCCAAGACCACACCTTCCCCACTTCTAGTGAGGGAACAACTTTCGAAAGATTTCTGTTGTTGGTGTGCATCTCAGTGGACAACATGTTGTTCCAGGCATTCGATATCTGGTTGTCAAAGTAAGGGATGCAAACCACCGTACCGCCATCGCTACAGGTGACCATCTAATCTCAATGGATCCAATTAGTTTTTAAGATGCGCAACGCATCGTAGAAGGTACTCATGTTTCTTCGATTCACTGCGGCTTTCGACACATATTCTTCAAAGGCGGTCGTAAGGCACCATTGCAAAGAGTTATTCGGAGACTCAATATTTTGCATCTCCTTATTGTTTTGCCTCTCCTTAGTGGCATTTGATTCCTAACGCTAATAGCCATTTTTCCTTTTCTCTTATAAATCATTTTATTTTGTAAAATTCTGTAGTGTATAGCACTGGATTTTATGGGATGTTTCCTTTTACAATTTCTGCAGCAATGTTCAACTAAGGTACACTAATTTTATGGTTGGTATGAAGCAGAAGGAAGTTGACGTTGAAGATGAAACTCGGCCAGGGATGAAATCGTGAAGATATAACACCATACAGTTTTTCTTCACCGATGCTTTCCTTAATCACAAAGCATACTGAGAAAATATAACATATATAATGTTTGCGATGGCATAGATAATGTTGCAAATATTTAATGTGCCAATGATGTATATTGCGATTTAGAAAAGATATGGCTTGATTTTCCTAAAGAAATAAAGAAATATGATACTCTTTAAGAAATATGATATGGTGATGATTTTTTTTATAGATTTAGATATTTTAAAAAACTTTTAAATTAAAATTATGAAGTTTTCTTAATTTTTTTATAAGATTGTGCTAAGAGGTGCATTCTACAGTCCAATAAGGAGTGTGTAACTCCTTCCGTGCTTATAATTAGCTCAATTTAGAATCAAATAATTTGAATATAGAAAAATACTTGTCCGCTTAATAATCAAAACATAATAAAATCAAATAAAAATTAAAAAACACCAACTTGAATTACTATCTTCATGCACTAAAGTTGTTCGTATCTGATAGCAAATATATAAAACTACACAAATTAGATCATTAAATCGGAAACATTGCAATACACACTTGATCTAAATAAAACATCATCGAGAAGAGAACATCATCGAAGGTGGACACTTGCAAATTTAAGGCAAGCATCAATTGTTATCAACAAATCTACAATTAATTTTTTACATGTATCACTGCCTTAATTTTTTACATTCATCATTGTTTCTATTTTAAAAAACAATAGCTTATAATTAGACGAGTCCTTATTAAATATGTTTTTAAACGTACATTCTTCCATTCTTGAAAGAAAGTTTTCAGGTTTCTTCTAAATTTGACCCTTATTAACTCAAAGCTCTTTGTAAATGACACTCATGGGACATGATGCATTCATAATTTGTTATGTTATGAATGCATATTATTTACTGCAAAAAAAGGAAATTATGTTACTACTTACTGAAAACCATAGAAATGATTTTAATTTCTCAATAATGCTTCTCACATAGAGTAAACTTATTTAAAATTTAAAATTGCTTTTAACATATTATTAAAAAAATATATATTAAATTAAAAATATGGATCTATGCTTGGTAGATTCGTCATAATCAATAGTTTGAAAACAAAATTTTAAATTACTTCTTAATGAAAACCATATAAATTATTTTAATTTGTGAATAATGTTTTTCACGTAGAGTAAACTTATTATAATTTGAAATTGCTTTTAATAAGCTCTTAATTAAGTGAATAGCGATTCCTATATTAAAATAAAAAATCTTAGTTTGGAGTGTTTTATTTCAAGTTTTCATGTTATATTATTTTTTGTATTTGAATTTTTTAAAACAATGGCAAACATATATTTTGTTGATATTGTTTTTTAATTAATTTAAAATTTCTTGAATGCTTCACAAGCCTTGGGGAATCACTAAATAAACTCAATATATGCCGAGAATAGACACACCAAAATATGGAACAAATAATGCCCATCTTTATTAGGGTCTTTCTTATTCATTCGAAAATACAATCACAAGAATTCCTCTGTACATGCTTCTATTAAAATCACATTCACAAGAACTCTTTTATACAGTTATGTTCTTAAAAGAAAGGTCTTTGCAAACATTTATGACTATATATTCCTATGCAAACATCAAGACTACTATACATTTTTATAGGACAGAAGAACTTTACTATTACTATATCAAAAAGATTTGAATGCATGAAATTAAAGAAATTGGAAGATCTGTGTACACGTTTGACACAAAAACTCTTTTTTTTTTTTTTTTTTTTTTTTTTTTTTTTTTTTTTTTTTTTTTTTTTTTTTTTTCTAGGTTATGAGATGCGACCTTCTCACTCTGCGCACAAATACTCATTGCGTTGATTTCTGCAAAGTTATCTCAGTCATCAATCTATGTTATGCATTGATTTCTATGTAACTCTATAAGAGATGACCTCTTCTCAATAGTCATGTGGCCCTCATACTGCACCCACCAATACTTGCTACATTGATTTTAACAAATGTATTTGTCATCAATCTCAATTGCATTGGTTTCAGTGTAACTCTGCAAGAGGTGGTCTCTCCTCTACAGTCTTGCATCCCTCTTACTCCACCCACCAATACTGACCACATTGATTTCAACAAACGTATATGAATCATCAATCTATGTTGCATTGATTTTAGTGTAAGTTGGTAAGGGATGGCCTCTCCACTGCGGTCCTATGGCCCTTGCACTCCACCCACCAATACTTGATGAATTAATATCAACGAACTTAACTTGGTCACCAAGTTTTGTTGCATTGAAATATGTGGAACTTTATAAGAGATAGATAATTTGTAAGAACTTAAATAAGTCCATTGATGGAGTGTTTTATTTCAAGTTTGGAGTGTTTTATTTTCATGTTGATATTACTTTTTGTATTTGAATCTTTTTATTGATATTGTTTTTTTAATTAATTTAAAATTTCTTTAATGTTTCACAAGCCTTGGCAAATCATTAAATAAGCTGAATATATGCCCAAAATAGACACACAAAAACCTGGAACAAATAATGCCCACCTTTACTAGGGTCTTTCTTGTTCATTCGAAAATACAATCACAAAAATTGCTCTGTACATCCTTCTATTAAAATCACATTCACAAGAACTATATTCCTATGCAAACATCAAGACTACTATACATTTTTACATGACATAAGAACTTTACTGTTACTATATCAAAAAGATTTGAATGCATGAAATTAAATAAATTGGAAGATTTGTGTACGCGTTTGACACAAAAACATTTTTGGTTTCTGGGTTATGAGATGCGACCTTCTCACTCTGAGCACCAATACTCATTGCGCTGATTTTTGCAAACTTATCTCAGTTATCAATCTATGTTGCATTGATTTCTATGTAACTCTATAAGAGATGACCTCTTCTCAAGAGTCATGTGGCCCTCTTACTGCACCCACCAATACTTGGTACATTGATTTTAACAAAGGTATCTGTCATAAATCTCAGTTGCATTGATTTCAGTGTAACTCTACAAGAGATGGTCTCTCCTCTACTATCATGCATCCCTCTCACTCCACCCACCAATACTCACCGCTTTGATTTCAACAAACATATATGAATCATCAATCTATGTTGCATTGATTTCAGTGTAAGTTGGTAAAAGATGGCCTCTCCACTCAGTTCTATGGCCCTTGCACTCCACCAAGCAATACTTGAAGAATTAATATCAATGAACTTATCATACACCCAAATTTGTTGCATTGAAATATGTGGAACTATGTAAGAGATAGATAATTTATAAGAACTTAGATAAGTTCGTTGGTGGAGTTAAGTTAATACCCTCTTACAATAAATCATTCTCGATATGCATTAATTTAAATCAATGATATTTTGTATATTCTTACAATAAATCATTCATAATAGCATTAATTTAAGCATCCAATTCTTAATTACCTTCACATGGTGGATGGATTTTATTGCTTTCTACTCCCCCCAAGCCCTCCATGTCCACGACCAGAACCGCCATAAATCCATCTTAAAAGTGGCTCTACCAAGTGCCAAGAGGGATCAAATCTCTCGAGGTGCAAACCCTTTTTAGAGTGCAAATGCAAAGGAAAGTTTGCACCATGAGAGACTTGATCCCTCTCGACACTTGGTAGAGCCACAAATCATGACGGAACCAGCCACCGTTAATCCAATTTAACACAATATTAACAACACTACCATTCACTCCAAACTCCTCTCATGCCATGACTTATTAAAAATTAAAGCACAAACAATACTTACTAAAAATTAAAGCACAAACAATATTTAGCCTTACATACTACGATTCACATTATTACGATTCACATTATTATGGATTTACATTTAATATTTGACCTTATATACTTTTATTCACATTATAATGGATTTACGTTATGAAACTCACAATAGAATAGAACTCATGAATATAATGGTACATTAGGTAAATGTTAATATATAAATTATTCATCGTTTTCAATAAATGTAGTATTTAACATTTATACGTTTTTATTAAATAATTTTTTTTATTAAAATAAATATCTCTACTTTATTAAAACACTCTCTATTTTATTAAAACACTCCATAAGTTGTCTATTAGGTATTAGAAATAATTTAAAAATATATATATAAAAGAAAACATGTGATTAGCTAAAAACACTTTATAAAATTTCTTTTAGGTATTAAAAATACTTTAAAAAAAATAATATTTAAGACAACATATAATATGGTGGTTTGCGAATGTAGTTTAAAATGGATATTTTTAATGTTATTTCACATGTTAGAGTGTAATAAAACTTTATGTATTTATTATACTACTAGATACTATTTTTATTTATATTTACATTTGTACTAGACTTTGTATGATGTATGAGTAATTTTTATATAATTTGTTACATTAAAAATGGTATGTTATGCATTCACGGACTACCAAATTAATAAAATTTTAAAAAATAAATTGGATTATATTAAAAGGTTTGATAGACATGCATGCTGCCATAACAAAGTAGCATAAAGAGGAGTTCAAGAAAGAAGTTGGTATGTCTAATCATGAACAGGTCATTAAAGAATCATTGGCACCATTAGAGGTGGAGGATCATCATTCTCATTTGGGGCTATATCCCAACTAGTACTAGAAGCCTAAGTGTCCTTAATCGTGATTAACTCCAACCATCAATAATGCATTAGGAAGCGTATTTACCTCCAAAATGGCCAAAGACAATATTACAAACTTGTCATTTTACATCATAGCAAAAGGTCAGTGGTGCCTATATGTGCTTATATTCTTACCTTTGACGAACCTATCTGCTATCCTATGAGGAGGCCTATCATCATCATGTTGCAACTTGTGATCACGATGGTTGGGTGGATGAAATGCCAAGTGATTCCTTTCTGAAGGAGCTCTACACCAAGACTCTAAATTATAATCACTATTATTGGTGGGGCATCTAAGGTCTTCTATTTTGATATAAGACAAAAAAAAATTATATAGCCGTCAATAATTGGCCGAAAGAAAATCCACTTGTAGCTATTGATGGACTTGTAATTGGTGAAATATTTAGATTGGCCAGGCACCTAGAGTATTGGTGCCAAGAGGAAGGTGATTGAATACCAAGCAGCTTGATAATGAGCTCATCTAGAATTTGGCCCTAAACTCTATCCAATATGATGTTACCATAGTAGGCTAGCCCAAACTTTAGCTTAAGCTTTGCCCAAGGGATTTGGCCCAAAATTTAGCTTAAGTTATGGTCATGGAATTTCCCCCCTCTCTTCTCTTGCTAAAAGAATCAATGGTCGCGTGACTATTCCTTCCTCAAGAACTAAAAGGATAAGAAGTAGGGATTTTTTCCCAATGGCTTAGCATCACACTCAACTTAGAAGTACACCTTATACCATAATTATTAAAAAGTAAGCCAGCCCATCAGAAGAGATATATCAATAATAGGAAAGAATTAATGGTCTCCCATGCTTTCTAGATGCTTTTGACCATGATAAAAGTATCAACCAATTTAACTAGTTCATGGGTGGTGTTGTCCACTAAGTTGCACTTAGGTGAACTCCTTGTGAACCTCAGAAGACTTGAACAACTTACATTGTTCATTTCCAAAGTTCAGAAGTTCATCAGGCCAAATTTTTGGTCCTTTGTAAAATTTGCATGTCCAGAACCCCACATGTCCAGAACCCCATGGGGGAATTGTAATAAGTTGGTCTAAGCATTATACTTTTGTAAAAGGATTGGCCTACATTAGGTTTAGCTATCAAGGGGATAGTCTAGAGTGTTTTTTCCTTAGGAATTATGTGTTTCACTTCAATGGCGTATAATTCCTGAGTTTTTCAGTCACACCTCCAAAGCTGGAGTATTTTCCATCTTGGTCGAACCTAGGGAGGTTATTAAAGCCTATGTGTCTATGTATTTTTCACATGATAGCCATCAATATTGAGTTATATGGACATGCACTAGGTCCCCTAGGATTTTCAGTTAATTCGGACAAAAATAATTTTTCCCGTTTAACGAGGTTTTTTAATAGTTTAATTGAAAATAAAAAATGTGATAAAAGTGTTGTTAGGAGGTGAAATTTTCCATGGGGGTACTCGTTTTCTAACCCGGAGCACCCACAAAACCCCTAAACCCACTTTTCCTAAGTTCTAAATGAATAATATTCACTCAAATAAATATTCTCTCAAAATTAATTTTGGGGAATTATTTAATTAAAAAATCTAGAGATATGAAAGAAAATCAAATTCCTATTTCAGTGGAATTTGGTCCGATGAAGGCCTAGTTGAGTTGGAAGTGTCATTTAAGGAATATCTCATGGAATATTGGATGGAATAAATCAAGGATTGAACTTGTATGAGTTGTCATCTCTTGGAGGTTGCGCCCTCTCCTCTCTTGGGAGACTTTCTTGAGGTGGCAACTTTCCATTTGATGGGAGATAGTATTAAGAAAGAAGGTGGGGCGCCACCCTTAGGTGGAATCCAACTCACCCTCAATCACTCGAATCAAGGGATAGATCAAGGATATGGAGGGATTTGGATCCCCTTTCTCAAGGAATGCGCCCCCTCTCCATGAATGCACCCCCCTCTCCATGAATGCACCCCCCTCTCCATGAATGCACCCCTCCCTCTCTCATCTCCTATATAAAGTAGGCTAATGATCCATTGTTCATATGGATGCATTGAACCTCTGCTAGTTTGTAATTGATACGATTTTGAATACATGTTGAAAGTATTTGGAGGTCCATCTTGTGCATTGGTGTTGGATATTGAGCTCATGAGGTGATATTGTGTCTTATTTTTCTCTCTTGTTTTCAATTATATGCATGATCTAGTTTATGTGATATGGAATAAACATTTGCAGTTTCCAACTTGTTTATTTGTGCTTAGATTTAAAGAGATATAGAAGTACCCAACAATATTTAGTTATATTTAGGCTTTTTTGTTTTCTTTTCATTCTAACACACTAGATCTTACATTTTTTTGTTGCAAGTTTTGTTTCATAAGCTGCAGATCACAAGGATACAAAGAGGGCTGGAACTCGGCTGTGTATTCTTCTCTTTGGGAACCTTTCTTTTGCTAAAATTTTGCTTGTAGATTATTTCCAAGAACGATTACAAGGATCTAGCTTTGGGTTGAGAGCTTCATCCATCATCTCAAACAAAACTTCTCCCTCTCTCTTTCAATTTTTGCTTTTTTCAAATGCTTGAGAAGTATATCTATATCATTCATGCATATTATTTGATCTATCTATCTTTAGCATGCTTAAAATAGTTAGATCTTATTACTTTTAAGAAGCTTTACCTCTCACTAGATCTAAACTAAAATATTGTACTTACACTTAACAATTTTTCAAATATTTTCCAAGTACAAATTTTTCAATTTTTATTTTTATTTTTATTTCATCTTTCCCATCATATTCTAGTCATATTAGCTTGCTAGTTTTTAGCAGGTCCAAAAAAAAGAGAAGGAAGTTCTGGCCATTTTTCGCCAGAAGGTGCCAAAAAGACATTCTGTTGACCCTCTTTCTTCAAGCTTTCATCCTATAAATTTGTAATCCCTTAGATCCAAGTTTAAATGGACTAAGTGGCATTTTATTTGAGCAAGTATTGTAATATCTATTAAACAAGATCAAGTGGGATACACAGTGCCCACACCCCATCCCCCCTGGGGGGATTCGCTGTGTCAATTTTTGTGGTGTGATTTTTTTGACAAAACACAAACACACAAACCACATTTCACTGCTGGATTGTATACTTATAAATATTAAATTCTTTTTTTTTCTTCGCAAAAGTAGATTAGAAGTAAAAAATTTGGCATTGCTTTCCCGAAGTATGCTCTCGTCGTCACATAAAGGGATTTTCCTGAGTACGTGATCGGATGATCAGAAAAGAGACTCTTTGCTTGTAGTAATTAGAATAACATTTTACTTCAGTTATTTATCTTCCACAATCAAATAGAATAAACATTTTGTTTCCAACTCAAAGTATGCTCTTTCCCCTTGCAGGCATTTGCTTGGTCATGTGGGAAATCAGAAAGAGTTGCAACTAATCCTTAATTCTCACATTTAAATTAAATAACTCATCTTAATAAAAGTAACAACCCCATACATAGTGAAAATCTGGCACTACGATTATTGAGTTTTGAATGGGCAAATTTCTTAGAAGAAGCGGGAACATCTGGGAGGCGACCTCAGGGCACAGTTAGGATACACCCTTGTTGGTGTAGTGTTGAACACTGCCCTAGAGACTCCATTCCATCCCACACGTCTTCGTGAGGATCCACCTTCATTCAATTTCCGTACATTGCTCCTTGTACCTCACGGTATATCTAGAGTTTCCCCTATTCCTGTAACAAAATTTAATCTTTAATAATTTAAAACCAACCAAGATACCCTTGCAAAACTTTCCCTTTTAGTAGCATCATTTTTTACTCCATTGGAACTGGTCTCCAATAACAACAATAATTTCACATTTGCTTAATATCAGTAAATGGTTGTGTAATCTTTATATGTTGGTGGTTGTTTATTTTCTGCTATTGAAATCTTTTTCTTAAATCTTTTGCAAAGAATTTGGATTGTAATCATACCCTTAAAAAAAAACTCCTAAAAACAAATATTTAATTAAATTTTTTATTAACCTTAGAAATATTCCATAGGGACTACCCCCCTTGGCTTCGGTTAAGAGTTGGCCTAAACAGAGGAGTCAATATCAGGTGACAAACTTGACTCAATACTTGCCCCCAAGGGCACACTGAGCAGTAGCAAAGATTTCTACTGCGTTAAACAGGTGCACGATCGGATGGCGACAGGTGGTAACCAACAACTAAGGGAAAATACCCTACCAAGATTTCTTGCATAATAAAACAACCCATTGGATGTTGTGTATGAGAAAAAATTTCCAAGCCTCACTCCCTATCATATCCTAGAAAATCTATTTGGCACATAAATTCTAGACTCGAATACAAATTTTTATGATGACTACATTCTGAGGAAAACACCAATTTGTGAAGGTTTTTATAGATCCACTTTTGTCTTCAATCTTTAGTAGAGGTTTCTAGAGAAGGAAAGCATCGAAAGTTTTTAGAGGATGTCTTTATTTATATTTTTATTTCGATGTGCTTAAACCATAAATATGCACCAGTGCACTTACTTATCACATACATAAGCGTGTAACCTACCACAAACAATGAGATACCTATTAAAATATCTTATAAAAATTACTAGCCATTTTTTCAAAAAAACCTTGATAGTGTTCCATCTATATTTAACTTCATTAATTCCTAACTATACAATTTGCATTGAATATGGTTAATACAATTTATAAAAAAATATGGGTCATTTGTTAAACAGATTATGGTTAATACAATTTATAAAAAAATATGGGTCATTTGTTAAACAGATTATGGTTAATACAATTTATAAAAAAATATGAGACATTTAGGAAGGGGCTTCATGAAGAAATTGAGTTGGTTTGGGGTCAGTAGGACCGACATCAACTATTGGATTATGAAGGGATACCTTTCGGTGTCGGTGATGCCATGCATATGGACATATAGCAAGAAATTGTTCCCTTCCCTTCACCTAGTGTTCTTTGACGCCCAAAAAAGACTTTCTCCTCGAGGTGAATTGATGTAGGATGGACAAACTGTTAAGGCCGGAAGAAGGGAAGCATTGAAGGGTGAGGGCGAATGTCGATCTAGTACCCCAAACAACGAAGAGTTTTGAGAAACTTCAGGCCTGCAAATGGAAGGGGAAAGGTGAATTATGATTCAGGCGACATATATGGGAGGCTCAACACCTAATCAATGTACTCTTATCAACATAACTACAAAATTCGAAGATTCTCTCGGTAAGAACTCTCCTCATAGGCCTTGTATAAATTCATTGTCAAATTCTTTAAATTTTATGGGGAAAGATTGGCTCAATAAAGGACAAAATCAAATGTGATAAAAATTGATTTCACCTCTTCCCCTCCCCACCCACTTTTGACCTCTAATGAAGCAGTTAGGCCTCCCTCCCTCTCTCATTTCCCACCCCTTCTATCACCACCCCAAAGGGGCCAGCTATATCCTATTCTATTAGCTCAGGTGATATCCCTATCCGCTTCCATCTTCAATCCAAGGAGGTCCTAAAACTCTCTTCATTGGCCCAGAACCATTCAGATTTGAGGAAAAGCACGCCCATACCCACTAAAAGGAAAGGGAGAGGTAGCAGTCGCATATGAGCGTGCACGTATTGAACAAGCCGCTAGAAGGCATAAAACCATTGTCGTGGTACTTAGAGCCTCGAAAACCCCAGAAGGGGTTCCCCCATGAAACTACTCTCTTTTAACTGTAGGGGTTATGGAAATCTTGTCCAAAAAAATTCCCTCAAGTGATTGGTCATGAAAAATCAACCTGTTTTGATCCTGCTACAAGAAATTCGTGGTAATGGAGAAGTTATTTCAAATTTGTTGAGGAATTTATTCAAAGATTGGGTCCTTTTAGGCCAGGATGCAAAAGGAAATTTGAGTGGATTAGAAATGGGATGGAATCTGAGAGCATTAAAAACCTTAAGTTTGTACGGTTTTGACTCTAGTATGGGAATAAAATCTTATTCTGTAGAAATAGGGTTGACTTTCACAATAATAAACATATATGGGCCTTATGTTGAGCGAAAGGAGTATTGAGAATAGATCTTTAGAAAATATTTCCTCAAGAATGACAAGGTGATTATTGGAGGAGACCTTAAATTTACCTTGGGCACCCATGAAATATAGGGATCTAGAGTGAGAGTTGAGCCTCTTGCAGGTTATTTCCTTCAAAAGCTTCATTCCAGAATCCTCCTGGATATTGACCCTGTAAAGCTAAAACCCTCCTGGGAAAATAAGAGAGTTGGCGAAAGCCGCATTATAAAGAGATTAGACCGATTTTTAATATTAGAGAAGCTGATGGATCAAAGATTGAATATTAGGCAGTGGATAAATGTTGGTGGGGAGTCGAATCATTTCCCTATATTATTGAATTAATTGGAGGAACCCAAAAACCAACAAGTCCTTTTAAATTCTACTTAGTCTGGCTAAAAGATGATGATTTTAAGAACTTGGTAAAATCCAATTGGGTCCCATATTCCTCAAATAAACATGGGCCAGTGGCGCTACACTTCACTCAAAACCTAAATAAAGTTAAGCAAGTAGTTCAAGGATGGGAAAAAGGAAAGAATACTAATGATGAAAGGGAGTTGACACAGACAGAAGAAGAGCTACAAGCTATCTATGATTCAGAGGGAGGTGGATATACATCCCATGAATATAAAGAGCACCTGAGAAGTCTAGAGAATAAAAAGAAAATGCTTCTTGAGGAGAAGGGGGGGATTCGGAGGTTGAAGAGTAGAGCCATTTGGCTAGAAAGTGGGGATGAGAACACAAAATATTTTTAGGCTTATGCAAAAGGGAAGAAGATGAAAGATACAATCTAGGGCCTAAAATATCAGAACAATGAACATGTCTCCTCTTTCGATTGTTTAGCCAGGTTGGGAAAGTCCCATTTTCAAAATTTATTTAAGGTTGATGAAAGGGTCATGATTGCAGAAATAATTCAAATGGAACAACTCTTTCCTGCTTCTGTTTCTCCGAAGGACAATAAAGAACTAATGGAGAAAGTCTTAGAGGACGAATTGAAAGAAGTATTGCATAATTTCCAAAAATACAAAATTCCTGTACCAGATGGTTGATCGGTAGAATTATTTCTTGACCTATATGATACTATTTGACCATACCTTCTTAATTTAGTGGAAGAATATAGGTCTTAGGGTTTTATGCATCCTTCCTTAAATACATTTTTCATCACCCTTATCCCAAAATTTGACAACCCTCAGTCTATGGATGATTTCATACCTATTTCTCTCCGCAATATCACATATAAAGTGGTGGCGAAAGTTATTTCCAAAAGATTAAAGAAGATTCTATCAAACACCATCTCTCCTGAATAGTTTGGGTTTTTGGAAGGTAGGAAGATTCATTAAGCAATGGGGTTGGCTCAATAAGGCTTACATAGTTTAAAATCCAAAAGCCAAAAAGAGGTGATCCCGAGGATTGATTTATCAAAGGAATATGATAGAGTCAGTTGGATATACATTAGACTTCTCCTGACCCATCTTGGTTTTGAAATGGATTTCATTAGCTGGTGATAAGCTGCTTAACAACCATGTCATTGCAGTTCTTATAAATGGATTTGCATCCCCTTTCTTTCATGCAGAAAGAGGGCTATGTCAAGGATGTCCTTTATCTCCTCTTCTATTTATGCTAGTTGCAGAAGGCCTGAGCAGGGCTCTAATCAAAGCAAAAAGGTCAAGATAATTTTATGGTATTTCCATCTCTGGAAACCTGAGGATATCCCATCTGATTTTTGCAGATGATGTCCTTATATTCTATGATGGTACATTACGGGACACTGAAAAATTAAAGGAAATTCTAGAACTTTTTGGGAAAGCACTGGTATGCATCTCAGTGACATAAAATATTCCCTCTCCACCATAAATTTGAGAAATGATGAGGTGCACAGATACCACAACCTTTTTTCTTTTTGAAGTCCTTTGCCACATTGACACTTACAAATAAATTTTAATTGAGGGTTTGCACCAACCATAAAACAAATTCATAAGTAATTATTTTTGTAAATAACCCACTTCAAAGATTTAACTTTTATTTTATTCAAGCAAATAAATGTTTTTAATATGAGACTTTGCACCATATATATATATATATATATATATATATGTATGTATATGTATATTAAATAATTGATTCAATTGTTTACTTTTTATATTATTGTCACTTCAAATAAAAGATGATCAAAGATAATCAATTTTATTTATTAAGATTATAAAGATGGTGATAAAAGTGTTTTGAATTGAAATTTAATTGTTTGAATGATAATTTTTTTACTAATAGTAATAATTAATTATCAAATTGTTTGATGGGTATTAGTTCCATTAGGAAGATTTGAGCATTATGTAGGGTCTCGGGGCCCCAGACATGGTTGAGGTTGGAAACTTCTACCTTAAGTATTATAGGAATCTTCTAAACATATATGACCAATAAAATCACCTCAAACCACTATACATGGATTTGTGAGGGTATTCTTAGCCTATGTGTGTGGATATCAATACTATAATGAAATTTTGATAAGTACAGATGTGACTAGGAGTCATTTACATGGTCAAGGGAGGAAACCAAACCTTAGGCACTAAATGATGCTTTTAGGGATTTAAGGCTAATAAAGATGTAGACACCTCTAAACATAAGATATGAATTCTCAAGGGGATCCTTGACCTTAGAATAGTGACATGGGTGGAATTTGTAAGGCTTTAAGGACTAAGTATGGGTCTTGGGGCCCTAGACATGGACAAGGTAGGAAACTTGAACTTTAGATCCTAAAGGAACTATCTAGGAATCTATGATCAAGAAAGACACTTCAAATGACTATATAAGACCTTTTGAGGGTATCCTTGACGTATGAGTTAAGATAAAAGTTCCATTAGGAGGAACTGAGCAATAAACATGGGTCTCGATGCCTTCAACATGGTCAATGGAGGAAAGTTAGGCCTTAGGCCCTAAAGGCACATTCTATACACCCAAGGCCATATCAATGGCTTGAATCACCACCAAGGGAATATATCACCTCTTAGTGGGGATATTAATTACATTAGAAGGATTTGAATAGTAGATATGGGTATCGAGATTATGAACATGGTCTACAAATAAAATATTGGCTTTACACCCTAAAAGAAACTTTTATGCATAGAGGTCCAAGAACAAGACCTCAACCCACCACAAATGATCTCTGAAAGATACCCTTCACCTAATGGTGGGATGTTGATGACATTAAGAAGTTGTTCAACATTATGTATGGGTCTTGGAGTTGAGAGAGAGGTTAGGGGAGAAAACCTAAAACTTAGGCCATAAAGGAATCTTCTAGTTATCTAAGGCTTAGAGCAAAAACTCAAGCTACAACATAGCACCTCTCAAGGGTATCGTTTTATTTTGAGTGGGGCTAAGGGAGCCATTGGAATATTTTGAGTAGTAGGTATGAATTTTAAGTAATTTGACATGGTTTGGGGAGGAAATGTGGGGATATGAATCCAAATAAATATTATAGGTACTCATGGCCATCAACAATACCTCAAACCACCACCTAAGACTTCTCAAGGTTATCCTCGTCTTCAAGTGGGGATACAAGTGCCATTAGAAAATTTTGGATACTAGGTATGAGTCTCCATTCCTTGAACGTGATTGAGGAAGGAAAGCTAGGCCTTATTCTACAAAGTAAATTTATATGCATTTAGGTTGAAGAACAATGCCTTGATCAACCACACATCAACCTGTCGAGCATATACTTGGCCCAAGTATGTGTCTCGGGACCTTTGACATGGTTGGTAGACAATGAAATGCATATTAATGGAATATAGTCCCAAGAATGATTCCTTGAGCTAAAACACATGACCTCTTAAGGGGATATTTGAACTCAAAATGGTGATGTGGACACCATTATGAATTTTTTAGCACAAGGTATTGTTCACAAGGCCTTGAGCATGGTGGGTGGAGGAAACCTAGTCCTTAGACCCTAAAGAGCTATTTTGTTCTTCCAATGCTAATAAAAATGCCTTGAACAAACACAAATTGCCTCTCAAGGGGACCCTTCACCTTCCATAAAGCATATTGGAACCATTATGGTATTTTGAGAACTATGTGCAAGTATTGAGGCCTAAACCAAGATAGAGTAATGAAACATTAGCCTTAGTTCTAAAATGTAGCCTTTGAAACTCAAGGGCCATGAATAAACTCGTAACCTACCACACATGTCCTCTATGTAGGATATTTGGTATGAAGTGTGTTATAGGTAAAATCTGCACTTCTCCGTCCGTGATCACGTTGCTCTGTTGATTACACAAAAGGACACTAAGGATTGAAGAGCTAGGTTGACCTGGATGACTTGCTGCTAGAAGTACACTCTTCAGCTAAAAATATTGCAGTTTCTCCTTATTTTATCTCATGTACGCCCCTCTCTATATAGTAAACCCACGTACACCTCAAAAGATATGCTACTCTTGCTATAGTAAACCAGCGTACACCTCAAAAAATACTCTACTTTTCTTAAGGACAACCAGCGTACATCTCCAAAAATGTTGTAAATGCTTGTTGTAGAGCACAAAAGTTGCTCTCTGTACGCTACTCTTGTTGTATGAAACCCGCGTACATCTTAAGATGAAATCAAAAATATATTAATTTGACGAATTGGGATTAGTTGAAGTTGGTTCTGCAACTTCCCCAACCTCCCAATTCAACCACCTCTCGATCTGAACTGCCTACCTTGTCCTATAAATACAAGGAGGATCCATGAGAGGGGTTAGATGTAAATAGTGAAGAAGCTTGAGAGAAGAAAGAATGCTTTGAGTACTGTTATGCTGGAGGAATTCCCAAGTCATTCGTGAAGAGCAGGAGCCCAGGATCTGGTTGCAGAAGCATCTCTACACGTCAGGTATATTGTACTGATTCATTTTTCTTTGACAATAAAAAGGTCGAAACACCCTTCCTGTCCCTAATCGAATGTCTACTAGATTGTATATTCATTTGGATTAATATCTTGTTATATTTGATGTTTTAGTTGTATATGCTTTCATTTTATTTATTATATCCAATATACACCGGGAAGGTATCTTTTGTGTTGCAGGTTTGTCAAGCAAAGGATCAAATAAGAGATCAAGCGAGAGACCAAGCAAGAGACCAAGCGAAAGCTAGGATCAACCGTCGATAAGAGGTATTTATCTCAATCTCGATCTCTTTCTTTTGTAGAAACTATATGCAATATAATCAATGTGTTTACCTTTTCCCCACCCAGTTGGTAGTTTCCATCTCCTCACTATAAGGTAGAAATCCTGAACAACAGACTGGCGACTTCGTTGGGGAATAACCGTATGTTTCACTGCTCTAGGAGACCTAGTTAGCCCATTTTTCAGTCTTTTGATTTTCTGAGAGGTCTTGTAGGTCTTTGTTACCTGTTCTTGTTGCTTGACTCATCTCAGTCCACTGCTGCAAATCCTTTTTGATTGCTTCTGAGCCTTGTACGCTGGTTTACCCTACTTATAGTAGCATTTTTTTCCTGATGTACCTTGCTTTGTCTACTACACAGTAGAGTATTTTAGTTGATGTGCGCTGCTTTGTCTATTACACAGTAGAGTATCTTTACTAGTATACGCTGCTTTATGCACTACACAGTAGTGTATTTTCCTGTAACTTTCAGTTCTCTATTAGGGTTTGATTTCCAGTTTGTTTGGGTTCACTTCCAGTCTGTTGCTTTGCCTCCTTGACTGCCCACTGAGACTTCCATGTCTTTTTTGAGTCTTGCTTGTCTCTCTTGAGTCTTTTAGTTTTCTTTTGCTTGCTTGAGTACTTGTTTAAGTGTCTTTACTACTTTCTATCTCTTTTTGAAGTTTGTACACTATTCTCTTTTGGACATAGCTGTACACTCTGGCCCTAGTTGCTTGTTGCAGTCATACAAACCTGCGTTATAATCGTTAGTTGTTTGTGGCAACGTTAGGACGCTTTCCCTTTTTCTTATCCTTTCCATTAGGGTTTGAATTTCAAGTATGAGTCCTTAGGGTTGCTTCCGAAAGGTTGCTTGGTTTAGATGCTTCCTGATTGTTTTTCAGTTCAGTTCAAGTGATTCAAAGCCTTCTAAGTTAGCCTTCTTTCGAGTCCGTGTGTTTGGTGAGGTCACTTTTTGGTTCGCTTGCTTACTCCTTTACTTGGATTAGTGTTTTCTTAGGGTTTTGATGCTTAGGAGCAGCCCGTTAGGCCTGCCTTTCCATTACGAGCATTTCTTTTCCTTGTCTCTTTTACACTTTGTTTCCAAGTCTCAAGTTTTTCTTTTGCAAAAACTTGGTAAGTCAATTCTTCCTCAAATCGTTCGATTTGTTTTCTTTGAACCATTTAGGCGTTAGTCTTACTCACAATTTACATTTAGGTCTTACTTGTGCTTTTACAAGTTCTTTTTCTTTTATAATTATTAGAAAAAGCAAAAACTTGTTCAAGTAGCTTAGTAGTAAGGTCTTTCATTATTTTAAGGTAGCATAGTTTTCTTTGAAATATTAAAAGAAAAATACAAAAAGAATTTGATTTAGGTTTGCTTATCTTTAGTTTTAAAAAGAATATAAACGAAAATAAAGAGTTCTTTTGTGAATTTGAATGCATTGTTTCTTTACGTACTTTGCTTTCAGTCACAACCACACCACACAATGCACTACAACCTTTGAATAAAGAACAACCCTTAAAAAGAACAATTAATAAAATTTATTAGCAACTTTTTCTTTCTAGGGATGTCACTACACCAACTAGTTTAGGATGGGGTTTCGGATCAGAGCACACTTAAACTATCCAGAACTAGTTTCATTATTCAACAATCGTAGTAAGATATTCTTTAGGTAAACCCATCAACATTAAAGTTTTTCTGGAAGCTCTACTGAAACCGAAGTTAAGCATGAGGTCTTGTAAGGGTGAAATAGTGAGGATACCCCTTCACTTTTCATTCCGAGCATACACCAAGGATGGTTCGCGTACGGGGATCCTTTTGGATTTCGGGCTTAGCTACCCTGCCCATGCGTTCTAGTCGGACCTGTGACTGTCCCCTAGAATTTCTTTAGTGTTAGTGGTAGCCTTAGTATCTGTTAGATTTTGAGCATTAATTCAATATGCTATAGGATCTTTACTGAGAGAATAACATGTAAAGTATATCAATGCATAACAATCATATCAAGCATGCCAAGCATCACAAGAATCAAAAGCATGAGACAATGGACACACAGAGTTTCCGTGGTGAAAAACCTAAGGTGAAAAACCTCACAACTTCCTTAGAGATAGATAGAGCAATGGCTCAACCAAAGTACAACCAAATACAATAGATAGTCTCCTACTATGTAGATGATCCTCCTCCTCCAATGTGCGCCACTTTCTGAGTGAGAGAAGAGTGAGTTCTGAGATGATCAAAATAGAGAATCTCGATCTCTATTTATACTTGTCCTGACCTGCCTAAATACTTATGGGGTTGACTTGTCTAACTCAGCCTAATAACCCCAGTTACATATATTTCAGGCCGAAACCCACATCAGGTAGTCTAATAACCCATCAGCAAGTTAATCCACTTGCGACACTTGTCAATACAAATGACGACACTTCCTTATAGAGGAATAACACATCTCTTATAAGGGTACAATAAATACATATATAAAATACATTCCGAAGTTACATATACATCAACACTCCCTCTTAACTAGGAAGGTATTTCTTGACACAGATCATCGGGCACAAGTCTTCTTCTCTAGATCACCATCATCGATGCATCATCATCGAATCATCATCATCGTCATAGTTGCTGCTATCTCGTCCAATCTCTGAATCTACTTGTCCTAGGAAGTTGTACAGAGACAGTCCTTTTTCATACTGGATGTAGGCCCACCACCTGCAGGTATTCATCATCACTGGTCATACTGTGGAATCCTCAGGACTCATCATGTGCGTCTGCAAAACCTCTCAAGAGCATCCTAGGCCTTTTATGAGCACATAGCTCAACCTCTCGAATCTCCCAGGATATTTTCCATGCCACTGCACAACCTGTCCACGACCACAGAGTACTTGATACTCTTATACATCCAACTGATGTATATCATCATATGATCAACCTGATCATCATCACCATCTCTGCGAGCAAGCCATCAAGTAGGTACACCTCAGGACTGATTACACTGCCTCTACAAAACCTGCAAGATCTCTCAGGACTTATTACACTGCCTCGGAAAAACCTGCAAGAGCATCTCAGGACTGATTATATGCCTTTGCAAAACCTGTGTACCAAACTGTCACATCAATGTATTCAGATCACCACGTAGTCCACGGAGCACAACCCAAATGCACACACACAACACTTACACTCACCAGCATGGGAGGACCAACCTACTACCATCTGGGAAAGGCTCACAACACTTACATCAACGACCATGGGAGGACCAACCTACCACCATGTCGGAAAGGCACAACACTTACATCAACGACCATGGGAGGACCAACCTACCACCATGTCGAAAAGGCCCAGCACTTACATCAACGACCATGGGAGGACCAACCTACCACCATGTTGGAAAGGCCCAGCACTTACATCAACGACCATGGGAGGACCAACCTACCACCATGTCGAAAGGGCTTCAACACTTATATCTCACCATGGGAGGACCAACCTACCACCATGTGAGAATGGCCCAACCCTTACATCTCACCATAGGAGGACCAACCTACCACTATGTGAGAATGGCTCAGCCCTTACATCTTGCCATGGGAGGACCAACCTACCACCATGTAAGAATGGCTCGGCCCTTACATCTTGCCATGGGAGGACCAACCTACCACCATGCAAGAATGGACCAGTGTGCATTTGTGTCTCCGGACTCATCACTTCCCTCTGGAAGGCATCTCGATCTGAAGTACACCAAGTCTCCCTCTGAAGTATTCAAACTTCACTCTGGCAAGCGGCTTGGTCAACACATCATCTATTTGCTCGTTTGTCGCAACATATAGGAGCTTCACAGCTCCTCTCTGCACCATATCCCTGATATAGTGATATTTGATCTCTATGTGTTTCAACCTGTCGTGGAACACCGGGTTCTTAGACAGCTTCACACAACTCTGGTTGTCACAAAATATACCAGTAGCCTCCAATGGTAGATCAAATAACTCAGACAGTAGCTTCCTCATCCATACTGCCTCACAACTAGCTGAACAAGCTACGACATACTCTGCTTCAGCTATACTCAGTGCCACACAGAATTGCTTCCTGCTAAACCAAGAGATCACACCTGATCCAATACTGAAGCAACACCCCGGAGTGCTCTTCCGATTAATGGCACTGCCTGCCCAATCCGAATCAACATAACCCTCCAGGTTAAACTTTTGATTCAACTCATACTTGAGCCCATAATCCACTGTACCCTTCAGGTACCTCAGAACATACTTTGCTACTATCAGGTGAACATGTCTCGGATCTGTCAAGTACTGGCTCAAGGTGTTCACTGCAAAGAAAATGTCTGGCCTCGTATTCGTCAGGTACATCAAGGATCCAATCATCTAACGATACATCATAGCATCAACCGGCTTAGAAGAAGCATCACACAGAAGCTTCAGGTTCGATGCCATAGGTGTGGCCATGGCCTTGTAGTCCATCATCCCAAAACTCTTCAGGATCTTTACTGCATAATTCCCTTATCCAAGGAAGATTCCATCTGCACTCTACCACACCTCCATACCAATAAAGTAGTGCATCATACCCAAGTCCTTCATCTCGAACTCGGCAGCTAGCTTCCTCTTGGTGTTGACAATCAGTCTATCCTCACCTGTTAGAAACAGGTCATCCACATATAATAGTAGTATCACTGGATTGCCCTCCTCAACCTTGTAGTAAAGGTTGGAATCTGCTTTACTCTTGGTAAATCCCTGTTAGGAACCCATGTCAACCCTTCTCTTTACTATGTTAGTATATTGTTGTTGGACGCATATGCTTTGTAAGTCGTCCCGTAGTATTTGTTGATCCGTAGTTTATATTAGCTCATATTATTGACCCATAGTATTGGATGCATATGCTTTGTAAGTCATCCCGTAGTATTATATGTCCCATGGTTTTGACTCATAGTATTGGGCATAGACTTAGTATATAAGTGTGTGTTGAGGTCATTGAAGGCACCGTGAAGTTAATTGTATTGAGCTTGCTCAAAGGAGGTTGCCCCCTCGAAGTGGCCCGTGATCAATATAAAAGCGATTCTGTTCTATTATTTCTGATATCTCGTGTATTTGCATTAATTAATTATTGCAGGTACATCTCATCTGGTATCAGAGCACTTTCCTTGGCACAAGTGGGAAATTTTTTTTTTCATTTTTTTGGGCGGTGAATTTCAGATCAATTTTTGAAACTTTCTGCACAAAATCAGAAGAAACTGATTGCATATCTGAATTCCTCTTTCAAAAATATGCAGTTTCAAAAAAAAAATCATCTCAATTGGAGTTCTAAAAGTGGAGATATCGCGGATTTAAAATCAGCAATTTTTCAGAATTTCGGTGACGGCCGCGAAAATTGCGGCGAGAAAATCTTTTGACCGAGTGCCCAGATTTCTATTCTGCTTTCACGGGTAGAAGCAGAGTGGTTGTTCCAGTTCCAGAAACATGTTATAATAGCGACTCTGAGCAATATAGATCTGGTTTTTGAACATTGGGTGGAATTTCTGCCCAAATTTTTTCTGTTGCAGGTTCGGATCTGGGAATAATCCCTATCCGCTTAACTGTGGGAAGTACTTGGGCATAAGCCCTAAAACTCATTGTGAGGAGTACCACAGGAACCCCGAAGTAGCTGGCCATTGAGAGGACCTGCCAAGCGAAAAGGGCAACGACCCCTACCTGATTGACTAGTTCCCACCCGTGAGGTAAACCAAGAGCTGTCGTTTGTGGCCAAGCGGTTATCAGTTTTACCTGAACCGTGGAGTGAGGGGTACTGCCCCAATACGCAAGTCGTCAGACAGCATTGGTGGCCGAGTGAAACACCTGAACTGTTAGGAAGCCGTTCATACTTGGGGTCCATATCTATTTAACTGTTGCCGATCACTTCCGCTCCAGCTCTAGCCGTTCAGATCTATTCTGAAAGTCGTTTCAGATCCAGTCGTCGTTTCAGATCCATCTGTTGCGGATCCCTTCCGCGCCGCTGTTGCCGATCCATTTTTGAAAAAAAAAAAAAAAAAAAAAAACCTGGTTATGGTTGTAACCCGTGCAGGAGCACACACCATGGAGGAAGCACTTGTAGCCATCCAAACCAAACTCCAAGATCTGGATGAAAAATTTCTCGGCCTCCATCTTCAACATTCAGCCATGAACAATACCAGACAGCCAGAATCTTTTGCAGCCACTGGGTTCTCTTCTTCCAGCAGTTTTCGTAGGCCGAAGCTTGATTTTCCTCGCTTCAATGGTACGGATCCGACTGGATGGATATACCGAGCAGAACAATATTTCAGTCTGCATAATACTTTTGATGTTCAGAAAGTTCCACTTGCATCCTTTCATTTGGAACAGGAAGCCCTTCAATGGTACCGTTGGTACATCAAAGCTCATCCCGAGCCACACTGGACAGATTTTTGCCAACTCCTTTTGTCACGATTTGGTCCTAGTTCTTTTGACGACTTCACAGGAGCACTCACTAAACTTCACCAAACTGGCACAGTGAGAGAGTATCAGACGGAATTTGAGAAACTAGCCAATCACACAGAAGGATTGTCTGATGAATTCTACAGGAGTTGTTTTATCAGTGGTCTCAAGGATGAAATCCGCTCAGAGGTCAAAATGTTTTGTCCCAACACAATGATGGAAGTCCTAGGGTTGGCTAAGCTGGCCGAGGACAAGATCGCAGCTCAACAACGCTCCAGACCCACCTTTGTTCCCTTCAGAAATATGGGTTCCCAACGACCTTCCATCACGCCTGCTCCTCAACCAACTCCTATCAAGCATTTGTCTGAAATAGAAATGCAGGCACGCCGAGAAAAAGGGCTTTGCTATAATTGTGATGAGAAATTCACTTGGGGACATAGATGTGTTCAACAAAAGCTCTATCTCTTGGATGTGGATTCTCTGCCTGCCTTAGAACTTGGTGAAGAAGCTACAGATACAGTAGATGATCAGGTCGACATTCAACACCTGCCTGTTGACACCCCATCTCAGGACGACCCACCCGAGATCTCTCTCCATGCTGTAACCGGAGTCACCATCCCACAAACAATGCGAGTCAGGGGATACTTCAAGAAGCTCCCTCTTACCATCCTCATTGATTCTGGTAGCACTCATAACTTCATTGACCCTCGGATTGCCAAACAGGCTGATTGTTTTGTCCATCCTTGCTCCAACTTTGAAGTCATGGTTGCCAATGGGGGTACCTTACCTTGCAAGGGGAAGTGTCACAATGTGCGTATCTCTATGGAAGATTATAACCTACGCTCTGACATGTTTGCCTTGTCCTTAGGCGGATGTGATGTGGTTTTGGGCGTTCAATGGTTACGCACACTTGGCCCCATCTTATGGGATTTTGCGAAACTTTGGATGCAGTTCAAAGTCAATGGGGCACAACAAAAATTTATGGGCTTACAACCAGGGTCTCTTTGCATCATCAGTTCACATCGCCTGGAAAAAATCCTTAAGAAGAATTCACATGGTGTCATCGCTCAGCTCAATTCCATTCAGATGCACCCATCAACAGTCTCCACTACTTCCTTGGATAGATATGCAGGTATCTTTGATGAACCAATGCGCTTGCTGCCTTCAAGAGACCTTTCCGGTAAGAATGTAGCCACATCTACCTCTCAGCAGGAAATGATGGCTATTTTGCATGCAGTACAGAAGTGGCAGCCATACCTATTAGGGAATTATTTCTGCATCAAGACTGATCTCCCGAGTCTGGAAATTTTTTTGGAACAATGGGTCTCCTCCCCAACACACCTGCAATGGGTTATCCAACTCATGGGTTGTCCCTATGTGATCACTTACAAGAAGGGTAAGGACAATATGGTGGAAGATGCTCCTTCTCGCACAATTGATGACCCAGTTTCTCTTACAGCTATTTCTCTGCTTGTTCCAAATTGGTTGCAATATGTTCAACAGGGCTATCTCTTCTATGAACTCCATGCTTCTTCCTCAACAGGGCACTCTGGGTTCTGCAAAATGTATGACCGGGAACAATGCAACTTCTTCTGGTCGGGACTAAAAATGACAATTCAACAGATGGTGGCTGACGATGATACTTTCCAAGTCAACAAGGGGGAACCGACACTCCTTTCGGGATTGCTCAAACCCGTGCCCATCCCTACACAGCTTTGGCTAACTATTTCTATGGATTTCCTAGCAGCGCTCTGGTGGTACCATACCACATCTCAAAGGACACCATATGAAGCAGTCTATGGAAAAACACCGCCTGTTCTTCTTCCATACACCCTTAGCAGCTCTCCAGTTCAGGAAATTGACTCGGTTCTTCGAAACCGTGATCAGATTCTTCTCATTCTGCAAGACAATCTTCACATGGCCAGAATTCGCCTGAAACAACAAGCTGATCAACACCGTTCTGAGCACATTTTCCACGCAGCTGATAGGGTTCTTCTTCGTCTACAGCCTTCCAAGCAATCCTCCTTGACACTCCAAAGGCGTCAGTGGCCTGAAATGCAAACCGAGGATGCTACCGGGGAACCACTCCTTCTGATTCTGCAGCAATTTCTCCAACCAAAGCTTTGAGGACAAAGCTTTTTCTAAGGGAGAGGGGATGTTAGGAACCCATGTCAACCCTTCTCTTTACTATGTTAGTATATTGTTGTTGGACGCATATGCTTTGTAAGTCGTCCCGTAGTATTTGTTGATCCGTAGTTTATATTAGCCCATAGTATTGACCCATAGTATTGGATGCATATGCTTTGTAAGTCGTCCCGTAGTATTATATGTCCCATGGTTTTGACTCCTAGTATTGGGCATAGACTTAGTATATAAGTGTGTGTTGAGGTCATTGAAGGCACCGTGAAGTTAATTGTATTGAGCTTGCTCAAAGGAGGTTGCCCCCTCGAAGTGGCCCGTGATCAATATAAAAGCGATTCTGTTCTATTATTTCTGATATCTCGTGTATTTGCATTAATTAATTATTGCATGTACATCTCAATCCCAAACTGGATAGGAATCCATCTATCTACCATACCAGGTCCTGGGTGCCTGTTTCAAACCATACAGGGCTTTCTTCAGTTTGCACACATGTGTTCCTCTATCATGTGTCTCAAACCCAAGTGGCTGCTCCACATACACTTCCTCTTCAACTACACCATTCAAGAAGGCTGTCTTGACATCCATATGGTGTACCTTCCATTTCATCACTACAGCCAGAGCAAGTACTGATCGAATGGAAGTGTATCTGGCCACAGGAGCGAAAGTCTCTTCATAATCAATTCCTTCTTTTTGGGAGAAGCCACGAGCTACAAACCTAGCTTTGTATTTCTCGATGCTACCATCTGCAGCATGTTTTACCTTATAGATCCATTTGGAAGTCACCACAGACTTCCCATCTGGTCTTGGGACCACATCCCAAACATCATTCTTCATAATAGATTGGTATTCTTTGATCATCCTTCCATTCTTTCTTTTTTGCAGCTTCTTCATAATTGGAAGGTTCTTTATCCATGATGTCACCGAGTAAAGCAACATAACTAGTATGTGACCTTGTCCTTTTCCTTTCTCTTTGTTCTTCTTCTGGAATGCCAAATCTCTCTACATCTTGGATGAGCTCTCTAGCCCATGTTGGTTTCCTCTTGTGAGGATTCTTCTCACGAGGTGGATCCACAGGTTCTTGTGGATCTTCCATTTCTCGATCTTCTTCAGGAACTACTTCATTCATTGTGGTGTCTTGAGTTCTGGATATTCGGGGTTCTTCATTGTCTTCAACAGGTGTCTTTCTCGATTTGCGGTAAGCCAAACTTTCATCAAATGTTACATCTCTGCTGATGTCAATCTTATTGAATCTAGGGAAGTAGATTCTGTAAGCCTTCGAGCTTTCACAGTAACCCACAAATATACCCTTCTTTCCTGAAGGATCCAATTTTGACCTTTTCTCTTTTGGGATGTGAGTGTATACTGGGCAGCCAAATATTCTGAGATGGCTCACTTCTGGTTTCTTACCAGTAAACACTTCTTCTGGTGTTTTGTTGTCAAGTATCTTATGGGGTGTTCTGTTCTGCACATATACCACTGTCCTTGCTGCTTCAGCCCATACGTGCATAGGTAAGTCTTGGTCATGAAGCATTGCCCTTGCTGCTTCCATGATAGTTCTATTCTTCCTTTCGGCAACCCCATTCTGCTGTGGATTGTAAGGAGTAGTCAAATCCCTCTTAATCCCTGAATCACTGCATAACTTCTTGAAGTCTCCTGAAGTAAATTCTCCTCCATTGTCAGATCTGAAGATCTTGATCTTCAAGTCAATTTGGTTTTCTATCAAGGCTTTGAATTCCTTGAAATTGTTAAACACTTCATCTTTGTTCTTCAAGAAGTAGATCCAAGTCTTCCTAGAGAAATCATCAATAGAGGAGACATAGTATACATACGCACTCAAAGAACTGGATGACATGGGACTGCATACATCAAAGTGGATAATCTCCAAGATTCCTTTTGCCTTGCTTCCACTGCTTGGAAATGTTTTCTTTGTATTCTTTCCCTTTGCACAACCTTTGCAAATGCCTTCATGCTTTGTATAGATTTCAGGAATACCTTCTACCACTTTGCTTGCAATTGGTAATGCTCTGTAATGCATGTGTGCAAGCCTTCTGTGCCAAAGTTCACTTGGCTCTACTGAATCATGGACCATGGCTTGTTCTGGATGCCCCTTCAATTTGTACAATCCTCCTTCTTGCTCTCCAATCACAACTGCATCATCTATAGTCTTACCCTTAGGCCACATTAGGACTTGGCCATCTATAAATGCAACCCTCATGCCTTTTGCATCCAATGCAGAGATTGAGAGTATATTCTTCTTGAGTCTTGGAACAAAGAGTACATCTTTCATCTTCATAGACTTTCCAGAGTCTAGTTTATAGGAGGCTTCACCACTCCCTTTTATGGGATACTGGTAGTCATCCCCAAGCTTCACCTTGTGGGGTGAATCATGTTCAGATAGATTCACAAAGGATTCTTTGAATCCTATCATATGTTTAGAATCCCCACTATCTATGAGACAATCATTACTTCCATGAGTAATGGTTCCAATGAGAGCAGAAATCAAAACATATTCTTCATCACTTGAAGAATCTTCACTATCTTTTCTAGCCCTCTTCCTGGGATGTTCATCATCCTCTGCAGCATGAGCATGATGTCTTCTTTTGAAGTTATTCTTCTTGTTAGAACCCTCTTTCTTATTCTTAGGACAATCTCTGGCATAGTGTCCCTTATCATCACATGTATAGCAATGGATATGGGTCATGTCTCTTCAATGTCTGGGACTACTTCTTTGATTCTGATATTTTCCTTTCTTGCCATGATGGTGAGCTTTCTTGTCACCATGCCTTTTGGAGTGAGCTGTGAGTGCTTGGTACTCACTCCCCATCTTCTCTTCTCTGGCTACAATTCGAGCTTCTTCTTGTGAGCATTCTTCCCACAATCTACCAAAAGAGCTAAGTTTATTTCTAGCACAAATTCCTTGGATGAAGGAATCCCATGACCTAGGGAGGCCATTAAGAGTGGTCATCACCACTTCTCCATTTTCCACAACTTCACCCATAGCTTCAAGTTGTTCTTTTATCTGGGAGACCCTTGAGAAATATGACTGCATAGTCTCTGCATTCTGGATCTTGATATTCTTCAATTGATTCCTCAGGGTCATCTTCCGATTTATGTTCTTGCCTTCAAATAATTTGGTCAAGGAATCAAACATCTCTTTTGGTGTCTATAGGGATGACACATGGGGGATGAGATGATCTTTAATAGAATCAACAATGATCCTCTTTTCCTTAACCAAATTCCTCTTGTGAAGAGCCCTAGCCTCTTCTCCCTCTGGGACAGGGACCTCTTCACTTATGTAAGTATCCAACTCATTTTCTTCAAGGATTAACCCAATCCTATACTTCCATGCTCGGAAGTTATCAGCTCCTTCAAGCTTATCCTCAAACTTGGTGTGGTGAGACATCTTTAAAGAGTACTTCAAATGGAAATAGAAAAGATTTAGGTCTTACCACTTGTTTGTTGAAAACTGGATCTGGTGCCGGATTAGGGTTTGAGTTTCCCGGAGATCTACACAACCAAAAATCTTGATCCAAAGCTATAAACTTTTGATTTTCCAAGGAGCTTCCAGCTGTGTCTTCAGATTTCATAAATTCCTATTTTTAGGAAACCCTAATTTTTAGGGCCAATACTGAAAGTGCTCAGAATTGAATTTTGATTGGACAGATATATTCACATTGCTAAGGAGAGTCAATCCATCATATTGATTTTCCAAAATCTGTGGAGAGAAACCCAAAAACAAGAAGCTCTAGCTTCCACAACTGCAGAGTGTCTTCTTCTCAGGTTAGCTTTGATACCATGTTATATTTTGAGCATTAATTCAATATGCTATAGGATCTTTACTGAGAGAATAACATGTACAGTATATCAATGCATAACAATCATATCAAGCATGCCAAGCATCACAAGAATCAAAAGCATGAGACAATGGACACACAGAGTTTCCATGGGGAAAACCCTAAGGTGAAAAACCCCACAACTTCCTCAGAGATAGATAGATCAATGGCTCAACCAAAGTATAACCAAATACAATATATAGTCTCCTACTATGCAGCTGATCCTCCTCCTCCAATGTGCGCCACTTTCTGAGTGAGAGAAGAGTGAGTTCTGAGATGATCAAAATAGAGAATCCCGATCTCTATTTATACTTATCCTGACTTGCCTAAATACTTATGGGGCCAACTTGTCTAACTCAGCCTAATAACCCTAGTTACATATATTTCGGGCCAACACCCACATCAAGTAGTCTAATAACCCATCGGCAAGTTAATCCACTTGCGACACTTGTCAATACAAATGACGACACTTCCTTATAGAGGAATAACACATCTCTTATAAGGGTGCAATAAATATATATATAAAATACATTTCGAAGTTACATATACATCAACAGTATCTTGACTTTAGGTATTTTTACACAGGTGGCATTGAAGGGATATTTTCACTGTACCTAGGACGGATACAGAAGGTAACCCTTTTCAGTAATCTCGGAAGGGCGGTTTGGTGATTCAAACGGTTGCACCCAGAGGACTTGAACTGGACACCATATATGTTAAGTTTAGCCTAATTTCATAAGAAATATCACTGAAAGAAACATAATCACAAGATAGACACAGATTTACCCTGGGAAACCCTCATGGCGTAGAAAACCCAGCAAAGCTTTCCTCAATATAGATAATCAACCAATACAAGATGTAGTACCCAAACAAGAGCTCCTTCTCCTCCTAAGCAGACCTCTCTCTCTCTCCTATGCGCCAATCACAAATGAGTGAATGAATGAGATAAGTGAGGAACATCCTCCTCTACTTATACTCATCTCCTGACTTGACCTTTTACCCTAATGGGGCCGACGTCTCCTAAGAGAGTCTAATATCCCCCAAATAATAAACTCAGGGCCGACCTCACATGGGAGATCTAATAACCCTAGTTACCACACTCTCTTGGAGGAATAAACATCTCCGGATATACAATAGGGTCACCATAGAGGAATGTACCATCTCCGAAATAATAAAATGCAAATATAATATTCTTTGCAGTTACAATATTTCAACACTCCCCCTTAACGAGAAGGATATTATAACAACATCTGCAGGAGCAAGGAGTCATCAACTACATAGTACATGATACATCTATAAATCATTGGAATCTTTCTTCATACATCATTATCAGTAACTCAAACAGTTACTGGAACATCATCATCTTCAGTATTGAGTCTTCATCTTCTGCAGCACTTGATCAGCTACAGCATCATCATCTTGATCTACATCATTTGGATCATCTCGATCTACAACATCTAGATCATCTCGATCTACAACAACTCTGCAATATACATGATCATTTATGGGATGATCAATCCCTCTCACTTTAAGACACCTCTCATGTCTATGGATGATGCAATCTAGATCTACTTACAGGATGATCAATCTCGATCCTTTTAAGACAATTCCATGTCTAGGGACGATGCAGTCCTTGATCCATTTAAGACAAATCCATGTCTAGGGACGATGAAGTTCTTGATCCATTTAAGACAAATCCATGTCTAGGGACGATGCAGTCCTTGATCCATTTAAGACAAATCCATGTCTAGGGACGATGCAGCCCTTGATCCATTTAAGACAAATCCATGTCTAGGGATGATGCAGTCCTTGATCCATTTAAGACAAATCCATGTCTAGGGACGATGCAGTCCTTGATCCATTTAAGACAAATCCATGTCTAGGGACGATGCAGTCCTTCTCGTCCACTAGGGACTTCTTTCTCGGAGACATATGTCTATGGATCAATTCAGGGGACGGAGGTCCAGGGATGATGTAATCCCTCTCGTCCATTGGGGACTTCTTTCTCGGATACATATGTCTACGAATCAATTCAGGGGACTGAGGTCCAGGGATGATGCAATCCCTCTCGTCAACTTAGACAAAGTCTAAGGACCACTCATCGACCTCATCATCGGTATCACCAATACAGGTATCCACATCATCGACCTCACTGTCGATGTAGGCAATCTCATCATCAGTGGCCACATCACTACCCCTTTCAAGGAGGGTACTTATGAACTACACCAAGCTTGTCTTAGAAATACTCAAAATTTACCCGAGACAGAGGTTTGGTCAATATATCAGCAACTTGTTCATCAGTGCTCACATACTCGAGCCTGATAGCTCCTTTCTGCACCATATCTCGTATATAAAAATATCGAATCTCTATGTGCTTTGAATTATCATGGAACACTGGATTCTCTGTCATCTTAATACAACTTTGGTTGCCACACATGATCACAGTGGGATCCATCTCTAAGTCAAATAGTCCTGATAACAGTTTCTGAAGCCATACTGCTTCACAACTAGCAGAGCAAGTAGCTATATATTCCGCTTCAGCTGTGCTGAGAGCCACACTAGACTGCTTCCTGCTGAACCACGAGATCATGGCAGATCCAAGACAATAACATCCACCCGATGTACTCTTCCTGTCTAAATTACTTCCTGCCCAATCAACATCTATGTAGCCATGCAATCTGAAGTCATGATCTCCAAGATAACATAGACCAAAATCTATCTTACCTTTTAGGTACCTCATCACATGCTTTGCAGCTATAAGATGAACTCGTCTAGGTTCCACTAGATACTGACTCAAGGTATTCATAGCAAAGCATATATCTGGTCTGGTATTTGTCAAATACATCAATGACCCAATAATCTGTCTGTATAGAGTCATATCCACTAACTCTGATGAGTCATCAGTAAATATATTCAAGTTGGAATCCATGGGAGTGGCCATGGCTTTGCATTCCAACATGTCAAATCTCTTCAGGATTTCTACTGCATACTTTCCCTGGTTGAGAAAGATTCCTTGTGGGCTCTGCCATACCTCCAGACCTAGGAAGTAGTGCATCAATCCAAGATCTTTCATCTCAAATTCTGAAGAGAGTTTCTTCTTGCACTCGATAATTTGTTTCTCATTTCCAGTCAGAAATAAGACATCCACATACAACAATAATATGACAGGTTCATCATCCATAAATTTTAGATAAAGGTTAGGATCAACTTTACTCTTGGTAAATCCCAAGCTTGTCAAGAAACTGTCAATTCTTCCGTACCAAGCTCTGGGAGCTTGCTTCAACCCATACAAAGCCTTCTTCAGTTTGCATACATGTGTTTTTCTATCTTCAACTTCAAATCATTGTGGTTGTTCTATGTACACTTCCTCCTCAATCACACCATTCAGGAAGGTTGTCTTAACTTCCATCTGGTGTAATTTCCACTTCATCATAGATGCAAGTGCCATGATGGTTCTAATGGAAGTGTACCTTGTAACTGGTGCAAATGTTTCTTCATAGTCAATTCCCTCTTTCTGAGAGAATCCTCTGTCTACAAATCTTGCCTTATATTTTTCAATGCTGTCATCCGCAGCATGCTTTATCTTGTATATCCATTTGGAGGATACCACACTCTTGTCCTTTGGTTTGGGAACTATATCCCAAACATCATTCTTCATTATTGACTGGTATTCCTCAGTCATTGCCTCTACCCACTCTTTCTTATGAGAAGCCTCTTCATAACTAGTGGGTTCTTGATCTACAAGATCACACATCAAAGCCATATAGTTGGAGAATGAATTTGGTTTCTTGCTTACTCTGGTGGAGCCTTCAGGGGCTCCAAACTTTTCTGCTCCTAGTATAATGTCTCTTTCCCATGCTGGTCTTCTCTTCCTTGATATTTCCATGACAAGTGGTTCTTCTGGTTCCATCATGTCATGGTCTTCAAGTGTTGTCTCTTCAGGGGTAGGTGCAGCTTCTGTAATTCTGGAAGGTGCATCTTCCTCATATACTTCTTCATACTAGCACTTCCTAGATCTCTTGAGAGCTGCCTCTTCATCAAATGTCACATCCCTACTTATTTACATATGATGGAATCCTGGGATATATATTTTGAATGCTTTGGATGCTTCACAATATCCAACAAATATTCCTTTCTTCCCAGAGGGATCTAGCTTGGTCCTCTTTTCTTTTGGAATATGAATGTATACTGGGCATCCAAATATCTTGAGGTGACTTACCTCAGGCTTCTTCCCTGTGAACACTTCTTCCGGGGTCTTGAAATCAAGAGCACTATGAGATAGTCTATTCTGCACATAGACTGCTATCCTTGCTGCTTCATCCCATCAATACATAGGAAGGTCTTGATCATGTATCATTGTCTTTACAACTTCCATGATGGTTCTATTCTTTCTTTCCGCAACACCATTTTGTTGAGGATTGTAGGGAGTGGTTAGCTCTCTTTTGATTCCGGCTTCTTTACAGAATACTTCAAAATCCTTTGAAGTATATTCTCCACCATTATCTGTCTTGAGTATCTTGATCTTCTTTTCTGAATGATTTTCTATCAAGGCTTTGAATTCCTTGAACTTTCCAAAGACTTCAACTTTTCCCTTCATAAAATATATCCATGTATTCCTTGAGTAGTCATCAATGAATGTGAGGTAGTATTCATACCCACTCAAGGATGTGGATGCCATTGGTCCACATACATCTGAATGAATCAACTCTAATGTACTCTTAGTCTTTGTTTCACTCTTTGGAAATGGGTTCTTGATATTCTTCCCTTTTGCACATCCTTTGCAAGTGCCATCATGATTAAACTTTAAGTCTGGTAGTCCTATGAATACCTTGCTCACATGAGGTAGTGCTTTGTAGTTAATGTGAGCAAGCCTTCTATGCCATAGCTCACTTGGGCTAGTGGCTTCATGAACAAGGGCAACTTCTGGATGGCCCTTGATTTTGTATAGACCTCCTTCCTCTTCACCAATAACAATTGCATCCTCAATTGATTTTCCTTTGGACCACATGAACACTTGTCCATCTATGAATGCAACCCTATAACCTTTCTTATCTAATGCTAAGATAGAAAGTAAGTTCTTCTTCAAACCTGGTACATATAATATTTCCTTCATCTTCAATGGAGTTCCAGAATCAAGCTTGTAGCTTGCTTCACTAATTCCCTTGATGGGATATTGATAGTCATCTCCTAGAGATACCTTCTGTGGAGAGGTCTTTTCTTCAAGACTTGAGAGAGTCTTCATTTGTCCTGTCATGTGCTTTGAAGCACCACTATCAATGAGCCATGTATCTTCTCCAGGTGTCACAGACCTAGAGAGTGCAGAGAATAGAACATATTCTTCCGCATCTTCTTTTTCTACTTTAGTTCTTTTCTTTTGAGGCCTTTCCTCTTCTTCTTCTTCACTATCATCTTCTGCCATATGTGCATGATGTCTTTTGTGAAGGTTCTTCTTCTTCTTTGAAGGACAATTTCTAGCAATGTGTCCTAATTTGTGACAACTATAACATTGAACTGAGGAGAGGTCTCCTTCTGAACTTACTCCTCTTCTCCTAAAGCTGTGAGGAGGATGAGATTCTTTGTGACCATTCTTCTTGGAGTTGAAGTGACTCCTTCTTCTTCTTCTAGTGTGAGTAGCCAAAGCTTGGTCATCCTCTTTGAGAAGGGCTTCTCTATTGGCTACCCTAGCTTCTTCTTGAATGCAGTCCTCCCATACCACATCAAACTTCATACTTTCTTTCCTAGCACACATAGTTTGAATGAATGACTCTCAAGGTCTAATGAGACCATTTAGAGCAGTCATGACTAGTTCATCTTCATCAAGGGTATCTCCAATGGCATCTAGCTGTTCCTTGATTTGGGAAACCCTTAAGAAATAGTCTTGAATAGATTCTCCTTTATTCATCTTGGTACTCTTCAGCTGAGACCTTAGGTTCATCTTCCTGTTGATGTTCCTCCCTTCATACATTCTTCCTAGGGCATCATACATTTCCTTTGGGGTTTTCTTGGATGCCACTTGGGGAATCAAGTGGTCCTTGATATAATCAATAATGATTCTCTTTGCCCTAATCAAATCCTTCCTATACTTCTCTTTGGATTCATCTTCCGCAGGTTCTGCAACCTCATCCTTGATATATTGGGCAAGATCATTCTCTTCAAGAATGAGACCAATTCTATATTTCCATGCCCAGAAATTTTCTATACCTTCTAGCTTGTCTTCAAGCTTAGTGCTTGGGGCCATCTTACCCAGGGGGTCACCAAAAATTGAAAATTCCAAAAATGAAAAACTGACCTTACCAGGAGATTGGCTTGATTGAGGCGAGGTGACTGGTGTGCTTACTTTCTGGAAACTTCAATTTTCCAGACTCCAAACTTGATCAACGAATTTTGGACCTGCATTAGAAATCTGGTTCTGGTTTTCTGCACTTTTGGTCAAACTAGGGTTTGACTTTCCCTTAGTTCTACCCAACCAAAAATCTCGATCTAGGGCTCAAAACTTCGATTTTGAGGAGGGCTATCCAGCCATGCAATCAGAATCCAAAAATACATACTTTTGTAGAAACCCTAATTTTCACTGGAGGAGGAGAGAGAGGTATTTTCACCTTGTGAAAGATGTCCTATTTAGGCTAGCTCTGATACCATGTTAAGTTTAGCCTATTTTCACAAGCAAGATCACTGAAAGAAACATAATCACAAGATAGACATATTTACGCTGGGAAACCCTCATGTGGTAGAAAACCCAGCAAGGATTTCCTCAATATAGATAATCAACCAATACAAGATGTAGTACCCAAACAAGAGCTCCTTCTCCTCCTAAGCATACCTCTCTCTCTCCTATGCGCCAATCACAAGTGAGTCAATGAATGAGATAAGTGAGGAATATCCTCCTCTACTTATACTCATCTCCCGACTTGACCTTTTACCCTAATGGGGCCGACGTCTCCTAAGAGAGTCTAATATCCCCCAAATAATAAACTCAAGGCCGACCTCACATGGGAGATCTAATAACCCTAGTTACCACACTCTCTCGGAGGAATAAACATCTCCGGATATACAATAGGGTCATCACGGAGGAATGTACCATCTCCAGAATAATAAAATACAAATATAATATTCTTTGAAGTTACAATATTTCAACAGTATAATTGTCCTTCGATGCTCTACTAGCTTGTTCTGGGCCCTGATCATCCCAGACTTTCTATTGAGAGTATTCTCCATCCTTGTTTTCCTGGTCTTGAATACTTAGGATTTTGTAGTGGTGTGCTCTTTGTTTTGTTTGTTCTTAGTTGGCCCTAGATATTTCTAGCTAGTTGAGCCTGGAACTATGGAAAGCATCCCGATGGGCACCAATTAAGGGACCCCTATTCAAGGGGCTCCTTGTGATTTTTCATCCATTGGAAACATTGGTACTCCATTACTGGATACTTTGAATCTTCCGGGATTCACTATAGGGCTACCGGTTTGGTTGTTTTCCACTCTGAACGCCTTGCATGCTCCTGATGCTTCTCAAGTAAGCACCTCACATCAAGAGCATCAGAACCCTATTCTCGCTTCGCAAGTAGCATATTCTTCTCCTCCTTCTACCTCATGTGGTGAAAGTAGTAATACTAGTAACTAGTAGTCTAAAAGGAATAGACGAAGAAAGAATGGGAAGAAGATGCCAAAGTAAGGGGGCAGTTACCCAGCCTCTGAAGGTCATGCTGGGGGCACCCACCCAACCTCTGGAGGTCATGTTGGGGGAAAACACTCAGTCACTGGGAATCATACTGAACCTCGCCACCCAGCCTTTGAAGGTCATGCTGGGGGCACCTACCTAGCCTTTGGAATTCATGCTGGGAGCAAACTTTAGGTCACTGCAAATCATACTGAAAGCATGTCTTCAACCACTGTTTCTCATGTTGAGGACACGTCATTGCTGTTGGTCATATTAATGACAAGTCACCAGTTCCTGTGGGTCATACCGGAGACACTGATTCAGCCACTGCAAGTCATGCTGGGAAAGTTGACATTGTCGACATACCTAACAAACAAAAGCTTAAGTTCCCTTATAAGTTTTGCGAGGGAGACCACCTGACCTATTTGTGCCCTGTACTTCCAGAAGTGAAAAGAGTGTGGTCCATAGTTCAAAATTCTTCTGCTTTTGAGAAACCAGCCACTGCAAGTCATGCTGGGGGCAAGCTATTAGCCAATGCTAGTCATGCTGAGAGTACTGTTGTTGTAATGGAGTCTAAGCTTATAGGACGGAAGTAAAGTTCCCTTGTAAACTTTGTAAGGGAGATCACCTTACTCACCGGTGCCTTGCTATTCCAGAGGTGCGGAGAGTATGGTCCATGTCTGAAGGATCCTCTGCTCCTGAATTGTCTATAGATTCCCAACATATTGATCAAATTTTGGTTGATGAAGTGGTTGAACCAATGCAATCTTTGGTCAATCCCACTCTTCCTTCGGAGAGTGAAGTGATTGAACTGATGCAATCTTCGATCGATCCCATCAGTTCTCCAGATATTGATGCACCTATCCTTGAAGTCTTATGCATTACCAGTTCAGATGTTTCTGAAATGGGGGGCACTTCATCTGTGCTGAGTAAACCCTTACCAAGCTTTGGGATCATTTCCTTTGATTGGAATAGTCTAACTGGGCCTCACCTTCCTTCTTCTTCACCTTTCCAGACAAAGGTCGATATCAGCAACCATGCGGTTCACCAATGTATTGTAGATGAAGGAGCCTCTGTTAGTATCTTATCTCCTTATGCCTGGAGAGATTTAGGTTTTCCTAACCTTGTTCCAGTTGTTAATTGGCCGTTGACTTTCGATAAAAGACCTAGTGAACCGTTGGGATTCCTCCCTCAAGTACCTGTCTTTGGGTGGAAAAACAGTCTTAGTTGATTTTATGGTTTTGAAGGACCCTATGGATTTTGATATGATCCTTGGGTGTGATTACGTATATGCTATGCAGGCTGTGGTGTCTATGCTTTTTCGTGTGATGCATTTTCCTCACAATGAAAGCATTGTCACTATCGATCAGCTTACATTTGTTGATCCTTCTTATTACCCAACTATAGACCAAGTATGTCCCTTGTCAGTAGGCACTACCATGTCACAATCAAATATTGTGGCATATTGTTCCTTGAGTCCAATTTCTACTGAGAACAAGCCTCTGAATTCATGCTTACCTTCTTGGGATTGGGTCCCGACAACTGACCAGGTGATGGCTCCATTTGAATGTTTAGACATGTGTTCTATTTGGGATGATATACTTCCATCTGATGAAGTTTTCCTAGAGTCTATAATGCGGTCTGCCATTCATTTGGATATTTACCCACCTCCGAGCAGTCTTCCATCTTCACTTCGAGCTCGTTAAAAACAGTAAGGAGGCTACGAGCATTCTTTCACCTTCATTTCGAGCTTGTTAAAAACAATAAGGAGGCTACGAGCATTTCTTCCATCTTCACTTCGAGCTCGTTAAAAACAGTAAGGAAGTTATGAGCATTTTTTTGTATCTCCTTTGAGCTCGTTAAAAACAGTAAGGAGGTAACGAGTTTACTTTTTCGGACTCGCTAAAACTTTACGAAAAATATTTCTATAGAGTTCTCTGACGCTCTTGTTAGACTCTTTAAATATGACAAGATTTCCGAGTATAGTTGTCTTTTCAGACTTGTTAAAGGATTTGAAGCGACATCCGCTTAAGTATAAGTTTAACCCTTTTCCAGACTTTTGCGGATTACTTACGAAAAATGAATACTCTAGTCATACGTGGCTAGAAGAGTTCTCCTCTCATTGTTTTATAATTTTTCGGGGGAGGAGACTAACTGTACGAAAAAGGACTTTTGGAGCCTCTCTTTAAGTTTTCAGGCTCTCGAAACATGAAAACACCAAGCGAGCATTCACCTACTCGGGTTCGATGTAAAATCCACGAGTAGGTGTATGGAGTTATTGTTTAAGTTTAACAAACTCCTTAAAATTGAAAACACCGGTGAGCAAGAACAGATCTCGGCTCGATATTAAAATCCAGAGATCAGTACTATAGAGCATTCTTCTATCTCTTCTTCGAACTCTTTAAAAAATGAAGAAGGTCTTGAGTCTTCCTCCCATGGGCTCGTTAAACTTTTTACATGGTTGGACTTATTGAGTTTTCATTATTTATTGGACTCATTAAAACAACAAGAAAGGTATTCCTTTATCAAAAAGAATAAGGGATAAGAAGGGTATATCACATCTTTTTCAGTTTCAAAGGCAGTTATGTCAGTCATGTCCTTGAACACAACACCTACTTGAGTCTTTCATGTCAGTTGGGTTTTAAGTTTTTGACCTTAGGGTGAATCTGATCTCCGAGTTTCAACTCCCCCGATTGGTTATTCTTCCAATCATATGGAGGGTTTGTTATGTCTCCTACATCGTAGACTTATATCATTTTTCCCTCATGTTGAAAACTGCCTAAGTCACTTTGTGTCGTGCTCATTGTTCAAGGATACCACATGTGTCGGCCATTCTGCAGTTTACCTTGACTTCATGTGTTGGCCATCCCGGTGTCAGTTTGCTTCATCTTGTTACTTGTCCTACTCCACATCACCTCATACCTGTGAGTGTTCCTCGTGTTGGATGATGGAGGATGCATTAATGACTCCCTTCTAGCGAACTTCTTCCCATCGAATTCAACTCATTATGATTTGGGAACGAAGTTTAGAGTTTCAGTTAGTACCTTGGGGATTGCAGTCATTAGTGGCAGTTTCCCTCGCTGTAGAATAAAGGGAATACATCAATGTCTCTTATTCGACAGGTTCCTCAAGTGTTCGACTTCAAGTGCTCTTATTCACACTTGTTGGATCGTACTAGGTACCTTGGGCCCCATTATCATTATCAATGTAAGCTCTTGTGTTTGTTAATGGTATACATCAATGATCGGTAATCAAACGATACCCCCCATGTTCGACTTCAGCTCATTTATTCGCATGGATAGGGTTTGTACCTTGGGTTGTTTTGGATGAAGACCTTGGGATTGTTGATAGCATCACATTGTTAATGTTATCACCCAAGCTGCGCAAGACTGAGCCTAACTCATTTTGGCTCTTCATGAGACATAGATCCAGTTTGTTGTTATGGCTATGATCTCTCATTTTGACATGGATCCACACTTGTATCTCAGTGGCCATGCTCTATATATACATCTCCTATTTATGTATTGGAGATCATGTTGTATCATGCTACACATCTATATGATGTCAAGATTGTAATTGCTCGCTGACCTTGATTGTTGTTTCAGGTGTTTTTGTGACTTGGTTCTGTGGTTTCTTGCTCCTCCTCTGACTTGGAATTATAATGTATTTCGACCATCGCTTCCCTTTGACCTCACACATTAGGGGGCATCTGTTATAGATCAAATATGCACTTGTTTGTCCGTGATCACTGTTGATGTATATGTAACTTCAGAATATATTTCATCTATGTATTTCATATATATTTATTGTACCCTTATTAGAGATGTGTTATTCCTCTATAAGGAAGTGTCGTCATGTGGATTGACAAGTGTCGCAAGTGTGTGTACTTGCCAATGGGTTATTAGACCACCATGTGTGGGGTCGACCCTGAAATATATATATTATAATGTGGATGTACCTAGATAGACAAGTCGGCCCCATAAGGTCATTGGGCAAAAAGATTAGTATAAATAGAGATCAGGTGATCTCTATTTAGATCATTCGGAAAAGTACATCTCTCTCTCTCAGAAAGTGGCACACTAATAAGGAGGAGGATCATCTGCTACTAGGAGACTATCTCAGTGTATTTTGGTTGTACTTTCGTTGAGCCATTGCTCTCTCTATCTCTGAGGAAGTTGTGGGGTTTTTCACCTTAGGGGTTTCCCCACGAAAACTCTGTGTCTCTTGTCTCTCATGCTTTTGATTCTTGTGATGCTTTTCATGCTTATTGTGATTGTCATGCATTGATATACTGTATATGTTATTCTCTCAGTGAAGATCCTAGAGTATTGTGAATTAATGTTCAAAATTTAACATGGTATCAGAGCTAACCTGAGAAGAAGACATTTTGCAGTGATGGAAACTTGAGTTTCTTGTTTATTGGGTTTCTCTCCACATATTTTGGAAAAGCATTATAGTAGATTGAATTTACTCATCAAGGCGCATCTATCTGTCCAATCAAAATTCAATTTCGAGCATTTTCAGATTTGGCCCTAAACATTAGGGTTTCCACAAAAATAGGAATTTCTGAAATCTGAAGACATAGCTGGAAGCCCCTTGCAAAAATCAAAGTTTAGAGCTTTGGATCAAGATTTTTGGCTGGGTAGATCTTTGGGAAACTCAAACCCTAATTCAGGGCTCTCCCTAGTGAACTCAGGAGGACAAAAAGGAAAATCTGAAGGGTAAAAGTTTGCTAATCTCAAATTCTGAATGCACCAGGCTGATCAACTCATCAAAGCGCATCTTTCTATCCTTTCAGAAAATTGAAATTCACATTTTGAATTTTTAGGGTTTTTTCGACAAACCCTAATCCGGGACCAGATCCAGTTTTTAGCATTTCAAGTGGTAAGACCTAAATATTTTCTATTTCCATTTGAAGTACTCTTTAAGATGTCTCACCACACCAAGCTTGAGGATAAGCTTGAAGGGGCTGATAACTTTCGAGCTTGGAAGTATAGGATTGGGTTAATCCTAGAACATAATGAGTTGGACTCATATATAAAAGAAGACATCCCTATCCCAGAGGATGAAGAGGCCAAGGTATTGCATAAGAAGAACTTGGTCAAGGCAAAGAGAATCATTACTGATTCTATCAAAGATCATCTCATACCCCATGTGTCTTCTCTAAAGACACCCAAGGAGATGTTTGACTCTTTGACCAAGCTATTTGAAGGGAAGAACATAAATCGGAAGATGACTCTGCGGAATCAATTGAAAGGGGTCAAGATGTTGAATGGAGAAACCATTCAATCTTACTTCTCCAAGGTCTCTCAGATCAAGGAGCAACTTGAAGCTGTGGATCAAGTAGTGGACAATGGAGAAGTTGTTATGACCACTCTGAATGGCCTACCTAGGTCATGGGACTCCTTTATTCAAGGAATCTGTGCAAGAAATAAATTGATCTCTTTCAGTAAACTATGGGAGGAACGCTCTCAAGAAGAAGTTAGAATTATAGCTCGTGAGGAAAAGATGGGAGGTGAAGATCAAGCTCTCGCAACTCACACCAAAAGAAGCAAGCCCAAGAAGGAGCACTCTCGCTACAAAAGATCCTATCAAAAGAATAAGAAGGATCTAAGATGCTTCACATACAATGAGAAGGGTAACTTTGCTTCAGATTGTCCCAAGAACAAAAGGGATAATAACAACAACTTCAGCAAGAAGAAGAAGGGCAACAAAAGAAAGTTCCATGCTCATGCTGCCAAGGATGATGAACCTCCAAAGAAGAAGGCTAGGGCAGAAAGTAGTGATGACTCATCAAGTGAAGAAGAGTATGTTCTAATCTTTGCTCTCACAGGTACTATTTCCCATGGTTGTAATGATTGGTTGATTGATAGTGGGGCTTCCAAACACATGACTGGGTTTAAGGAATCTTTTGTGAATCTTTCTGAACATGAATCACCCCATAAGGTGAAACTTGGGGATGATTATCAATACCCAATCAAAGGAAGTGGTGAAGCCTCCTACAACCTAGATTTTGGAAAATCTTTGAAGATGAAAGAAGTCCTTATGTACCTGGGCTCAAGAAGAAATTACTCTCCATCTCTGCATTGGATGCAAAAGGTATGAGGGTTTCATTTGTGGATGGCCAAGTACTAATGTGGCCAAAGGGAAAGACCATAGATGATGCAGTAGTTATTGGAGAGCAAGAGGGAGGATTGTATAAATTGAAGGGACAACCTGAACATGCCATGGTGCATGAATCCATGGAGCCAAGTGAACTTTGGCATAGAAGACTTGCTTATATGCACTATAGGGCACTTCCAATTGCAAGCAAGGCTATAGAAGGTCTTCTTGAAATCAAGACCAAACATGAAGGTGTTTGCAAAGGATGTGCAAAAGGTAAGAACATTAAGAAGGCTTTCCCAAGCAGTGAAAGCAAGGCCAAAGATATCCTGGAAATCATACACTCAGATGTATGTGGTCCTATGTCATCCAGTTCTCTTAGTGGGTTTGTTTACTATGTCTCATTTATTGATGACTTCTCCAGGAAGAATTGGGTATACTTCTTGAAGAACAAATATGAGGTGTTTGATAAGTTCAAGGAATTCAAAACCTTGATGGAGAATCAAACTGACAAGAAGATCAAAACATTTAGATCCGACAATGGTGGAGAATTCATCTCAGGTGACTTCAAGAAGCTTTGTAGTGATTCAGGGATTAAGAGGGAGTTGACTGCTCCTTATAATCCTGAACAGAATGGAGTTGCAGAAAGGAAGAACAGAACAATCATGGAAGCAGCAAGGGCAATGCTGCATGACCAGGATATACCTATGCATCTATGGGCAGAAGCAACTAGAACAACTGTATATGTGTAGAACAGAACACTCCACAAGATATTGGACAACAAGACACCAGAAGAAGTCTTTTCTGGTAAGAAACCTGAAGTCAACCATCACAGAATATACTTTTCTGGTTTCAAGAAGATTGATGTCAGCAAGGATGAATATAAGTTCAAGGACAGGTAATCCAGGAATCAAAGATCAAGAGGGAGCACACTCCAGTAGCTCCTACAAGGATGCATATTTTCAGAGGGAGTTGACCATCCTCCTACTTTCCACAACATAAAGGTGTAGAAGAATCTACTTCAGCAGCTCCTGCCAGGAAGCAAAGACTCAGAGGGAGTCCACCCAACAAACAAACATAGATAAGTATTTCAATTATCATTTCTTGCATATTTTGTTTGTTTAAATAATATTATGCTTATGTTCCTAGACTTAGGAGATGTATTGTGCATATTAGAATGATTGCATTAATGAACAGTATACTACTAATATGCATGTGATGGGTAAGTGGCCTATGGCACTATACAACATCCCAATGCTACTTATCTAGAATGAAACCTCTTTGCTGACATGTTGGGAGTAGTGCAAACTCTTAACAATGTTATGGTAGAGACTGGAAGGCATCTAGAAAGTTGTGGAACATGGATAAATGTTGTATTGAAGCATTGGCTAAGATAACTGCATAACTGCATGACTGCATGACATATTTCTTTATGTGTAAAGAATTTGTTCTGAAAATTATGAGATGTTTCTAATCATGCAATTTAACTTGATTTGTAGGAAAGACCGTATATCTTCACCTACAAAAGGACTACAACATTTGTTCAGCAACAAAGATATCTATTGAAGATATTGAAGATATTGAAGTTCCCAAGATCTGGGATCAAGAAATGGAATGCAATGATCCATCGATCATGAAGATGATGTCTGGGATGTAGTCCCAAGACCTGACAGGGAGTCACATGTGTGCAGATTGAAGAAATCCTTGTATGGCTTGAAGCAAGCTCCCAGAACTTGGTATGGTAGGATGGACAGTTTCCTATCTAGTTTGGGATTTACCAAGAGTAAAGCGGATTCCAACCTTTATTACAAGGTTGAGGAAGGGAATCCTGTGATTCTAATCCTGTATGTGGATGACTTATTTGTAACAGGAGATGACAGATTGATTGTAGATATGAAGAGGAAGCTTGCTGCTGAGTTCGACATGAAAGATTTGGGAATGATGCATTATTTCCTAGGTATGGAGGTGTGGCAGAATGCAGGTGGGATCTTCCTTGGTCAAGGGAAGTACATAGTAGATATCCTGAAGAGATTCGGGATGATGGATTGCAAGTCCATGGCCACACCTATGGCATCGAATCTGAAGTTTCTATGTGATGCTTCATCTGAGCCGGTTGATGTCTCTATGTATCGTCAGATGATTGGGTCCTTGATGTACCTAACGAACACGAGACCAGACATTTGCTTTGATGTGAACACATTGAGTCAGTCCCTAACAGATCCAAGGAGTGTTCACCTGGTTGCTGTAAAGCATGTTTTGAGGTACCTGAAGGGTACAGTGGATTATGGGCTCAAGTATGAGGCGAATCAAAAGTTTAACCTGCAGGGTTATGTTGATTCAGATTGGGCTGGCAGTACTACAGATAGGAAGAGCACATCTGGGTGCTGCTTCAGTATGGGATCGGGTGTGATCTCTTGGTTTAGAAGGAAGCAGTCCTGCATAGCACTGAGTACAGTTGAGGCAGAGTATGTTGCATCCTGTTCAGCTAGTTGTGAGGCAGTATGGATACGGAAGCTACTGTCTGAGTTATTTGATCTCCCGTTGGATGCTACTGGTATCTTCTGTGATAACTAGAGTTGTGTGAAGCTGTCTGAGAACCCAGTGTTTCATGACAGGTCGAAACACACAGAGATCAAATATCACTATATCAGGGATATGGTGCAGAGAGGAGATGTGAAGCTCCTGTATGTTGCGACGGACGAGCAGATTGCAGATGTGCTGACGAAGCCACTAGCCAGGGTGAAGTTCGATTACTTTAGAGAGAGGCTTGGTGTTCTTCAGATTGATGACACTTTGAGGAAGAAGTGATGGACACATTTGCTGAAGCCATTCCAAGCATGTTGGAAGGAGGATCCTTCACATGGCTGTGGATGTAAGCGCTGGATGATGAGCATTAGGATGATGTTCTGGTTTCTGCTTTGCATGATCAGTTGGATCATTTATATGTATGTACGCATCATGTTGGATGCTGGATATGATCGGTTGCATCATGTGTATGTATTTTTGTATATGCATCATGTTGGATGCTTGGACCATGTATTTGTATATGTATCAGGTGGATACATTGTATGATCAGGTGGATCATGTATGGTGATATGTATCATGTATTTGTATTAGGTGGATACACTGTATGATCAGGTGGATCATGTATGATGATATGTATCAGGTAGATACTTGACTTGCATCAGGTAGATGCATTGTATGATCATGGATGACGAGCTTCAGGATGTTTCTCCAGATGACATGCAGCAGGATGTTGCAGTGATGATGATCAGGATGATCATGTGTACATCAGGATGATGTATGGTGAGTATCAGGTTGATACTCTATGGCCGTGGATCAGGTTGTGCAGATGAGCATATAATTTGGCCCTGGGAGATTTACAGATAGTCTTTCGAGGTTTTACCTATGGCATATAATTTGGCCCTGGGATATCTGGCAAATACTCTTTCGAGGTTTTGCTCTGGGAGGACATATAATTTGACCCTGGGAGATCTGTAGATAGTCTTTCAAGGTTTTTCCTATGGCATATAATCTGGCCCTGGGATATCTGGCAGATGCTCTTTTGAGGTTTTGTCCTATGGCATATAATCTATCCCTGGGAGATCCGATAGGTTGGGATGTGTGCCCGTAATAAGTCCTGGGATGCTCTTGCGAGGTTTTGCCATGACCACATATAATTTGTCCCTGGGAGATCCTATAGTTAGAGCTGTGTGCTCATAACAACCTGGGATGCTCTTGCGAGGTTTTGTGGTGACCACATATAATCTGTCCCTGGGAGATCCTATAGGTAGAGCTATGTGCTCGTAACAGCCTGGGATGCTCTTGCGAGGTTTTGTGGTGAGGTCACATATAATATGGCCCTGGGAGATCCTATAGGTAGAGCCATGTGCTCGTAACAGCCTGGGATGCTCTTTCGAGGTTTTGTGACGCACGTAATAAGTCCTAAGGATTCCACAGTATGGCCAGTGATGACGAAGACCTGCAGGTGGTGGGCCTACATCCAGTATGAAAAAGGAATGGCTCTGTAGAACTTCCTATGACAAGTAGAATTAGAGATTGGTTGAGATAGCAGCAGCAGTGACGATGATGACGACGATGCATCGATGATGTTGATCCCGAGAAGAAGACTTGTCTAGCAGATCTGTGTCGAGAAATACCTTCCTAGTTAAGAGGAAGTGTTGATGTATATGTAACTTCGGAATGTATTTCATCTATGTATTTCATATATATTTATTGTACCCTTATTAGAGATGTGTTATTCCTCTATAAGGAAGTGTCATCATGTGGATTGACAAGTGTCGCAAGTGTGTGTACTTGATGATGGGTTATTAGACCACCATGTGTGGGGTCGGCCCTGAAATATATATATTATAATGTGGATGTACCTAGCTAGACAAGTCGGCCCCATAAGGTCACTGGGAAAACAGATTAGTATAAATAGAGATCAGGTGATCTCTATTTAGATCATTCGGAAAAGTACATCTCTCTCTCTCAGAAAGTGGCGCAATAGTAAGGAGGAGGATCATCTGCTACTAGGAGACCATCTCAGTGTATTTTGGTTGTACTTTGGTTGAGCCATTGCTCTCTCTATCTCTGAGGAAGTTGTGGGGTTTTTCACCTTAGGGGTTTCCCCACGAAAACTCTGTGTCTCTTGTCTCTCATGCTTTTGATTCTTGTGATGCTTTTCATGCTTATTGTGATTGTCATGCATTGATATACTGTATATTTTATTCTCTCAGTGAAGATCCTAGAGTATTGTGAATTAATGCTCAAAATTTAACAATCACATTATGCTGTCGATCACAAAAAAGGACAACTTGGATTGAAGAGCTAGATTGATCTAGATGATGCATGGACTGGATTCACCCTCTTCAGATGAAAAACTCCTTGATTTCCCTGATCTTTTGACATGTACGCCCCTCTTCCTTCAGTAGACCAGTGTACAACTTGGAAAATACCCTACTTTCCTCAAGCACAACCAGCGTACATCCCTCAAAATGTTGTAAATGCAGGTTGTAAAGCATAGAATTTTCTTACTGTATGCAACTCTCGTTGTATGATACCCATGTACATCTTAAGATGAAATCAAAAATATATTAATTTGACGAATTGGGATTAGTTGAATTTGGTTCTGCAACTTCCCCAACCTCCCAATTCAACCACCTCTCGATCTAAACTGCCTACCTTGTCCCATAAATACAAGGAGGATCCATGATAGGGGTTAGCCATAATAGTCAAAAGACTTAGATGTAAATAGTGGAGAAGTTTGAGAGAAGAAATAATGATTTGAGCACTGTTATGCTGGAGGAATTCCCAAGTCAGTTGTGAAGAGCGGGAGCCCAGGATCTGGTTGCAGAAGCATCTCTACACGTCAGGTATATTGTACTGATTCATGTTTCTTTGACAATAAAAAGGTCGAAACACCCTTCCTGTCCCAAATCGAATGTCTACTAGATTATATATTCATTTGGATTAATATCTTGTTATATTTGATGTTCAGTTGTATATGCTTTCATCATATTTATTATATCCAAGATACGCTGAGGAAGGTATCTTTTGTGTTGCAGGTTCATCAAGCAGAAGATCAAGTAAGAGATCAAGCGAAAGCTAGGACCAGCCATCGATAAGAGGTATTTATCTGAATCTCGATCTCTTTCTTTTGTAAGAACTATATGCAATATAATCAATGTGTTTACTTGTCAACCCCGCCCAATTGGTAATGTCCATCTCCTCACTATAAGGTGCCTAATAAATAGGAAGCTAGTAACAAGGGTTTTTGGCCATGAATGACTTCGTAAGGTGTCATTTTGGTAGCTCCATGATAAGTGGTATTGTATGACCATTCTTCTAGGGAAATCCATTGTGCCCATTGTTGCAACTTTTCAGAAGCGATGCATCTCAAATAGGTTTCTAAACACTTGTTGATCACTTGTGCTTGACCATCTATTTAGGGATGATATGCAAAGCTCATGTTTATCTAGGTACCTAAAGTTTAAGCAAGTCATTCCAAAATTTATAATGAATGTGGGGTCTCAATTCAAGATAATGGAAGTGAGCATACCATGTAACTTAAAAATTTGATCCATTATGACTTGGGAAACTGAGGAGGTGGGAAATGGGTGCAATAAGGAACCAAAATGAGCATATTTGGAAAGATGATCAATTTTTGCCATGATCGTTGATTATTTACCACCTCTATGGAGTCCCACTGTAAAATCCACAAGATGCCATCCCATATATGTGTTGGGATTAGTAGTGGTTGCAATGTTGCTAGCATTTTTATTGTCTCACCTTTGTTTCTTTGTAAAGCTTCACAAGCCACTACAAAATCCTGGATGTTTGATTTTATCCCTCCCAAAAGTACAAGATATTATATATTTCATAGGTTTGATGAAATCTAGAGTGACATGTTGTTGGTGATGAATGCAACTCCTCCATGACTCTTTGTTTAAGACAAATTATTTTACTAGAAAAATACACCCTTTATATCTTAATGTATCTTAGTTCCATGCATATCCTTTATGTAGGTTGGGATATTCCTAAATCTTCTGGTTGAGTTGAACTAAAGTATCATGTGACAACCATTCTTGCTAGAATTCCTCAAGACAACTTGGAATTGCTAAAGATAAGGAAAATAGGGATCTTATATCCTCCTTAAATTACTTGGATAAAGAATCAACAAACACATTTTATTTTCCGTTATTATATATAACATCATAACCTTATCCCAACATCTTCGTGACCCACTTATGTTACTCTAGTGATGTTAAACTATGTTCTATAAATAATTCAAACTATGGTGGTTGGTATTGATTTAGGAACATACTCCTATGAGATATGGATCCAAGTCTCAATTGCATGAAGTATGGTCAACATCTCTTTCTCATATGTGGATTTTCCCCAAATTGCGGTTACACAATTACTACTCACTAGTGAATGCCAAGGGGCACCCTTCCTGAATCAAGAATGCTCTGAGACCTCTTCTTAAGGCATGACATTGCTAAAAAAAAGTCTTAGTAAAATATGGTATTGCTAAGATTGGATTGGTGCAGATGGTCTTTTTTAAAGATAAGAAGGGATGTTTTGTTGCCTCACTCCATACAAAGGCATTAGTTTTTAACAATGAAGTTAAGGGAGCAAAACAAATGCCATATTTTCTTACAAAATTCTTGTAGTAGCTTGTAAGACCTAAGAACCCCCACAAGCTCTTCAAGGTATTGGGGAAGGCCCATAATATTACATAGCTAAAAATTTCTTGGGATCTACTCATACTCCATCTCGACTTACAATGTCACCCAAGTATTCAACCTCTAAATCCCTAAAATTGTTTTTGTAACATTTTAAGAATACTTGGTGGTCCCATAGTAGTTGCAAGATTCTATCTACATGTTATATGTGGGTTTCCCATGTTTTGTTGTAAATTAATATATCATCAAAGAATACGAGCACAAAATTGCATAGGAAGGGTTGAAATCTCTTATTCATGAGACTCTTAATGATGGAGGTAGCATTGCATGTAAGTTTTAAACATGTGAAATGAAAGAATGCATACATATTCTTAAGAAAAATAAAGATTAAAAAATAGAACACACATAGTACACAGAGATTTACCTAGGAGAATATTAACTAGGAAAACAATCAAATCTTAGATCCACACCTGTATTTTTCTCATTTTATTTTTCCGAACCATTCACAATACAATATTTAGGCATTATGCAACATCCAAAACCCAAATCCATTAATTGGGGTTGATTACATATTTTTGAAAAAATTGTTCAGTTTTTTTTCTAGACACTGCCCTGAACCTTGTAGATCGCGGTTAACATTCCTCATTGAAATATTCCCTACAGAGCACAGGGGGAATTAGTGCCTTCCCTCCCACCCCCCTTCCCCCAATTCTACACCACCCACATTCCCAAAACATAGAACATAATAATATATATAGATGGATTGTAAGGTGTTGGGCCTGGCCCAAGTTAAGACAATTTTGGACAAGTCAGTTTTGGGAGCTGAGAAGTCATGGCGCAACGAAGATTCGGCAAAGTAGAAGAGCCAGCGCTGCAAAGTTACTACGCTGTGGAGATACAGCGCTGCGAAGTTCAAGCACCATGAATAAGCAACATGGCATAGTTTTGGAAGGAAATCGGTAAAGGTTCCGGTAATATCGATCGGCGATCTATTTTGGTTAAGATACTCCAATATTCCCAGCAAGCAGGTAGGTAGTGGCGAAGAAGGAAAGCGACCAGTCACACGAGCAAAGACAGCAGTACGTGAACCGGGCGGACAAAGCCATTAGAGAAGAACAACGGGATGAAAGCGACCCGTCAACATGCGTCCAGCAGAGGGGTTGAAAGCGACGTGACCACGCACAGAAGGACGGCCACGGTAATGAAGTCAATATTATAGCCTAACATAGTTGGTTAGTGGGGTACCCGCAACATTTTGGGTACCTTAGGGTTTTGATTTATCCCACCATGAATGTAAAGACGTGACCTAGGGGCATGATCTATAAAAGGGAAAATTTTGTAAGGGAAAGGGTTAATGTTAAATGTTGATTGAGATTATTGTTGAATATTGATCTCTATTGAGAGACTTATTGTAAAAAGACTCTGCAGCTGCACGCGCAAAGACCTACTGAAGAGAGAAGAGAGTCTGCAGCTGAGTGCGCAGACTGGAACTGTTGAACCCTTCCCATTGATAATATAACAATAGTTCTTGCGGATGTAGCTCCCATCCTGGGGGTGAACCACGCTAAATCCTTGTGTTGTGTGACTGAATGTGTGTTTACTTGATGAATGGTTAAGTTCTTGCTTATGAGTATCTGTATCTTTACTTTCATGTTATTTTCCAGAAGAATTTACGATAGGAATAATGTGCTAAGTGTTGAATACATATGAATGAATGTTGAATGCACAAGTATTTCAGAACATGAGGAATGCATAAGTAAATGGGTAAACAATTAAGTAAGCGAAGTCTGTATAGTGCGATTCCCTGAAGCACAGCACTAGAAGTGCGTAGTGGCATTGTAGTTCATCATATTGTATACGTTTGCAAGGTTACAGTTTAAGATGCTTGTTGAATGCATAAAATTACACTAAGTAAATTTTGTTGAAGTCTTGTAAGTGTTAAAGAGGAAGCCCAGTCCCTCGTTGGGTTGTCCTGTTGTTAAGCGGTCGCCCTGGCCCACGCAGTCCTTGGATATGCGATAGCCTAAGTATTAGCCACGAAGTGGGTGGACTTCGCACAGTCCACATTTCTGTTGAAGCGCGTAGACTGTTGCCGAAAGGGCCGGTGAAAAGGGATTTTGTTGGTTCCCTGAACCGCGCAGAACCTGGGTCTATTTTGGAAACTTAAAGAACAATATAACGAGCCATCAAATGGTTCCATTTCCATGCTTGAACTGGTGATGAGCACTAAAAATTGGAATCCCGAGAAAACATAAATATGGAACTGGGTGGACAAGACAAAAAGGGAGTTTGCAAGAAAAGAGAATAGACATCCGCGCCTCTCCGATGTAGAGTGGCTATAGAGATACCTATCGGTGGACATTTATGAAATTTTCTTCGCGTCTTTTGGAAATGAGTTGCACGAGTGGTTATCGAGACTCGCAAAGTGAAAGAGCTGTTTCCAAGAAGGAGCACCTATCGAGTGGACCCCATAGCTCATTAAGAGACTGAAAGTAGTAGATAGTCCACTCGCGCGAGCAGTAAACTTTTGGCTTGACATCACACTGCAAGGATTCATTATAGAGTTCGCTATGGACACCCTGAATTCCTACAGCGCAACAGAAGTAGAATTCTTCAAATAATTTAGAGGCAAGTATCTGAAAAATCTGAGTTTATATATCAAAATGATTTTAGCTGAGAAAGGTGTTTTAAGAATGCAGTAAAATACCTAGTTGTTTTGAGTTTGTAATGGTCGATAATACTTATAGTGATACAGAAGTAGATATTCATCTATTAAGAAGTGGTGAAAGATATAAGGTTAGTACAGAAAAGAACCTTAAAGAACATGAACTCTGCGTAGACATTGAATTCCAAGTTGAGACTGATAGGCAGACAACACCTCCATCAGCTACCTATCAGCCTATTACTCCACAGAATCTGCCAGTTCAGAACACCGTGCCTCCTAACCTTCAGAACGTCAGTACTAGTAACACCGTGGGAGTCAGTACCCATAACATTTTGCGCAGTAGTATCCCTAACACCGCACGAACCACTGCGCAGAACACTGCACCACCTAGAAGAAGAATGACTGATGATATTAAACTGTCGATATTCAAAGGAACAGGTCTAGAGGACCCTGAGCAACACTAGTTTCTATGTGAAGCCATGTGGAACATCAAACAAGTCTAGGATGATGCTGTTAAGCAAGCACAGCTCATCACTACACTCAGGGATAGAGTCTTAAACTGGTTTATGAAGTATTCTGCTCGACAAAATAGAAATCTAGTGGATATCAAGGCTGCCCTCTTAAGAGAGTTCAAGAAACCAAAGTCTGAATCACAATGTATAACAAAATTAAAAGAGATTAAGCAAAAAGCTAATGAAATAATATGGGAATTTGACCAGAAGTTCAAAAAATTGTTAGATCAGGTCAGTTTTGACATAGCACCGCAACAACACCGAGAGTGGTTCATAGTTGCGCTGTTGCCCCATATCAGACTTTCGTTGATGCAACATAATGCGGCTTCACAAGAAGAAGCCCCGGAGATCGCGATGAAGCTAGAAGCTTCGCCGATAGGAGAAACAACCCAAGGCATGGTCCAGATCTAGAATCAGTTAGCAACACTAACACTACAATTACAAGACATTAACAAAGGAAAAGAAACCAGAGAAGAAGTATGGTGTACAAGATATAAGGGAGAGGGACATCCGAAGGAATGCTGTCCCCTATTTCAAGAATACATTAATAGTGGAGCACTGAATCCACTGAATCAGCATCACGGGTTATGGTGTAATTTGCGAACTAGAGGACACCGACCTGAAGATTCTTATTTAATCCATAAATATGTGTGAACACCCAAGAATTTGTATTGCAATTTCTGTAAATCAGTTGGCCATGATGATTCCAACTGTAGAGCATATGAGCTAATGATAGAAAGGAAGCATGATGTTTACAGAGTTCAAGAAGAAACACCGCAACACAATGATAATGCGCAGTATGATTCAAGCGCATATAGAGGCCGTGGTGGATTCTGAGGAAGAGGAAGAAATACTGGCCCAGGAAGGGGAAGAGGTCAAATGATTTGTTATAACTATGATCAGCCTGGCCATCTTTCTAGAGACTGTACAAATCCTTGCACTACATGTAAATATTGTAAGTCTTTTGACCATGTTATTGAAGCATTCCCAATATTGCAAGCAAAGATGCAAGAAAGAAGACAAGAAGGACATAACCCGGACGTTCAGATGATTGCAACAGAGAAAAGAGATCCAAACATCAATGCTATGATGCAAAGTGGCGCTGTAACAGGAAGAGATAAAGAACCAGAAGCTTCGACTTCTGGAGAACACCATGCTAAGCAGACACCTACTGAAGGGGTCTGGATAAGAAAAGCAATTGGGAAAGCACCTGCTTTTAATTTGGAAAGAAACAAAGAAGTATTTGCAGAAGCAAGGGAGACCTTCAAAGAACCAACGCCTTTGACACCAAGAATCCCGTTGCAAAGTGAAACAATGCATATGAAGGATATGCCAGCCGCATATGATAAAACATGCATCATAGCAGAAATAGGGACTTATGTTGCGTAGTTTCTACGGAGCTGTATGAAACTGCTTAAAAGAGAAGATGCTTTGGTGGAAATGCAAAATTTAATGAACCACTATGAGAAACGCAGTTGCATGAGTAATGCTTAGAGCGCAGTTCACCACATAAAAATCCATAAGAGAACAGGACGAGAAATAAGGCTAAGTGCACAAATTGGAGATTATGAGATGGATGAGATCATCCTTGATTTGGGATCAGAAGTGAATGTCTTTACTAAGTAGACATGGGAACAGATGGGGAAACCAAGGTTATCATGGTCACCCATATAGTTGAGACTAGCAAACCAGCAGAAGGTCATACCCTTTGGAAGGCTAGCGAATGTACTTGTGGACATTGATGGAGTAAGCAGTTCCGCAGACTTCGAGGTTATTGAGATCATCGACGACAGTAACCCATATCCAACATTTTTGGGGATAGACTGGGTGATGGATAACCTCGTGATCATCGACTTAATGAAAAAAAATGATATTTGAAGGGGCAGATATCAGGGTCATCGTGCCCTTTTCCCCTTTGCAAGGACCGAGATACATTGAACTGATCAGAGAAGAATGTAGAGCTCAAGACCTTGATCACATCTACAAGATGATAGCAAACCACACAGACTACATCAATCCTACAGCTGTTGGCACGTTGAGTTGGCGCTGTGACAGTTGTTGCGTATCAAACTCCGACGCAGGACTGGAAAATTGGCAAAGAAGAATGCATGAAGTATCTACAAGGAGATGTGCGCAGTCACCAAATCACTACGCTGGATTGTAACAGAGGTAAGTCCAATCCCCACTTATGATGGAATAACTAATGTCTATACATTTTTCAAGAGTATACTGTATCAGTTTCAGCTGAACATCGGATACCAACATTAGACTCAGCACTGTGCTCTACACCTGCAAGATGGTGGACCGCGCATAATCAAACTCTGAAAACATGGGAATAGTGCAAGCACATGATGCAAATCAGATTTGCAGAGAAAGCTGTGCTGACAATGGTCAAGTACAATGGACAAACGGATCCGAGGGATCACATAAAGACTTATTCACAAGCATGGATAAACATACCACAGATAGAATGGGTTCATGTTTTTGTGCACACATTAGAGCAGATTCCAAAGAACTGGTATACTGATCCAGAACTTCGTAGAGAAACAACAGAGTGGACTTTCATGACTGTGAACTTCCATAGAACTTTCAGTTTTGAAGATGACTGTATAAGCATAAATGAAGCTTTGTAGATTATTAAAGAAAGAATATTCAAAGAAGAATGACCAAGTATAAACGAGGCATTAGAGGCCATCAAAGACAAGATATTTGAAGACGTAAAGGTACCTGTGAACCTATAACCAGAATGGGGAAGAACGATAGAATATGCCCTTGACTTTTATAACCTCGTTGAAGATAAAGAGGATGAAGAGCAAAGCGATGAGGAGGATCCGCACAATATCAATATACCCAATTCAGAGGGAGTGTGCGATGTAGAGGGACCTCCATTAGAAATTCTGGATATGAGTGGCCTTGTTAAGACAAGAAAATATAACATTGGCACAAGCAAAGAACCAAAGTTCACATCTATTGGGGATTACTGGGATGATGAAATGGTCGCGCAGATCGCTGGAATTCTGCATGAATATCAGGATCTGTTTTCGACAATTTTTGCCAAAATGAAAGGCATTTTGGGCGACTTGGGAGTCATGAATATACCTCTCAAGCCAGGCACGAAGCCATCAAGCAGAGGCCTTATAGATTGAATCCTAGGTACAAGGAAAGAGTGAAGGCATAGATCGATAAGATGCTTGAAACAAGAATCATTGAGCCAATGGAAGAATAAGAATGGATAAGCCCTATGGTTATCCAGGATAAGAATATAAAAGGAGAAATCAAAATCTACATGGATCTCAAGAAGCTGAATGATGCTTCGCTACACGACCCATATCCTACTCCATTTACAGATGAAGTATTAGATAATGTTGGAGGAAATGAGGCCTATTCTTTTATTGATGGATTTATGGATACCATCAGATTAGAATTGACTCAACAGACATGCATAAGACTACATTTTCCACTGAATGGGGCTTATATAAGTATATGGTGATGCCATTTGGTTTGAAGAATGCACCAGCTATATTTTCTAGAGTTGTTGTGGCTGCATTCAAGGACTTTATCCATAAGTTCTTAGAAGTCTATTTTGATGATTGGACTATATTTGGTTTACTGAAGAACCATTATGAAAATATCGGAATGATGTTAGCTAAGTGTAGGCAACATCAAATCTCCTTGAACTTAAAGAAATGTATTTTTTGCGTACCCTATGGAATTCTACTGGGGCACATTTTGTGCAAGCAAGGTCTGATGGTTGATCCTACGAAGATCGCAGTCATTGTGAATCTATCGGCACCAAACTCAGTAAAGCAACTTCGCACAATGCTTGGACATACATGATATTACAAAACATTCATCAAGGGTTATGCGCAGATAACCGCGCCGATGGAGAAACTTCTAAAGAAAGAAGTGCAGTTTAGATGGAAAGAAGAATGCGAGAAAAGACTAGATACACTCAAAGAGAAAATGGTAACTGTGCCTATTCTAGTTTTTCCAGATTGGAATAAGCCGTTTCATGTACATGTTGATGCTTCATCTATAGCATTGGGCATTGTGCTCGCTCAACCAGGTGAAGGGGGCATTCATCACCCCATTGCATTTTCAAGCAGAAAGCTATCTTCAACCGAAAATAACTACACAACCATAGAAAGAGAGGGTTTAGAGATGGCGTACACAGTCCAGAAATTCAAACACTATTTGCTGGGTGCGCACTTCTCCATGTACACTGACCATTTAGCTCTGAAGTAATTGGTCAATTAGCCAGTGTTAGGGGGGAGAATATGTAGGTGGCTGCTACTATTTCAAGAGTACTACTTTGAAATCATTGTTAAACCAGGAAGATTGAACTTAGGACCTGACCATCTCTCAAGGATTGAGTCAGGCGAAGAACACACTAATCTTGAAGACAATTTTCCTGACACACAGTTATTTGCCATACAGATCGCAGATGATTATTCCAACGATATTGTATAATTCTTGACTACAGGATTGAAACCCACATAGTTTACTATGCAACAGAAGAAGTAGTTGGTAGTCAAAGCGGCAGACTTCACTATCATCGTAGGACAGTTATACAAGTTGGGACTAGATGAAGTGTTGCGCAGATGCGTATTAGAGCATGAGAAGCCATTTATATTGGTTGAGGCACATTCAGGTGTCTCTGGAGGTCACTATGCAGGAAGAGCTACTGCGCAGAAGATATTAAGAGCAAGGCTATGGTGGCCTACACTACACAAAGACTCAAAGGAACATTGCCAAAGTTGCGATGTGTGCCAAAGGACTGGAAAGCCGTCACGAAGAGATGAAATGGAATTAAGACCGCAACTGACTTTACAGGAATTTGAAAAATGGGTTATTGATTTCGTGGGACCTATTAACCCAGCAAGAAAAAGAATTGGTGCGAGATACATTATCACCGCGATAGATTATCTCACCAGATGGGAAGAATCTAAACTAGTGAAGGACTGTAGCGCAGCCACTACCGTGCAATTCATCTTCGAGAACATCCTTACTAGATTTGGATGCCCAAAAATATTAATGAGTGATCAAGGAACCCATTTCCTGAATAGAACCATTGAAGCATTGACTGAAGACTTTCAGATACATCATCAGAGAAGTACATTGTACCACCCACAAGCCAATGGAACTGTTGAAGCATTTAACAAACTGTTGGAGAATGCGCTGACCAAAGTATGTAATGAAAACAAAGATGATTGGGATCTGTGCATTCCGGCTGTACTATGGGAATATAGAACAACATATAAGAAACTGACAGTCCATACACATTTCAGATTGGCCTATGGACAGGAAGCTGTGATGCCGATGGAGTACATTGTACCAAGGTTGAGAATTGCTGCATTCACAGACATGGCAGATGAAGAGACATCGCAAGAAAGGCTTCTATACTTGGTTGGATTGGAGGAAGATCGCATCATCGTAGGATTTCACCAGCAAGTGCAGAAGGAACGAGAAAAAGCATGGAATTATCGCCATATCAAGCACAAAACATTCCAGGTAGGAGACCTTGTCCTCCTGTATGATAGTAAATTCATGAAATTTACTGGAAAATTTAAAATGCATTGGCTTGGGCCATATATTGTTATGCATGATACTAACGGTGGCGAAGCTAAGTTAGCCACATTAGCCGATGATAACTTACAAGGTCTGGTCAATGGAAGTAGACTTAAACCCTACAGGGATATTCCTACTTCGCAGAACCCTCAGTAATCAGAAGAGAAGGAAATTTCTAAGTGTTAAGTACAGTTGAAATTGGGCACTAGAAATTGAACAAAGTCTCTACACAATTTTGGTCCGATACGCGAAGCTCAATGGAAAGGATGCATCTACCGCGCAGCACTAGTCAAGAAGTGAAGCTGCGTAGAGAAAAAAAAGAGAGAGAGAGAAATCTTGAAAACAAAAGAAAAGAGAAGTAGAAACGCGCAGTTGAGAAGTTCAAAATGCAGCTGCGTAGCTCAAAGGAAATATGAAGAATGTAAAGTTCTAAGATGACACCGTGCTGAGAATGGAGACACCCGTCCGTGCAGTTCGACACAACACCCCAAAATAGCTGTTAGGACTGAAAACTAGCCGTTATACAGTGATTTTTCCTATGTCGCTTGAGCATTTAATGCAAAATTAGTCGTTCTAAAGCAGTTAAGGAAGGACAGGACCAAGAACCTCTCTGGATTTGGCCAACGGTCATGACAGTTATTGCTTATCTAGCCGTTTTGGGCACAGGTAAGGCTTCCAAGTGCCTATAAATATCGCAGTTTGCAAAGTAATTCGGTTACCATGATTTTCAAGCTAAGTACTACAGAGAATTCATTGATTTTCTTGAGCTCTGATTTGCACCGAACATGAATGTCTAAAGAGTCTACTCTCGACGAAGTGGTACACGTCTTTAAACAAATTGGGACTGAAGGGTTGATGAAAACCCCTGCCAAGAAGACTGTTAGAGAAAAAGGCCAGGGATCTCGCCGTTCACCACGCCACCCTACAACAAGTATGCAACAAAAGGGGAAAGAACATGCAGTTGAAAAATAAAAGCTGAAGATAGTAGGGCCTAAGAAACCAGATGCCCCACCAGTAGATACAGAGTTTCCGATATACTTTAGACCAACCTATGTATCTCCGCGTGCACCGAATGTACCAGCCTTGAAGCTTGCCAAAAATGCCAAGTATGAGATACCGCTTCCGCCAATGTACATTCATGTTAAACTACAAGAGAATTAGTTGGGCAAGCTCATCGAATGAAAATTTGAATATTTTGATTTACTGCAACAGCTCAAGGAGCCCGACGAGCCGAAGTAACCTCAGTTTCAACCTGACAGATATATGTGCCGAAAGATGGACGTGAAGAACAATCCACTGCTGGTAGCACATGGTTGGTTGTCCAAAGTTGTGGACTCAGGACTCCTGAACTTGCTACGCATCCCACTCTTCGACAGGAGTCCCGAACTCAATGCAGTTGTGCACACACTGATATCGTGGACACACCAAGGCTACCTGTGGATGGAAAGAAATTTCGATATCAACATAGACTTGATCCATAGGATCACGAGGCTATGCAAGTGAGGAGACGACCCTATAACATTTTTTGCGGGCAAAACGAGAGATAAAGAGATCGCCACACAGATGAAGGAAGAATATCATATTCCCAAAGGAAAATGAGGGTTCGTTACAGACAACCTAAAGGATGAAGCCACGCGGTTTGTAGTATAATTGCTTGGAGGAAAATTCTTGCGGAAGGTAAGACCAACAGAAGTGCCAGTAGGAGAAATTCACCTCGCAACGAAGGCTGTGCAGGGAGCAAGGTTTAACTGGTGTTAGTATCTGCTAAATGAATTTTTGGACGATGTCCGAGACACTCATATTTATGGCACAAACTTTCATTACAGTTGGCTGATGGTGCTGGTCTCTTTTGTAGGCTGGAAGGAACCAAAGCACTATGTCGGTCTTTCCGCTCTCATTCAGGATTGCCGAGGACCCAAATATGCAAATCTCTGGGCAACTTTGAATACAGAACAACAATGCGCCTCAAATGAAGTATTCCTCACATACTGCGAGCAAGGGTGTGATGTCATCATTTGCACACCGCTCATTTCAAAGGAGGTAACCACAAAGTATGTCCGCACTTTAAATTTTAAATTTGACATGCATTTCATTTATATTTCACACAAGGTGCAAAAAAAGAATCCAGAATGGTTCGCATGGAATTATCACTTGGACGAAGCGGGTATTGACCTGATCATGAAGGAATGGTTAGATGAATGGAATGTCAAAGGGCCAATGGTCATCTACAATGATTCTGAGGAAAGTGTTCAGACCCCAACAAAGATCATTGAAGAAACTGGTGAAGAGAAAGATAAAGGAGTCGACAAAGTTAAGAGTACACTAGGAGAAAAGAGAAAGGATCCAGCAAGTTCGGTACCAGATAAGGGGCCGAAAAAGAAATAGAAAGCTATAAAGATGCCATCCGAAGCGCAGTTTCATGATTATGATGATGAGCTCATCACAGGAAGGGTCAGCGCATTTCTGGAAGATGCGCTCGCCCTAAAAGACACCAAAAATGAGTAGATTTAGGTAAGTCTAAAAGAGAATATCACAACCTTGCAGAGCATAGCAGCAAAGATGGAACAAGTCCATAAAGAATTGGTTCACAATTCTGACTCAGAGAGAAGATCCAGGGTCACACCTCAGCAGAAAAAGCCCTTGGCTCTAACCATGGCACCACGACTACACATCGTCCGCATAGACCCACTCAGTATAATTATGCCAAGTGACAAATTAAGTGATGGCGCGAAGACATTGCCGCATGTGGATATTGATATCGCCATGTTACCTCTAGAAGACCTACATAATCTGCACCTATAGGTTGTGGAGGAAATCCATGACAGAGATATGGTGAATGTGAACAAACACTAGAATCTAGTGGCGAATTATAAATAATTGCAGGAAGAAAGTGAGTAGAAGGCTAAGGAGCTTGAATGTGCGCATGAACAATGTTGAAAAATAGAGCAGACTGTTGCTTCGATCTGCGCAAAGATACCAGACTGCGATGAGCAGCCAGAGCTCGTAGACACCATACTTAAGATTGGCTCGGTAGTCAATGATATTAAGGCTGAAATGGAAGACATGGATACTGATTACAAAGAAAAGCTTACCACTTTGGAAGCACAAAATCTCCTGAAGATGCCACTAGATCAGACAGAAGTTACAACAACATAAGTGAAAGCTACCACAGAAAACATATCCAACGAAATAGCTAAGTGTCAGAGCTTGCTAGATGAAGCAAATAGAGTATGGACTACTCTACAAGAAGACCCTCAGCTATTGCAGGTTCAGAACAACGTACAACAAAAACAAGTAGCGTTAGACTCCATAAACGTGGAGATGAAGAACTTGCTATCGAGAGAGATACTCCACCGATTTGTGGAAGTCGAGGAACTAAAAAGTGGTCTTCAAGTGTTGAGAAAAAAAGAGGCTGAAATTGGGGAAAAGTCATAGCCCCTACAGGAATAAACTCATGCTATCTCGCAAGAGATTGAAGAGAAACTGCAATACCTATGAGAGTCAGAGAAAACAATACAAGAAAAGACTCAGGAAGACCTAACACAAGATGTGTTGGAAATTGTCAAAGCAGTTGAGCAGGAAGTGAAAGACACAGTTGCGAAGCTAACTGCAACTTATCAAGATTTCGCTGCGAAGATAGATCATCCAGGAGAAGCGCGGCGTAGTGAATCTATGGCAAGTGGCTCGAGGACGAGCCACATGTAAGTGTTAGGGACTTGTTGGGCCTGGCCCAAGTTAAGACAATTTTGGAAAAGTTAGTTTTGGGAGCTGAGAAGTCACAGCGCAGCGAAGCTTCAGCAAAGTAGAAGAGATAGCGCTTTGAAGTTACTGTGCTGTGGAGATACAGCGCTGCGAAGTACCAGCGTCACGAAGAAGTAGCATGGCAGAGTTTTGGAAGGAAATCGATAAAGGTTCTAGAAAGATCGATCGATGATCTATTTTGGTTAAGATACTCCGAGATTCCCAGCAGGCGGGTAAGGAGTGGCGAAGAAGGAAAGCGACCGGTCGCATGTGCAAAGGCATCACTACGTGAATCGGGCGGACGAATCCATTAGAGAAGAACGACAAGATGAAAGCGACCCGTCAGCATGTGTCAAACAGAGGGGCTGAAAGTGACGTGACCACGTGAAGAAGGACAACCACATCGATGAAGTCTCTATCATATCCTAACAGAGTTGGTTAGCGGGGTAACCGCACCATTTTGGGTACCTTAGGGTTTTGATTCATCCCACCACGAATGTAAATATGTGACCTAGGGGAACAATCTATAAAAAGAAAAATTTTGTAAGGGAAAGGGTTAATGTTAAATTTTGATTGAGATTATTGTTGAATATTGATCTCTGTTGAGAGACTTATTGTAAAAAGGCTTTGCAGCTATGTGCGTAGATACCTACTGAAGAGAGAAGAGAGTCTGCAACTGAGTGCGTAGACTGGAACTGTTGAACCCTTCCTATTAACAATATAAAAATAGTTCCTGTGGACGTATCTCCCATCTTGGGGGTGAACCACATTAAATCCTTGTGTTGTGTGACTGAATGTGTCTTTACTTGATGAATGGTTAAGTTCTTGCTTATGAGTATTCGTATCTTTACTTTCATGTGTATTTTCCAGAAGAATGTATGATAAGAATAATGTGCTAAATGTTGAATGCATATGAATGAATGTTGAATGCACAAGTATTCCAGAACATGAGGAATGCATAAGTAAATGGGTAAACACTTAAGTCAATGAAGTCTGTATAGTGTGATTCCTTGAAGTGCAGCATTGGAAGTGCGTAGTGGCATTGTAGTTCATCATATTGTATAAGTTTGCAAGGTTACAATTTAAGATGCTTGTTGAATGCATAAAATTACACTAAGTAAATTTGGTTGAAGTCGTGTAAGTGTTAAAGAAGAAGCACAGCCCCCAGTTGCGATGTCCTGTTGTTAAGCGGTTGCCCCAGCCCGTGCAGTCCTTGGATGCGTGATAGCCTAAGTATTAGCCGCGAAGTGGGTAGACTTCGTGCAGTCCACCTTTCCATTGAAGCACGCATCACCCAATTGTGGAAACTTGATTCCACAACCTCCCCATAACTTCGCCTCGGGTGAGACCTCAGTCTGTTCACAGACTGTTGTCGAAAGGGCTGGTGAAAAGGGGTTTTGTTGGTTCCCTGAACCGCACAGAATCTGGGCCTGTTTTGGAAACTTAAAGAACAATATAACGAGCCAGCATAAGGTGATGCACCCCACATGCATATAATATGAGACATACCCAACACTCTCCCACTTATTGTTTTCTTTGCATAATGATGGGGAATGTATTGATAAGGTCACAAGTTTAGGCAAACAATGCCCATAGATTCGCTTCACCAAAAGAACTTTTCACACGAATAGGCTTTGTTAATGAGTCTGCAACATTCTTAAAGGTGTTGATCTTTTCTAGAAACACCTTCTTGTCTTCAACCATATCTCTCACAAAGTGGTATTACACATCAATATGCTTTATTTTAGCATGATATGTAGGGTTCTTTGCTAGAAATATTGCACTCTAACTTTCACAATACTTGAACATAGGTTTTGCAACCATACAACTTCTTTAATTGCATGGGTGGCCACCATGTATTCAAATTTTGTAGTTGAGAGTGGAATCGTAGCCTGTCCCTTTTTCATCCAACTAATCGCTCCTCCAAATAAGCTAAACAGATAACCATTTGTAGATCTTCTGCAATCAAGATCTCAAACCTAGTTCACATCAAAAAATTCTTGTACATCTATTACTTTGTCTAGTCCAAGTCTTCCTTGGTACCAAATTGCATAATTTGTGGTTCCATGCAAATACTTGAAGACCTTATTTACAACTTTGTAGTGTTCCTTCCTTGGTTTTGACATATCTATTCTCAAAACTCCCATTGCATGGGCAATGTCTGGTCTGGTACATACAATTGCATACATCAAACTACCAACAAGACTAGCATAGGGAACTCGTGACTTGTCTTCTTCCTCTTCCCATGTCTTGGGACACTAATCTACAAATAACTTCATAGTTACACTTACATGAATTGGGATCTTGGTCCTTGACTAGTTTACCTTCTTGCACGCTAAATCTCTACAATATCGTCTAATTTATTTTTATTTTTATTTTTTATTATTTATTTTATTTTTATTTATTTTATTTTATTTTATTTATTTTATATTTTATATTTTATATTTTATATTTTAAATTTTATTTTATTTTAATTTTATTTTTAATTTTATATTTTATTTTTTTTAATTTTATTTTTAATTTTTAATTTTTAATTTAATTTAATTTTATTATTTAATTTAATTTTATTTGAATTTGAATTTTATTTGAATTTGAATTTGAATTTTATTTTATTTTTATTTTTATTTTTTTTTATTTTTTTATTTTATTTTTATTTTTATTTATTTATTTATTTTTATTTTTATTTATTTATTTATTTATTTTTATTTATTTATTTTTATTTTTATTTATTTATTTTTTCTGTTCTGATTGAACCAGAGTTTCTTGTTTGCATGATCCGTTTGAATATCGATTCCCAAAAATGAAATTAGCAGCACGAGATCCTTCATGTCAAATTTGGAGGATAGTTATGATTTCACCTCTTTTATGCAACCATGTTGTTTCCAATCAACAACATGTCATCAACATACAATATTGTATTAATGAAGTGATCACCAACTTGCTTGGAATATACACAATGATTATCATTGCTTCTCACAAGCTCTAATCCAAGGACAGAGGCAGGGTAAAAACCATTTCTTTAGTCTTGAGGCTTTTGCAGGTTGATTAGAGGATAGGGGAGACAACCTGTCAAGCAGAGAACCTAGCTTGGGTGAGTTTTGCAAGACTTTAGAAGAACATGTTTTAAAAATGCTTGAACAACGGATTTAGAACATGCAATATGAATTCTAGTCCATAACACTGTTGTTCAAACATGAAAGCAACACAAAATGGAGTGTTAAACTGGGAAAAACAATCACATAGAAGATCACTTACTGAAGAATGTGATGGCACAAGAATCTCAACCATGAAACCTCTCAGCATTCCATCTCTGATACTTTATTCATATGCTTAAAATGAAAATCATTTACAATGAAGCGCCTCTCTGCTCTTGAAAATCCCCCAATTGAAAATCAAAACCCTAGTTCTTCCTATTACACATGAATATATAGGAGAAGCTACCATCAGCTTTCAATCTCTAATTTTTCTAACCTATCCTCACAACACAATGACATCTGGCTAAGAGACTTCCTGCTTTCAAGGAATTTGTTACAACCGAGTTCTCCATTTCCTGATGCGGACTGCTGAAAACTAGGATTCAAAGCCCAGATGTATATCTCAAATGCTGATAGTTGTGTAAATTATTAGAGAGGTTTTTGTAATTTGGCATGTTCGTGACAAAACCCATGTCTTCATTTTCTCATATTCTCCTCTAGCTCATCGAGATCTGCCTCTGAAGTTGATGACTCAGGAAGTAAATTGAAATTCTGGAAAAATACCTTGTGAATATCTCTTTGATTCTCCCAAACCGTGACACTTGTGTAAAAACTGAGAGAGGTTATTGTATATGTGCCTGTGCTGAAGAAAAACCTCTCTCGGTTTCTAAAAATTCATCTCGGTTTGGCGGATACAACTCTTGAAATTATATGACTAAAACAATCATTTTCATTAAAAAAAACAACATGCTCTTCATATAAAATTTCGTTGAACTTTGGAAGTTTATTTCTCCTTGCATGTTCAATCAACGAAGTTTATTGTGACTGTGGATCTCTTTCATCTGCTGATCTGAGTCATCCATTTTCATTTCAATGTTAAACTTAGCATTATTGAGCATTATTTCATCTCGGACTTAGGAATAAATGTTTAAGAGGCCTAATTTGCATCCTCATTGGTTATATGGCCTAAAGAACCGAGCCCTTGCTCATTTCTTCATGGATCTGAACCCCTTCAATCGCCCAAGACAAAACTGGTGTCAAAAACTGGCTCCAATTGGGGATGCTATCCTCCTTGTGAGGTAGCAAAGAACCCTAAGACCCAGTGCCTGATCCATTGGGCTGCTCCCAACTTCGAACTGAAACCTGTAAACTAACTTGCTACCTGTGATCTGTAACCCCTTTCTAATCCTGCAACTGAACTCAAATTGTAACTGAAACAACCCCTTTCATTAAAAACAAACATGCTTTGCTACTACAATTGATATCTAATACTCTGTTTGAAATACCAACTTGAAGTGCACATGGAAGCATGCAAACAACCCTCAGATCCCTTCATTATGTTGCACCATTGCTATTCAATAAATAAATGAAACATTATCCTCGACCAGACCATGTGCAAAAGCAATTTCTTCAGATAGAGAGGAATCATTTTCTTAATGCACCATCCCTTTGGTCACAATAGCCTCAAGCTTCAGTTGTGCTCCATGTGCAGCAACGATAATCACTAGGTCCTAGGAGGTCATAGCTCTTTAATTGATGTGGGCCAATTAGCTCAATTACTTTGTCAGGAAGAAAACGATTACTGAAAATTTTCCATTAGCTTGAAATGCCTCTGCAATCACATGGCTGCACCTTCTACTTCCTTTGTGCTGCTAAAAAAAGCTCTTTAATCCGAGCTTCTTGTTCATCATTAAAGATAAGGCTCTTCCATTTGTTCATTTCAGACAACAAATGGTCTGTACTAATAACATTACACTCCCTGCAGGTATTCTAGAAAAGTATTTCCAACAAAAGAAACGACTGATCCTTCATCTTTTGAAAAATGCACGTAATAGTTTTGTAAGGAATTCAACACATGAACTATCAATAATGTCCTCCTCTTGGATGCCTAGATTTTTTGGATTAGAGAATTGATTTTGCTCTTGTATTTCAAAAGAAATACCATCCCGATTCTCAAATGGATTAAGAAGAACAACCTCTTCCTGATAGAAAACCTCTGGAACTGAATGACATGAAATAAAATATGCCTGAATGTTTTGGTCTTCTTTTTCAGTCATAGAACTATGACATGCGGGTTGCAGGCTATGGTCACATGAATGGGAAGAATACTCCTCTGAGGTAAGATATTCCATGAAGTGCTCAGAGAAATCATCTTCATGATCATCATAAATTGGTAGGTCATGGCACACTGGTTTATCATCAATAGGAGGGCTTAGTATAACAACAAGTGGATCAGGAATTTTGTCACAATGGGATACAATACCTTCCTCATGATGAGATAAATTTGAACCTGCACAGACTTCTTGACTTAAAGGATCAAGGAATGGGAAAGATGAGGGACTGGTTGACTATTGATCTTGGCCTTGCTCTTGGGGACCTAATTCTTGATGATGGCAGAATGGGTGTAACAATTTTCTATTCACAACCTCAAAACATTTCTTCATCATGCCAAACACTTTAGAGTAGAGAGGCAGGGTATTACCTTCTTCAGGTTCACTATCCACCATGCTTTCAGCATTTTGGTCATAAAATTCAACCAAATTTTCTTCACCAATTGGTCCAGGACCTGCAAAAGTTTCAGCTGCCTTTTCAGGTACAATATCCAAGTAGCCATCAATATACTTATCATATATAGGTGGACTGAAAACCCCTTTAAAACCATTCATAACAGATACTTCAACATGCTGATTGTAATCTTCATAAAATAGACTAGCATAACTCTCGCCTTGCAATGATATTTCAGAAGTTGAATAATAAGAAGAAGGATTTGATTGGAAATCCCAACTTCCCTCTTGATCACTCAAAGATTGACAAGACAATGGCAAATTGTTATCTATTTCAGAGAAAGAAATGTAACTAGTTGAATGAGAAAATTGGTTTATGTCATTTTCCATCAACGAAAACATTATCAGCTGCTGGGAATCTTCCTGCATATCTTGACAATTATCCCCTTCTTCTTCTTTAAGATGATGGAAAGGCCTCTCATGCAAGGATTCTAAAATTTCTTCATTCTTATAAGCACACAACTCCCACAAGGTTTCTCTCAAGTCACTATCTAGCACATCTTTATCAAAAACATCAATTTCCATAAGTTGAAAGAGGGCATCAATAGCAGCATCATCTCGTTGCTGATCTTTAAATTTTGGTAAACAGGTCTTCCAATCTACTTTAGGAATAGGATTAGGAAAACCAGGGATGTGAGACCTGTTCATGGGAGCATACGTTTTTGACAATGAATCCATCCTGAGACAATGGGGCTGTAGATTTTGATTGAATACTGAGTGCACTAGTGAAACGCTGGATTTCTTCAATGTGGAGTTGCCATGAGACCTTCAACATCTTAATTATGACATGGAGTCACCAATCTCCCCAGTGGAGTTTCCTTCAACTGAAAATTCCGATGAGTGGAGTTTCCAGGGAAAATATACAACCTTCTTCAAATGCAAAAATCTCTGTTTGCCCACAGAAATCCCTCCTTTCTATGAAAACTAGAATTCTTTGTCGTTTCTCCCATGGATCATGGACATTCGTTCCCCGGAAACGACTGTAATGTCCCTAAAACTGCAAAAATTTTAAAAAATTTCTGTACGGCTAATATCATCTATTCAAGTAAATATTTAACAAATTAACTTCAATACTGGGAATTAATTATAAGACTTATCGACACAATGAGAATACATGGTTTACAACGTTTGTTTACGATTCATTGTTTGAATAATTTGGATATGGTTGTCTTCTATTTTATGGTTCCATGGAAGCGATGCAACGACATGATATACAAATGTTTTTCAAAATAATAACTCAGTTTGCTCAACGAGTTTGGTACTTGTTGGAAGCTTAAGGGTCTTTATGTATGTATCATGATTACATGTTATTCTTTAAATGTTATAAATATATATACACTTTAGACTAAATGGATTTGCTTTGATATTTATAATACTGTGATTGCTTTATAAACTTTTCAATGCTTGAGGGGAGGGACCTGGTAGCATTGTCCAGGCTTACTTAGCATTCATGCTAAAGCCTAATTCTTCTTGGTTTTGTAGGTATTTAAAAGACCATCTAGGATTTGTTTCCCAGACTTTTATAACCATGTGTGAGTTTATTAATATGCTTTTGGTCAATAATTAAAATGTAAAATATGCAATGTTGAAAGGAACTCTCAACTATACGAAGTGCGTAACAAAATACAACGATGAGGGTTTTGGTGGCTCATTAATGGTGGCCCAAACCAACCATTCGAATTAGCTGCCAGTTGGATGGAACAAAGCGAAACCATAAGGGTTTTATGGCTCACATCATTTTCGCATTACTGTTTGGGAGGGGAAAGAGGAGCAGGGATCTTCTGGTTTTGATAGCTCCCATGGAAGGACTCGACCTGCTCTCAAATGGAAAGCGTGAGCCTTTATGAGGTAATCCATGATACCCAAATAACTTGTTTTAAGTCTTTTGTGTTCCACCATCGTTTTCTTGCTGCAGGTTGTAACTAATCGTTTGGATTTGTGTTTTGTTGGCATGCTTACGGTGGTGATAGTTGGAGTTGGGTGTGATGGTGGTCATAACACCGGTTACCACAGGTATGCCTGGTCCCTTGTGACCATTTCCTCCTTTCAAGCGAAATGTCTGAATGCTGGTTTGTTTGCCCTGTGATGTAAGAATTTTGGGGGATGTTTTAAATTCTGGAGTTCAATGAAATGTTGAGTGTGGAATATGATAAGCGTGGCCAGACTCGTGGCATGATCAGTAATGTATAATCCAAAACATTGTTTGTATTGTAGCTTGTATGGAATTTTAGTTTGAATGAGGAGGACTCCACTTGTCTTCTGTCACATACCCAAACTCTAGACATTTTATGTTATGCAGAAAACATTATTTTTATTTTTATTGTAAAGTTTTATGATTATTGACCAATTGGGGTCATGGATGACTGTAATTAATTCCTCTGAATATTTTATTATTAATAAATAAAAGTGGAGACAAATTTCCAAAGGAGACTGTTGAATGAGTGTTCACTGACCCACTAGGAGGAATGGACTGGGGTGGAGAGCAAACTGACACTTGGAAGCATCCTCAACTCACTTCTAACTATTGCAGGGGGAAACTTCCCTACTTTTATGGTCATGTTCCCCAAGGAAGTGGAACTGAGCAGGTGGCTCATTTACTGAAATAAACTGACCAAAGACCTAGGCATGCTATTTATCTACCCATCAAATTTAGCAGGAGGCTGTTCATTCTTACCTTGTGATGAATTTCTGAGCACAAGAGATTTGATGAGGGGAAAGTTAGAAGTGGTTGAGTGAACTAAGACTGCATTCTGAACTAGTGTAGCCACATTGTTGAGTTCAATATTGCTAAAAGTAGGGAGTACTTCTGTTGAGTTCTATTGCTGAGTTGCAAAGGGATTTATTCCATTACTCCACACAGCATCTTCATCCTGGTGGTTCAGTGAACATGCTCGGGGATCCTAAGGCAAGTAAGTTGGATGTCTTCAGGAGTTGGTTGGGTGGAACGGGCTCCTTTGGTTGTTTGTTTCTTCTACAAGTTACCAGGTTTATTTTGTGTTATCTTATTTTACTTCTATCAAGATTATTAGTACATATCTAATGTTATTATACTATCAGTTTTCCATTTCATCATTAGATATTATAGTCTGTCAACAAATGTTTCTTTCTGTAATTTATCTATTCTGAAATATTTAACAACTGCTAAATTTATTTGATAAATGGTCAAATAAGATTTATTTAAATAGTAATAGAAATAAATTTCTTCCCTGTGTTTTTCCATGCATCGTTTAAAATGTCGTACTCTAGTACAGGGAAGGGTGTTTAAAATAGATCAGAATGATGTCATAAATATGATTAGACAGGATGAATTATTTCCAAATAATCCACATTATTTTAGTACTGTAATATTGCTTCATTCTTTTATAGACATCTTAGAAGTTAAATCAGAAATGCCAATATTTCCATTATCTCATTATTTATGCTTAATAATAAAAATCCTAGTATTTATAACCGCATATTATCCTAAGTATTTTTCCCTTCAAACTAAATATTTTTATATAGATATTCTTTAAATTATCAACATCAACTTTTCAATACTATCTGTTGATGTATATGTAACTTTGGAATGTATTTCACATATATGTATATTGTATTCCTATAGAGATGTTATTATTCCTCTATACGGAAGTGTCGTCATTTATATTGTAAGTGTCGTAACTTATATTTGATGGGTTATTAGACCACCTTGTTTGGGGTCGGCCCTGTATAAGTCATGTGGGTCGAAGGGTTATTAGACCACCCTATTGGGGGTCGGCCATGTGGGTCAAAGGGTTATTAGACCACCCTATTGGGGGTCGGCCCAGTCAGCATTATATTATGTGGTTAAGTTCGAGCCTACATGAGTTAGGTAAAAAGGCAAGTCAAGTCAAGTATAAATAGAGTGCGGGAGGCACTCTATTTGCTCACTCACTTCTCACACATGCACTCAAGGAGGAGTGGCGCACTTATGGAGGAGGAGGATCTGCTACTAGGTTATGGCTATCTCTCTTGGTTGGTTGTATCATTGCTCTATCTATCTCTGAGGAAGTTATTGGGGTTTTTCACCTTTATGGTTTTCCCCAAGTAAATCTTTGTGTGCTTGCATTATTGTCTCCATGATTGATATGCTGTAGATATGTTGTACATGTTGTTCTCTCAGTTAAGATCCTAGATCAGATTGAAGTAAATTCTGAAAATTTAACACTATCAACATCCTTATCAACAAACCTAAATATTATTATTATAGCAGAGAAATAATATTCTTGCAATCGGGAGCAGAAGTATACATCATCATTTTACATCATCACTGTATACCGAATACAAATCTAAATATATTTACAGGATATTAGTATCTATTTCGAAACTACGAAGTCGCCTAGGGTTCAAACCCTAAGTTTTAAATCTCTTAACCTTTCAAGTTTCAATCCACTTGAATTATGAAAACAAAGGAGTAGAACACGCAGAGGGACTTAAGCCCTTAACAAAAACAAACACAGCCAAATTTTAAAGTAGGTTTACAATCCCAGCCTCGCGGCTTGGTTGAAAGAGCACAAACTAAACCATATAACTCTTCATAATATAGAAATGGGCTTTGCCCTGACATTTTCAATAACCGACAGACTTTACAAAGAACTTCTGAATTGCCAAAACACTACATTCGACTGTCAACTATTTTATTTCGTTGCAAAATATTTTCATACTCATGCTTGTTAATTGAAAGATATTACGAGTTATGGGTCGAGGGTTTAACCCTCCCTATTTCTCATCTTAAACATGAATCGGTTTCCAAAACCATTCTTAAACATTTTCTCAACAAAAACCATTATTTTCATAATCGAATAAGTACATATGGAAAGTGGTTCAAACAACAACGTTTCGGAACTGTTCTTTTCTTTTTAAAACTAAAAACAAACGCCTCACAGCAATAAGAAGAAATCGTTGAGAATCCAACGAGAGATCTACAAGCTCAGGAGCAAAACTCTCCAAAACCTAACACTGCCTTTCGGCTTAAACCTTCAACATCATGCTTTACAGCTTAAAGACCGTCCTTACATTCGAATGAAAAACCAATTCTGTACACCAGGGGATATCTCCGAGGCTTACCCAAACTTTGAGCACCCATCTCTTTTCGGGCCAACACCAACACTTTGCCGAAGGTAGAACCTGCCAGGGTTTACAAGCACGAAAACTAGTTAAACATGAGAAAACAAAACAAAGAAAATAGACGACTATATCTTAAGCTTACTACAGAAGGTTCAATTGCTTTTAAATACTTCACCTGTAGTAACTGGAGCACGGATAGGTTGAAAACGCCGAATCACACCTAAAACTACAAACTCCATCAACACCTACAGTACAAAGAAGGATACACCATCGAGTCTCCAGGTAGAGTGAGACCTGTGCACATTATGAAATTTCTTGAGAGTATTGTTTGCAACAAGGTCGTTGGATTGAAACCCCGGAAAGGACCTTCAAAGATAGATGTAAACCCTGAAGGATAGGGAATCGGTTGGCCTCACCCTCACAAAATGCAAATGAATAAAGTATTGAGAAGGTTGGCATATCAATGCGGTTTAGGGTTAAACCCATAATCCCAAGATCACCCATGGAAATCGATGGTGTAGATCCTGCCATAATGGAAAAGCTGACATACGATCACCAACTTCATTAACAAGCATTTAAAAACTCAACCATTAGAGCTCGGTGTTATGCCAACACATAATCCACGCCTTTAAATCCAGGCACAACTCAACAGGTAAAGTTTCATGTAACAAAGGTTTGTCACCATGTTCCATGGTTTCATGCAAGTGAAGTTTCCACAAAAGCTGCCAGTAAGCTTTCCACTATAACGCAGTTTTTGAACTATTAATACTAAGTATTGGTTCGAGGGTATGCCAACAAAATAACCACTATCACTTTATTTTCTATAAGTCAAACATTCATTTCAGCGAGCATATAGTTATGCATATAGCTCCCAATAATGTAGTTTATGCATAAAGTTGCAAAACAATAGTGATTCCTATAATTATCGGGCTTATGGTTATGTAAAATGTTACGAATATATATATATTGCATATTATGCCTCATAGATTTAACATATGATCATAGAAGTTTAATATATTGCATATTTTGGTAAAGTATTACAATGTTCTCTCCATATTTTGGATTGAGAACATGTAATGAATTACATTGCATTGCTTCTTTAGTATTGGAAGGACATGCAGGTATTACTAATATATATTTTGCTTCATAATAATTGTTTAATAATAGGTTATTCTTTTGTTCGTCAAGATAGATAAAAACCAGTCATTCATACAATTGCAAAGTATGCAGAAATAACGCATTCAAGTCACATAAAAAAATACCTGAGTTGTTGCATAGCAATTACCCTCTACATGGTCATAATTAACTTCAAGGATAACTTATTACAGTGAAATAATTGGAAGCACAGTTGCAAACTCTAGTTGGAACTCCTCTGTCTTACCTAAGCTCTGAATAGAGAATTCATGAGCGTTAGCTAGCAATAGCTAAGTAAGGTTTGGGGTGTACTCAAGGACCCCTTCATTACAGTAAGATGATCGATTAGTCTCTAGATAACAAAATGTAAAACGTAGCATGAAAATGACGATAAATGACTTACGACTTTTAAGACACATTTCAAACTAACAACTGTTAAGACATTAGTTGTGGTTCATAAGTAATTTTAAAATCTTAGCCATTAATGTTAAAAATTACGTGTTGTTATTGTTAAGTACGTTATTAGTTATGTGAAGTTAACACTTCTAGCATAGCAACACAAGTATTTATTGCTAGATAAAAAATTAGTTATGTGAAGTTAACACTTCTAGCATAGCAACACAAGTATTTATTGCTAGATAAAAATTTTAATTTTTAGTGAAATTTTGGGGATGTTACATGTGGTATCAGAGCGCGATTTCAAATACTAGGCTTGAAGTGGCTCATTCGTGCAAATGAAAAATTATAACAGAATTACAAATTACTGTTTGTTTGTTTGTTTGTTTTTTTTTTCTCAGTTTCAACATTTTATAAATTGAGTCTGCAGGTATGGAAGGACCAACAGAGTCAGCTGAGGACAGGTCCCTTAATAACAAATAGAATAATAATGAACAAGGCCATATTAATGCAGAAAATCTATTTGTCAAATTGAATGATAATTCCTCTGAATTGTTAAGGACCGTGAAAGATTTAAAAATTGAGATAAAAATTGTTAAGGAAGAAAACAAACGAATTTTGAAAGCTCAAGAGGAGCTGAATCAAATCCCGCTGGATAATTTTCTTAAAAATGATCAAGATAAGAAAATAGAAAATAATGTTGAATATGGAACTATGTCCTACCAACATAATGATAAAAAGGTAAAATTGACTAATTATGACAGCAGTTCATCTTCTGAATTTGACGCAAGGGCATACATGAAAAAGCATAAGTATTCTAGTGATAGTAGTGACAGTGACTGCTACACTAAGAAAAATAAGTACATGCCCTATGAAGAATTTTTTGGTGAATTTAAAAAGATCAAACCACCAACTTTTAACGGAGAAACAAAAAAGAGTGAGACAGCTGAAGCATGGCTGTCCGATATGACTAAGTATTTTCAGATTTATACTTACTCAAGTCATTTAAAAACTAAAATGGCAATTTGTAACTTAACTGGAAAAGTAGACATCTGGTGGAAAGATTTGAAACAAGTTAAAAGTTTAAAAGAGAAAAGTGTAAATTGGAGTAATTTTAAGAAATATTTTAAAAGAAAATTTCTGTCAGAACAATATTATGAGGAATGAGCTAAAGAGTTTTATGAGTTAAAACTAGGTTCCATAGATATGAGAGAGTTGTGCAACAAGTTTTTGAATTTATTAAGGTATGTGCCTTATTTCGTGGAAGAAAAACCTAAGGTACATAGGTTTCTTAGTTGCTTTCCCTCTCACATAAAAGACAAGATTGAATATGATAGTCCTTGAACTCTTGAAGAGGCCATGAGAAAGGTGAACATCTGTTATGAACAGAATAAGAGAACAGAAGGCATACCAAGCTGGAAAGCAAAAAGGCCTAACAACTTTGAGCAAAGGAAGAAGCAGTTTTCTTTTAATCGTAATTTTGGAAATAACAATTCACGTAATTACTCTAATAGAAATTTTCCAGGAAATAATGCAGCAAGTAATGCACAATCAAAATTTACAACTGCAAGGAACAGTGATCCACCTAAGAATTTTGTTAAAAATAATGAATAAAAAGAACCTGTTAAATGTTGGGACTGTCAGGGACTATGTGTCAAACTGTCCACTCAGAAAGAAGGTTGTCAACAACATCCATATTATACAGGAGGAGGCTACTGTTGGTGACTTAGTAAGGGAGATGCCCAGGATAAATGCAGCTTTGGAGAACAGACAAGCTGATCATCAAACTTCCATGGTGGAAGTGGAAGATATGCTGAAAAATAAACCTATTTCTATTTTTATTGATCCTGGAGCAAGTTTTAGCTATGTTTCACTTGCTTTAGTTAAATGTTGCAATCTGAAAATAGATAAGTTTGATAAATCATGGTTGGTTCAATTAGCTACTGGCACGAAAAGAAAGGTGACTGATTATGTGAAAGAATGTGAATTACTGATGAATCAGTTTAGAACTCATGTTAAAATAAATGTGTTACCTTTAGGTTCTTACGATATTCTGATTGGGATGGACTGGTTAGAAAAGCATAGAGTAGTATTAAATTGCTTCGAAAAGAATTTTACTTGTTTAAATGACGCATGTGATACAAGAACAGTAAAAGGTTATTTGTTAGACAAATTTCTTCTTTACAAGTTAAAACGACTGTTCGAAAATGGTGTAAGTTGTTTGCTGTAAATGTAATTAACAACGAACAATCCACTAATGAAGATAAATTAAAGCTGGAAGATATACCCATTCTTAAGGAATTTTCTGATGTATTCCCAGAAGAAATTCTAGGACTACCTTTGAAAAGGGAACTCGATTTCACCATTGAGTTAGTACTGGGAGCGGTACCAAACTCAAAGGCACCTTACAGAATGAATATTCTGTAGCTAAATGAACTTAAATCACAGCTTAAAGAACTGATTGATAAAAATTATATAAGACCCAGTGTGTCTCCATGGGGAGCACCTGTAATTTTTGTTAAAAAGAAAGACAGAACTATGCGTTTATGCATAGACTACCATCAGCTAAAGAAAATGACTATAAAGAACATATATCCTTTGTCCCGCATTGATGATCTTTTTGATCAGCTACGCGGTGCAACAGTATTCTCTAAAATAGATTTAAGGTCAGGGTACCACCAAGTCAGATTTAAAGATGAGGACATCTTTAAGACCGTGTTCAGAACTCACTATGGACACTACGAGTTCATAGTTATGCCCTTCGGGCTGACCAACGCTCTAGTAGTCTTCATGTGTTTAAGGAATAATGTTTTACATTAGTACTTAGATAAGTTTGTAATAGTTTTTATTGATGACATTCTAATTTATTCTAAGACGAAAGAGGAACATGACGAGCATTTAAAGATAATTTTACAAGTGTTAAGGAAACACCAACTTTACGCTAAGTTCAGCAAATGTGAGTTTTATAAAGATAAAATACAGTACCTAGGGCATGTGATATCCAAGGATGGAATCGTAGTAGACCCAGACAAGATAAATTAAATTAATGAATGGCCTGCCCCGAAAGACGTAACTGGTGTACGATCTTTTATGGGAATCATAGGTTACTATCATAAGTTTATCGAAGGATTTTCTAGAATACCAAATCCGATAACATCTTTACAAAAGAAAGGTAAGAGGTTTGTATGGGATCAAAAGTGTGAAGAAAGCTTTAAGAAACTAAAAGAGTTGTTAACAACAACACCTATTTTAAAAATTGCTGATCCCAACAAAGATTTCATAGTATGCATGGATGCATGCAATGAAGGACTTGGCGGGGTCTTAACACAAGAAGGTCATACAATTGCATATGAGTCTAGGAAGTTAAAGATTCATGAAAAGAACTATGTAACTTATGACCTAGAGTTGGTTGATGTAATACATGCATTAAAAATGTGGCGCCATCACTTAATTGGAAGAAAATTCATTTTAATGACTGATAATAAAGGACTAAAGTATTTGTTGGATCAACCGAATTTGAATGCAAGGCAAACTAGGTGGCTAGCTTTCCTTAGCGAGTATGATTTCGAGATCCAACGCATAAAAGGAAAGGAAAATAAGGTTGCTGATGCCTTAAGCAGAAATGCTAGGCTAAATTTTGTTTCAACAATCAGTACTTATAAAATTGATCTGGAAAATCAGATTAAGGAAAGAATAGGAATGGATGTAAAATACTAGAATTTACTTAATAAAATTGTTGAAGATACTGCTGAAAATTCTATAACAGATTTCAGAATTGATGAAAGAGGGTTACTGCTGTATAAAAACAGACTTTATGTGCCTAATGTTGCTAAAATTAAGTTGCTGATTTTAAATGAATTGCATAAAAGTCCATACTCAGCACACCCTAGTTACCAGAAGATGATAATTATGTTGAGAAAAGATTACTCTTGGCCATGTATGAAAAGTGAAGTAGATGAATATATTGCTAGGTTTATAGAGTGTCAGCAAGTAAAGGTTGAACATAGACACACAACTGGATTATTGCAGCCACTACCTATTCCAGATTGGAAGTGGGACATAATTAGTATTGATTTTATTACTGGTTTACATAGAAATCAGAAGCATAATGATTCCATCATGGTGGTTGTGGACAACCTTAGTAAAGCATCCCACTTCACACCTATTAAGACAACTTACAAGGCTGCCAACATTGCTAAAATTTTTATGAAGCAGATTTTTCGTTTGCATGGTATTCCGAAAGTTATAATTTCTGATAGAGACTCGAAGTTTACAGGAAACTTCTGGAAATCTTTATTTAAAGGTTTAAATACTACTTTAAATTTCAGTACATCATTTCACCCACAAACAGATGGGTAGATTGAAAGAGTTAATCAAATTCTTGAGGACATGTTAAGAATGTATGTTAGAGATCAGCCAGGTAAATGGGAGGATTTTCTACATTTTGTTGAATTTGCTTATAATAACCATTACCAAGCTTCAACAAAGCTTAGTCCCTTTGAAGGTAGAAAATGTAATACTCTTATTTCTTGGAGTAATCTAGTTGACAGGTTAATGCTAGGACCTGATTTGTTAAAAGAAATGGAACTAATCGTGAAACAAGTTCAAGGCAATTTGAAAATTGCACGAGATAGACAAAAAAGTCATGCAGATATCAAAAGAACTCAGAAAGAGTTTCAGGTTGGTGAACATGTGTTCCTCAAGGTAAAACCTAAGAAAAGTTCCCTAACATTGGGAAGTTGTGCTAAATTAGCACCAAGGTATTGTGGGCCTTTTGAAATCATGTCTAGGGTAGGACCAGTGGCATATCAGTTGGCATTGCCACCGAATCTTAAAGTACATAATGTATTTCACATCTCTCTTTTGAAAAGGTATGTGCATGATGTTAATCATGCGATTAATTGGAATGATGTATAGGTGGAACCAAAAGGAGATTTTTCTGGTGGAACCGGACTGTATCCTCGACAAGAGGAAAATTTTGCTTCGTAATCGTACCATTGGATAGGTTAAGGTGTAGTGGAAGCACCTTAGTCCAAACGAAGCAACTTGGGAATTGGAAAGTAATATGCGGGTGGCATATCCAATGCTATTCCAGGAGGAACAAGAGGATGATGAATAAAGTAACATCAAGGACGATGTTGAACTTAAGAGAGGGTGTTTGTCACATACCCAAACTCTAGACATTTTATGTTATGCATAAAACATTATGTTTTATGTTTATTGTAAAGTTTTATGATTATTCACCAAGTGGGGTCATGGATGACTGTAATTAATTACTCTGGATATTTTATTATTAATAAATAAAAGTGGAGACAAATATCCAAAGGAGACTGTTGAATGAGTGTTCACTAACCCACTAGGAGGAATGGACTGGGGTGGAGAGAAAACTGACACTTGGAAACAAACTGACACTTGGGAGCATCCTCAACTCACTTTTAATTGCTGCAGGGGGCAACTTCTCTACTTTTATGGTCATGTTCCCCAAGGAAGTGGAACTGAGCAGGTGGCTCATTTACTAAAATAAAATGACCAAAGACCTAGGCATGCTATTTATCTACCCATCAAATTCAACAGGAGGATGTTCATTCTTACCTTGTGATGAATTTATGAGCACAAGAGATTTGATGAGGGGAAAGTTAGAAGTGGTTGAGTGAACTAAGACTGCATTCTGAACTAGTGCAGCCACATTGCTGAGTTCAATATTGCTAAAAGCAGGGAGTACTTCTGTTGAGTTGCAAAGGGATTTATTCCATTACTCCACACAGCATCTTCGTTTTGGTGGTTTAGTGAACAGGCTCAGGGGTCCTAAGGCAAGTAACTTGGCTGTCTTCAGGAGTTGGTTGGGTGGAACGGGCTCCTTTGGCTGTTTGTTTCTTCTACAAGTTACCAGGTTTATTTTGTGTTATCTTATTTTAATTCTGTCAAGATTATTAGTACAGATCTGATTTTATTATATTATCAGTTTTCCATTTTATCATTGGATATTCTAGTCTGTCAACAAATGTTGTTTTTTTATTATTATCTAGTCTGTAATTTATCTATTCTGAAAGATTTAACAACTGCTAAATTTATTTAATAAATGGTCAGATAAGATTTATTTGAAAAGTAATAGAAATAAATTTCTTCCCTGGATTTTTCCATGCATCGTTTAAAATTTCGTACTCTAGTACAGGGAAGGGTGTTTAAAATAGATCAGAATGATGTCATAAATATGATTAGACGGGATGATTATTTCCAAATAATCCACATTATTTTAGTACTATAATATTGCTTCATTCTTTTATAGACATCTTTGAAGTTAAATCAGAAATGCCAATATTTCCATTATCTCATTATTTATGCTTAATAATAAAAATCCTAGTATTTATAACCACATATTATCCTAAGTATTTTCCCCTTCAAACTAAATATTTTTATATAGAGATTCTTTAAATTATCAACATCAACTTTTCAATACTATCAACATCCTTATAAACAAAGCTAAATATTATTAATACAACAGAGAAATAATATTCTTGCAATCGCAAGCAGGAGTATACATCATCATTTTACATCATCACTGTATACCGAATACAACTCTAAATATATTTATAGGATATTAGTATCTATTTCAAAACTACGAATTCGCCTAGGGTTCAAACCCTAAGTTTTAAATCTCTTAACCTTTCAAGTTTCAATCTACTTGCATTATGAAAACAAAGGAGTAGAACACGCCCAGGGACTTAATCCCTTAACAAAAAAAAACATAGAGAAATTTTAAAGTAGGGTTACAACCCCAGCCTCGGGGCTTGGTTGAAAGAGCACAACCTAAACCATATAACTCTTCATAATACAGAAATGGGCTTTTCCCTGACATTTTCAATAACCAACAGACTTTACAAAGAACTTGTGAATTGCCGAAACAGTACATTCGACTGTCAACTATTTTATTTCGTTGCAAAATATTTTCATACTCATGCTTGTTAATTGAAAGATATTACGAGTTATGGGTCGAGGTTTTAACCCTCCCTATTTCTCATCTTAAACATGAGTCGGTTTCCAAAACCATTCTTAAACATTTTCTCAACAAAAACCATTATTTTCATAATCGAATAAGTACATATGGACAGTGGTTCAAACAACAACATTTTGGAATAGTTCTTTTCTTTTTAAAACTAAAAAACAAACGCCTTACAGCAGTAAGAATAAATCATTGAGAATCCAACGAGAGCTCCATAAGCTCAGGAGAAAAAATCTTCAAAACCTAACATTGCCTTTCAGCCTAAACCTTCAATATCATGCTTTATAGCTTAAAGACCGTCCTTACATTTGAATGAAAAACCAAGTCTGTACACTTGGGGATATCTCGGAGGCTTACCCGAACTTTGAGCACCCATCTCTTTTCGGGCCAACACCAACACTTTTGTCGAAGGTAGAACCTGCCAGGGTTTACAAGCACGAAAACTGGTTAAACATGAGAAAACAAAACAAAGAAAATATAATACTATATCTTAAGCTTACTACGGAAGGTTCAATTGCTTTTAAACACTTCACTTGTAGTAACTGGAGCACGGATAGGTTGAAAACACCGAAGCACACCTAAAAATACAAGCTCCATGAACACCTACAGTACAAAGAAGGATACACCATCGAGTCTCCATGTAGAGTGAGACCTATGCACACTGTGAACTTTCCTGAGAGTATTGTTTACAGCGAGGTCGTTGGATAGAAACCCCAGAAAGGACCTTAAAACCTAGATGTAAACCCTAAAGGATAGGGAGCCGGTCGGCCTCACCCTCACAAAACACAAATGAACCAAGTATCGAGAAGGTTGTCATATCAATGCGGTTTAGGTTCAAAACCATAATCCCGAGATCTCCCATGGAAGTCGACAGTGTAGATCCTGCCACAATGGAAAAGCCAGCATACGATCACCAACTTCATTAACGAGCATTTAAAACCTCAACCATCAAAGCTCAGTGTTATTCCAACAAATAATCCACGCCTTTAAATCCAGGCACAACTCAGTAGGTAAAGTTTCACGTAACAAAGGTTTGTCACCATGTTCCATGGTTTCATGCATGTGAAGTTTCCACAAAAGCTGTCAGTAAGCTTTCCACTACAACGCATGTTTTGAACTATTAATACTAAGTACTGGTTCGAGGGTATGCTAGCAAAATAATAACTATCACTTTATTTTCTATAAGTCAAACATTCATTTCAGCAAGCATATAGTTATGCATATAATTCCTAATAATGTAGTTTATGCATAAAGTTCCAAAACAATAGTGATGCCTATAGTTATCAGGCTTATGGTTATGTAGAATGTTACGAATACATATATATTGCATATTATGCCTCATAGATTTAACATATGATCATAGAAGTTTAATATATTTCATATTTTGGTAAAGTATTACAATGTTCTCTCCATATTTTGGATTGAGAACATGTAATGAATTACATTGCATTGCTTCTTTAGTATTGGAAGGACATGTAGGTATTACTAATATATATTTTGATTCATTAGAATTGTTTAATAATAGGTTATTCTTTTGTTTGTCAATATAGATAAAAACCAGTCATTCATACAATTGCAAAGTACGCAGAAATAATGCATTCAAGTCACATAAAAAAATACCTGAGTTGTTGCAGAGCAATTACCCTCTACATGGTCATAATTAACATCAAGGATAACTTATTACGGTGAAATAATTGGAAGTACAGTTGCAAACTTTAGTTGGAACTCCTCTGTCTTACCAGAGCTCTGCTGTTAGGAACCCATGTCTTAACTTTGTTAGTATATTGTTGTGGACGCATATGCTTTGTAAGTCGTTCCGTAGTATTTGTTGATCAATAGTTTGTGGTATTGTTGTTGGCGCATATGCTTTGTAAGTCACCCGTAGTATTGTTGATCCATAGTTTGTAGTGGCCCATGGTTTTGACCCATAGTATTGGTGCCTAGACTTAGTATATAAGTGTGTGTTGAGACCTATGAAGGCACCGTGAAGTTATTTGTATTAAGCTTTCTCATAGGAGGTTGCCCCCTCGAAGTGGCCTGTGATCAATATAAAAGTGATTCTGAGTTCTGTCATTTCTGCTATTTCGCATATTCTTATTAATTAATTGTTGCAGGTGCTTCACATCTGGTATCAGAGCACTTTCTTGGGCTCGCGGGGTGAAATTTCTGCTAAATTTTTTTTTCGCATATGTTGCAGGTTCAGATTTGGGAATAATCTCTATCCGCTTAACTGTGGGAAGTACTTGAGCATAAGCCCTAAGACTCATTGTGAGGAGTACCACAGGAACCCCGAAGTAGCTGGCCCATTGAGAGGACCTGCTAGCGAAAAGGGTAATGACCCCTACTTGATTGACTAGCTCCCACCCGTGAGGTAAACCAAGAGCCGTCGTTTGTGGCAAAGCGGTTATCAGTTTTACCTGAGCCGTGGAGTGAGGGGTACAACCCCAATACGCAAGCCGTCAGACAACATTGGTGGCCGAGTGAAACCCCTGAACTGTTAGGAAGCTGCACATACCTGGGGTCCATATCTATTTTCTGCTGAACTGTTGTCAATCACTGCTGTGGTGTTTCAGATCCATTCTAAAATCCGTTCCAGATTCATCCGTTTTCAATCCATTCGGTGCCATTTTAGATCCCTTCCAAGCCATAGCCACTCCAGTTTGAAGAAAAAGAAAAGAAAAAAATAAAAATCGATTTAGTTTTTTCTCCATATCTCCCTTGTTTTCACTCTGTTTCCCTTGAACTTTTTGGGGAACCCCTATCATCCCATTTTTCATATTTCATTCCTGAGGACCCTATCCCCACTTCCCCTTCCCAAAGCCCGAAATCCCACATTTGTCTATTTTTAACGTTTTCCATAACTTCCTCAAATTTTACACAATCACCTTCAAATTTTACCATAGAGTTCCTTTCTGAATTCTGCTTCTTTGTCCCCCTCTGCCAAATTTTCCCATTCTTTCACCCCGCTTTTGAAATCCTCATTTTTTGCTTCCCTGTCTATTCGACAGTGTCCAAAACCTAGTCAAACCCCAATTACCCTTCAGATTTTTTCCCAATTCCATATTTTCATCTACTGAAGCAGTTTTTGTTTTTGTTTTCCTACCCAGTCAACCAAAAAAAAAAATAAAAAATCCTGGTTATGGTTGTCACCCGTGCAAGAGAAAAAACCATGGAAGAAGCACTTGCAGCCATCCAAGCCAAACTACAGGATCTGGATGAAAAATTTCTCGGCCTCCATCTTGAACATTCAGCTATGAACAACAAACGACAGTCCGAGTCTTCATTAGACAATGGGTTCTCTTCTTCCAGCAATTTTCGTGGTCCGAAGCTTGACTTTCCTCGTTTCAATGGTACTGATCCAACTGGATGGATCTATCGTGCAGAACAGTATTTTTGTTTGCATAATAATTTTGATGTCAACAAAGTTCCGCTTGCATCCTTTCATTTGGAATAAGAATCTCTTCAATGGTACCGTTGGTACATCAAGGCTCATGAAGAGCCAAAATGGCCAGACTTTTGCCAGCTCCTTTTGCAACGATTTGGTCCTAGTGCAACGATTTGGTCCTAGTGCTTTTATCAGTGGTCTAAAGGATGCCATCCGCTCTGAGGTCAAAATGTTCTGTCCCAAAACAATGATGGAAGCCCTAGGGTTGGCTAAGTTGGCAGAAGACAAGATTGCATCCCAACAACGCTTCAAGCTCACTTTTGTTCCCTTCCGAAATATGGGTTCTCAACGACCACCTATACCGCAGGCTCCTTGACCAACTCCTATCAAGCATTTTTCTGAAACAGAGATGCAAGCACACAGAGAAAAGGGGATTTGCTATAATTGTGATGAGAAATTCACTCGAGGACATAGATGTGTTCAGCAAAAGCTCTATCTCTTGGATGTGGATTCTCTGCTTGCCTCTGAAATTGGTGACGAAGATCCAGAAATAATGGATGCTCAAGTCGACATTCCAGACCCGCCTATTGACCCTCCATCTCAGGATGACCAGCCAGAGATATCTCTCCATGCTTTAGCTGGAATCACCACCCCCCAAACAATGCGGGTTAGGGGTTACTTCAAGAAGATTCCTCTTACAATACTCATTGATTTGGTAGCACCCATAATTTCATTGACCCTCGGATCGCAAAACAAGCTGATTGTTTTATCCATCCTTGCTCCAACTTTGAAGTCATGGTTGCCAATGGGAACACCTTACCTTGCAAAGGGAAGTGTCGAAATGTGTGTATCTCTATGGGATATTATACCTTGCACTCTGACATGTTTGCCTTGACCTTAGGCGGATGTGATGTGGTTTTGGGCGCTCAATGGCTACACACACTTGGCCCTATCTTATGGGATTTTGCTGAACTTTGGATGCAGTTTTCCCTCAATGGAAAAAAACACACATTGACAGGATTACAACCAGGTTCTCTCAGCATCATCAGTTCACATCGCATGGAAAAACTCCTCAAGAAGAATTCACATGGTGTCATCGCTCAGATCCATTCCATTCAGATGCAACCATCAGCAGTCTCCACTACTCCTTTGGATCTACAACAAATTATGGATCGATATACAAGTGTCTTTGCTGAACCAGTAGGATTGCCACCTTCAAGGCCAGAAGACCATCATATTCATCTCCTTCCTGGCAGCGTTCCTCCCAACATCAGGCCCTATCGCTACCCATTTCACCAAAAAACAGAGATTGAAATGCTCGTTCGGGACTTATTGACGCAAGGTATTGTTCGCCCAAGCACTAGTTCCTTTTCTTCTCCAGTTCTTCTTGTCTGCAAAAAAGATGGGTCATGGCACCTCTGCATTGACTTTCGAGCACTTAATCACCTCACCATCAAGGATAAGTTTCCAATTCCTGTTGTTGATGAGCTTCTTGATGAGCTTCATGGGGCTCACTTTTTCTCCAAGTTGGATCTTCGTTCTGGGTATCATCAAATTCGGGTTCAGGAGGAAGATATCCCTAAAATAGCTTTCCGTACACATGATGGCCATTATGAGTTTTTGGTCATGCCCTTTGGCCTCACTAATGCTCCTTCCACATTCTAGGCCTTAATGAATAAAATATTTCGACCCTACTTACGAAAATTCATTTTGGTATTCTTTGATGATATCCTCATCTACAGTAAAACATGGGATGAACATCTCCAGCATCTGGATCTTGTCATGCAACTTTTCTCTGACCATCATCTCCACGCCAAGCAGTCTAAATGTGTTTTTGGACAGAAGGAAGTTGAGTATCTCGGGCACATTATCTCATCACAAGGGGTTCGCGTGGATCCTGCCAAAATCGATGCCATGAACAATTGGCCGCATCCTCAGACACTCAAGAGCCTTCGTGGTTTTTTGGGGTTGACTGGCTACTACCGCAAGTTTGTCAAGGATTATGGGAAGATTGCAGCTCCATTAATTGCTTTATTGAAAAAGGATGCTTTTACATGGACACATGCTGCTTAGTGTGCATTTGACAAACTAAAACAAGCTATGTGTACTACACCTGTTCTAGCTATGCCCAATTTTTCCAAGCCCTTCACTATTGAGAGTGATGCTTGCGGCAATGGACTTGGTGCTGTTCTCCTTCAAGATGAACACCCCATTGCGTTCACCAGCAAAGTTCTTTCAGGTAAGAATTTAGCTGCCTCTACCTATGAGAAGGAAATGATGGCTATTTTGCATGCAGTACAGAAGTGGCGACCATACCTATTAGGGAATCATTTCCGCATCAAGACTGATCACCAGAGTCTGAAATATTTATTGGAACAACGTGTCTCCTCCCCAGCACAATATAAATGGGTTAGCAAACTCATGGGTTATGACTATGAGATCACTTACAAGAAGGGTAAAGACAATATTGTGGCAGATGCTCTTTCTCGCACATTTGATGCCCAAGGTTCTCTTTCAGCTATTTCTATGCCTGTTCCAAATTGGTTGCAATCTGTTCAACAGGGTTATGTCAATGACTCTTCCTTATCTCAAATCATCCAATGCTTGACCAACAACCCTTATGCTGTACCACATTACTCTTGGGATGGTGCTCTCTGAGATACAAGGGTCGTCTGGTGCTTCCCCAGAGCACAGATCTTCAATAGGTTGTCTTTTATGAACTCCATGCTTCTCCATCGGCAGGGCACTCTGGGTTCCTCAAAACATATGAATGGGCACGACGTAACTTCTTTTGGCAGGGCATGAAAAGGAAAATTCAACAGATGGTGGCTAAATGTGATACCTGCCAACGCAATAAGGGTGAAACAACACTCCTTCCAAGATTGCTCGAACCCTTGCCCATACCTACACGGATTTGGATAGATATTTCTATGGATTTCATTGAAGGGATCCCTAAATATGGCGGGAAGACAATGATTCTCGTTGTGGTTGATTGCCTCTCCAAATATAGTCATTTTTGTGCTCTCAGCCATCCCTATACAACCTCCTCAGTCGCTCAAATTTTCCTTGACCAGATGTTTCGTCTTCATGGCATCCCTTCTTCCATTGTCTCGGATCATGATGCGACTTTCACCAGTCATTTTTGGACAGAACTATTTCTCCAAATTGGCACCAAACTGAAGATGAGTTCAGGGTACCACCCACAAACAGATGGTCAGCTGACATTATCAATAAATGCTTGGAAAATTATCTTCATTGCTTCACCTCTGAACAACAACATCAGTGGGCAAAGTGGCTCCCTCTCGCTGAATGGTGGTACAATACCTCTTACTACACTGCCTATAAAATGACCCCATATGAAGCAGGCTATGGTCAGGCACCTCCAGTTCTTCTTCCATACACCCCCAACAGTTCCCCAGTTCAGGAAGTTGACACGGTCCTTCGAAACCGCGATCAGATTCTTCACATTTTGCAGGACAATATTCACATGGCAATAAATCGCATGAAGCAACAAGCTGATCAGCACCGTTCTGAGTGCACTTTTCAAGTAGGCGATATGGTTTTTCTTCGTCTCCAACCGTACAAGCAATCCTCCATGAAACTCAAAGGGAATCATAAGCTCACTCCAAAGTTCTATGGGCCATATCAGATTCTTCAGAAGATTGGTTCCATTGCTTATAAATTGGAACTTCCTCCTTCTTCCCGCATTCATCCAGTCTTTCATGTCTCTTGTCTGAAGAAAGTTCTTGGCACCAACATCAGTGGAAAAACGATTTTACCCGAACTGGATAATGAAGGATCCATCCTTTTGGAGCCGGAGGACATCCTCAATCGGCGCACTCGTCAGATTCGCTCTCGCTCTATCACAGAGGTCTTAATTCAGTGGCACGACATGCAACCGAAGGATGCTACATGGGAACCATTCCTTCAGATTCAACAACAATTTCCACATATAAAGCTTTGAGGACAAAGCTTTTTTTAAGGGGGAGGGGATGTTAGGAACCCATGTCTTTACTTTGTTAGTATATTGTTGTGGACGCATATGCTTTGGAAGTCGTCCTGTAGTATTTGTTGATCAATAGTTTGTGTTATTGTTGTTGGCACATATGCTTTGTAAGTCGCCCGTAGTATTGTTGATCCATAGTTTGTAGTGGCCCATGGTTTTGACCCATAGTATTGGCGCCTAGACTTAGTATATAAGTGTGTGTTGAGACCTATGAAGGCACCGTGAAGTTATTTGTATTGAGCTTGCTCATAGGAGGTTGCCCCCTCGAAGTGGGATGTGATCAATATAAAAGTGATTCTGAGTTCTATCATTTCTGCTATTTCGCATATTCTTATTAATTAATTGTTGCAGGTGCTTCACATCTGCATAGAGAATTCATGAGCGTTAGCTAGCAATATTTAAGTAATCCTCGAGGCGTAGTCAAGGACCCCTTCATTACAGTAAGACGATCGATTAGTCTCTAGATAACAAAATATAGAATGTAGAATGAAAGTGACGATAAATGACTTACGACTTTTAAGACACATTTCAAACTAACAATTGTTAAGACATCGGTTATGGTTCATAAGTAATTTTAAATTCTTAGTCATTAATGTTAAAAATTACGTGTTGTTATTATTAAGTACGTTATTAGTTATGTGAAGTTAACACTTCTAGCATAGAAACGCAAGTATTTATTGCTACATAAAAAATTTTAATTTTTAGTGAAATTTTTGGGGGTGTTACATCTCCTGTGCCAAGGTTGTGGCTTCAACATTGTTTTAGGGAAAACTTCTGTTAATACGAGAGTTCTTTATTTGACCTCTGTAAATCTTGTGGGTGTAAATTTGTTAATACTTTTGTAAGCTTACGTTTGGAATCTGTGTGTTATTAAATACTTTGCTTTGCCCAGAATAGGTGTGGTTTTGGAAAAGTCTAAGTAATGGAAGCTTTGGGAAATTCTTCCTGCCAGTGTGTAATGGTGATATTTAACTATGTTTCCATGCTATGGTGAGATATGTAAATCCTGTGTGAATTTCTTAGTTGTTTATATTCAACCTAGGTTCATAAATTCGTTGGAATGCAAGTTGGGCGTGAAGTCCCTATCTGCGTTTATTCTTTCAATGCAATCTCAATTATTCTTTTGTTTTTTAAGTTGTTTGTTGGAGCTGAGAATAAGATCTCTTTGTGGTGTGAATGTTTGGATTTTGGTTAAATTCTTAACTAAGGGACAAAGCCCTGACTGGTTATGCGTTTTCTCAAATTATTCCTAAACCGGTGTTTTGTTTGAAGATTCTATGATGGTAGAGAAGGTATTGGGGTTTTGAAATGGGAACGGGGTTTGGGTGAACCTCTAACCCTGTTACGTTTTTGGGTGGCTATAGCTACTAAGAGAAGTAGTCGTAGAAAGATAATGTGTTGACTGTGAAGGAAATGGACATGAATAGAATTCTTGTTTTATTTATTCTTTATGTGGATTTTATGATAGAGCTTTAGAGTTAAAAACACATTTCATTTTCAAGTCTTTCGTTTATAGTTTAAAGTTTAAGAAGGTTCAACCTACGTTGTAGCATGATCTCTATAATTAAAATGTAGTTTTAATGGAACGATGGGTAGAGGACTTGATCCTGGAAACTTCATTTTAGTATTAAAAGATTTTAATTCTGAAAGAGCCCTAAATGTCTCGGCCTGTGTAAGGCAAATTTAAAAGAAAAGTATGTGGTGTTTGATTTCTGAAACGATGGCTAATTTATTTTTACTGTGTTTTAAATTGGATTTAAAAATCCTCGGTGAGAAATCTGTCGTAGAGGTTCAGTTATTTAATAAAATATGTATTAGTAGAGTAAGGGTTTTGGAATCCTACGATATTATGTCAGAGATTTGATTGATTTAAATGTTTTAATTTAAGTATTTTAGCATAGCATGAGTTCGTATAAATTTGGAAAGAACCTATGCACCAATACTTGATAGAGATTTGGTTATAAATGTTTATTTTAATCTACAACATAAATTTGATTTTTATTATGATATAGATTTAAGATTTTAAGCTGGAGTTTAAGTCAAGTGAATCGATCTCCCACAGGAGATGATTCTACTGTAATTAATGTATTGAAAATTGTTTATGAACACTTTACTGTTTCTACTAACTAGGGTTTAAAATCTTCAAACATAAATTTAACTTTTGAAATAAAAAGATTTACCTAGGAGAGCCAATGCCATAATCCCTTGCTCTCAAATAAATAATACTACCAGGTTACTATGAAGAAGAATTTTGACAGAATTAAATTTCTAGATTTAACAGCCTAAAACAATTTGAAAAGAACATAAGAGTAACTCATACCTGGATAATTGCAGCTTGATCCTACTACTGGTACATACTTGCACACTTTCAAACACTGATTACTGAAAGCAAGTATGTATTGATCTGGCTGACCTGTAGAACAATTGAACCAAATGACTTTGGGACTACCACGTTTCTCCCAACCTTTACCCTGAACCGTTCCTGGTTCACTAATGGATCCCCTCGAGATGGTTCCAACATGCAATAGGAAACTAGAGGACCTAGGGTAGATTGCTGATGATAATCAGATCTTGGAAATAATAATCTCCTTCACTTCTATGGGAAAATTCTCTTCTCTTACCATAAGAGAATGATAGAAGAAAAAGATGATCCCACTTTGGGAATTGTCCTTCTTTATATAGGTGAACTTTTGGAATATAGCTGTTGAGTTAATAATAATATTTTTAATATTAACTCTAGTTTTATTTTAAATTTTGAATTATAATATATGTAAAGAGTATTTTAATTAATTCTCACTCCTAGTTTATCTAGGACTTTTAACTTGTTCCTCAATGATTTGTTTTAAAGGAACCTTTATATTTTATTTACTTTGTTTACAACTATGTGTTTCTATTAATTTAGATCATAATATTTTCTTTATATACAATATAAATAAATATCTTATGCATATATGTTATGCATACTATTTATACATAATTTATATATAATATAAATAATATCTTATGCATATATTTCATGCATACTATTTATACATAAGTGAGACTTCTTTTATAAATAATCAACCTGATTATTTAATTAATTAAATAGCATAATAATTCTTTGGTAATCATTTAATACAAGGTCCAACCTTTGGACAGGGTCTTTTTGGTAGGTTTGGATAGTCGACTAGGTTAGGTAACTCTAGGTCTCTCTTGCATGTTGGATTCCCTCGTTTAACATGGTAGTTCCCGCAGTCCTTGATGAGAGATAGAAATGATTTATTTAACCAATTAAATAATTGTGATAAATAGTAGTGCTATTCAGAGTCTTCTCGACTCAACACTTTTAAGATCAAGTTACCCCGAGTGCTCTTCAGAGCTTTGGGTCAGCTCTCTCACATGGGTGTTACGCTAGTGCAATTCCAGAGCATCCCGCTCAACACTAGTACTAGAATGTGTTTGTGAAGCACATCTAGAAATACAAATGGTCTCAGATCCGGTATTTATTATCAAGCTTGGAGTGCTCCAGGGCTTATTCCCAACACTCTATGTACATCGGGGCTTACGCCCAGTACATAATAAAATCCTCTATGTACATCGGGGCTTATGCCTAGTACATAGGTCATCCATGTGTCCCAGAGTCCACGCTTAACACATCATAAAATTCAATCATGTATATCATAACTCTGCACAGTATGTAACAAAGATCATCTCAGTATATTAGGGTTTTGTACCCAATATCATAATAAAACATAAATCAAATACATTGGGGCTTTCTGCCCACTATATAACAATAACCTGCATCAGTTAAGGTCCATGCCCAAATATGTATATCTATAAAAAAAATGAATCATGTGCATTGGGGCTTACGCCCAGTATATCAAAATAAATCATATTTGTTGGGGCTTAATCCCAATATATAACATCAATATAGTCAGTCAAAACTTGGGATATTACAACGGCACCAATATGTTAGCACTCAAAATGAACCTCAAGGTTGTGGGAAAAGGTCATTTCAAGGTAACCACAAAACCACTTGAGATTGTACTTCTGACCTAATACAATCAGAGAGGGATCTCTCACTATTTACAAAACCCTCTAGCTCAAGATATTCAATCAAAACACTCAGAAGATCAGATTTCTGATAGGACAATTTGTTTTTAAAGTTTTGGTAAGACAATCATGAAGGAGACCATTAGGTAATGGAGTCAATAATCAGGTCTGAGTTAGGTTGCTAGAGGTAGGGGCTTGAAGGGATCATGGACAGAGGCAGGGTAAACACCATTTCTTTAGTCTTGAGGCTTTTGCAGGTTGATTAGAGGATAGGGAAGACAACCTGTCAAGCAGAGCACCTAGCTTGGGTGAGTTCTGCAAGACTTTAGAAGAAAATGTTTTAAAACTGCTTGAACAATGGATCTAGAGCATGCAAGATGAATTCTAGTCCATAACACTATTGTTCAAACATGAAAGCAACAAAAAATGGAGTGTTAAACTGGGAAAAATAATCACATAGAAGATCACTTACTGAATAATGTGATGGCACACAAATCTCAGCCATGGAAACCTCTTAGCATTCCATCTCTGCAACTTTATTCATAGTTGAAAATGAAAATCATTTACAATGAAGAGCCTCTATACTCTTGAAAATCCCCCAACTGAAAATCGAACCCCTAACTCTGCCTATTACACATGAATATATAGGAGAAGCTACCCCCAGATTTCAATCTCGAATTGTTCTAACCTAGCCTCACAACACAATGACATCTGGCTAACAGACTTCCTGCTTTCAAGGAATTTGTTACAACCGAGTTCTCCATTTCCGGATGCGGACTGCTAAAAAATAGGCTTCAAATACCTAGCAGTATATCTCTAATGGTGATAGCTGTGTAAATTTTGAGAGAGGTTTTCGTAATTGGGCATGTTCTCGAAAAAACCCATGTCTTAGTTTTCTCAAATTCCCCTCCAACTCATTGGGATCTGCCTCTGACGTTGATGAATCGGGCAGTAAATTGAAATAATGGAAAAATACCCTATGAAGATCTCTTCGATTCTCCCAAACCTTGACACCTATGTAAAACTTGAGAGAGGTTATTGTATATGGGCCCGTTCTGAAGAAAAACCTCTCTCGGTTTATCAAAATTCATCTCAGTTTGGCGGAGACAGATCTTTGAATTCGATGACTGTATCTAAGGTTTTCACCCTAGCTTGTGCAAATGAGCACCTAATAAGGAGAAGGGACTCCTTAGTAGCAGTTCAATAAAAATGGTAAAAACAAGACAGTAAATAAAAATAGTAAACTATTCTAAACATGTGCATAAAAAAGAAATGACAAGATAATGAAAATTTGTTTTGTATTAAGTTTACCTCAAATGTGAGGTTGGTGGAGCCTTTGCAGTAGTCCGGGGGCTACTCCAATGCTCTAGTGATGTTCCTTCTCCTTCTTCCAAGGTGTTTTGGATATGGGCCAAAGGGGTTCTCAAGTGGGAAATTAGCTCCAAGTGGAGAGCTAGGGTTTCAAGAGAATTTTTGGCAGCATAAGGATGGGAGAAATTGGGGATATGAAATAGGGAGCCTGCATCACCTATTTATAGGTTTTTTAGTGGTGGAGTGTTGACCCATGGTTTTTGGCACCATATGGTTTAGGTCAATTGTATAGGGTTTTTGCTTCCTTTTTTTTTTTTTTTTTTTTTTTTTTTTTTTTTTTTTCCCTTTTATTTGGTTTTTGGGAATTTAGGGCCTTTTAAAAGGGTTTTTGCTATTTTTGGAGGAAATTTAAATTATTTTGGGGAAAAAAGGGGTTTTTTGGGCTTTTGGTGGCTTTTTAATGGTTTTTTAAGGTTTTGGAGGCAAATATGGTAGGAAATATGGACAAATGAGTCATGTAATGAGGGAGATGAGGTAGTGAGCACTTTTTGGGTGTTAACAGATTGCCCCCTGATGTGTGAGGGTAGGAGCTCATCGTATGGCCGATAGACATCATAGGTCTTTTATGGTTTTCCTAGGATGTGGAGAGGAGAAGAAACAAACTAGAGCCTGGAACAACGGTCCCGAACAAACTGCAAAAACTGGAAATACATGACCTCAATAAGGAATGAGGGAAAATCTCAACATATGGACGAGGCGGGCATTCCCATGCTCGTATCAAGATCTCTAATAATAACAATGAGGTCCAAAAATATGGGGACCTGAAAGATACGTGGCCTCAAATAATGAATGAGGAAGGATCTCAATATATGGACGAGGTGGGCATTCCCATGCTCATATCAAGATATCTATAAACAATAACAATGAGGCCCAAAATGGGGACCTGAAAGATACATGGAGAACCACTGTGTACATCATAAGGGTCTAAAGGGGACAAAAATCTGGATATACAGCCGGGCTGACCATGTCTATGTTGAAGAACTGATACACTAGAATAACAATAGTGGTGCTGATTGTGGTACCAGAGGAACTGATGAACTGGAAGATCATAATGACAGGGAGTCATACCCTCAATGGTACACTGAACTAGAGCTGAAACTGGATACTCAAGGAAGCATATAAGTGGATGGATTCCGAATACAATCGCCAACGCAACCCGGACATCCACGAGAACATATAACTGGGTGTTCCAAGGTGACTCACCAATGTGCTAGAGTCTGGGGAAGTCTGGGGTCTTTGACCAATAACTGAAGGGATATATACCCTGCACAATTCTCAACGATGCGATCAAGGTGTTGAAGTTGAGCATGTGAGAAACAACCACTCGGAGAGGCACTGATGACTCCTCTCAAAATGGTCCGTAGGCACTCACCACAGATGGTGATGAGTCCAAGGCGTAGGGACATCTGGGTCTATCCTTTGGAATAGATGGGCTGGCGTCGACAGAGGGAGACTTGCAACTACCAAGGCAATGATGGTTCCTTGATAGGAACACGAGGTGGAGAACCGAAGTGTGAGAGTACTGATGGTAGGACTGACATACTGTGGGGGTGGGGAATAACTAGGCAAATAGAGTGGGTGGACTCAAACTTCCTTTGGTCAGAGTATGATGGTGGGGGTGATCGGGCAGCATATGAAACTGACTGGTGGGAAGGGGATCATAGCTTTAATGGATTAGGGAGGGTCACTGGGATAAGTGATACTCACGTTGGTGTAAAATGGCAGGAGAATGCAGAATACTCTGAACAAACGAAACCTTATTGGGGGTGCTGTCGAGAGTATTGATCATAGTGCCAAGGGGCACTGGTGGGGGCTTATTCATGGTTTAAGGAGCTGGAAGAAGTGTGCTTAAAATGGTACCGTCGTGTGGATTTATACGAGCCTAGGACAGTTCATGCTCGTGATTGCTTTCAATTTTAAGGAGTCTGAAAGCGATAAGAAGACTCTGAAATAATGGAATGGTACCATCGTGTGGATTTGCACGATCCCAGGATGGTGCATGCTTATGGTTGCTTTCAATTTTAGAGAGTCTGAAAGCAATAAGAAGACTCCAGGGGGGTTCTTTTTCGTGTGTTAGTCTCCAAGGCCCGAAAAAGCATAAAAGGATGCAATGAAGAACTCTTCTAGTCGGTGTGACTAGAGTATTCCTTTTTCATAATTAGTCTACTAGGTTCGGAAAAAGGGTTAAACTTATACCAGATAGACGCCCTTTCAGGTACTTTAATGAGCATGAAAGGAAGCAAGATTGCTCGGCGATCTTTTCATTCGTTTAGGAGTCAGAAAAGAGCTTAACAGAAAATCCCTAAGTGCCTTTTTTGTAAAGGACTTGTCCGACCCGAAAAAGGGATAAAATTATACCGAATAAAAGGAATGGCCAAGCAAGGAGAGAGTGTTCAATCAAGCGACATCGATGAGAACCAAGAACGAGGGTGGGGGGGGAACACTGGTGGGCCTCCTTGCGGGATGATGAATGGTGGAAAAATAATGAAATAATTGCAGTATGAATGGAGTGAATAGCTCATGTAAAAATGTGTAACAATTCGATGGCGACCGATGTGGCACACAAATCGAGGTAGCAAGGTGCCGGGACACAATGTTGAAACTATTTTTGGTGAGAGCGAGAAATGATCTCAAGCATCATCACGAGCTCGAAAAACTGAATCCGGCGATATAAAAAGTGTCAAAAACGGGTAACGGTCGATGTGGCACGTAAATCGAGGCGACGGGGGGTGTTTTTGAAAAAATACCCAAAAAATCTGAGGGTGAGAGCAAGAAATGATCTCAAGCATCATCACGAGTGTGGGAAAATGAATTCGATGACATAAAGTATATAAGAAATGGGCTACGGCTGATGTGGCACGCAAACCAAGGCAACGAGAGGTGTCTATGAAAAATGCTCAAAAACGGTTCGAAAAAGATAAGGAAACGAGTCGACCATCATGACGATTTCATCGTGCCGAGTCCAGTGGTGGAAACGGTTCGGAGAATGGACTCCGTATGGATGCAGAAGGGCCGAAACAAGAAAAAGTCAATGTGCTATAAATAGTAAGTGGACCCAACATGACAAGTGTCAGTTGGATTGTTGACTTTGATAGGAGATCATTGTAGACTAGAGCTTAGGTGTTGTTTCTGGATGATCCGACCGACCGATTTCAGATCCGTGAGTTGCAGGTATTTCGTGAAACTCATACCTTTAATTTTTTGCTGGGTTCGGGGGGGTGGTGGGTCCCCAAGGGGGTCTGTACAGTCCATGAAGGCGTGGATCGTGGGTTTCCGGGGTGGAATCGCGGTCTGGGATCGCGAGTTCTAGGGCTGAATACGTGATCCTGGATCATGAGTTCGGAGGCTCAACACGCGATCCTAGATCGTGAGTTCAGCTCCTACAGTCGCGGTCCGAGATCGTGACTCGGATCAGGAAATCCGCGATTCATGACCACGACTATAGCCCTGACAGCCTTGATCTGCGATCTCGACTCAAATCTCGAGAGCCATGATCTGAGATCGTGGCAAGGGGCCCTAAAGCCACGATCTGGATCGTGCTTTAGGGTTACACCGGGGGGGGGGAAATGGTTATTTATTTGACGTGGGTCTAATGAGTTTTTATTGTTTGATTGAAAAGATACTGATCGTGCTATGGCAGGAGCGGGAGATCCCCGATGACATGATGGAGTTCATCCGGGAGGATCGGCATGTTCGGTCCAACTTGGGGTTGTGCGGGCTTCTAAAGTTCGCACAGGTACCTATGATGCGTTCAGCAAAGCTATTGCTGAACAGGTTGGTAGGGTTTTGGGACCCGAATATATAGGCGTTCATGGTACAGGGGGAGAGGGTGGATCTCACCCTAGCGGATGTCTACTTCTTGACGGGACTGCCCTGTTTGGGTAGGGTGGCAGATACGCAGCCACAGGTGTCTTCAGATGTAGACGTAGAGGAGTGCTGGAGTGCTACTGTGTTTCGGAGGCTAAAGTGCATAGGAATGCACTTCATATTGTTGACCTGTAGGAGCCAACAGTGCGAGCGATTATGTCATGTGTGGTTAAGGTGTTGGGGTCTCAGGTGCCCGAACGGGTGTCAGGGGGTCAGATGTAGTTAGTGGAGCGAGTGCTGCATGGCACATACTTCGCCTGGGGCCAGATGTTCCTCACCTGTGTTCAGCGACAGCTGACCGCGGTGAAGGAATCTGGAAAGGGATTCTGCTATGGATCCTTCCTCTATGCCTTCTTTATGGAGCGGGTACCTACACTATGGCTGTGGGTGCCGATTAGGGCAGGAGGGCTGAGGGAGCCGTGCATGGTGCGGTGGGGACAGATGATGCACCGAAGGGGTGGCAGAGAGGTCATGAGATACTTCACAGGGGAGCTCTACCTTCAGTGGTTACAGATGTCGCTGACTTTGGACGACTATCCATACAGGGATATTGATTACACAAGAGATCCGGAGGCGCCATGACCTCCAGGGAAGGCATGGGGGCCAAATGGTATGTATTACTTGTTTGATTATTTTATGTCAGATTTTGTGTATGTTAGGATTGATAGATGTATATGCTGGTATTGACTATGTACGTTCTCGGATGTGATGCAAATGTTGGACCAAGGCGGCCACAGGGGTACGTAGTTCGTAGAGGACATGTGGCTGTACCATCCCTGCTAGATTGAGGGGAGGTGCATCGATGGGACGCTAAGGGGAATTTGGATTCCCTACGGGTTCTCCTAGATCATCTATTGGTGGGGGTTACTGATGAGGGGTGGCAGGACCTGGATCGGGGTGTGATCGAGGCCTGCCTCGAGGCTCCACGAGACTTTCGATTGATTGCAATTCGGGTGGCCATATTGGTGGAGAGGGATAGGGTAAAGGATCCCGTAGGGGATGAGGAGATGCTAGAGGAGGAGCGGGGTGAGGAGTCAGAGGCATCCAATACAGGAAGTGATGGAGGTTACGACTGTCATTAGGGAGTATGGAGGACTCCCCCCGATGTGTATGGACACTCAGGGTTTTTTGTAGCTACGACATGTATGTGATGAGGTTTTGCTATGTATATATATTTTTTGTATAGCTAAGTATTGAGGTACTCAGGATATGTGTATGACATTTGATGTTTATTTATATAGATATGCACATGGATGCATTTTTTGTGGTTATGATTATTGTATGCACGTGGATGCACGTAGTATATGATGATAGGCACATGGATGCCCCTTGTGTATTTTGTATTATGTATTGCACATGGATGCAACAGTATGTTTTGGGATAGGCACGTGGATGCCCCTATATAGTTGTGTGGTTATGTTATTGCACATGGATGCAAATATTATTTGATGATAGGCACGTGGATGCCCCTTGTTGTAAATGCAATCTTTTTGGGATTTTTATATGTTTTTTGATGTGATGATATGGTGTGATGATGTATGATGGATGGTTTACATGGTGTGATTTATATGCCAATCTAGGGTGTTGTTAGCCATTTGATCTGCGACATTATTCTAAGCTCTTGGGACATGGGTGAATGCTATGGATTCAAACTATCGGTTGAGTTGTTTTGTGCGCAGGAACTTTCTAAAGAGGTAAGGATCACGCACTTGGTAGCAGTTGTTGAGCTGGGAGACAAGTAGTTGGGAGTCAAGGAACACATGAAGGTGACATATGCCTATCTGAAGGGCAGCAGTCAGGAGACCGGTCACAGCATCATACTCCACTTGGTTATTGGTAGCAGTGCCTATGCACATTCCGTCAAGATGAATCAACTCATGTGAAGGGGAATATAAGACCCAGGCTGCAAAGGCCAGGTTTGGAGACCAACGGCTTGCTCCATCGGTGAAGCCTATGTAATGAGGTGGAAGATGGTTCATCTGTGATCATGCAAAAAGGATGGATGTAAGGTTGCGATAAAAAATTGAAAAACAAAAAGAAAGCAAACTATACAATATGGACCAACGGGGCCGCGGGTTTGTTTAAGGATAAAAGCGTTTAAGATACAACCCATTATGGGGGTTGTGCAAAGGGTGGCCTTCTGAGTTAGTTAAAATATATGCCCCATGTCCAAGGTAGGTATGCACGATGTAAGGGCCTTGCCACATGGATTCAAACTTCCCTTTATCGGTCTTGTTGTGGGCTTGGTCATAGGCGAGGACGAGGTCTCCTTCTTGGAAAGTTCGTGGGTGGACATGTTTGTCGTAACCAGCTTTGGAGTGGTTCTTGGAAGCTTCAATGGTTTGGAGGGTGGCATGATGGTCTTCGTCAGCTTGTTCCAATGATAGCAGACATTGTTCGAGTGGGGAGGTTCCTGGGAGAAGCTCAATGGCGATGTGTAAGGCAGGTATCTGACACTCGATGGGGAGGACAGACTCTACACCGTGAACTAAATGAAACGGGGTAAAACCGGTGGCGATCTTAGTTGATGTACGGTAAGCCCATAATGCAGGGAAAAGCATGTGATGCCAATTGGACTTATGCCGGTCAACAGTGCGTTGGAGGATGGTTTTTAAAATTTTGTTAATGGCCTCAACTTGGCCGTTCCCTTGGGGGTAGTAAGCAGAGGAATATTGATGTTCGAACTTCAGAAGAGTGGACAACTCGTGCCAAATGGCATCTTCAAAATGTGAACCATGGTCTAAGACCAGCTGTTTGGGGACCTCGAATCGTGTAATAACATGGTTAAAAAAGAAATGGGCAGCGGTGTCAGCTTTACAATTGAAGGTGGGCATGGATTCAGCCCATTTGGTGAAGTAGTCGATGACGACAATGATGTACTTATGGCCGTTTGTGGATGAGGGTTTACATTCCATGAAGTCGATGGCCCATTTGCAGAAGGGACCAATGGTGACGACTGGGTGTAGCGGGGCAGGTGGTGTACGAGCCTTAGGGGCAAAATGTTGGTAATTATGGCAATGTTTGACCGCTGTGATGCCGTCGGTAAAGAGTATAGGCTAGAAGTATCCAGCGCGGATGACCTTTTGGACGGTGGCCCTTCCAAAGAAATTTCCACCGTCAGGCACCGCTATGATAGTCATTGAGGACTTGTTTGGCTTCCTCGTGTGTAAGGAAACGACGGAGAATAGTATCAACCCCTCACCGGTAAAGGACATCGCCCAAGAGGAGATATCGAGAGGCCTGGTGATGGATACAGTGACGTCCATCACGATTTATGTCGGGTCGAAACTTCTGCATGCGAAGGTATAGAAAAATATCACCGTACCGTAGGTCATCGGACGAGATGATGAACAAGTGATTGTCGGGTAACTCATTGGAGATTTGTGGGGATGGCAAAAGGGATGGGAGATCGGTTATGAGCTGGGCAAGCGTGAGGAATTTAGTGCTCGTAGGGGTTGTGAAAGTTAGGTCATATTCTTGGAGGATAATTACCCATTTAGCAACGCGACCTTGCAGAAGTCGCCAGTTCAAGAGATAGACCATGGGGTTGGAGTCAGAGACAACTGTGGTATGACTGAGTAAAATGTAATGTCGCAATTTTTGTACAGAAAAGATGACGGAAAGGGCCAACCTCTCTTCATATGGGTAACATAGGGGTGGTCCAAATAAGGTCTGGCTGACATAATAAATGACATGCTCCTTGCGAGTAGCGTCTTCTTGGACAAGGAATCCTGACACGGCGTGTTCGGACACCGAGACGTAAAAGATGAAGTCCTGAGAGAAATCCGGAGGGGAGATCAAAGGGGCTTGCGTGAGAGCTTTTTTAAGGGCTTCGAATGTAGGTTGCGCCTGGTCATCCCATACAAAGGGTATGTGAGTACGAAGCAGGCGTAAGAAACCATGAACTGTGGTGGCATAATCAAGAATGAAGCGATGAAGGAAATTAGATTTCCCTTGTAAACTCTGGAGTCGCCGGAGCATGCATGGTGCGGGAAGGTTTATGATGGCTTGGAATTTGAGGGGATCAACAACAATTCCTTTATGGAAAACAATGAAACCTAACAACCGGCCTACCGGAATGCAAAAGACACACTTGAGTGGGTTCAAGCGGATCTGATACTTGTGACAACGCAGAAAAACTTGCCGGAGGTCATTGAGGTGGTCGGATCGTTTCTTGGAACGAGCTGTAAGATCGTCAAGATAGACTAGTAGGATATGGAACAAGTCGTGAAAACAATAGGTCATGGCCCACTGGAAGGTGGCGCTAGCATTTTTAAGGCCAAAAGGAATGACACGATAGGAAAAGGTGCCCCATGGGGTGGTAAAGGCAGTCTTGTATTGATCTTCCTTGCGGATCTAAATCTGGTTGTATCTTGAAAAATCGTCCATGAAGGATAGGACCTCATGGCCCGCACACGCATTGATGAGTTGGTCAATGAATGGCATGGGAAAGTTGTCTTTGGGACATGCTCGGTTTAAATCACGGAAGTCAGTACATACTCGGATGGTGCCTTGTTTCTTGTTAACAGGGACTGGTTTAGAAACCCAAGTGGTGTATGCAATAGGATAAATGAATCCTGCTGTGCGGAGTTTCTCAATCTCTGCTTTAACGGCGGGGAGCTTTGATGGATGAATGGGACGCTGTTTCTGGAGAACGGGGGGTACATCTGGCCACGTGTCAATGTGGTGCTCTATGATAGCGGGGTCAATACTAGGAATTTCGGTATAGGACCAGCCAAAGACATCGTGGAACTCTTGGAAAAGTTTCTTGTACTCTCCGATCTCGTGCTCGGTGCAGGAAGCTCCTAACGATATGAGTTCAGGATCACCGGCTGGGGCAGAGATATCAATGTGGATTGTGGGTGAGATATTGGCCATGTTACCTTCCTCGAAGGCATCGGGAGCGGGAATGGGCTCTTTAAACCAGTCGACCTTGGAGGGGAGGAAATATTTGGACTCAACCAAGAATTAGGTGGCTGTGGTGGAGGAGGACTCTTCCGGGAGGAAATAGGAACGATGGTGCATATCCTCCCAGGGGTAATTAGGTGCAGTAAGAGCCTAGAGAATCTCCTCATCATTGTGGAAACTTTGGGTCATCAAATCGGTTGATGAGGGAGTGCTAGTAGAAGAGATCATATAAATGGTATTAATCTCTCCGGTTGGCGGGGATGCTGGGGGGTGGATCTCTTCAATGGTGGGGGGAGCCATCTCGAGGTCCAAGTTGTTCATCTCGTAGAGAGTTGCTCTGTAATTTGAGAGATCTGGACAGTGATGTGAGTAATGGGCATAAATACTGCATATTGCACAAGGGTGGTTGGTACATAGTGATTTATCACGAGGCTTAGGGGTAGGGTCGAGTTGGACAACCGGGATGTTGGGGTCGTCGTCAAGCAGTTGCATGTGCTCTTGTAATGTGGGTAATTGTGGAAATTGATGGGTAGCATGGCCCAACTCATCACACAAGGAGCATTTGGGAGGAGCGCGAAACACGGGGGGATTCTTAACTCGTTTGGGCGGGGGTAAAGCAGTGTATGGTTGTGGGCCTTTGCCCCCAGTGTGCTTGATAAGAGGGGATGAATTGGTGGATGAGGAAGGAGTAGTGACACCGGGAGGTGGTTGAATAGTAGTGGTGATGGGTTGCACCAGTTGTAGGATGAAATTTGGTGTAGGGGGGGAAACAGGAGGCGAGATATACCATACAGGTAATCCTAAAGTTAAACCAGGGAGGCTGAGAGTAGCCATAACCGGGGCGCTTACTACTCCCGAAGGGGGGAATAGGAAAGGGATTGTATGGATGGGTGTAACACCAACATGACTGGGTACCAATGGTGGTTGGGGTAGCAAGGGCGGTTGATGATTGGGTGTTGGTGTGTTGTGGGAAAGGGTACATAAGTCAGATATTTTGGTCGCTGGTGATGGGGGTGGAATGGACTGGAATGTTGAGGTCATCGGCGTATTTGAGTAAACTCTGGGTCCCACTTAGGAAACCAACGAGGTAGATGCACCATAAATAGGTTGTTCAACCATGGGGAGAACATTTTCGGGTGCAACGGGGGCATTGGGATCGTAATAGGTGAGTTGATCAACCTTGACCACGTTTCCGTCATGGGCGAACATCATCGTACAAAAAATGGATGAGGCAATCGCCTGCATGGCGTACATGTAACCGCGGCCAAGTAAAAGGTTATAATCAAGTTGGGCGTTGATGACCTCTATGTCAATAAGCACTATTTTACCAGCCAAATGGACGGGGACATTAGCTATGAGACCTTGGGGTTGAGCCGAACGACCGTCGTAGGCTCGCAACGTAGTGGTGGACTGCTGGAGTGTAGGGGATCCCAAATTATGCCAAACGAATGTGGACATAACGCATGTAGAGGCACCCTCATCGATGATGCATCGATGGATGGCAAGATTTCGAACGGATACAGAAACTTGGAATGCTAATGTGGAAGGCAGGCATGGTTCGGATTGGTCCAAATGGAAGGCCATCATTCATGAATCATTTGGGTCGATAACACCAATGGATGATAGCAAAGTCTTGCGCTGTGTAGGACAATTTTTTAAGACCTCCAACGCAAACATGGATGTGGGGGACTGAGCTAAATCGTCTACAATGTTGTAATTAGACGCAGCGCGAGCATTGGGGTTATTGTTGATGTGGCGAAGTGGGAAGCGAGGGGCTTTGGAGGTGCCATCTAGTGGAGCTGGAGGTATTCGTAACGACTGATTGGTGGGAAGAGCGTTGGTTTTTTTGTTGGCGGGAGGGGCTTCAGGGGTGGATCCATATTGGTTCCGACGATTTTGAAGGTTGACATCGGTGGATGACATCATTAACAAGTGATGCGTACATGAATCTATCATGGGTTGATCAGGAGTGGCATAAGTGATTTGCTATTGTGGAGGTGCGTTTCCTTGAGGGTGAGCCAACGGTTGAGTGTTCACTATGCCTTGGGTTGGTAAAGGGTTTTGTAACACCAAGGGTTGATCTGAGGTGGCGGGGGGTTGGGCGACGCCTGAGGAGCCGCGTGCCCTTGGCGGTGGGCATCATCAGTCCAGAGTTGGCGAGCCCGCTCCAAATGTGGGCAAGCATGTGTGTAATGGCCATAGACCCCGCAAATAGAACAAGGATGGTTTGTTCACAAATTAGGATTTTTGGCTTGTTTGGGTAGCCTGTCGGGGTTTTGGTTGGCAGGTGCCATGTTATTGTTGTTTGGGGGATTAGGTGGCTGGCCACCTTGGTCTGGAGGGGGGTTGTTCTCACGGTTACGTACTTTGCCACCGGTTTGTTGTCCTTGTTGGCGTTGGTTATTTTGGTTTTGCTGCGAATTTTGTTGTGCATACACTTTCCCTTAGGTGGCAAGTGGGTTTTGGGGTTGTGTAGGTGCGGGAGCAGGCTGCAGTGGATAATAAGTGGGTGTAGGCGGTGCGGGTGCTGAAACTTGTGTGGGTTGCTGATATGTCTGTGCGATGGGTTGTGGGTTTTCCGCAGGTGCTGCCTGTGGTGGATAATAAGCAGGGGGCTTGAGAGGATACAGGAGCTGGTGTGGCCTGCGGGTGGTAATATGGCTGAGGTGCGGCCCAGGGGGGGGGGTAAGCGGGGGAGGCATGGCCAAAGCACTGAGGTGGACATGAGGGTCTGTGGGAATGGTGGTGATGTGCCACAGGAGCATACGAATTGGTTTCTCCAGAGTGGGATGTAGCCCGCGAAAGGTCGGGGCCATGGCTAGGACATGCTATGGAAAAGGGCTGGTTATGCGAGGCAATGCGACCAATGATGCCATCTGCAGCGTGGGATGACGTGGGATGACCTCGGTGCATCATGTCGGGAGGAATTGCCATGAGGGGCGTCAGGTATAATGGTATACGGATAATCAGACTGGGCGTAAATAAGGTCAAATTGCTGGGCTTTGAGGATAGCTTCTTCCTCAGACTGGGGTCGCTCGGATGCCACATCCTTGGCAATGACAGGAAGGAGATATTTTAGAAACCAATCTAAGAAGACATGGTCATCAAACTTGATTTTGCAGAGGCTGCGGTGTCGACGCCACTCATGAATGTGGTCAGTGATGTGGGTGGCCGTATTCTGTCTGCAAGACAGTAGGATCTCAACTCCCACATCAAAGCGGACAAGTAATTGAAAAAACTGCAGGAAGGTTGAGGTAAGGGAAGTAAAGGTGGCATGGGTCCCATGGGGCTGCTCGATGTACCACTTGGCTGCAGAGCTAGTGAGGGTGCGTTGTAACAAACATATTCAGACAGAGTCCACTATGGAGTTGGAGGAACACCATAGATGGAAGGACATAATGTGGTTCTCGGGGTCTTCACCTGCTTTGCCCTCAAACTTAGGGATGCCTAAGGGGAGTTTGGTGGGCATGTGTGGCCACGCAGGGTCATTTCTGATGGGATCATTGGTCAGTCTGGCCAGGTCAGGAAGGTTGAGACTAGCCATGAATGGCAAACTAGTAGAAGGATGTGACATGCTGGTGGGGGCGGTTATGGTGGGACCGTTTCCCCCAAGTGTGAGGGATGGATTTAGGTTGGGGGTGTTTCCCCTAGGCGGAGGAACGAAGGTGGTATGAGAAGGTCCTACGCCAGTAAGTGTAGTGTGAGTCACTAGGGGGGCTGGGTTGGGTATGGTAGCCACTGGAATTGGCACAGTGACTGGAATGGTGGGTGTGGGCCCCATCGAGGGCATACCTAAAGCGGGTGTGGTAGCTGGGGTAGTGGTGGATGCTCCACCAGTGGTTCCTACAAAGAAAGGGTTGGAAGTCATGCCAACCATGGGGCTGGTTGGTGCAGTATAAGTGGGGTTCTCGGAATCTGCCTCAGAATCAGAGGTAAAATAAGGGGCATCAGTGTTGGGGGACGGAGTTCTATGTCATTGACGAGTGGAGTCGAGTGATGAAGCCCTACCTCTATGACGGGTGATGTCAAGTGAACTCTGCTATGGGGGCTCGCCCCAGAGGCACTGAGAATGTCTCTGGGACTCAATGGTGATAGATGGTGTCAAGTATCTGGGGGTTGTGTTGAGTGGAAAACAACTCAAAAACCCTAATGCAGCCGAGTGTGCAGAAGGAGAGCGCAAAAAATATGGCACTCAGGCCAACAACTAGCACAAAACACTCACTGTAACAGCTGTGCTACAATAAGCGGAGCATCAACAACAATGCTCAAAATACCAACAAGCAGCAGGTTTCCTAAAAAATAAAAATAGTGGACTTGATAGACCAAAGGGAGGTAAGGGAGCATGCAAACACCTAGCTAAATAGTATTCTGACTCAACCAGACATATCCTCTGCAAGGTGATGAAATCCAAGTCAGACAATATGGATAGTAGAGCCAAGTGGCTAAAGATATCCCCCTACCAGGAGGGACACCAGGTAAGACAATCCTAGAAGAAAAGGAAACTAAGATACCCCGTTCATGACACATCCATAAAAGGTGAATCTGCAGCTCCGGTTCTATCACCGTGTGGGCCTAAAGAGAACACCACATGCAGACCAATGAGTAGGTAGCCTTCGGTTACTGAATGGATTGCGGTATTCCACTCAGGCCTCTGGAACCAGTCTGGCTACTTCAACCCTCCTGAGGGAGAGGCCCTTTGATAAACTGGTTGTGAGCGTGCCAAAAAATACTAGGGGATTTTGGTTCCCTGATGGAAAACAACTATGTCTCGAGTGTAAGTGACCGAGGGGTGTTATTTGGATGCCTATCCCCCCTATCCTACCTAACTACAATATTCTTCTGTGTTCCCCAAGTGGGGTTAGAATGTTGGTTTTGTTATGTAGTATTTTAGGGCTCACTTGAATTAGGTGATAGAGTGTGTGCATGTGAGGTAATGAACCCAATCAAAAGTGCCACGGGGTGGGCAACTTTCTAACTAATTCAGAAATTAAACTTATAATGCAAAATTTTCTTTTTTCAATTGAAATGCTTAAACGTAAAAAACTCTGTAAATGGAACAGAAAGCAAACTGCAGAAAAAAGCTATAGGTAAGTATGGCTACAGACAGAATAGGTGGCTGTGTAGGTGCAAAAAATATTGCAGCAAAGTTTTGGGCTCAAACAGGGTAAAAACGTGCAGAAAATAGATCGCGGGTCTGTGGCGAAACGGCGCGGTCGGATAGTGGGAAATAGGCTGAAAGCCGCGGGGTGATCGCAGGAAACAGGCTGAAAGCCGTGGGGAGATCGCAGGAGGCAGGATGAAAGCCACAGGGAGATAGCAGGAAACAGGCTGAAAGCCACGCGCGGATCGCAGGAAACAGGATGAAAGCCGCGGTTGGATCGCAGGTAATAGACTGAAAGCTACGGTCGGATCGCAGGAAACAGGCTGAAAGCTACGGGGAGATCGCGGGTAACAGGTTGAAAGCCGCGGTTGGATGGTAGAAAACAGGCTAAAATCCACGGTCGGATTGCAGCTGTGGGGAAAAAATGCAATTTACGGCAGCAAACCCAACTGCCGAAAGGGATAGCCGAAAGGGGAAAACTATAAAAATATTGCAGAAAACTAAAAACTTCTAAAAATTATAACCAAAAAATCAAAGGAACACCAGGGGAGTCGCCAAAACTGTAGCTAGGGTTTTCACCCTAGCTTGTGCAAATGAGCACCTACTAAGAAGAAGGGACTCCTTAGTAGCAGTTCAATAAAAATGGTAAAAACAAGACAATAAATAAAAACAGTAAACTATTCTAAGCATGTGCATAAAAAAGAAATGACAAGATAACTAAATTTTTTTTTTTATTAAGTTTACCTCAAATGTGAGGTTGGTGGAGCCTTTGCAGTAGTCTGGGGGCTGCTCCAATGCTCCAGTGATCTTCCTTCTCCTTCTTCCAAGGTGTTTTGGATATGGGCCAAAGGGGTTCTCAAGTGGGAAATTAGCTCCAAGTGGAGAGCTAGGCTTTCAAGAGAATTTTTGGCAGCATAAGGATGTGAGAAATTGGGGATATTAAATGGGGAGCTTCCATCACCTATTTATAGGTTTTTTAGTGGTGGAGTGTTGACCCATGGTTTTTGGCACCATATGGTTTAGGTCAATTGTATAGGGTTTTTGCTTCGTTTTTTCTCTCTTTTTCCTCTTTTTTGTATTTTTTATTCCCTTTTATTTGGTTTTTGGGAATTTAGGGCCTTTTGAAAGGGTTTTTTCTATTTTTGGAGGGAATTTAAATTATTTTGGGGAAAAAAGGGGTTTTTTGGCCTTTTGGTGACTTTTTAATGGTTTTTTAAGGTTTTGGAGGAAAATATGGTAGGAAATATGGACAAATGAGTCATGTAATGAGGGAGATGAGGTAGTGAGCACTTTTTGGGTGTTAATAATGACTAAAATAGTCATTTTCATTAAAAAAAACCAACATGCTCTTCATAAAACTTCATTGAACTTCGGAAGTTTGTTTCTCTTTGCATGTTCAATTAGTGAAGTTTATTGTGACTGTGGATCTCCTTCATCTGCTGATCTGAGCCTTCCATTTTCATTGCAATGTTAAACTTAGCATTATTGAGCATTATTTCATCTTAGACTTAGGAATAAATGTTTAAGAGGCCTGATTTGCATCCTCATTGGTCATATGGCCTAAAGAACCGAGACCTTGATCATTTCTTCATGTATCCGAACCCCTTCAATCGCCCAAGACAAAACTGGTGTCAATACAATGTTAATAAAAAAATGAAATCTAGTGTGAAATCAGACATACCTTCAATCATACCTTTACTAGGTAATGATTGAAGGCTCTTCGCTCCACTATGTCCCAATATTGGATGCCATACCTTTGTATTTATTCTAGAGATAGTATGGCTTCCATCTTCTTTATTTTGACACCCATACACAACACAATTATTAAAACCATTAGTGATTGTGCTTCCCAAAAGTTTGTATAAAGTTCCATTTTGGACTCCCCTCATCAAGACCACTATTCCTCAAACCATTTTGCATGTTTCTTTTGCAAACATAGTTTGTATTCTTGCATCATTGATTTTTCCAATAGATATCAAGTTTCTAGCTAGACGTGGAATGTATAAAATCCTAGGCAGAGTTCTAATGCTTCCATCCTTGAGCAACAACTTAACTCTTCAGTTTCCTATGATTTTGGTTGTTGAGTCAACTCCTAAGAAAATATAACCTATACTATGTTACTCATATTCATAGAACCACTCCATATGAGGAGTCATATGAAAAAATACACCCGATTCAATCAACCATACATCACAATCTAAGTGGATACTTATAGAATCCAGGCACACATCCCCTCCTTATTTTGAGGAGTTCTTCACCTTTGTGGGAGGGGCATAATCAAGTCCCTTTTCTTTGTCAACATGTTTAGATCTACAATCCTTCTTATAATGCCTAACTTTATTGCATTTACAACATTTCCTCAAATATTTTTCTAGAGATTTAGATCCCCCCTTTAAGTCTTGTTTTTATTTCTATCTTGGGGACAACCTCTTATGAACAAGGAATCCATGCCCTGACTATCCATGGTTTTCCACCTCATTTCCTATGATAGTAGGGATGCCACTATTTATCAAACTTTAAAGTGGATTGACATGCAGTACCTATTGCTACAATGAAGTTATCCCATGAATCTGGAAAAGAACATAGCAATGTAATGCATTTATCTTCTTCCTCCATCTTAATACCAACGGAGGCAAGTTGACTTACGGAAGTATTATAGGAATTTAGATGATCTGTCATTGAGTCATTATCATCCATATTAATATGATACAACTTCTTTTGAAGAAACAACTTGCTTACTAGGGACTTTGAATGATACAAAATCCCTAGCTTATTCCATAGCTTCAATGCACCGTCTTCTCCAAATACATTCAACAACACTTAATCTGATAGGAAAAGTTGAATTGTAAAACTTGCTCTTCTTTCTAGTTTCTCTCAGTATTCTTTCGTTGATTTAGTAGGTTGTGTACCTAGATCCACATCAATCCATTGTTTATGATCTACAAGAATATATTCCATAGCTCAAAGTTCTAACTATTAAATTTCTCAATCTCAAATTTATACTACTTTCCATTCTTTTTTCAACATGTGGGTAGCCATTGTAAAGCTCCCACTGAACCTAGGTTTATCATAGACCCAAGATAAAATTACTCTATAAAACAAGTCGAACCCTCAACAATAAAGGTGTCCCCATGAAGCCAATAATCGAGCTCTAATACCACATGTAATTTTTAAACCTGTGAAGTGAAATAATGCATACAAATTCTTAAGCAAAACAAAGATTAAAAAATGGCACACACATAGTACATAGAGATTTACCTTAGAAACCCTTGACCGGGAAAATCAACAAAACTAAGAGTTGCTACTCTATCTTTCTCATTGTGTTTTCTTAATCATTTACAATAAAATATTTAGGTATTACGCAACATCTAAAACCCTAATTCGTAAGCCCGTATTAGATTAATACCCCAATCCATTAAGCAAGATTAATTACATATTTTTATGAAAAAATAGCTCAATTTTTTTTGAAGCTAATGCACCTCACCAAAATCCGCTATATGGAGTAGGGGAAGGGGCACTGACACATCCCCCCAAGCCTGCACCCCACAGATACAACATAAGAAGGAGAGGTATTGTAAGGGAATGCATCCCACACACAAATAATATAACACATACCCAACATTGCGAAGGTCAAAGTGCATCACTAAAAACTCATAATGACCTTCATGTGTGTGGAAAGTTGTCTTAAGGATGTTGGCCTCTTTCATTTGGATTTGGTGATATCCCAAATGAAGGTCAATTTTGGTGAAAACTTAGCTCCATGAAGCTCATCCAAGAGATCATCAATAATTGGAATGTGCAATTTATTCTTGATGCTTAGCTTATTAAGTGCCCAAATATTATGACACATACATCAAGTGCCTTCTTTAATACCATGATCACCGACGATGAGTAAGGGATAGTACTGGGACGTATGAATGCCACCTCTAACAACTCCTTAATTATATTTTCTATTTCATTATTCTATGCAAAATGGGCCTATAAGGATGCAAATTTTGAGGTTGAATACTTGGAATCAATGAAATACCATGGTCAAGTTTCCATGTAAAGGTGGTAGACCCTAGGGTGTTTCAATACTAGTTAATATTTATAAAGGACCGATTGCAAATTGGGGTGAATCATCTACTAGGTGGGGGGGTGTATCCACAACTTGTAAGGCATGGAATTGTGCAAATGCATGCATGGCCTTTGTTCAATAATTTTTCCATACAATGATGGGTGACAATTTTTGGAGATCTAGATATAAGCCCCTTAAGGGTATGCTTATGTCCTAACTTGGTGAAGCTCTTGTATAAATCCTTGAAATCCGTAGTGGTAGGTCCTAAAGTGTGTAATTATTCTTCCTTGCAAACTACATCACACCCTCCCATTTCAAAAGAAAACACGTGAGTTTTGAGATGACACTCATCCATTTGAAGTTTTAAATTTTCAAATTAGCCACCACAGTTCATCATACCACCACTTGATATCATAATTTGAAAATTTCATATGGAAATGACATAAATATGGGCTTCTCTAGCCACTTGCCTATGATTAAAAGCGTGGGTGTTACCACTATCAATCAAAACTATCACTTTGTGGTGTTTGATCTAACCAATCAACTTCAAGGTTTTGGGTGATGAAAAACTCAACAAGACATGGAGAAAAATTCAATGGTTTATGGACAAAGTTACATAATCAATTTTCGTTACAAAGGGGCTCAACAAGAGCATCATGTCACTTACAAGAATTGAACTTGGGTGAAGAGTAACAATCATTTCTCCCAACCATCTAAGCTACATCCAATGGACAAAAATAATATTATTATATATCAAATATAACCTTCCTATCTAATTCATATAATGTTGACCAATCATTAACATAGTTGTCATATAAAATAAAAATTCTAAAACTCATCAAAAATTAGTTGCCAAAGTGTTCAAATCCAAAACAAACTTCCCATTAACATTCCATCACATGCCTCAATGTTATCATCACGATAACAATAAAAAACATGTATATCAAGTAGTTTCAAAGAAATTATGATTGCATTGTGCAAATATAATTTACATTCCATTTTTAATATCTTTCAAAACATTGAATATATATATATATATATATATATATATTTTTTTTTTTTAATTTGAAAATTTAATGTAGTGTTATAATTTTCCAAAATGTGGTAATTGATTTTGATTGAATTGAAAATATAAAAAAAAAATTGTAATCTTATATTTTATTTTAAGGAAAAATAGAAAAAACTAATATATATATATCTATATCTATATCTATATATATCTATATCTCTCTCTCTCTCTATATTAATTATTAAATGTTTTATTTTCAATTTATATAATATTTTAATAATTAAATTTAATGTCAAGTGTTGATATTTTTTGTTTGATGTGAATTTGGTAACTTGACTTTAATTTTATTTATTTTTCAATAGAAAAAAAATAATTATTTTACTATTCATTCAAAAAGGAAAATCAAAGATAACTACACTTGTTACAACTTTGCATATGCATATGTACAATGCAATCTTGCCTATCAGACATACCAAAGCAAACTAAAACAGAGTGACCAGAAAAAAAAGTCCAACCTAAAGCCACCTCAACTTTGATTTTAATATTTGGATGGAATAAGGTCTTAGTTTGTTTTTATTTTTAAATTATATATGGTGTAAACCATCCATAAAAGTTGCTAGAGAAGGAAGTTTGATGATTTTGAAGCACTGCCAATAAATACATAGATGGAAAATTTTTCTTTTCCAACAATTACTATCGTTCGTGTGTATGGCTTGTTTCTTCACAAAATTTATGGTGTATGTAAAAAACATTGCATGATAATATAATGGACTTGGCTATAATTACGTCGAAGATGTTTCTCTATGAGATATCATCTCATGCCGCTGTTTCAGATTCCTAGTCTTTCACGCTTCAACCGGTAGAGTTTGATACTGGTGTTGTCGAGGAAATATTGTCGCAGTTACTTTGGCTTGAAGAAGACAAATTTATTGTAGGATTTATCAACAAGTTCAGAAAGACAAAGAAAAGGCATGGCATGACTGTCACATCACTAAGAAGCACTTTCGGCAAGGAGACTTAGTTCTTCTCTAGGATAGCAAGTTTTTTTACCATCCTGGCAAGTTACGAATGCATTGGTTAGGTCCATATGTCATTAACTATGTGACAGAGGGAGGCACAGTACAATTGCAGAAGTTAGATGGTGAACTCCTGAATGGATTGGTGAATGGGAGCCAACCGAATCCCTACAGGGATAGTCATGGCTCGTCATAGTAAAGAAGCTTTGAGTCAATATTTGTACATAGTAAAAAAAAATCCATTCTGTAAATGTCTTTTAGAAACCCCAAGTTTTAGTTCTATTGAGGTTAGTTGTGTCGAAGTTTTTCTGTTGGTGTATAGCTATGTCGAAGATTTGGGAAACCACAAGTTAATTTTATGTTGAATTCTTTTCCGTCGGGGTTCTCCCAATCAAAGTTTTATTTTGGCACTTGGAAACCCCAACTTAGCTTTTCGTCGAAGTATTATATCATTTTTAGGAGTTGGTAGTCTGTCGTAGTCCTCTCTGTTGAAGATGTCAACCTGTCAGAGTTGCAGTTGACGAGCATTTATTGTTGCTTTTATGACAAGCTTAGTGGCGATGTTGGCAGGATTTTTGTATTAATTGCTGAAAAGACAGAAGCGTGTGAACAGATTCGCTGCTTCCACCATGATGATTGCAAGTATCAAGTACATTCAATTCAAATTGGGAATGACAGAAGGATCACACGAGGGAATTGAGTTTAAAATTCCATCACTCTATCGGTCAAAAATCATTGTTACTTGAACGTTGAAACATATTGAGCACACCAGAGCTCGATCTTAGTACACATAGAAAGAATTTAGTGTTGCAGAGAGTCAATATGCAGGTTGATCTATCAACAACCAGTTGAGGAAGTTCATATGTAGGGATCTGTTGTGGTTAGTCCTGAGCAACCGGAAGTTCTCTCCCCCCACATTCCTGTGAATGTTCTGAAGAAATTGCGAAAGGAAAATTGACCCAACCCAGAGACACAATCGAAGGGGAGTCATGATGTTGAGGCATCCGCATCCGGATCTGCCACCCTTTTGCCAGAGTACATCCCATCGAGGAAAACGGGTGCAAAAGCTATTAGATTGGAGAAGAATAATCGATATTCGTTGGTTCCAGTTCCAATTTTGAAGGGTGTCAAGGTCCAAGGTGAAATTTTGAAAAACATTAACAAGCTTTCTTACGCGTCGTTGGATCTTGAGTCAATGCAGTGGGATATTGGGTTGAAGAGAGCAGGCATTTTGTCATTGATTGTTAATTTTTTAGAATTTATTTCAATCTGATCTAGGATCTTAATCGAGAGAACAACATGTACAGCATATCTACAACATATCAATCATGGACACAATAATGCAAACACACAAGAGACACAGAGTTTACTTGGGGAAAACCATAAAGGTGAAAAACCCCAATAACTTCCTCAAAGATAGATAGAGCAATGATACAACCCAAACATAAGAGATAGACATCTCCTAGCAGTAGCTTCTCCTCCTCCACAAGTGTGCCACTCTCCCGAGAGTGTGAGAGAGAATAGAATGATGAAATAGAGTGCGGGATTTATACTTGACTTGACTTGCCTAATAACCTTTACTAGGTCGGCCTTAACTTAACCACATAACATAATGCTGACTGGGCCGACACCCAATAGGGTGGTCTAATAACCCTTTGACCCACATGGCCAACCCCCAATAGGTTGGTTTAATAACCCTTCGACCCACATGAATTATACAGGGTCGACCCCAATAAGGTGGTCTAATAACCCATCAAGTACAAGTTACGACACTTACAATATAAATGATGACACTTCCATATAGAGGAATAATAACATCTCTATAGGAATACAAACACTTCAGCATAGAGGAATAATACCATCTCTATAGGAGTACAATATACATATATGAAATACATTCCAAAGTTACATATACATCAACACTCCCTCTTAACTAGGAAGGTATTTCTTGACACAGGTCTTCTAGCACAAGTCTTCTTCTCTGGATCATCGTCACTGGATAATCGTCATCGATTCATCGTCATCGTCACTGCTACTCCTATCTCAATCAATCTCTGAATATACTCGTCACAGGAAGTTCTACAGAGCCAGTCCTTTTCCATACTGGATGTAGGCCCACCACCTGCAGGTCTTCATCATCATTGGCCATACTGTGGAATCCTCAGGACTTATTACGTGCGTCACAAAACCTGGCTGAAGCATCCCACGTTGTTACGAGAACTCAGCTCTACTTGTTGGATCTCTTAGGAACAAATTACATGTGACCCCATCACAAAACCTGGCTGTAGCATCCCAGGCTGTTATGAGCACACAACTCTACCTGTCAGATCTCCTAGGAGCACATTACATGTGATCTCACCACAAAACTTGGCTGTAGCATCCTAGGCTGTTACGAGCACATGGATCTACCTGTCGGATCTCCCAGGAGCATATTACATGTGGTCATGGAAAAACCTGGTTGTAGCATCCTAGGATGTTACGAGCACTCGGCTCTACCTGTCGGATCTCCCAGGATCACATTACATGCCATAGGACAAAACCTCGAAAGAGCATCCCAGGCTGTTACGAGCACACAACTCTATTACGAGCACACAGCTCTACCTGTCGGATCTCCCAGGGATGGATTATATGTCATCCCAAAGAAAAACCTCGAAAGAGCATTTTCCAGATATCCCAGGGCCACATTACATGCCATAGCGCAAAACCTCAAAAGACTATCTGCAAACCTCCCAGGGATAGATTATATGCTTATCTGCACAACCTATCCACGGCCACAAAGTATCATCCTGATACTCATGATCATTGTTCATGAAGCACAAACCAGATGCACATCACACAACACTTACATCTACGCCATGGGAGAACACATCTACAACCATGAAAAAATGGCACAACACTTATATTGTAGCCATGGGAGAACACATCTACAACCATGCTCAAATGGCCTAGCACTTATATCGTAGCCATGGGAGAACACATCTACAACCATGCTCGAATGGCCCCAACACTTATATCACAGCCATGGGAGAACACATCTACAACCATGCTCGAATGGCCCCAGCACTTATATTGTAGCCATGGGAGAACACATCTACAACCATGCTCGAATGGCCTTGGCAATTACATCACGACCATGGGAGAACACATCTACCACAATGTCGGAAAAGCCCAGCAATTACATCGCAACCATGGGAGAACACATCTACAACCATGTTTGAAAATCTCATGTGCATCTGTGTCTTTGGAACTCATCACACATAATCCAACTGATTATGTAATGTATCCACCTGATACATGTCATCACATATGATCATCCTGATCATCATCACTGCATCGTCCTGATGCATGTCATCTGGAGCAACATCCTAAAGCTCGTCATCCATGATCATCCTGATCATATAATGCATCCACCTGATGCATACCAAGTATCTACCTGATACATATCATCATACATGATCCACCTGATCATACAATGTATCCACCTGATACATACACAGATACATGATCCACCCGATCATACAATGTATCCACCTGATATATATCAACATATATGATCATCCTGATCATACAATGTATCCACCCGATACATATACAGATACATGGTCCAAGCATCCAACATGATGCATATACATATACATGATCCAACTGATCATAACAAGCATCCAACATGATGCATATATACATACATATAAATGATCCAACTGATCATATCTAGCATCCAACATGATGCATACATACATACATATAAATGATCCAACTGATCATATCCAGCATCCAACATGATGCATATACAGAGCAGTAACTGGAGCATCGTCCTGATGCTCATAATCTAGCGCTTATATCCATATCCATGTGAAGGATCCTCCTTCCACCATGCTTGGAATGGTTTCAGAAAATGTCACCATCACTTCTTCCTCGAAGTGTCGTCAATCTGAAGAACACCAAGCCTCTCTCTGAAGTATTCGAACTTCACTCTGGCTAGTGGCTTTGTTAGCACATTTGCAACTTGCTCATCCATCACAACATACAGGAGCTTCACTGCTCCTCTCTGCACCATATCCCTGATATAGTGATATTTGATCTCTACGTGCTTCGACCTGTCATGGAACACCGGGTTCTTAGACAGCTTCACACAACTCTGGTTCTCACAAAAAATACCAGTAGCCTCCAGCGGGAGATCAAATAACTCAGACAGTAGCTTCTGGAGCCATACTGCCTCGCAACTAGCCGAACAAGCTGCAACATACTCTGCTTTGGCTGTACTCAGTGCTACGCAGGATTGCTTCCTGCTAAACCAGGAGATCACACCTGATCCCATACTGAAGCAACACCTAGATGTTCTCTTCCTATCTGCAGCACGGCCTGCCCAATCTTAATCAACATATCCCTGCAAGTTAAACTTTTGATTTGCATCATACTTGAGCCCATAATCAATCCCTTCTTTCTGGGAGAAGCCACGAGCTACAAATCTTGCTTTATATTTCTCCATGCTACCATCTGCAGCATGCTTTATCTTTATAGATCCATTTGGAAGTCACAACAGACTTCCCTTCAGGTCTTGGGACTGCATCCCAAACATCATTCTTCATGATCGACTGGTACTCCTTGATCATGGCATTCTTCCTGAATCCTGGGAACTTCAATATATTCAATATCTTCAATAGATAACTTTGTTGCTGAAACAAATGTTGTAGTCCTTCTTTTGTAGGTGCTCATATGCGATCTTTCCTACAAAAAAAGTTAAATTGCATGATTAGAAACATCTCATAGTTTTCAGAACAAATTCTTACACATAAAGAAATATGTCATACAGTCATGCAATTATCTTAGCCAATGCTTCAATACAACATTTATTCATATCCCGTAACTTTCTAGATGCCTTCCAATCTCTAGCAGAACATTGTTAAGAGTGTGCACAACTCCCAACATGTCAGCAAAGAGGTTTCATTCTAGATAAGTAGCAATGAAGTGTTGTATAGTGCCATAGGACACTTACCCATCACATGCATATTAGTAGTATACTGTTCATTAATGCAATTATTCTAATATGCATAATACACAACCTAAGTCTAGGAACATAAGCATATACATCATTGAACAACATTATTTAAACAAACAAATATGTAAGAAATGAAAATTCAAATACTTATCTTTGTTTGGTTGTTGGGTGGACTCCCTCTTGATCTTTGCAACTCCATTCTGATCTGGATTGTGAGAAGTGGTCAACTCCGTCTGAATATCTGCATCCTTGCAGAAACTACTGGAGTGTGCTCCCTCTTGATCTTTGCTTCCTGGATTACCTGTCCTTGAACTTATATCCATCCTCGATCACTATGCATGCTTACAAGTATCATTATTGTTATATCCTCGAGATCTCATACATAATGATACATTTATTAGTATATTCTCAATACTATCAAAACACAATAATCTGAAGCATGTATAGTCATGATCATTTCAAACAGAAATAATAAGCATTAGTATTCAAGGACTCTTATGGTTAGTCATATCATAAATTAAAGTAAGAAACATAATATGCCTAAACCCGTGATTACTCAAAGCTATACTTTCATGACTCTTCTGGTTAGTCATATCATCAATTAAGGTAAGGAACATAATATGCCTAAACCCATGATTATTCAAACCTATGAATAATCATTATCAATCATGCCATGTATACTTATATAAGAGATCCTATCACACGATAGGATTCTAACTTGATATAGGAAAAACATACCTGGATTGGTATGTTAGCTAGTTATGTCTAACATACGCACATGATGTCTTCTTGTTCTCTTCAATGACTTGTGCTAGTAACCTGCATATCTCATAGGTTAACCATTATAGAACCAAGTTATACATACCTCGTAAATAGATCTTCTAAGTGATCCATGACAATGGATGAATCTTTGTCTTCATGTCACCATGATCATATGTTCTTAAACTAGAACATGATCTGTCTTTCTTGGTGTACCTTTCATGTTAGCGGACAACATAAACCTCATACAACACCATAATGCATTAGTACAATCATAAGTGTCAACACCCTAATCAATGAAAGTATTCTATCCTGCATTGATACTTTTATTAAGGTGATACGACAAGTCTAAATTTAATCAAGATTGTACTAACCGTAATAATATGAGGACGAATATACAATAAACGTAATCATGAACAAATATCGAAACATACCTATTGAGATTGCTTGTACTCTTCTTATGTAAGGCCTTAGCCTCATATCCCTCTGAAACAGGAACTTCTTCACTTATGCAGGTGACCAATCCATTCTCTTCTGGGATTAACCCAATCCACTTGATTTGTAGGAACTGGATCTGGAGCTAGATTAGGGTTTGTTAGAGAAACCCTAAAAATTCAAACTTTGAATTTCAAACTTGCAAAAGGATAGAAATATGTGCCTTGATGAACTGATCAAGCTGGTATACTCAGAATTTGAAAACTGCAAAGTTTCACCCCTCAAATTTGCCTTTGAAACTTCCTGATTCACTAGACATGACCCCGAACTAGGGTTTGATAAAGCCCACCCTTTTGCCCAATCAAAAGGTTCGATCCAAAGCTCTAAGCTTCTAGTATTTTGAGGAGCTTCCAGCCATGGTCACAGATTTCAAAAATTCCCATTTTTGCAGAAGCCCTAATTTTCCACTTTTCCGATCAAAGTCCCGAACTAGGGTCTGATCAAGCTCGGCCTTCTGCCCAACCAAAAATTATGATCTTGGTCTCTAAATTTCGATTTTGATGAGTAGCATTCAGCCATAGTCTCTGATTACAAAAATTCCAACTTTCTCCGAAACCCTAAATTCTGAAAGCCATGAATGAAGGTGCTAAAAAATAATTCTGTTTTGACAGAAATATGTACCTAATTGTTTCTGGTGTAACTATGAACTTTTCAATCCAAAGGGTCTGAAAATGTTTCCTGTGATAGCCCAACCTGTCATCTTTCCAACCCCACAGGTTTGACCTCAAATGGATTCTTTGAGAGAGAGTTATGCCAAGTGTCGCAACGTGACCTGTTTATGGGATAAAACAAGAGAGCGAACTTGTACGGAGAGCCACGTGTCACTGGTTCAGTTTCGAACTTTGAAAATGTTACCTAAGAAAGTACAGTCCGTGCACTACCTATCACTTTTTACGAAATTTCATTTGGAGCTTCCTAGCCCATGTATGACCTTTTTTTCAAGGTCACCTGTTTTTGACTGAGATCTGGAAGAGGCAGAAACCCTATATTGTACAGATCATAAATCACAACGTACAACAAATTAGAGGTTGTCCTTTGGACACAAGGTACATGGGGATCTTAGCGTCGCTCTGTATGATTTTCAGACCCTGAAAACTCGCTGAAATTTATTTATAGCGAAAGTGCTACGATGACTGGGTTTTTCTATATCAAGCTTTAGCTTCGCAATTGCAACAAGTGTCATACATGCCATACCATGCCTTCTTTCAGGCTAGCTCTGATACCATGTTAATTTTTCAGAATTTACTTCAATCTGATCTAGGATCTTAACTGAGAGAACAAGATGTACAACATATCTACAACATATCAATCATGGACACAATAATGGAAGCACACAAGAGACACAGAGTTTACTTGGGGAAAACCATAAAGGTGAAAAACCCCAATAACTTCCTCAGAGATAGATAGAGCAATGATACAACCCAAGCATAAGAGATAGACATCTCCTAGCAACAGCTTCTCCTCCTCCACAAGTGTGCCACTCTCCCAAGAGTGTGAGAGAGAATAGAATGATGAAATAGAGTGCTTCCCGCACTCTATTTATATTTGACTTGACTTTCCTAATAACCTTTACTAGGTCGGCCTTAACTTAACCACATAACATAATGCTGACTGGGCTGAGACCCAATAGGGTGGTCTAATAACCCTTCGACCCACATAACTTATACAGGGCCGACCCCAACAAGGTGGTCTAATAACCCATCAAGTATAAGTTACGACACTTACAAAATAAATGACGACACTTCCGTATAGAGGAATAATAACATCTCTATAGGAATACAAATAATTCCGTATAGAGGAATAATACCATCTCTATAGGAGTACAATAAACATATATGAAAGACATTCCGAAGTTACATATACATCAACATTGATGCATATCCCGCATTTTGGTGGGACTGCAGAAGCGAATGCTTATGTAAAGCAGTTTTTTTTGTGCTTCTATGGTGGATTTCTGTGGCTAGAGACCAAGGTTGTCGGTGGACACTGACTTGATAGAAAAGATCACAGGGTTACTGAAGGAGGGAATAAACCCTGCTCAATATTTTGTGGGAAAGGAAAGAGACTGAAAACTAGCGGCCAGGATGAAAGAAAATACAATTTGTTGAAGAACAACCGTGGATTTGACGTAGCCTCCAACAACAACCATGCGGTTTGTTTCATTGCAAAGGTGTTGGAGACCAAGGTTTTAAGGAAGGTTCGATTGAACTAGGGTACTGCATCCGTGATTTTTGTGGCAGAGCAGTGTGCCCAAGGAGTGCAAATGAATTGGGTGACGTTTTTGCTCAATGAGTTTCTTGTTGATTATGCGGATGCACAAGAACAATAACCCCTTTACTTATTCTTGACTCTTGTTATTGATTTCATTTGTAGGGTGGGTGAATCCATAGAAATATCAGGGTATGGACCCAATTGGGCCATGTCAGGCCTCTCTGTACATGAATTTGTGGCACTCTAACATTAGGAGCAAGAAGCAGGAGAGTAATGTTAAACTATATATGCAACTAGAGGCATTGCAATATAATGTGGTGCAAATATCGTGCATTGATGAGGCTGCTGTGGCGAAGTATCGTGGCATTGCGAGGTTCGAGGTGGGAACTCACCACTATACATTTAGGCAAGGCATGACCCACATCAGCAATGGTTGAATACCGGGTTCAAGTTTTCTATGGACTAAGTTGATGCCATTATTCAGGAGTGGCCAACAGAGTGGCAAGTTCCCATCAAACCAGAAAATATCTCACCAGACCCGTCGAAGTAGTATCAATGACAAGAGGGAACTTCAGGACAACCGCAGAACACAATTCAAAATATGCAGAACAACGAAGCAGGGGGTGATGAAGGAAACCCACCCCCTTCAGGGCATGAGGACCAAGAATCTATCAAGACTCCAACTAATCCGGGTTTGGGAGAGAAGCGCAAGGCTGGCACATTGACACAAGTGGGAAAGAAAAAACAGAAAGCGCATAAGTCCAACATTTTCCAAGCATTAACAAATGATGATGTTAACATCCTGTTTTTCATGATGACGGAGGTTGCTAGGAGAACTGAGATATTGCAGGGGAGAAAATGGTGTAGTTGTTCACCAGTGTGACGAACATCTTGGATACACTTTGTCAAACTGTTAAAAGGATTAGCATTTCGACTCCACAACAAGTTGCTCTGTCGCAGGTCAAAGCTGCGTAAGAAGAAGAAGGTCGGGACCACTCAACTCCACCACCTTCGAGTGAGGGAGTGGTTAAGATATTTCCTAGAGCACTGAGCTTCAAATAGGTAGGCACAAGTATACAAGTTCCAAAATCGGGGTATGCGGAGTTGAAGCTATCTGCATTACCACTTTCTATGTTGCACAATATACAAGAGAGCATTGCTCAGGAGATGAAGATGAGGGAGAGGTCACTCTTGGACCTGATGAAGGGATACAAAAATCAAGTGGAGGCATTAAAAGGATTTGTCTGTTGAGCTTTAGTAGGACAAGGATTTAATTCATCAGGAAAAGAAAATTTTTTAGGAGGTTGTCGAAGTAACATGCCGCGGAGTCCCTGGGGTGGAAATAATTGATGAAATGACATTAAAAGAAAGCTGCAATGCTTAGAAGTTGTTATTTTGGGATATAGACAAAAATTTCAAGACTTGGAATCCAAAATGGTGCCTAGCACTACGCCTGAAGTAATGAAACAGAGACAAGCATAGGTGCGAGGATTCGTCCAAAGCATTCAAAAAGCGGAGGCTCAATGCATGCAAATGTATGAGGAAGTATCAAAGTCCTAGGCTGCACTGGTTGAGGATGTCGAGCCAGAAGAGGTCACTACTAAAATTGGGGCCACTGAAGAGAAGATGAACATTCTGCTGGGTCAGTTAAAGACTCCTCCACCAGTCGAGAGGCTAAGGAGAGATGCAAAAAAAAAAGCATTGTAGAATGAGATCAACCAGTTGAGGATGCAGCATAGGCAGCAGAAAAAAAGACTGGAATCGATTCGGTCAGAGGATGAGTGCATGTCTGAAGTTATTGGGAGTCAGCATACTTCCATCTAGTCGGTAGTTACCAAGACTATCGAGCAGAGTAACGAACACCTTACTGCTGAGGTGGTCGAGGCCATCAACTAGAAAAAGGAAGAAGTCCAACAGTCAATCGAAGAATCACGAAAGGTATATGAGGAGTTCTTGTCAAAGATGTAGGAACCTGTACCACAACCTTGAAGTGGCTCGGGATGAGCCACATATGAGTGTTAGGGGTCTGTTGGGGCTAGTATATTTTGGTTACCATTTTTGGCGAGACAATTTTGGTGTGGAAAAAAACAAAGTAAATTCGGTTCGATGAAGTGCTCAACTCCGACAAAGTGGCCAAGAAACTAGGAGAAAGTCAGAAGGGCAAAGTTGAGCCAATTAGTTATATTTTTTCCACTTGCATTAATTAGTAGAGTAGTTGGCTAGTGGGTTAGTGGGAGCAGGGAAAGTTGTGTGCTCCCTATAAATATGTAATACAAGGGAAATTTTGGGGTAGTTAGATCATTAAATAGAGAAGTGTATGTGGTCGAGGATATTTTTGTGTTTGTACTAAAGAACTACTCTATGTATGATGAAGTTGTTCTGAAGAGCCGAGTCACATGATCTGCAGGCTATGTGCGCATGTATTTTGTAAGTCAAGAAGAAATATGTAAGTCAAAAACATGAAGTGCTTATTATTTGGCTATGACTCATAATAAAGACAAAGCACTTTCGTGGTTTTTCCCATCTTGGGTTTCCATGTTAAAAATGGTGTCATGTGTGTGATGTGATATGTGTTTCTTTCCTCTGTTAAAATTTATGTGAACGAATGAATGCATGACTCTGCTTAATTGAAACCCAGTAAATGCGAAGTATAATGTATTTGTAGGGATCCCCGTTTGTGGGGTCGTCCCTAAAACTAATATGAAACTCATCAACATAATATGACACAGGTTAGAACATATCAAAGATAGAAAACTGAATTACAGTAAACAAATTTTCCTTAAGAATATACAAGTGGAACCTCATACCTGTCATTCGTCGGTCGATCTCGCTATCGGAGGAGTAGTCGTTGTCAATCCGATCCATCTAGCCCATTGTTGTCCACATCTTTCATAGGATCCCTCCAGAAAAAGATCGTATAACCATAGGCGAAGCAACCGTTAGCTCCGCCACCCAACCATAGGCTCATGCTTTCAGTCGCATGGCCTCCCCTGAGCTTCGGGTTGTAGAGCTCACACACGTTTTTCAGAAATCCAGCTTGGGCTTCCCCTCCCCCCAGGATTTCTTAGCCAAACCCTTTAAATAGCAGCAAGTCTTTGAGGCACTTGAAAATTACGACAATCATCCAAATTATGGGCCCCTTTCCCCTTCCCAATGTCTTCCTTATAAAGGAAAACCTCCTGCGACACATGTCGCTTCATGCACAATTATATAATTATTTTTAAATTTTAAAAGAAAACATTCACCCATCCAAGTGTCAGCTTTTCTAGGAGATGCACCTAAATCCCTAGGTTTCCTCAAGTCTGTCCCCCAGATACTTTAGTTAACTCCTAGCTTTTAGTTGACTAGGTGTCTAATCTTAGGATTCTATTTTGCTCCTAAATAATGATTTCTATTATTTTAAATGCTCAACAAAAATAACTATTCATGTGCAAATGCCTAAAATATTTTTATGCATTTGCTAAGTAATAATCTAGAGTTAATCTTATAAGTTTTTATGCAATTAAATTTAACAATCAAACTCACTAGGATCACGGTGCCGCGCCGTTGGGCTCCTAGTTACTTAATTTTAATTCCCTGACATGGCACCACTCCGTCGGGTCCAGTCATCCATGGTTTCCATTCCTTGGCATGGTACCGCATCATTGGGTCCTTGCGTCCATTCTTTCCGTTCTTGACAGGGTACCACATCGTCGGGCCCTTCTGCCACCATCTTTCCATTTTGACTTGCGGGAACTCTTCTAGGGATTTTAGGAATCGTTACCATCCATCCTCCGTCTACATGCTATCTAGGGACTAATGGCACTGAGGAGTGAGTCCGTTCTCACTGCGCGCTCCTCAACTCGTACGTGACCAGCTCCGTCGTGGCCTACCTCGTACGCCCTCACGCATTCCTCTTGAGCAAGCGGATCAGTGCTTATCTGTTCATGCGTGGTATTCTTGTCGAAAGTCGACATCGTCGTCGCTCCCCCTGTGTGTGATTTACCCGTACTCTACGACCCTTCATATTCCTTTGTGTGTCCTTCGGTGAACTGTTTCACCTATCGCTACACACAATTCTCACAAACATATATCATTATTTTATTGATTTACAATCAATCATAATCATAAATATACTCAAAATAAAATCAAAGGATTATTTTATTAATGTTTCAAATAGTCGGGTCACTAAGCAAGTGTCCTCAATGTCTACAGTAGTCTAGGGGCACTACATACACCCCTACTTATTTAGAACTTCGTCCCGAAGTTCAGAATAAATGCGGAAAGCTATGACGCATCTCAGTTACGTCCTCCCAAGTCACAAAGCTAGGACTGTAGCTGTCCTACAATACTTTGACTTGACCAATCAAGGCTAAGCATTTAAGCAAGAACTGATCAATCAATTATCCCAGTCCACACATATAATTCAATTCATTAATTCATTTATCAACTACAGTCATGCACATCATCAGGTGATTCTCCCTTATTAAGACACATCCTAACTCGAAGGGCCACTTTATTGAAGTCTGTTCCACCGGGTCACTCGACAGGTGCTCTTAAAGTCCATAGTCATTTTAGGGGCATTACATAGTCATTCTATCTCAATCAGTCAAGCATTCATTTAATAAGTAAAGTAATAGTTTCTATAAATGTCGTTCAAGCATTTTCAAAGTAAATTCAAATGGTTTGTGTTTTACTTAGTCTGTTCATTTCAAAACTAGTACCCTCATTAGTCTAATCAGTTAAAGTACCAAGGGGGGCATTACATACACCCCCTCTTATTAAAACTTCGTCCCAAAGTTAAGTCTCATGTGCTTCCACGATGAGTTTTCACTTTCTTTTCACATTCATTTCTTCAACATAATCATAATTGATAATAACATTTCATTTCTTCTTTTCTACCCTCATATAAGTATAAGCCACATAATTGGTAATATAACTAAATCGTACCTTTCGTAGTGTAGTAATCCCCTGAAAAGTTCTCTCTTGACTCACTAATTGTAATCGGGATTTAAATCGTCTACAACAAATTCTTTCAATTCAACAAAACTATAAGTATATCATTTACGAAAATACTGAAAACACTGACATATTTCAACATGAGGGATAAAATATTCAATTCCAACTTCTCCTTTTTCTATAATTACGTATAACTATCACATGTTCAAAACAATGTCCGAATTTCAAAATAAGAATTTACCCTTCCCAATTATGTTCTTCAACACATTCCTTAACCATTACTGAACTAATCTTGCATGCAACTTCTCTCTTCTCATAATCCAAAGTATAGTTAAATACTAGAGTGCCATTAACTTAGTATAGCTAAAAGTATAATCTCAGATTTTTATAAACAAAGTCATGTAAGGTTTTATTCTCTTCCTAACTTAAGCATAGTTAAGATTCTATAATTCAAGTAAGTTTAACTTCTCTCTTTTCACATTTCAAAGCATGATTACAAGCTAGTAGTGCCTACTTGCGAAGCCATCGCCTTGATTTCAGAAAATAAGCATTTACAACCAATCGATAAAATTCTTGACGCATAACCCATCATCAAAGTATATGAACCATGACTATCATTCAATCTTTCATACTAGAAATTTTAGAGAAGAAGAAATCTAACCTGTTCGAGAAGTTGGGAGTATCCTTGCTGAAGGAGAAGAAGCAAAAATCGCAGCTCTGACTTTTTCCACGTCGATCTGCATGCATCGCTCATCGTAAGTCACAATCTCCCATTATTAAACATTATATATTCATTCCTTCTTTACTAAATCATAAGCATCCCACCTTCAAAATTATCTAAGTATTTCTTTCTTAAATTCATATACGGTCATTACTTGTCATTTATCCTCAAATACATCCACAATACATAATCTATTTAATTCAATAGGGACCGTCATTCTAGGTTTCACTTGACACAACTTAATCACTTACACATTTTATCAATTTAATATCTCTCATTCAAGCTAGGTAAGTATATTCAAGTTTTAACCAAACCTTTTAACCACATTTGTACTCTAGGTAATGGGTATCGTTTATAATAGAGCATAGTCATTCAAGCTATATAAATTATTATATGTATCCATCAACATTTATTTCACTTCTTTATATTAAATAAACACTACATACCATTGTATTATATATACATATAAACAATCAATCTAATATAATCATTGAATTCTAAACAATGGTTATACCTCTTTCAATTTATCTAGATTTAAATACAGCATGTCATGGGCTATATATATATATATATATATATATATAATTAATATCTTATATCCTTCAAATTCGAATTAATTACAATAGGATATAATTCTTAATCGTAGACATTAAACCTAAACCATGGTTATATATAACTTTCAAATTATATTTTATGCATTATACGAACATCATGAATATAGATTAAGTATATTATACCCAATTCTATTTCCTAGGTCATTTTCTCTTAGCAATCTGATTACACATATGTCCCAATTCATTTTAACTTATGCTTGTCTTCCTTCATAAGGTACAACTCACACAGTTGATCTATCTTACCGATACACGTCCAATCATTTTATCTTGTGATCACAATTAAACTAGGTCCATCAAATAGAATTCTACTCCTTGTCAATTCTCAATACATGGGTAAACATAATGTCTACATTTATCAAATAATAATGATGATAAATGACGCCATTCTCACTTTCACTTAGTGGTGTATTTACAAAATAATAATAATAATAATAATAATCTTTACTTATAAACCATACATGAGGAGTAAAAGTAATCTTACATACGTTGAGTGCATTTATATAATTTCCATTATTCATTTATCGACAAGTCATGAAGAGTAAAAGTGAACCTTACCACATTGCCACATCATCGATATTCAACCACATAATAATAATCAATAATAGAAGGGGGAGAATAGATTTGTCTTTTATAATCGTAAAAGAGCACATTTAACACTTATAATCGATCTCATTATTCTTTTCCATCCTCCTAAATTATATATAGATTCCCATAACCCTTACTTATTCTACATTGATTTAAAGAATTACACCTAGATTTTCTATATATATCATTTGGACTCTTCTCATCCTATGCAGAACTGAAGACATATTTTATGACATGGAAATTATAACTATAAAATATGTGTAATCCACCATACCACAATGTGACAAGCTTTGCTCCCATAATGTCATTTCACCATAATTACATCTAACCTCATTCTCATAGAAGGACACTTTGTATCTACGATCTTAATCTATCCGAGATGCAGATCTCTTATGATGGTAAATTAACACATATGCATATTCATAAGATACAATATCAATTCCACACACCAAAATACCATCGCGACCTGGATCTTCTATCCAATTCAAAGAGCTCGATTTCAGTGATCACTGGAGATCCCTTACCCGCGGCTGCAATTATAATTGTAACATTCACAGTTGCAATTATAATCATAACAAACACAGCTGCAATGATCGAACTAGAAAACCAAAAAGGGGATTGGCTAACATTTGCTTAGCAAAACTAAGATTGAAAATAAGTATGCATCAAAATACGGTGACAGGTGAAGATCGGCTTCTGTGCCATGTTTCACACAGCTTTGATCATACTACAGTAGTCCAAAGGGAATTGGCTAAGTTTTCGTAGCAAAACTAAGCTAGAAATAAGTAAACATCAACCACAGGAATCTTCCTATCTACCAAAACGATTTCTGCAGATACATATATATATATAAAATATATAACAGGGAAACAATTAGAAAAACTAAGGCACAACTGGAATCATACTCCCCGCGCTGTCCCTTCCTAAGCTTATCACGATGGATAAAAGATATTCATAACCTGTGGAGTTCAGGAGACTTATCTTCTCTGCGCATGGGAACTCATCCACCGTTACTCATATGCATTATACCCGCAGGGTATTCTAGTATTCCTGCCCAGCATCCTCCTGTAACCACTATAGGATAAGAATTTGAAGGAAAAGGGATCAAGCTCCTCCAGGGCTATCCTCTTCCCGTCCACCCAAGCAAAAAGAAAGGACGTTGATAAAAGAAAAGAATCCAAGCTTGTAGCTCGACAAGAGGGCTCCAACCCAAAAGAAGCAAAAAAACAGTAGTAGCAAAAGCAAATAGTTGCAGGTCGCCTGATCAAGATGACCGGAATTGCTGGGGTAAGGGTAACATGGCACTCATCTAGAGTTTCATCTAATTAAAGGACATATGGAAAAGTCCAAACCTTCGGATTGAGGACAAAATACAGATTTCTTTAAGAATCAAGTATTTTTCTGAAATGAGACTTGAAACGCCAATCAATTTTGGAATCAAATGCAGAGATCTTTGAAAGATTCATTACGGTTCACATAGAAAACTGGGAAGTGCTAATCTATAATGTAACACAGAAATTCTTTAATGGATTCACATTAAAAAATTGGATTATGAATTTAGGAAAAAAAAAAAAACGCCCAAGGAAATTGTTCGACACGATTCTTCAAAAAGCAAACGAAAATTGAATATGAGATCTGGGTATCGCCAAGGAAATGGATCAACATAATTATTAAAGAGCAAATTGTAAAATTGAATTATCAGATCAGGAAGACGCCATTTTCTTTCCAAGCACAAGATTTGGAGAAAGCAAATCCATTTCGTAGATTTCACATTCTAAAAACGTTACCCAAAATCGATTTGCAGAGACTGTAAGGCAAAATTTATTTCGAAATATTGAATTCTAGGAAACGTTGCCCTGAGCCTTGATTTGCAGAGAAATTTGAAGAGAGATAAAATATAAATGCATTTCGGAATCATCGTGCTGGAAATGTCATACCAATTCAAACTTTAGTTTTACAGGAAAGTGGAGATCGGACTACAATCAAATTACACATGCTCGAAGATGTCAATCCATTTCGTATTAGATACACCGAGGCTTTTCGAATTTGAGATGGCCAATTTGTATCAAATGGGATACACAGTAAGTTTAAAAGTAAATCGCAGACATAAAAAGATTCAGGAATTGCGGCCTGATTTCGTATTGGATCACAGGAAATTTTAACAAGCAAATTTAACCAAGAAAAATACATGCACAAAACACTTAAACTTAGCACACCTGTGTCGAGCTACGCTTCCACACCTATTGATTCCAGCTTATATATATATATATATATATATATATATATATATATATATAAATATCAGAATTGCTTTCAATATGTACATATACATAGAAGAAGTCGATATCATAACCCGAGCTTCATCACTATCAAGTAATAAGAGGTAATATCAATCCAACACTTGCAGTCTAATGAACGGGTGCATGACAACAGCCACTAAACGCCAGTACCAATAAAATATGGCTAGTTTCTTTGGAAGCGATATCGCCGAGGTTGTCTGAGATTTTAAGTGCATTCCTACTCCTATCATCCATTAACTGTTGTTAACTACACAAATACTTTCATTCTACTAAAAGCATTTCAACTAAAAATTAATTGGCTGAGCATGACTAATAGTTTGACTACATCAATCTACAGTCAGTCATCAATTCGCATGATTCGGTGTTTAATAAAATATAAATTAATGGATAGTCGATAAAAGCGAGAGAAGAAAAAAAAAATCACTGCCAACGATACAACATTAATTCGAGCAAACAGAAAGTTCTCAAGATCTTACATTAAGATTCTCGATGATTAAGTAATGCCAAGGATATCGGGTTTCAATAAAATATGATCCCCCTTTTTGTTTACAAAACCGAAGTCATGGGCCAAAATAAATGGATTCTTGCTGTTGGATCTGCCCATGCAATAATTAGAGAGGTAGAGTAAGTAGAAAAATGGAATTCTGGAATAATAAAACACAGTGATAGATATTTGACAAGCGGAAAGCGAGACTGTAACCCATCCGATTTCATACACTGAAATTTAGATTCTTACATAAACCCAGCTGTGCATCAAAAGGGTAATCTGCTGCAAGTTTAGAGTTTGTCATTGACCGTCCATCGAGATGAATAGCATTGGATATAAATTAACATCCTAAGAGTGTAGCCACGCGTCATGATAAGATCAAGAGCTTCGGTGGTATGGTTCCTAACAGAACCTTTCAATTAGGGAAATCGGCATTGGTGATCTCCAGAACCTGGTGGTCGTATGATTAAGAGAATTGACCTCTAGTGGGCTACACAGTATAGATTTTCAGTGTTGATTCGATGTAAGAAAATAATTTTAAAAAAAAAAATCACAGAGATGTGAATGAAACGATCTCCCAAAGATCTGCGCTTACGCTGTAAGCGAGGTGAACCAACAGTAAGAGGGATTGATCGAGCTCCGATCTGGTTAAGGTAGATTCAAGGTTTAAAAGAAACAAGATCTGTAAATAGATTGAGCTCTGATGAGGTCCATGATCAATTTTCGAACAGTAATCGATATTAATATAACCTTCTCAATACGTATCGGAACAGTAAAAAAAAATATAAACAGAGTGGTAGCTACGGGGTAGGAACCTTCCGGTACTGGACAGACAGAGTGAGCTTGGCCAAGTTTTAATAAAAGAAATTGGATCTGATGCGTAATATGTATATACACAAAAGGAATTCGATTAAACAGTTATGACCGGGTTTAGTATTTTCAAAATAGAACTGTCAAACACAGAACGGATTCGACCAATTAGTTTAATCTGGATCTGATAGGAGAATACCAGTAGACAGAACTATTCAGTCACCTCATTAAAATCTCAGTCTGATATGAAATGTTTACATGCAGAAGTAGTTCGATCACAAGGTTTAAAAACTGTAGATACCAATGTACCGGACGCATTCAACCACATAATTTAGGATTTTGGTCTGTTAAAAATGTATACCCACGGAACTGATTCGACCACACCATTTGAGACTGGATCTGATATTTAACATAACGCAGAGATCTAAGACCCTATATAAATTGATATTTCAAACGCAGTAAATAAAATTCCCAATGTGCAGTGAACTTAACCTCATTTTCACGTGAAATTCCAGATCTATGAACTTCTAAATAAAAACTGAAATAATTAAGAAAAATACAAGCAATGAAGAACCTGTAGGAGTAACTGCTTCAGTCGAAGGGAAATTTCTTAAGGTCACCGTTCTTCTCCCTATGTAGATCACCACAGTCACCAACGAACCCAAAAAAAAAAACATTATGCGTTCGGTGCCCTCAAGGCTCGACCGGCTCTGATACCAAATGTAGGGACCCCCGTTTGTGGGGTCATCCCTAAAACTAATATGAAACTCATCAACATAATATGACAGAGGTTAGAACATATCAAAGATAGAAAACTGAATTACAGTAAACAAATTTTCCTTAAGAAAATACAAGTGGAACCTCATACCTGTCATTCGTCGGTCGATCCCGCTATCGGAGGAGTATTCGTTGTCAATCCGATCCATCTAGCCCATTGTCATCCACATCTTTCATAGGATCCCTCCAGAAAAAGCTCGTATAACCATAGGCGAAGCAACCGTTAGCTCCGCCACCTAACCATAGGCTCATGCTTTCAGTCGCATGGCCTTCCCCGAGCTTCGGGTTGTAGAGCTCACACACGTTTTTCAGAAATCCAGCTTGGGCTTCCCCTCTCCCCAGGATTTCTTAGCCAAACCCTTTAAATAGTAGCAAGTCTTTGAGGCACTCAAAAATTACGACAATCATCCAAATTATGGGCCCCTTTCCCCTTCCCAATGTCTTCCTGATAAAGGAAAACCTCCTACGACACATGTCGCTTCATGCACAATTATATAATTATTTTTAAATTTTAAAAGAAAACATTCACCCATCCAAGTGTTAGCTTTTCTAGGAAATGCACCTAAATCCCTAGGTTTCCTCAAGTCTGTCCCCCAGATACTTTAGTTAACTCCTAGCTTTTAGTTGACTAGGTGTCTAATCTTAGGATTCTATTTTGCTCCTAAATAATGATTTCTATTATTTTAAATGCTCAACAAAAATAACTATTCATGTGCAAATGCCTAAAATATTTTTATGCATTTGCTAAGTAATAATCTAGAGTTAATCTTATAAGTTTTTATGCAATTAAATTTAACAATCAAACTCACTAGGATCACGGTGCCGCGCCGTTGGGCTCCTAGTTACTTAATTTTAATTCCCTGATATTGGCACCACTCCGTCGGGTCCAGTCATCCATGGTTTCCATTCCTTGGCATGGTACCACATCGTTGGGTCCTTGCGTCCATTCTTTCCGTTCTCGACAGGGTACCGCATCGTCGGGCCCTTCTGCCACCATCTTTCCGTTTTGACTTGCGGAAACTCTTCTAGGGATTTTAGGAATCGTTACCATCCATCCTTCGTCTACATGCTATCTAGGGACTAATGGCACTGAGGAGTGAGTCCGTTCTCACTGCGCGCCCCTCAACTCGTACGTGACCAACTCCGTCGTGGCCTACCTCGTACGACCTCACGCATTCCTCTTGAGAAAGCGGATCAGTGCTTATCTTCTCATGCGTGGTATTCTTGTCGAAAGTCGACATCGTCGTCGCTCCCCCTGTGTGTGATTTACCCGTACTCTACGACCCTTCATATTCCTTTGTGTGTCCTTCGGTGAACTGTTTCACCTGTCGCTACACACAATTCTCACAAACATATATCATTATTTTATTGATTTACAATCAATCATAATCATAAATATACTGAAAATAAAATCAAATGATTATTTTATTAATGTTTCAAACAGTCGGGTCACTAAGCAAGTGTCCTCAATTTCTACAGTAGTCTAGGGGCACTACAGTATTTTTATAACTTTTGGTTACCTTATGGGTTACATCGAAGTTAATGGCATGTCGAAGATCTAGATCTATCGATGTAATGGATTTTTTATTAATTAATTGGTCTGTCGAGCTATTCCCCTTCTGCGCTGCAAAAATATGGTTCCTGCAGTCTCCATAGGTACTTTGGGTGAGACTCTATCTGCTTCGCAAGTGTTTCCGAAAGGGTTAAAACCCCTTTCGGTCTAGTATCTTTGGTAGTGTTTGTTGGTGATATGTTGGATGTTTGAACCCTAGTCAGAGTAAAGGTGCACCAATAATAATCATAGTTCATAATAAGCACATCTAATAGGTCACACAACACAATTCTGAAATATGGAAAAAATAAACCTTCTCTAAAAAACCTAAACAACAAAGTCAAATAGAAAAATATGTAACTCTCATCAACATATACCAAGAGATAGGTATACAAATTAAGGGAGTGTGCACGAAGTTGAGGGACCTTTTAGATGCAATGGGTAAATGCAAAATGCGCGAGAATTGTGTAAATAAACAACGCTCATGCGTTATGTAAAACTAGGTATGGCGGGCTCCGAACCTACCATGTCATTTAACATGTAGGATAGGATCACAAAATGCTCAAGCATTATGGTGATCACTATAACGCTCGAGCATTATCATGATCACCATAACGCTCGAGCGTTATCGTGATCACCATAACGCTCAAGCGTTATGGTTAATATAACAAAAAAAAAACAGTTCCATGGTTAATATAACAAAAAAATACCGCGGCACTGTTTATTTTTTTTGTTATATTAACCATAGAGCACCATAACGCTCGAGTGTTATTGTGATCACCATAATGATCGAGCGTTATTGTGATCACCATAATGCTCGAGCGTTATGGTTAATATAACAAAAAAAATAAACAGTGCCATGGTTAATATAACAAAAAAAATACCGCAACACTGTTTATTTTTTTTGTTATATTAACCATAGATCACCATAACACTCGAGCGTTATGGTTAATATAACAAAAAAATACTGCGACACTATTTTTTTTTTTTGTTATATTAACCATACTGCGACACTGCTTATTTTTTTTGTTATATTAACCATAATGCTCGAGCGTTATGGTGATCACAATAATGCTCGAGCGTTATGGTTAATATAACAAAAAAAAACAGTGCCGTGGGCCAAGACACTGTTTTACCCATTGTGCTACCCAAACGCGAACGCTTGAGCGATCTCACCTTCCCAAAACACATTAGAGAACCTCAACCGAGGAGATTTGGAGACTCAACAATCCCAAATTCATCTTGCAAGAACGATTGGAAAGGTAAGCATCTAAATCGTTGCCTCATCTCGTCATTAAGTTTATAAATTGTTATGTTTCCCTAATCTAAAAATATTTGTAAATGAAATACCAAAACTTAAAATTTTAAAATTTTAATGAATTTTACATACACCCCGTTAGACACAATGGCTCACTGATCACATCAATCATCATTGTCACCTAAAAATATTTGTAAATCAAATGCCAAAACTTAAAATTTTAAAATTTTAATGAATTTTACATCCACCATGTTAGACACAATGGCTCACTGATCACATCAATCATCATTGTCACCCAACATATCTGTCTATAACATAATTCTGATTATCATTAATTTTCATAACCCAAGTAAGCATTATGTCTTTGTTTCATGCTGCCCTAGATCAACATTTTGTTCATCGTATGTAGCCCCAATAATCATGAATTCATTCTGTCCATACATATCATCAGCATCTTAGTTTGTACACCAACAACACATCAGCATACTGTAGCCCCAATTAATCCAAAGATAAAGGTTAAACTCTAATTTCTATTGTTGCTCCATAAACACCTCATAAATTACAAATATATACATGTATATATTTATTTAGACTTTCTTTTTCCCACCTAAACGTGGTTTTCATACCCACATCATCACCATTTTATTTTGCTTCTAGAATGCCCACACTAGCTTGCAACTCATGCCCGTAAGGGCCATATATATGCCTTTGAACATGCTTGCTGCTAGACCTTCTTCAATTTCCCACATGGGGGTCTTTGCCATGCCTCCAGGATGCCCACAGCTTCCACAAACATGCCCGAATATGCACCTTCAAGATACCCGCATGTCACATGCCCGCATTTCCATCAGCTTCATTTCTGGAGGCCCACAGATGCCATAAGGGATGCCCGCAATCTCCTTGCCAAGTGTCAACTTCAAGATTCTTTGTTCACTTCATGCTTCTTTGTTCATGTAACTTGTTATCTCCAAGTCATCCTTGTCTAGGGTATTAGGACCAACTCCAAATGACCCCAGTATGGGTCATTTGGCTCATTAGATGTGCCAATTCCCATCACCTTGTCTTTTGTATTGTGTTTTCCAAGTCCTTGTCAAGTCACCTTGTCTTTTGTCTTGTCTTTTCCAAGTCCTTGGGGTGAATCCATGAAGATGGGTGTCTATTTAGGGGGGTTCCGTGAGAAAATAATTCTGAATTTTTTCATGTTTTCCATCTTTGGGCAAATAAAAGTGATATTTTTGTTTGGAATTTCACTTTTCACTAAAAAACAAACTTTTAGAGAATTATGTTAGCTTGCTATCCATATTTTTTTCAATTTTTTATATTGATATTTGATATGTCGATTCGACAAATGTTTGACAGTGTGTTCTTATAAAACGAAAGGACTACAAAATAGCCATGTTTTGTCGCACACGTAAAATCGTTGTTAAACTTATTTTTTGCAAAACACAAATATGCTACAACAATCTACACACAATATACTACTGCATGACTATAAGTTTGTAGCAAATGGATCTATATACTAATTATTATGTTTATTTGAATTCAATCAATGGGGAAACCTTGTCGATTTTCAACATATTTTTTGTCACAACACTTTTCTCTCAACTGAATATAAAATTAAAAATTCTATGAATACCCTTTTGAAGTAGACACGTCAATTAACTGCACCATAGTTTTCTCAATTTTTTTCGTGGTGTATTATTAAAGTTATGGATTTTTCATTTCACCGTATTTTGAAAGAAATGAAACTAGACTCGACACTTGTTAAGAAAACATACACTTACAAATATCAGATCTTACCTATACATAAAGAAATCTATATATTTGGAAAGTAGATTCAATAACGAAACTAATGGTATCAAGTCCGACAGTTGCCTTATAGTGTAAGAGATCATTTTTACCTTCTGAAAATGGAGAAACCTGAAAAACTGTGAATGACAATCAGATTTTTAGGTTTCAGAGGTTATTCGGTCGAATAGCTGTTTTCCGTAACGGCGACGTCAATTTAATCAAAGGTTATTCGGTCGAATAACCAAACGTAAAAAAAACTCGTCGACCGAAAAAAAAAAAAAAATTCTTTTCTACACTTATATAAATAAAACTAAATACTTCGATTAATTTCGCACATTTCAATTTCGCATACTTTTTGGTCAAAATATTTTTGAAGGGATTTGCTAAGGAGCTTATTTTGCAAAGAGAGTTTTTTTTATGAGGTATTTTTTTTCTTACTTCTTTCTAAAGAATACATTAAAAGAAGTTTTTTGCAAAATGAGTTTTTATTCCAAGTTTTTTGCACTTCTTATTTCTTTGCAATGGGTTTTTTTCCAAGGATTTTTTAAGGAGCATTTTTTTGCAAAGAAAGTTTTTTTTATGAAATATTTTTTTTCAAGCTTTTTGCACTTTTCATTTCTTTGCAATGAGTTTTTTTTCCAAGGATTTTCTAAAAAGTTTTTTTGTAAATAGAGTTTTTTTTATGAAGTATTTTTTTTGTTACTTCTTTCTAAGGAATACATTGAAAGATTGTTTTTCTAAGGCATTTTTGCAAAATAAGTTTTTATTCCAAGCTTTTATACTTCTTAGTTCTTTGCAATAGGTTTTTATTCCAAGTTATTTTTTCAAAGGAGTTGTCTTTTTCTTTCTTATTTATTTGAAAATGATTTTTTCAGAGTTTTTTTTTTTTTTAATATTTTTGCAAAAAACGTTTCTTTCCTTCTTATTTCTTTGAAAATGGGTTTTTTCAAAGTCTCCCAAGTTATTTTTGCAAAAAAAATATTTTGTTGCAAAGGTTTTTACAAAGTTCTTGTTGTTGGTTGTGTTTTTTTTTTTTTTTTTTTTTTTTTTTTTTTTTTTTTTTTTTTTTTTTTTTTTTTCAGTGGATTTACAAAGAAGATTTATTTAGAAAGTGTTCTTATTCTTTTCCAATGGGTTTGTCAGCAAATGTTTCTTTCCAAAGTGTGCATTTACAGAGTTTTTATTCCAAGGCATTTTTGCAAATAAGATTTTATTTCAAGTTATTTTTACAAAGGAGATATATTTTTCCTTCTTATTTATTTGAAAATGGATTTTTTCAAAGTCTCCCAAGTTATTTTTGCAAAAACGTTATTTCGTTGCAAAGGTTTTTACAAAAAAATCTTTTTCCCATATATTTTTTCAAAGAAGGTTTTTTTTTTTTTTTTTTTTTTTTTTTTTTTTTTTTTTTTTTTTTTTTTTTTTTTTTTTTTTTTCAGTGGGTTTACAAAGAAGATTTATTTTGAAAGTGTTCTTATTCTTTTCCAATGAGATTTTTTCAAAGGTGATTTATTGTTAAAGAGTTCTTATTTCATTCAAAGAAGGTTCTTTTCAAAGGAAACTTGTTTCCAAAGACTTTTTCTTCAAAAGACTCAAGTACAAGATTTTGATAAGGTGAAGTAAATTTCAGTTCATGTGTTCATAAATTTCGTAACTGTTTTTAAATCTCATTTTGTTTATTTACAATAAAATGATGATTCTTTAATTTATCATTTATAGATTAAACAATCATGGGCAGTAAGAGAAACCGTCAAAGAAAATATGATCGTAAACGTGCTGATGATGATGATAATAGAGAAAAGAAAAAATTTAAATATCATGCCAACAAAGCAAGCCTTGCAGAAACGCAAGCAACGATTATTGAAGATACAAATACAGTTTTACATGATAATGTCGATGAAATAGAAATTGAAAATAGAGTACAAGAGGAACAAATTGAAGTTGAAGAAACCATTGTTGAGGATGTAAATAGTGATTTACATACTAATGTCGATGAAATCAATATTGAAGATCAAGTTCAAGAACCAAAAATTGGACCAGGTATGTATATATTGAATGTATTTTCCAAATTCATTTTTTATAATGAATTGTATTTTTGGATACATGTTTTAAATTAAATTTATCTTGATGTATAGGTACTTTCACCATTGATGATGAAACGTTAGAAAACGTTGATTGCAATAAATATGGAAAAAAAATACCCATACACGCTGCACGATATCGGGCTTAAAAAATTTATGATGATGTTTTGAAGAATTATTCAGCAACAGGACAAGCACAAATTTTGAGATGTTTATTAGTGACCAAGAAGTTAGAAGATGCTACATCATTATTGGGTATTCACAAGGTGACCAAAGAGTCGAAATTAAAACATAATGTGATAGAAAATATAGGTGATGCAATAAAAAAGTTTGGAAAATCTAGGAAGAAAGACATTAGTGCTGCACGAAGAGTAATTCATACAGCAATTATTTCGACTAGTACTAAACAAAAACGTTTGACAACACAACTAGCAAAAGCAGTTGGAATCTCAAGAAAGACATTATACAGACATAGCAAATTCAGAATGCAAATAGATGAAAATGATGAACTTACTTGCTGGGCAATTATTTGTAGACAGCCTTACAAAGATAGAATGGGAGCAGGGGTTAAAGATATTGTACAGGAATATTGGTTGACACATGCTCGAGTTTCACCAAATTCAAGAGATGTAATACGACAAAGAGTATCACGAGGAGTATATGTAAGCAGTCCAAAACATATAATGGATATGACACAAGTACAATTGTTCAATAAATTCAAGGAAGATCATCGTGGAATTAATGTGTCAATCACTACATTTGTGCAACTAAAACCATGGTATGTTAGACCTATTACTATCCGTGACACATGTTGCTGTCGTTATTATGTGCAATTCCAATTATATTACGACACATTTCTTGAATTTGGTAAAATGTTTTGGACAAATTCACCACCTCCGCCTACAATACGTGAATTCATATCTCAAACCCTATGTGAGAGAAATCACGATGAAGTATTTTATAATAAGAAATGTGTCAATGGAAAACATTGTAATTGTTGTGGAAATTTGGTTTTATACCACAATAAATATCCTATCGATACTGATGATCACTCATTGTCAAATGTCACCATTGATTGGAGAAGATATGAATACATTACAAGTACTAGTGATGTACATTCCAAAAGGATTGATTTGCGAGAAGATAAAATAGGTGTGGCAGATTTTCTCAAGAAATTCGAAAGTGAAATTTATAAATACACCAAGCATTCACATAGAGCACGATGGAAAGACCTTCAATTCAAATAGTCTCGTGAAATTTTTCCACCAGGAACAATTTTTTCAGTGGTTGACTTTGCAGAAAATTATACATTTGCTGCACAAAAAGAGATACAGAGTGAATACTATCATTCTGACCAAGTTTCAATATTCGTCCATGTTTTATATAGACATTCTCAACAGGATGTTGATGGCATTGAAAGCACGTGTGACAATCGAGATGTGATTAAAGAATATCACTTTTATATCAACGACGATCGTACACACGATACACATTTTGTTCAGCATTGTATTGAAAGTATTTTCTACAATTCACTAAAGGAACGTAACATTAAATTCAATGAACATTGGATATGGTCAGATGGATGTGCTAGACAATTTAAATCTTCGCAATCATTTTATTGGTTATGTCGACTTCATAAAGCATTGAACATTAAACATCATTGGAATTTCTTTGAAGCTGGTCATGGAAAAGGTGAACATGATGGTACAGGAGCATGCATAAAAAGAGCACTTCGAAGATGGAAAATGAACCATAGTTCTGCACGATTCCATTCAGCTGCAGAGGTTGTACAATGGTGTAAATCACATCTAAACCATGATTATAATCAACAATCAAAAAATGTGCGCAGGTATGTACACACAAATGTTTTAATTTATATTTTATTGTCAATTTAAAAAAAAGTATGTGTACCTAACATCAAAATTTGTCATTTGTTTACTAGGTTTTTTTGGCATGTTGGAATCCAAGATATAAATAGATCAATACCCTACGACGCTAGCACCATACAAGGGACTAGAGATTTTCACTCTATTCAAACAAAAGCCTTCCAAAACATTTATGCATTTGACAGTAGAAAGCAATCATGCTTTTGTCATATTTGCACTGAAAATATTGAATCTACAGAAGTTTGTGAAAACATAACGAACAACTACGTGAAACATTGGAAACAAACAGAAATTAATCCTAAAGGAAAAATGCCACTAGCAAGCATAGAAGAATTAGAATCAGAATATATAGCAATATCATCTGATGGCGACAGAATTTCAGATCTCGTTAGAGAAGGTAATGATCAAATACCACTGTTTTGTCGATTATTCATTCTTGTCATTCACCTTATACACATGTATATTAGTCAACTTAATTGAATTAAAAATCCTGACATCAATTGTAATTTGCACAGGAGATGTTTTTGCTGTGATTGCACCTGTCGACAACAACGAAAATGTGAAGTATTATTTGATGCGATGCACTGAAGGAAAAATGAAGTTATTGGAAGACTACAATGACAATGGATATACATATGAGAGAGGATCCATCATTTTAAAGGGCTATTTTTTTCAGCAAACCCATATGACTCAAAATTATGTCTACTTTCAGGATTATGAACCTGATGTCATATGTTGTCAATATATCCATTTAGTATGTGCATCTCGAATAAAATTGGTTCAAGTTCCATCGAAAAAACAATTAAAAAATAAAAAATGGAAACTGTCCAAATATGACCATGAACGGATAATTGAAGACGACATTCCATTGCGATGTTTTTAAAACTATATATTTAAAATTAATAGATCAATGGTTTTGTCGATGTCATTGTCAAATGTGTACAATATATTTTTTTCTTTTTATGTTTATGATCTTGAAAAAAACTGGAGTATAAGAGTTTAAATAATCGTAATTCTAGTATGCTGAAATTTGAATTCAAAAATTATTTGATAATGAAAACCTCAATGTGTAAAATTTTTGACTTAATTATGTTTCAAATACTTATTCGGGTCCCCATATGTCTATTAGACCACTTAAGGGATGAGATAACAGATCTGTGGTTGTCGCCACTCTCCGCCCCGAATCTTTAATTTAAAATATCGCTTGTGTAAAATTATTTGGTAATGAAAACCTCAATGTGTAAATTTTTTGTCTTAATTCTGTCTGAAATACTTTATTCACGTCCCCATATGTCTAATAAACCAATTAAAGGATGAGATAACGGATCTGTAGTTGTCGCCACTCTCCGCCCCGAATCTTTAATTTAAAATATCGCTTGTGTTTAAGTTCACATAACTGAAATCATGGCAAATGTAGACAACGATCATTTGATTTTTAATCACTATAAAAAATTCCAGGATTGTGAAGCTTATGCTAAATTAGAGAAATGATTATTTACAACAAATCGATGAAAATTCATCAAATTGTTATTTAAAATCATTGCTCTAATTTAGCACAAACTTCACAATCCTGTAATCTTTGCTTATGATTAAAAAACAAAAAACTGTTATCCCCATTTGCCATGATTTCAGCCGCATCAAATATACCTGAACATTGAAAGTAAGAATTATTAATTAAAAATCCATATATCAAAATTTGAACAGATAATATTCATTTTTCGAACTTCCTAAAATTTGAATTTAACATGTGTTCCCTTTTAAACATCCTAAATCATCCATATTTCTATCCAAACTTCTAACATTCATAAACTTCTTAACATTTAAAGATAACATTCATGTGTTCTTAAAATTCATTTTAAACTTCCTAGTTCATCCATATTTTTATCAAAACTTATATAACATTCATAATCTTCCTAACATTCCTAAGTTTCATAACATTCCTAAACTTCCTAATTCATCTATATTTCCATCAAAACTTCAAACATTCCTAAACTTTGAACTCAACATATGTTCACTTTTAAACTTCCTAGTTCATCCATATATCTCTTTCAAAGCTTCTATAACATTCAAAAATAACATTCATGTTCTTAACATTCATTTTAAACTTCCTAGTTCATCCATATCTCCATCAAAACTTATATAACATTCATAACCTTCTTAACATTCATAAGCTTCCTATTTCATCCATATTTCTATCAAAACTTCTAAGACTCTTAAACTTTCTAACATTCAAAGATAACATTCATGTTCTTAAATTTCATTTTTAAACTTCTTCCTAAACTTCCTAACATTCCTAAAATTTGAACTCAACATGTGTTCACTTTTAAACTTCCTGGTTCATCCATGTATTTCTATCAAAACTTCTAACATTCCTAAACATACTAACATTCAAAGATAACATTTATGTTCTTAACATTTATTTTTAAACTTCCTGGTTCATCCATATTTCCATCAAAACTTCTAACAAATTCTTAAACTTCCTAACATTCAAAGATAAGTATTCAATCTTAAGATTCATTCATGTTTCAATCAAAACTTCCTCATTCATGAACTTTAGACCTATGTTAATCCATTTTTAAACTTCCTAAATAACATTGAATATAAACTTCATAATATTCAAGAATATCATGTTCTTAACATTCCTTCTTACATATTCATTCATTCATTTAAACATGCAAATACATATATTCTAAACTTTTAAATCACACCAAATATGCCAAATAAACAAAAATAAACTAGATCATTTAAACCAAGATTCACAAAATATGTAAGTTCAAAGAACATGTATATAATCCTCAAAAAAATACTCATGAACATGCAAGTTCAATGTACCCATACATGTATATCTAGTCCAAAAATAAATCTCCTCAATATGTCCAAAAAAAAAATACTCATGAACATGCAAGTTCAATGTACCCATACATGTATATCTAGTCCAAAAATAAATCTCCTCAACATGTCCAAAACAAATGTTTGCAATCTAGATGCATATCAACAAAAAAAAAATTGTCCACCATGCTATAAAAAAAAAACGTCCACCATGCTATAAAAAAAAAACGTCCACCATGCTATCCTCCACTCGGGCCTGCCCCTGGACTCAACCCACCCTGCAACATGTATAAAAAAAGATTATGAATATCATTTAAATTATTTAAACTATATTCAGAAAATTAATATATCAAAATACAATTCAAATATTAACAATATTACATCAAATTCTCCAAATGCTTGTCCACCACCATCCTCCAAAGGAGTTTTTCCTTTGTCTCCAAAAGATTTGATAGACCCAAGATGCAACATATATAAAATCAATTTATGAATCTCATAAATTACACAAATTTTATCTAAATCCATAAAAATTAAAATATTAAAGCAATGAACAAAATTAAAGCAATGAACAAAATTAAAGCACTAAACGAAATTATCTCTCTACCAATATCTGCTGCATTAAGCAAAGAACCTATATCTCCCCCCTAAAATTTAAATTGTATTAATAAATAAAACATAATGCAAACCAAAATAATTACTATGTCAATTAACTTAAAACTAAAACAAAAAGATTAAAAAAACATTAGCTCACAATAGATGGTAAATCATTTATAAAGTTCGTATCTAAAGAAACCTGCATGGATAAGTCAAATTAACAATAAGATGCATAGTTAAATTAACATTCAAATATATATATATATATATATATATATATATATATATATATATATATCAAATTCAAACATAATTACAAATATGTAAATAATAAATATGTACCTCTCTCTCTAGATTTTCGCTAGTTGAAATGTGGAAAGAATGTTCATTCATCATTCTTGAAAACTGCAACCAATTTAAACATTTACATAACATGTACCTATTACTTTACATCAAAAAACATAATTTATCATTCTATAATGTAACAAAAGAAATCAATTCAAAATAAATAAAATATTTAATTAAAATCAAGTCATATCATAGTCAACAAACCTCTCCCAAACTCGATGCGTCATTGGATATGACATTTGCCGCTAGGTCACGACAGACCTTAGCATATGCCCTGAGATCTTCAATGATCATTCCATCTATCTCATCATTAGTTTTGTAAACAAACTTTTGACGAATAGCAAAACGAGCCCTTTCTCGAACCAATCCCACATCTACTCCAACTAATGCTGACGATAAACCATCACCAACAAAATTCCTTGCAATTGTTCCAAGTTGAGATGTGGGCTCTATCTCTGATTTTAATGCCACCAACCTAGGTGGACGAGATATCTGGGGTGGAGGTCGAAGAGTTGTAGGATATCTAAGAGCACCTTCTCGATTATATATTCGACCCTTTCCAACTCCATAAAATTTTGAATGAACATAGGTATAGTCTGGCTTCATATTTAAAAAAAACTTAGCATAAATTTTTTTAGCAAAATATTGAGAAACCTCATCGTTCCATGGAAATCGACTATAGGCTGCAAGAAACCAATCATAGAGTAGATGTGCAAGTTCAGGATGCTTGAAATATTGCACTTTCAACATTTCTCGCTTCAGACCTTCTTTGAAATTAAACATTGATTTGGCCTGTTCTTTCGTCACTCTCTCCTTCACAACATCCCATTTGTATGGACCCATCACTTGTTCCCTTCGTCTTCGCATCAAATCTGCAAAACCATCTATAGTTGGTCCTAGATTCTCATATGCCTGAATGAAGTTTTGCAATGATCCCAAAACAATCTCCAAACTTTGTCTACTCTCTGGAGGGAGATCCATAGTAGATAAATCATTTTCCAACTTGTCGTAGTGGGATCTACATCTTTCAAGAGTCATTTGATGATCACCACCTTCCCATGGAAGCTCCCGAGGTAGATTAGATGGATATGTTGTAATGGGTGTACAACCCTCGGTTAATTCAACATATTGCGTCTTAGCTCGACCATCATCACCTTGTGTAGAATGGTGAGCCTCTTGAGAACCTTGCTCTGCACCCTCATCCATCTCCCTTGCTTGCTCTGTCTCCCTCCCTATAGAATTACAAGCATCTTCCGAACCATGCTCTGCTTCAAATGAAAATAAAGTTTTGTTTAAACACAAATACAAATTTTGCGCACACAAAAAAACAATTTGCATATATATGTTAAAAGATCAATATTCATATACCAATAGAGGGTCGAGATCCATGTTCTCCCACAGAAGATATAGGGGAATCAATTGTACCCCTTTCACCTCGTCGATGTGATCTATACAATAAACTAGAATCCTGAGGGGAGGTTGACAACCTTCGATTATCACTTGTAACACCAACCCCAGAAGTCTGTGAAGACCTCCTACGCTTTCGCCTCAAAGAATCCTCTCTTTCCATTTGATATATAATGCCTACACTTGCAGAAATATCAACTAATTACATATTCAAATCCTACATGTTAATTCTACAAATTCTAAACCCTAATTACTAAAGAGACTAAGTTATTTAACAAGGACCTAGATTTACCTAATATCATCTAATATTTCTTAAAAAGAGTATAGCTAATATTGTTAGATGTGTAAAGAATTAATGTACCAATTTTCTAAGTGTGTTTGATGTTTAAAATGAATGGAACCAATATAGTTAAGTACTAAGTGAAGGGTTCAATTCTTTATGTCAAAGAATGATTTCATGAACCTATTTTAACTTCTAACCTAATCTTAAATTAATAACTTAATTGATATTTTAATACTTCAAACATAAATTACATCTTCAAATATTTTCATTATTGCATAAAATAAAATAAAAATTGACAATTCATGGTATTATGTTTTGAGTTTGACATGTTTTCCAAATTTGCCATGTTCGATAATGGTTTTCAGTTTCTTAAATTAATAATTTAATCAAGACATTTTAATACTCTAAACATATATTAAATCTGCAAATATTCTCATTATTCCATAGAATAAAAAAAATTGACCGTTCATAGTATTATGTTTGGAGTTAAATGACATGTTTCCCAAATTGGCCATGTTCGACAATGGTCTTCAATTTCAATCTGATAACGGTAACGATTCTTGGTATTATGTTCTCCAAGTTTTCCATGTTGCAAACAAAGAAAAACATAATACCAAGAATCGCCACCTTTACAAAAATAAAACCCAAGACCATTGTGGCATAATATCACCTAATAGTTTATAAAATGACTATGACTATTATTGTTCGATTGTATAAAACTTACTATAGTACATCTAAATTAAAGTCTATTCATGTCTATAGTTTCGTTGTACCTAAAGTCCATTTAAAGTTTTGTTGTATCAAAAGTAGAGTTTAATTGTCTAAAGTTTGGTTGTATCTATAGATATCTATCAACACAGTTTGTAATAGAACTAATATATTGATCTCTGCACTCTGTAAACATAGACAGAGTTCATGAACTCAGTCCATGTCCATGTTGACAGAGTTCATGAACTCTGTCCTCGTCCATTTCAACAGAGTTCATGAACTCTGTCAACATGGACATAATGACAGAGTTCATGAACTCTGTCCATGTCCATGTTGACAAAGTTCAGCAAATAAAACAAGCCTACATATAAATGGGATATATCAATTGCAAATAAAATCACTGTCCTACTTTTATTTTCATTTCTAAACACAGGAAAAACCAACAATTTAAAAAAAGTAACTAACTGAACACTCAATATATTCCTCTTTTATAATTAAATTTCAATCATTTTTGACATACAATTTGACCAGAGTCCAAAACCTCTGCGGAATTGGACAGAGTCCTTGAACTCTGCCCATTTGGGAAGAGTTCATGGACTCTGTCCAATTGGATGCAACCGAAACGAAAGCAGCCCAATTGGACAGAGTCCATGAACTCTGCCCAATTGGACAGAGTCCATGAACAACCCAATTTTGGGAAGAATTCATGGACTCTGCCCATTTGGGAAGATTTCATGGACTCTGACCATTTGGACACAACCGACACAAAAGCAGACGAAACGATTGCAGGCAAAACGAAAGCTGGCGAATAAGAAAAAAGAATTCTACTAACCTCTTGAGATTCAGCCGAATTGAGATCTGGCCAAAGAGAGCCCAAAGACGAATTTGAAACAGCCGAAACCAAACGAGCAAAGCAGACGACAAGGAAAACTTGCAATCACAATAACACCTTAAATAAGAAACTTAAAGACAAAAACAAACAATTATAAACGAAATACAGGAAAACTTTTACCTCGCAAACCGCTGGGTCGATATGTCCCTAGATACAGCTCCTCACTGCTGTGAAAACGTCCACAGGAGAACACTCCGGCAAGAAAGATCCAACAAGAGATGTGCAACTGCATGATAAACATTAACTGTCCAAACGCAGACTAAACCATATGGATTCAACCGCCGAAACATCAATCCGACCTCGCGGGGTAGGCAAAACCTCACGTACGTGCAGATGGCGGGAAGAGAGGGTGGCAAGCAAACGAATGGCAGAGGCGGGGTATGGCGGCCTAACACTCCACCAACAACGAACCGCCGAGCATATCCTCACAAGCAGGGTAGCAGATCAGCGAAACATAGTAGCGACGAATCGGGTGGAGGAGTTCGCCAGTGACAACCTAGACAATAGAACAGGCGGAAAGGTGATAGAGCAGACCGTTGACGCAGAGGCGGGGCCACCATCAGTGCCAAAGGGTCCACACAATCGAGTGAAAGTGACCGGGAATGGACACGGCCGAGCTTTTATGCAGATTAATTATTCGACCGAATAATTATTCGGCCGAACAAGTATTCGGACAAACAATTATTCAGCCGAACAATTATTCGGCCGAATAATTATTCAGCAGAATAATTGCACACCGCCGTGCGTTTTGTCCATCTGGCTAAAAATTTGCACACACATCGAGGCCACCGTTAGGTCTAACGGTGGCCCGTTAATTGTTATTCGGCCGAATAAATACTAAGTTATTCGGCCGAATAAGTTTAATTATTCGGTCGAATAATTTAATTATTCGGCCGAATAATTAAACTTATTCGGCCGAATAACCTCCGCTATAGTTCTTGGGCGGTCGATTCTCACCAATGTGTTACCCACCTTCGTGTTTCCACCCCTTGTCAAGTCAGCTTGTTTGCTTGTCGTCATGCCATTTACACCTTTGTCATTAATGTTGTCATCAATGACAATCCTATTCACAAGATAATTCTTTCAGCTGCAACTCACTGGGATGCACCAACCCAACAACCATAGATTTACAAATGATATTTTAGACTCTTCTTAAGTCTGCAAATTACATACATCATCAACCAGAAGCCCTTGTTTGTTTCCAAATCACTTGATCATTCTCATCAAGCACTCATTATTCAATATAACTTCATTCTGTCCATCAACAAATATCACTAACTAGATCACATCTTCATTATGTCATCATTATTCATGTCATATCAATCTGCTGCCACATCTCCATTCATACACTTTACACTGTCCATATGCACATCACAACATTATGCCCCCATCATTAATCATCTCTTCATCATTCTACCAGCATGTCTTCATTTTGTCCATCAATAGGCTTCCTCAGTTTAACTAATAAAAATACTCATCTTTGCCACATCATCATGGTCTTTATGCCCACATGGTCTCCACACTTATGCCCTCAATGACCCATAATGTATGCTTGCAATGGTCATATGAAATGATATTTATGTTTGTAATGTATTTGTTCTTGCACAAAGTTTGTACATTTTTCATTTTTGAGAGATGTCATTATAGCACATGTATACGTTTCTAATTTTTTTTTTTTTTTTGTAGTGACGACCATGGATTCCCACATTGACATCCAAAGAGAGATTTAAAGGCTCAGAGAAATTCGAGCCTCAATTACTATTGTTGACGAGAGACATGTTATGCTTGCATCCAATTTGGATGCAATGATAGATACCTTTAGTAGGTCTAATGGTGCTTTGCAAGGTATTGCCACATTATGAGAAAGAAAGAGGCAACAATATGCAAATGGATTTAGCTACAAAGAAGTCAAGAAGTTTAAAAAAATATCAAAAGAACAAATATTTTCCCTGTTTAGAGATCCATAGGATGGTGAAATCCCTAATGCAAACAAAAGGCACATTTCTATCGAGTGGTGTACATATCAACCATTCATAGATAACTGGATGGACCGATGATACATGGTGTTTGATGCATCACCACACAACAACAGGGAAATGCCTTTGTATTTTTTGAGAAAGATGTATGCAGAGTTTGTGCTGGGGAAGCATGTTAACTATTTTGATAGCTTGGAGTAACAGGGTGTTGGGATGGGGATGCCTTAACAACGTCCCAATGTGAGGCACATAGATCCCAATCACCCAGTATCTCCACCTCGTAGGAAGCTACCCAAGCCACATGTGCCGCTTGCACATTAGTTAGTGCCAAATGCACAAGAGTCATTCCTACTGTTGGCACAGGCGGTTGTTCGCCATCGCACGTATCTTCATGGTACAGACCAGGTAGGGCCATCGGAGCCACCATCCATGGGTGGAGTAGAGCCACCACCTATCGGTGGGGTAGATCCACCACCTCCTGGTGGGGTAGAGCCACCACCTTCCAGTGGCCGGGGAACATCTAGTAGTTGCACTGCACCTACACAGCATGAGCACAACCATCGACCCCACCCATGCACAGTATGCGGCCATCCTTGCTTTGGTCCTATCCAAACAGATGATACCTTTACTGAGTATTTCACAGAGGTAAGTAAGTGGTTAACAATTTAGTGTCATTTTTAAATTATTTTTCCTTACTATACACATATATATAGATTGCTAATATTTTTAATGGTTTTAAAACTTGTAGTTACTACAAGAAGGGCACGAGGTTGAAGACATTTGCACTGATGATGCAGAGCATAGTCCAGAGGCCCATGCACCAGCACTGCATGATGATGATGATGATGTTGCCATACTTTCAGTGACAACAACTCACAATGAAGTAACTATTTCAACATGACATTATTTTAATACATGAGTAGATCCAGTTAACAATTTAGTGTCATTTGTAAATTATTTTTCCTTACTATACACATATATAGATTGCTAATATTTTTAATGATTTTAAAACTTGTAGTTGCCACAAGAAGGGAATGAGGGCTAAGAGGCTCATGCAGTAGAACCTTCTGAGTTACAAGATGTTGTCATACCTTCAGCGACAACATCTCATGCTGAGGTAACTATTTCAACATGACATTATTTCAACACATGTTATTTTTTTATCACATGTTACTTAATCAATGCTACACGATCTAATATTTACAATTTTCTAAATTGTAGGTTGTAGATCCCCATCAGATGGAAATGATTTTATCTAGTGAGCTCCCCGCGGTGGGAATACAATCGATAGCGTTCCCGCAGAGACACAATGGATGGTAGACCATTTCTTAGAATTGATTGACATATACAGTACATCGGTATGTATTTCATCATTTTCAGTTTGTTAATACATGCTATTCCATTGACCAATGCATTTCTAACTACGTCAGTATTGGTGATTGTAGCCACCAACAGATATACGTTCGAGACTGTCAGCAGTTCGATCTCCCCGTAGTCCCAACGTGCAAAAGGAACAAGTGTACAATAGAGGCTCCACTCCTGGAAAGAATGTGGATGTCCTCTATAGCAGACACACGAGAGATCCATCTACCCATGACCTAACAAAGGTCATTGATGCCGCAGTCAATGCCACATCTACAATAGCCACGAGTCATACGGAGGTAACTATTTGGACAATCACAATGCATAGTATTTAACCATGTTACTATGTTGTTTATTCATGCATGTCTAACTATTTCTCCATTTGGTGATTGTAGCCATTAGCGGCAGAAGTGCCCGGTGCCTCTGCTCAATCCATGGTTCTGGTTGGGTCTCCTCTCGCGGTGAGATGTTCATTAATGACCAAGTTTTTTTATTCAATTTACCCAAACACGTTGATCAATGTTGAATTGTTGAATTAATTGAGATATGATCTTTTATTTGCAGAGCACAACTACTATAGAGATGCCTTCCATGAGCACACCGCTCACATCTATACCCCATGAGGACTTGGTGAGTATTTTTCATAAATAAATTGGCCATAAGTTAATTTTTTAAGTTTGTTGATGGTACGGTATTAGTGCAATTATTTGATAAAAATAATGATTTTTTTGCAGACTTCTGAGATTCCTAGTGATCCTAGGGAGATGGTTGATAGAGGAAAGTCGGGGAAAAACAAGAGAGAGATGATTTTTGATATTGCATAGTCTTGGATAGATGTATTTTGACATACATGTACACATTGTTGTACTTAGGAATACATGTACATTGACATGACATTTGAGGGCCAGTTACTTTCCCATATTTTGTATTACAAATATTTGACTATCAATATATTCCATATTTTCTCTTGAGTTTCGACTTGTGCTTGTGATGATTCATCTCTTTCACAAATTGATAAATTATGCTATTGAAATTTATAAAATTACATTTCAAGCAATATTTATTCTCTTACATTTATTGATCAAGTGACATCTCACCATTGTGTTATAAAAACATTATCTTAATGGAAAAAAAACTAATAATATCTTTCAACAGTTCAATGAACTTAGCACATGCATGCTAATTTGATATCTAATTTAAAATTGTGTTTTTTGTCAACTCCAAGGGTTCATACCCATTGATCATGATTATGGTTGCAAGGAAAATATGTTGCAAGGAAAAAACCTATGTCATAATAGTAACATGCTACGCATACCATCAATGTAATCCTATGACATTTTCAGAAAGTAAGAGTAAGTCCAATAGATGCTACACATTTCATCAATGCTACTATATTTCATCAAACTATACATACATGAGCATCTATGCAGTTCGATTGAATGGCAAGGAATGCATAAATAAAGTGTAATAAAATTCATTGAGCCTTCATGTACATATGGTCAAATATATGTAACAAATATACCCTAGTTTGTTTAAATATTCTAACAATTAGCTGGTCATGAATTCACTCTCATAATATCGTTGAAGATATAAACCCTATCCTTACAAAAACCTAGTATGTAAGACCCTAGTTTGTGCTTTACCTCTTTCACATGTCCATTTTCCACCTGTCATAATGCAAAAGTAATCATCCAAAATCCATAGAAAATGAAATACCTAACTAGTTTAATGATATTCCTTGATGATGTTGTATTGATGAACGAAAATAAGATGTTCATGGTCCTATGTTTGTTTTGATAAATTGCACAAGTTTCCTAATCATCATCATCACCCTCATCCTCATCCTCATCCTCATCATCAAAATCTTCATCATCCTCACCACCATCATCATGATCATCATCCTCATCATTATCATGGTAAACCATTATCATCGTCATCATCACGATCATCATTCTCATCACCCTCATTATCAACATCTTCATCATCATCACCACCACCATCATGATCATCATCCTCATCATCCTCACCCTCATCCACATCCTCACCATCATCATGATCATCATCCGTCAACAAGTGCCCCATGGACGATTTTGCAAAGTTGACCCCCATGTGCAAAAATTGCACAGTCCCTCACTGAGCAAAACCCTAGTTTCCAAGATGGACCTACAAGGTGACACATGGGCCATGGGATCGGCGGAGAGGGGCACCCCTAGCACTGTCCCAATGTCCTGAATCCAAAGGCGTCGACCGTTCGTCGATTTGAGCCATGGTCTTCACTCTATGGCTCGTTCTGTCTCGCATCGAAAAGGCCTTTAGGGACACCTACTGGATACCTGTCGGGGCCATAGAACTCCAACCGTGCAACAAAAATGGGTTCCGGGGAGACATGTAGGTGTGTCTAGGATGGTTCCAGCTGGGAACGCTAGCCACAAATTCCCAGTGGACAATTTTGCAAAGTTGACCCCCGTGGGCAAAAATTGCACAGTCCCTTACTAAGCAAAACCCTAGTTTGCAGAATGCACCTACAAGATGACACATGGGCCATGGGACCGGTGGAGAGGGGAAAACCTAGCACTGTCCCGAAGTCCTGAATCCAACGGCACTGACGGTTCATCGATCAAATCCACAGTATTCATTCTATGGCTTGTTCCGTTTCGCATCCAAAAGGCCTTTAGGGACACTTGCTGGATACCTGTAGGGGCCATAGAACTCCAACCGTGCAATAAAACTGGGTTCTAGGGAGACATGCAGGTGTGTCTAGGATGGTTCCAGCTGGGAACGCTAGCCATAAGTTCCTGGTGGACGTATTTGCAAAGTTGACCCTCGTGGGAAAAAATTGCACACTCCCTCACTGAGCAAAACCCTAGTTTCCAAGATGGACCTACAAGGTGACACCATGGCCATGGGACTGGAGGGGAGGGGCACCCCTAGCATTGTCCTGACATCCGGGATCCAACAGATTCGATGGTTCGTCGATCCGAGCCACGGTCTTCATTCTATGGCTCGTTCCGTCTTGCATCCAAAAGGCCTTCAGGGACACCTGCTGGATACCTGTCGGGGCCATAGAATGAAGACCGTGCAAAAAAACTAGGTTTTGGGGAGACATGCAGGTGTTTCTAGGATGGTTCCAGCTAGGAACGCTAGCCACCAGTTCCTGGTGGACGATTTTGCAAAGTTGACCCCCGTGGGAAAAAATTGCACACTCCCTCACTTAGCAAAACCCTAGTTTCCAAGATGGACCTACAAGGTGACACCGTGGCCATGGGACTGGATGGGAGGGGCACCCCTAGCACTGTCTCGACATCCTGGATCCAACAGATTCGATGGTTCATCAATCCAATCCATGGTCTTCATTCTATGGCTCGTTCCATCTCGCATCCAAAAGGCCTTCAGTGACACCTGCTGGATACCTATCGGGGACATAGAATGAAGACCGTGCAACAAAATTGGGTTTTGGGGAGACATGCAGGTGTGTCTAGGATGGTTCCAGCTGGGAACGCTAGCCACAAGTGCTCGGTGGATGATTTTTCAAAGTTGACCCCCGTGGGAAAAAATTGCACAGTTCCTTACTAAGCAAAACCCTAGTTTGCAGAATGCACCTACAAGATGACACATGGGCCATGGGACCGACGAAGAGGGGAACCCCTAGCACTATCTCGATGTCCTCAATCCAACAGCGCCAATGGTTCATCAATCTGAGCCACGGTCTTCATTCTATGGCTCGTTCCGTCTCGCATCCAAAAGGCCTTCAGGGACACCTGCTGGATACCTTCCAGGGCCATAGAACTCCAACTATGCAACAAAACCGGGTTCCAGGGAGACATGCAGGTGTGTCTAGGATGGTTCCAGCTGGGAATGCTATCCACAAGTGCCCGGTGGACGATTTTGAAAAGTTGACCCCCGTGGGAAAAAATTGCACAGTTCCTTATTGAGAAAAACCCTAGTTTGCAGAATGCACCTACAAGATGACACATGAGCCATGGGACCGACGGAGAGGGGAACCGCTAGCACTGTCCCGACGTCTTGAATCCAACGGTGCCGATGGTTCGTCGATCCGAGCCACGGTCTTCATTCTATGGCCCTGACAGGTATCCAGCAGGTGTCCCTGAAGGCCTTTTGGATGCGAGACATAACGAGCCATAGAATGAAGACCATGGCTCGGATCGACAAACTGTCGAGTCCATTGGATCCAGGATTTTGGGACAATGCTAGGGGTGTCCCTCCCCTCTAGTCCCATGGCCACGGTGTCACCTTGTAGGTCCATCTTGGAAACTAGAGTTTTGCTCAGTGAGGGAGTGTGCAATTTTTTCCCATGGGGGTCAAACTTGCAAAATCATCCACCGGGCACTTGTGGCTAGCGTTCCTAGCTGGATCCATCCTAGACACACTTGCATGTCTCCTCGGAACCTGGTTTTTTTGCACGGTTGGAGTTCTATGGCCTTGACAGGTATCCAGCAGGTGTCCCTGAAGGCCTTTTGGATGCGAGATGGAACGAGCCATAGAATGAAGACTGTGGCTCTGATTGACGAACCATCAGCGCCGTTGGATTCAGGACATCGGGATAGTGCTAGGGGTGCCCCTCTTCGTCAGTCCCATGGCCCATGTGTCATCTTGTAGGTGGATTTTGAAAACTAGGGTTTTGCTCAATAAGGGACTGTGCAATTTTTTCCCATGGGGGTCAAATTTGCAAAATTGTCCACCGGGAACTTGTGGCTAGTGTTCCCAGTTGGAACCATCCTAGACACACATGCATGTCTCCCCAGAACCCATTTTTGTTGCACGGTTGGAGTTCTATGGCCCCGACAGGTATCCAATAGGTGTCCCTGAAGGTCGTTTGGATGCGAGACGGAACGAGCCATATAATGAATACCGTGGCTCAGATCGACAAACCGTCGACGTTGTTGGATTCAGGACATCGGTACAGTGCTAGGGGTGCCCCTCTCCGCTGGTCCAATGGCCCATGTGTCATCTTGTAGGTGCATTCTGCAAACTAGGGTTTTGCTCAGTAAGGGACTGTGCAATTTTTGCCCACGGGGGTCAACTTTGCAAAATCTTCCACCGGGCACTTGTGGCTAGAGTTCCCAACTGGAACCATCCTAGGCACACCTGCATGTATCCTCGGAACCCGGTTTTGTTGCACAGTTGGAGTTCTATGGCCCCAGCAGGTATCCAGCGAATGTCCCTGAAGGCCTTTTGGATGCGAGACAGAACGAGCCATAGAATGAAGACCGTGGCTTGGATCGATGAACTGTCGGAACCATTGGATTCAGGATGTCAGGACAGTGCTAGCGGTGCCCCTCTCTGCCAGTCCCATGGCCCATGTGTAATCTTGTAGGTGCATTATGCAAACTAGGGTTTTGCTCAGTAAGTGACTGTGCAATTATTTCCCACGGGGGTCAACTTTGAAAAATCATCCACCAAGCACTTATGGCTAGCGTTCCCAGCTGGAACCATCCTAGACACACCTGCCTGTCTCCCCAGAACCCATTTTTGTTGCACGGTTGGAGTTCTATGGCCCCGACAGGTATCCAGCAGGTGTTCCTGAAGGCCTTTTGGATGCGAGATGGAATGAGCCATAGAATGAAGACAATGGCTCGGATCGACAAACTGTCGACGCCGTTGGATTCAAGACGTCGAGACAGTGCTAGGGGTGCCCCTCTCTGCTGGTCCCATGGCCCATGTGTCATCTTGTAGGTGCATTTTGCAAACTAGGGTTTTGCTCAATGAAGGACTATGCAATTTTTGCCCACGGGGGTCAACTTTGCAAAATCGTCCACTAGGAACTTGTTGACAGATGATGATCATGATGATGGTGAGAATGTGGATGAGGGTCAGGATGATGAGGATGATGGTGGTGGTGATGATGATGAAGATGTTGATGATGAGGGTGATGAGAATGATGATCGTGATGATGATGATGATGATGGTTTACCATGATAATGATGAGGATGATGATCATGATGGTGGTGGTGAGGATGATGAAGATGTTGTTGTTGTTGTTGATGATGATGATGATGATGATGACGACGGTGGTGGTGGTGGTGGTGATGAAGATGATGATGATGATGATTATGAAACTTGTGCAATCTATCAAGTTGTACCAATTCTATGCAATTTATGAATCTATCAAGCTATAATGTATGTCTTCAATAGTCAAAATATTAATGTCAATACTCAATGAGACCACGGAACAAAATCATAGCATACATGTACACCACATACCTATAACATAATACACAATAAAACAAGCAAACCATGTACCAGATTACCTACCTATGGTCATTTGACTAGACCATTAGGATCACCTCGAATACCAATGGTTTGTTGTAACCTCTCGTGCTCCGAATAAGGAAATAAGTATCGTGCCTTTGATGAGTTCTTCCTTGGCATTGTTTGCAGCTGGAGGTTTGTGCCAATAACTAAGTGTGTATAATGGTATACAATCCCACCTAGTCTATAATCTTCATATATATACCCTTTTCTATTTGCTGAGTGGGAAACCTGGTTAAAAAATTCTCCCTTTACAACCATCGACCCAATCGGAAAATCAACTCCATTAGAGTCCTGCAATGGTACATTTAGGGTTTGCTTCCCCTCTAAGCAATGTGATAGCCAATAGTCAGTGCGCCATGCATTGTGTCTTGGGGAAATCACTGCGTATATGTGACCTGGAGAAAATATAGTTCCAACGTTTTAGTCAACTAATTAGACACAACTAGTTATCAAAAATATCAAAAATATACATAGATAATTAGACACAACTAGTTGTCAAAAATATCAAAATATTAATCGAACTTGGTTGTACGAGATCTGATATGTGGTCATAGTCTGGTGAAATACTTGATTGGTCCTCCTCCAACTGGGATAATTCTGTAGCTATCCGTTGACCAATGGGGAGTGATACATGGTCCCAGCTGTCAACCCAATCCATGGATTCACATTCGTCCCATTGACCACTATTGCATGGAGAACAAAAACATGACAGTTTCCTTGTCCACATTTCAAGTATAGCATTGTCCGACGTTCTAACTGAATGAAATGCACGAGTTCCTTGGATGGTCTTGCACTCATATAACTGTGAATGATCTACATCCACCACCTCCCAAAAATATCTAACCACATGTGCTTTCCTGGTTGAGTGATATTCTTGCCTTCTTGCTCCCTCCCCCATGACTGAAGCACACCATTGAACGATGGTTTTTGCATTTCGGATGATAGTTCCATCTGCGAACTTCATTTCTTTTCTTTGTAATGCAATATTTATGCACGCACCTGCTCCATCGTGTTCACCTTTTCCATGTCCGGTCTCAAAATAGTTCCACATATGTGGCACCTTGTGTCTTTTGTGGAGCATACACAACCATTGGAAGACACGAGCATTTTTGAATTGCCCTGCACAACCGTTAGACTAAATCCAATGTTGTTCCATCTGTATATTGTTATCCTTCAAGTGATTGTAGAAGATTTGAAAGTTGTTTTGTACAAAATCCAAGTCGTGACACCTGTCATCACTTATGTAGAAGTGATACTCCTTCAATATAACCCTTTTGTCTTCAGTACTATCTGCCCCATGTATATAGGTGATATGGACCATTAGGCTGACCTGGTCCGAGTGATAGTATTGACTCTGAATCTCATTTTGCGGTTGAAGAGTGTAGTTTTCCGCAAAATCGACCACTGACAGGATAGTCCTGATAGGAAATGTATCCCTGCACGTTCTAAACTGTTCATCTTGCCAACGAGCCACATGCACATGATTTACATATTGTTGTTTCTTTTCAAAGAATTCCTCCATGAAGTCGTAAACCTGTACCTGATATATCAACAATAAAGACATTATATCAATAGATTGTTACATATGAAACTGCAATCTGAAGAAAAAATAGTATCCAATAGCTCATTACCAACCTGAGAAGTGACCAATTGTATTTTTTTTCTTTCGTTCCCTCCATCAATATCATACGTGACATATTTGAATGACTGCAAGTTCACCTCCTGCCTCCCAAGTTCATGCTCATCGGTCACATGTATGCATTTTTCCAATAATGTGAATCCACCACACCCTAGGCATGTCCCATCTATGCAAGTTTTTTGATAAAATGTGCAATCGTTTGGCCTGCTACACAAAATGCTATGAATAAAGTCTCTAGATGGAATCGGTGGTAATGCAACTGAGCATTCCTGCACAAGAGTGTTATGCAATACACAAAAAATATATGTATATGTGTCATAATAGTAACCATACTCAATGTGGTATCGACAACAACATTTGTTACGAATTGTGTTTATTTTAACATACCATGGTTTGCATTTTTCAAATGATCTTTGGCCCAAGTCAAGTTCGTTATGTTCATTCCTAAATTTCTCATATAATTTTGTTTGTGTCATATCAAGAAAATGTTTAATGTGTGGCTCACGATCCTTTGAACCCCTTCTCAATTTTAATACATCTTTTTGGTTGGAAGAAGGTCTAGTGTTGTCATGCCAAAAACCTTGCACTAATCCCTTTACCGCATCAATGAGCTTCATATCAGAGCGTGGCAACCTGCCAATGAAGGCTCAAACATCTATTTGACCGGTTTCAAGTTGTTCTCTCCTAACCCAATACCTACGAAGTGTCTTCACATTCAAATTAACAATTTTGGATGTAGGTTTAAGAAAACGAAGTGCCCTGGTGCTTTTGTTAATGATTGATTGTGACAACACATGATGAGCCGCATTGCGATCCTTTGAGCGAGATTTATTTCCATTTGTACTAAATGCATCCACTAAACTTTTAATGATATGAGAAATTGGTTCTAACTTTTTGGCCATCTTTATCCCTAATGTTCTTCTAACAACAGTCATATGCCTAGATTTCAACAACGATAAAAATAATTTGCACTTGTCCCCATCACATTTAGAATAAAAAAAGTTATCAAGTATTTGTCGAGTTTGATAAGCAATATAATGTGTAGACAACGTACCTTCAAGTGAACTAATGAGAGTTTCATCAACCTATATACGTCTTGGAGTTCTTTGGCGCGCAGTTGCTAATGGAGGTAAGAGTGTTGGAACTGGAGCATGTACACCATCACCAGGATGCTCTGGCATTTCCATAGGAGCCCCTTGTCTTTCATTCTCTTGGACGGTCTCCATAATATTTGCTTCTTCCATTGTCAATCCTCCACTCAATGCCTCTCTAACTTCGTCACTTGTATAACCACTACCCAACAAGTCATTCACTACCATATTTTGAGGTTGACTTGATGTGGGAATTGAAACATCACACGGTGAGCACCTACGTCTTACTTATTCACTAGTGCCATGGGGTGCTTGTTCATCAAATGTTGTTGAAATTGAGGGCCCCTCTAGTGAATTTCTTTGTATTTCTTGAGGTGGATGGGTAGGAACAACCGTGGCATCATCTACGGTTAGAATTGGATGAGTTTCCATGGACTGCCTTCGATTCCACATGTCCAATCTTTTCTTTTCTCTAACTTCTTCCATGGTTTCTTGAGGCTTCTCTTTCCTTGCTGATTTCCTTTTTCGATTGCATGAATTCCCCATGACCACAATGAGAAATACTAAGAAAATAGATCCTAGAGGTGTGCTCAATTATTCAAATATCCAAATTATTTCTCAACTATGAATATAGATTCTTCAAGCTTGCTCAATTGTCAATATAGATACTTCCTCAATTGTGAATATAGATGAACATCAATCTTGCTCAAATGTGAAAGTAAATTTTCTACCTCACTTGTGAATATAGAAAATTCTTCATTTGTGAATATAGAAATTTCAAGCTTGCTCAATAGGGAATGTAGATTCTTCTTCAACTGCGTTCATATAGATTCATCAAACTTGCTTGACATTGTTAATATAGAATCACCTTGAAGCTTGAAATTGTGAATGTAGAATCCTCTTGAAGCTTGAATTTGTGAATGTAGAGTCCCCTTGAAGCTTGCTAATTGTGAATGTGGAATCCTCAATTCCAAATGCCAACTATAGAATCCTCTTCAAACTTGTTGATTGTGAACATGGAGTGTCTTGAGCTTCCTCCAATGCTTTCACTGTTAATTTTGAAGTGTCGTGCTGTATGGGAGACAGGAAGGCGGGAGGAGAAAACGCAGAACACGGGAGGATAAAAGTATTTTTGCACAGACATAACGCACTAGCGTTATGTATACACATAACGTGCTAGCGTTATGTACACACAAAATGCGCACGCGTTTCTTGAATATTAAAAAAAACTAGGTATTTAATATGTTTGGTGCACAGCTAAATAATGTACCTAGTTGCACAAAACGCGCGCGCGTTTCTGTATTCATAAACGCGCTAGCGTTATTTAAATAATCAAAAAACCTTATTGAATAGTTTATTTAATAGTTTCTATAGGTTGGGGGGTTAAATAGGGATTTGTTGTTAGGGGTTTAGGGATTAGAGATGGGGGGTGGTTAGGTAGGGGTAAGGGGCTAGGAGGGGGGGTAGTTAGAGGTAAGGGTCTGGGAGGGGGGTTAGCGAGGGGGAGAGAGAGAGAGAGACTGAGAGAGGGGGTTAGTAATGGTTAGGGGGGGAAGGAGGGAGAGAGAAAGCAAGAGAGGAGAGGGTGTTGGTTGTAGGGACTGCGAAAGAGAGATGCAAGGCGTGG